>JAQJZS010000002.1:0-589016 GCA_028828935.1 Penicillium sp. IBT 18751x | reverse complement strand
TAGGTAGGTAGATTTCATTTACCCTGACCTCTCGCCGAAGCGATATGCAGGCTACCACAACTATATATCCGTGTACGTACATGTAGAATGTGCCACTTCCTGAAAACGAATTTAGAGCCTCGTCAAGGCCTCCCGTGGCCTAATTGCCGTTACTGTTGTTAGGCTGCCCTTGTGGCACGCGACTTCGAAACCGTTGTGACGCCTCCGCGAAATCCAAGACGGCTTCTACCACCTTGGCTCGGGACACGCTATCTGGCTTACCTCTGTTACCTTCTTTTGAGCCTCCCAGCAGACTCGACACGCTACTAAACGCGTCCCCGGCCTTCTTCCTTAGTTCCCTTCGTAGTTCCTTGAGCCTTGGGCAGTCCACCAGGACATGAGTGACTGTCTCTTGAGCACCGCACGCGCAGTGGTCGTCGTCTTGGAAGCGGTGGGCCTTGGCGTAGGTGGATAGCCAGCAATGGCCCGTGCGTAGTTGCGTCAGCAGGTATGCCCGGTTCCTGGGCAAGGTCCCGTACAGGCGCCTGGTGTATGTGGCGGGCAACTTGCTGTCGATTCTTCTGAGGTGGCCACCCTTGCTGGATGACTTCCACTCTTGCTCCCACTGGGTACGGATGTTGTTGAGGATGTACGCCTTCTCCCTTGAAAACAAAGGGCGGAAGGGATGTGTTTTACCTGGGATCGCCGCTTTTTTGGCCAGTCGATCCGCTGCGTCGTTTCCTGGGTCTTCGCAGTGTCCAGGCATCCACTGAAGTCGGAGCGCAATTCTCTCCGCCTGAACTTCTCTGGCGGCTTGCAAAATGGCGTGGATGACCCGCTGTCCAGACTTGTTGGCGGGGTTCTGGATCGCCTGTAGAGCTGATTTGCTGTCGCAGAGGATCGTGGCAGATGTTGCTTGTGAGCTGGTTGATGTGAGGCGTTGGTGTGCTAGTTTGTACACTGAGCTGATGGCATAGAAGATTCCGATCAACTCCGCTGCGTGAACCGACCATCGGTCCATCGGTCCCACCTGGACCTGTTGGGACTCCGTGACCTCCATATTGTCGTCGAGTGCTACGATGGCTGCGCCTAAGTGACCCTGGCGCCCAGACGCATCTGAGTAGACAACAACGTCGGCCGTCGCTCGTATGGTCTTAGCCTTCTCACTTGCTACCTCTCGGTCTGGTTCGATGGCAATGTCGGCGAATGGCTCGGTTCGCCATGGGGCGAGGGGGCTAGGATCGATCGTCTCCAGTTCGTTCAGTCTTGTTAAGTCCATGGTCTTTAAGGCCTCCGCTAGTGGAAACCGAGAGCAGGACCCGATATTGTTCCTACGTCTCTGGGCGCGTGAGAGTGTACTCCATATGGGGTGGTTACGGGGGAGTGTGTGAAGTCTTGTGATGGTGTTCTGAGCTCGCTGGCGAAGCCGGAGGTGCGTTGGAAGTATGTGGGCTTCTACCTCTAAGGTAGAGGTAGCTACTGTCCGAAACGCCGAGAGGATGCGGGTCAATGCGGTCCTTTGCACAGTGTTCAGGTTTCGCAGGTGAGTTTTGTCTCGGAGTGGGTCGTGCCAGACCGTCGATGCGTAGTCTACTACTGGTGTGATACATGCTTGGTAGAGTTGCCGTATCTGTTCGGCACGCAGATGTCGTAGCCCTCCAAGTGCGATGTTTACTTGGGTTGCGCGTTTGATCGCCTGTTGCACGTGTTCCTTCCACCGTAACTCCCGGTCGAAGATCACGCCGAGCAGTTTGGCGGAAGGCGACGGTTTGATTGCTTTGCCATTCATGATTATTTGTCCCTTGTCTTGTTCGCCTTTTTTCCTGGTGAGGTGGATTAGTTCAGTTTTCTCGGCTGCAAAGCATGACCCGGTTCGCCGGGCCCATGCTTCAATACGAGGAATGTCCTCGGATTGGATCTTGGTTAGGTTTTCCTCGGCAGATCGGCCAACACGCCAACGAAAATAATCATCGATGAAGGCTGACGCGCCGCCGTGGACCGTGACCTGTTGATCGACTAAATCGGAGTTGAAGAACGCGAAGAGAATAGGCGATAGAGGCGAACCTTGCGCTAGTCCAGCGTTCGCTAAAGGTGTCATCTCTGTGCGGAAGTCGTCGAATCCAATGCTGGCGTGGCGGTGGCTCATGAAGCTACCGATCCACTTTCTGACCACTGCTGGGATTCCCTTGGCCCGGAGGCAAGCATCAAGACTTGTTTTGTTGACACCGTTGAAGGCTCCTTTCAGGTCGAAAGCGACAAGAGTCACCACTTTGTGTCTATTCCATGCCCGATCAATGGCGTTGGAGAGGACCAATAGGGCTTGTTCGGTGGTTCTCCCTGGTCGGCCACCGTACTGGGTATCAGGTAGCAGGCCATAGCTCTCCGCCAAATACGATAGTCTTCGAGCAACTACCGCCTCGAGGAGCTTACCCAGCGTATTCAGGAGTGATATTGGGCGATAGGCCCCAGGGATGGTGTAATCTGGCTTCCCAGGTTTCCGCAGCACCACGATCCTTGCACTTCGCCATCGTTTGGGGTGGTAACCTAGGTTGATGGATGCGGTGAAAATGCTGGTGATAAGTGGCCCAAGGCGCTTCCACAGATGTTTCCACACTAGTGTTGGGAGACCGTCCTCGCCCGGTGCGGTGGAGCTTTTTGCAGCTTTGAGAGATCGCTGGATCTCTAACTCGGTGATAGGTTGCCAAGGGAGTTCCAAGGGCGCTTGGTGCGGCGGGCTTTCGTGGGGTTTATCCATCTCGGGGAAAAAAGAATCTAACAAGGTCTGTGCCTTCTCCTCGTTCCCGGTGAGCTCGTTATCGCCGACCTGCAAGGTTGGGATACACCCCCAGGCCTCTCGTGGTTTCATGTAGGTGGCAGCTTTCCACAGCTTTCCCTCCTTAGCTTCGTCCAGAAATTGCTTCCAATGCGATGTTTTGGCTTTCTCAATGGTTCGAGTCCAGGCCCGTCGTTTCTCCCGCATGTTTTGGAAGATGGCCATAGAGCGGGCGTGACCTCGTCCGAGCTCCGCGCAGCTCTCTTGCCACTTCCGCCGCAGATGGTTAACCTCGGTTTGTTGGGTCTTGAGGTCTGCGGTAAACCAGCGTTTGGAATACGGGGTTGGTCGTAGGTTAGGAGTGAATGTATCGACCGCTGTTGCAGTCACTTCCACGAGCCTTTCGACTGCATCGTCCAGCGCCGGTCTGGTTTTCACGTCCTTCCAAGGGCCTATGAGTCGGAGCACCTCATCGCCGATCTTGTCCCAGTCCGCGCGGTCGTAGGCTTTTCTCTCCTGGGCCGTGGATTTGCACTGGGCTCTTAGGCTCCACTCCGAGTACGTTGCACGGTGGTCCGATCCGTAGTTTTCGTGGTAGAGCTGACACTTGACGAGCAGGTCCGGTCGGTTTGTTACGGTTTGGTCGATGGTGGAACTCCTCCCTGGGTGGCTTAGAGACCAAAAGGTCGGGGTCCCTCGGGGTAGGCAGCTGTGTAGGCCATGGACTTGGAAGAAGTCTACCAGTTCCCTTGCATCCTCCACGAAACGTGGTTGGATATGGTTGCCGCCCCATGTTGGATGGTGGCGATTGAAGTCCCCAGAAAGCACAATGCTCATTGACCTTCGATTGTTCTGGAGGGCAGTTGTGATTGTTTCCTGAATGGCTACAAATACTGGCTCCGCCGTCCCTTCGTTAGGTGTGTGCATCGGTATAGGTGGAATGTAGACTGAGAAGAGAAGCAGTAGCGAGTCGGCAGTCCAGATCTTGATTGCTGTGAGGTCTGGATGGTTGCAAGAGATCTGTCGGTGGGAGGAGCTCGAAACTCTTCGATTAACGTAAATAAGGCTGCGCGGGCGACTTGGGTTACTTTCGACAGTTGGCCGGTACAGCCGCCAGGCGCTGTGGTTGACGTGTGTTCGGTATGCGGTAGTTGGGGGCTCCTGGATCAGCAGGACATCCAGGTTTTGGCTTTGGTGGTCATTAATGAGGGCTTCCATTCCCGCTCTCGATTTCATGGTATTCAACTGTAGTATTCGTAGGTTCGACTCTAACATTGCGAGGGGTTGGAAGTCGCGGGGGTCGGACACTGTCTATCGCCGGTTGGGTGTTCACCACTGCAGTCAAGGCAGCGGGCTCGCACACCCACGGGGCATCGCTGTCGTTCGTGCTGGCCTGCGCAATGTCCGCACCTCGGTGTTTCTTTGCACGACCACGCAAGGTGCCCAAATCGTTGACACCGGAAACATCTCTTCTTCTTGATTTCGCAGCGTTCCACGCTGCCGATGTACCTTTCACCGACGAGGAGGCCATTGTCTAGGATCCAGTCTGCCCCTTCAGGGGAGTCGAACCAGATGCCGAGCGATGCAAATTTCCCTAGGGTTTTGTCTTTCTTCTTGAGCCATGCCACCTCCTCGATGCGGAAGCCTTGCCTGATTAGGTCATTCTCTTCGGTTATCTTCTCGATAGCTTGTTTGTTCGCATTTTCTAAATCAAAGTCTTCCGTTGGTGTGCGGTGTACAACTATGCCAAATCGCGGCTTCACTAGCCTTGTGTTATTTCCGAGCTCGTTGAGCCACTCAGTGTTGTCGCGGGCCACCTTGGCCGACTCTGGGTTCTTGAATCGAATCACATATCCTGTCTTCGTAGTGCCAATCCCGGCAACTTGTGCATCTTGTGTAGATGGGGCGCTCAACAACGCCGTTCGGATATGGGTGTTGGCGGAATCTGTGGGGAGGTACCGTCCAAAGGTGTTTCCATCGCTGTTGTCATTGTCTCTTGGGTCTACAAACGATCGCTGTGTACTAATTCGGACGCAGTTTTGTTCCTTGTCGGACCGTGGGTGGATCCGCTGGGGGGACGGGTTGCTGTCACTGGCTGCCACGGCGGCCCATGATCTGGGCGGGGTTGCCGTCGGGAGCGCTTGAAGTTGTGTTCGCAGAGCCTGGAATTCCTCACAGAGCTTCTCGTTCTGGTCTTGGAGTACATTCTGATTATGTTTAACCTCCTGTAGCTCATTTTGGGTGGATTCGATGAGTATGGTCTGATGGTGGATGATGTCTTTCAGCGTGTCGATGAGCTTCCACACCTCCCTGGTGGTGACCCGGCCCGTGCCTTCCGAGGGCGTGAAGGCATCGCCACTGCGCGTACGTTTGTTTGGGATGAGAGGTATGGTGCCCGTAACTCTGGGTTGGAAATCCTCAACCGAGAAGCTGGTCGTCGATTCCTGGGTGTTTGTGGGAGGGGGCTCGGGAGCCCCCGCGGGTGGGTCCGCCATCGGTCCGGGGTTAGTTCCCGCTCGGTACACAACAGTAATTTTATATCGCAATAGTCTCAACCACAACGTTTCTGGTCTCCGGTCCCTTCGGGCGTGGTCCGGCAGAGTACAGTACGTCCCGAAACTCCTTCTCACATTGTACAGTGCGTCCTGAAACCGGTGCAACCACCTACACTCTTAGATTGATTCTCCAGCCCCACCTCCAGGAGACTCTAGTTTAAACTTGGAATAGCTCCGGAATATCAATATTCCCATATAAGTTTCAATACTGTCACTTACTTTGATAAAATACGATTGTTGTCTCGCAACTGTATTGGTGATCTAAAGATGCTTGAATTTCCCATTGAATGTAAACAAGTCAATCACACCCATGGAGAGAGCCTCGCGTATCTGGCGAGCTGTCCCTTCCCTCTCACTCCTATGTCTAAGGGTTAGGAATGAACTATAACTTCTTTCGGCTGGCATAATGCCAATACAAACAGGTGAGCTCTAAAGGCGTTTTCCGCCATGCTGGTACAACAAGAAAGAGGATATTAATGGCCATTAGACCAAAAATAAATTACGTTGCATATTCATCCCCGAAGTCGCCTTGATCAATACACACTTGATAACTCTTTCCCCACTGCTATTTAGCGGCCCGCATCAAGTTGGGGCACAATACATACGTAAAGTCCGTGGAAGTCCATGGGAACCTTAAAAAGGCGGATCTCTGTAGATCATGAGGTGTAGGCCAGGCCAATTTCCTGGACGATCTGCCAACCCTAGTGATCTCCCCGCCTGACTTTGCTCGACCGGTTTGTGACGAGTCCGATTTCTTGGCGATTCGTCAGTTTCTTATGAAAGCTCACCGCAAACGGCAATTAGGATCTCGAGAAAGCGCCTAGAATCCCACAGAGGAATTAAGTTCCTCAATGCCATGGAAAGCTTCCAAGCTGACCTCGTTCAAAAATTTGGGAGACTTATCATCAGACCACTTGAGAAGAACTTGCTACACAGCGTTTACTGACTATTTATTGTCTCCAATTGCCACGAAATGAAGCCGATAGAGGCCTAGAATGCGAAGTGTTTCAACGTGACATCAAGACGTCTGTTGGTGACATCAAAATCCTTAGTTTAGCAGCAGAGACCTATTACTTACCTACCTAGCAGGTTGTCATCTCCTTCGACCTGGTTAATATAAAATATACGCTTTCCTGGCTTGATTCCCACAGGTGTACCAAGTTCTAGCACATTTCTGGGAAAGGCGCAATGACTCCGAGTTTGTTTCATCCCGTTTATCAACAGGGGGATCCCGGTCATGGCATCGGTGGCTATGACTTAAAGTCTGGTGCTGATCGTGCGTTCGCGTTCGACTACAACCATAGCGGGAGACTGGACCATCTTGCCTTGTACCGACCTGGCACTGGGACCTTCTGGATCCTCAAGAATAGAGACGGTGTATTCTCTCCCGTCTACCAACATGGGGACCCTGGTAATGGTATTGGTGGCTATGACATGAAGTCAAGCGCCGATCAGGCGTTTGCTTTTGACTATGATCATAGCGGAAAACTCGACCATCTTGCCTTATACCGACCTGGCACTGGGACCTTCTGGATCCTCAAGAACAGAGACGGTGTATTCTCTCCCGTATATCAACAGGGGGATCCCGGTCGTGGCATCGGTGGCTATGACTTAAAGTCTGGTGCTGATCGTGCGTTCGCGTTCGACTATAACCATAGCGGAAGACTCGACCATCTTGCCTTGTACCGACCTGGCACTGGAACCATCTGGATCCTCGAGAACAGAGATGGGGTATTCTCTCCCGTCTACCAACAGGGGGATCCTGGGAATGGTATTGGTGGCTATGACTTAAAGTCAAGCGCCGATCAGGCGTTTGCTCTTGATTATGATCATAGCGGAAGACTCGACCACCTTACCGTATACCGACCTGGCACTGGAACTATCTGGATCCTCAAGAACAGAGACGGTGTATTCTCTCCCGTATATCAACAGGGGGATCCCGGGAATGGTATTGGTGGCTATGATATCAAGTCTAGCGCTGATCGTGCGTTTGCATTCGACTATAACCATAGCGGAAGACTCGACCATCTTGCCTTGTACCGACCTGGCACTGGAACCATCTGGATCCTCAAGAATAGAGACGGTGTATTCTCTCCCGTATATCAACAGGGGGATCCCGGGAATGGTATTGGTGGCTATGACTTGAAGTCAAGTGCTGACCGGGCGTTCGCTTTTGATTATGATAGCGGGAAGCTCGACTATCTCACTTTGTATCGCCCGGGAACCGGGACAATCTGGATTTTGAGAAGAATTTAGGCTTGTTTATCGTGACATTCAATCTCAACTATGCAAGATCTAGTTATCATTCCTATGTCTTCCGCACTTGGTTTTCTCTCGTGTTCCAGTCTATACAAAAGCAACTTTTCTCTATTTCCGTGAGCTTCAAAGTTCTATTCTCCAGCTCTTGTATACGAAGACAGGTATAGTAGTATTAAAGTAAAGTGTTGCTATTAGGTGTACATACAAAACGTGTTACAGAGTTACCCGATATCTCCTTCAATGTTGGAAACAGTGAAGCTCCTTGAAAACCTAAGCGCATGATAATCTAGGTTGGCTTTGGGTCAATTACAAATGAAGTTACTGTCGAGATGGGTATATATGCCAGTGACTACAAGGTGCCCCGCCCCAGCTGCCGGTGCCAGTGCCAGCAGCGCCAGCACCACGGGAAGGTATCTGACCGGAGTGGGAAAGACCGCACCGAATTTCCGGACGAATAACATATCGTTCGGATTTGGTCTCGTTGTCTGTGCCTCCGCCAGAGAGTGGGATGGATAGTCAGATTATGAGGCCTGAGGGACATGTGCCGTCGGTGAATTCCGAGAATAGCAGGCAGGAGAAGTGCTGTACTTTATAATGCTTGAGATTTCTTTGAATGTATGGCTTGTTGAATAGCAGAGGGACCACTGTTGGTGGGAGTAAGTTTGCCGTGTCTTGGTTCGACCACCCCCATGATTGATAGCTAAACCCAGAGGGGCTTTTTTTCCCGAGGTGGGGTTTCTGAATGTATTTGTTTTACGAGCCAATACATGCTTGAACGAACAATGGTGTAACAAAAGTATTTGACCTCGGGTACTTCGGGATCCACTTTTAGTCTGACCGCCTTCTGTACCGCCTATTTTGTTAGTGTGCCGCGTTTCAACGCGTAGCCATATACGCTAGATTTCAATGCGTTTTAGCAGACATTTTTCTTTCAAAATTGCCTTGATTATGCCTCCTATACGTACAAAAAGAGGCCCTGAGCTTGACTGCCTTACTAGGGCTAAGATCTGCGAATTATATGCTACAAATGGCTGGGGCGCAACAACAATTAAGAAGATACGCTTTCCCGATATTCCACGCTTAACTATTTAATATACTCTTACCCAAGAGGCAAAGCGTCAAAGCAGCAGAGCCTTCCACGCTCTGGCGCCCCAAAGAAGCTTACTAAAGACGATCGTAACTATAAATACGAGACTATACAAGAAAAGCCGTCAGTATTAATCGAAGATCTACTCGCAGAGGTCGATTTTAAGGTCCACCGTATATCAATCTGGCGTCTAACCCACGAAATAGGCCTTCGGAAGTGGAGGAAGATGCAACGGCCTTCATTAACGCCTTTATACGCCGAGAAACGTCTAAATTGGGCCTTAAGATACCAGCACTTTACGTCTATTAATTGGGCCCGCGTCTATTGGTCTGATGAATGTACAGTTGAACGTGGAATCGGCTAGCGTCGAGAATGGACTTTCATACGTCCGAAAGATCGGCTTTTTCAGCATTCAAAAGAGGACTCTCAGGTTCAGATGGTTCCGGCGCGAGGGAAGCAAATCAAGCAGATGTTTTGGGCTGCATTTTGCGGTTTACCGCGTCAGTCTGGCCTAATTCCACTATTCGGAGATCCTAAGTCTCGACGCAGTGGTGTTTCTTCGCGTACGGTCGAAGAGCTCTATCGGCGTATCTTGCCTACGTCACTTAATAGCCTTGATCATAATGCTATTTTTCAGTAAGATAACGCGCCAGTACATACTGCATATATCGTATAGGGCGCTCTTAATAAGCTTGGATACGAGATTATGGAATGGCCTCCTTATTCGCCTGATTTGAATCCGATTGAGAATCTATGGGCGTTACTAAAAGCCGAAATTTTGAAGCGTCATCCTGAGCTTATGCACCTACCGAATAGCGAATCTACGCTAGATCTATTACTAGAAGCTGCGTAGGAAGCTTGGGAAAGTCTAGATATTGATATCTTCAAGCATCTGTCAGAGACTATGCCTCATAGGGTGGCTGATGTTATTGAATATGAAGGGTGGCATACTAGCTATTGAAAATGGTTTGAATTTCGAAGGTTTCTGCCTGGCAGTATTAAACAGTGGGTCCTAGGCCGAAGTACTCGAGGTCAAATACAGTGACACAGCAAAAGTATCGACACCCCCTCTGGCCCCACCCACCACACCGCCTTGTAATACGCTCACCGCCTACAAAAATACGCCAGATCTAGCGTCTACACCAAAACCTTTTGTTTATCCTAATCCTTCTTTTTTTCCGTATCAAATTATAGCACTGCATTCAGTGAAAGATTGTCTTTGCCTTACGTGAATGCATATGCGAGTTTCCTAGGCTACTGGCTGGGAACATAAGCGCATATATGAGCGCTATTTCTAGGCCTCCCTTTCACAGAGAAATCAGATGAGGTTTTAGAGCGGCAGAATATTATATAATCAAGGTGGTGTGGGTTAGTGGGTGTCGATACTTTTGCTGTGTCACTGTAAGTCGAAGCATACTTTACGGCAAAGAGAGACTCGAGACGTTATGTAACAGCACTCAGCTATCCACAGCGACATGACGCCACAACGCCTGTTGAGACGTGAGTAATCTGGGTGATTACTTCATTGTAATGTATATCCTACAAAAACTTCTTCTCCAAGCGATCGGACATGCCGACACAATTGATGAAAAAGTGGTTCGCGTCGATCGGGGGTAGTGTAAGCCCGATGACACTGTGCGACAAGGCATGCGCAAGCACAGAGGCCAAGTCGCGGGGTCCAAAAATGAGAATAATCAATGTGATGTCCTTAGACATCTTTCAGAGATTAAACTGAAAAGAACAGATACTACACTTGATCTAAGCCAATTGGCAAAGAGAGCTAAAGAAGAAAAAAAAGAAGAGGAAGGAAGTTGGGAAAGCTGAGTATTTATGTGAGCCTGACAGGGTCCGTGCACATGTGACTCTTAGCCTCGTTTACAAATCCCAATCAGAACCCGTCAGTCACATGACTGGAAAGACCTCCTCTATCATATGACATAAAAAGAGCAGTCGCACTGTCATGTGACAGAAGCAGCCCTGCCCTTGCATTCCCAGATAGGACTAGCCCACACACCGCCTGTGAATTTTCGACCCAAACGGGCTCCACCAAGAACAGAGGCTCTTCTTTCGACCATCTCTCTCGCCGGCGCAGGATATTCACCTCTTTGCGACCTTTCCCCCAAACGTCAATTCACCCCCCATCATTCAAAATGGCTCCCGCTGTACGTTGAATACTCCGTGAACCGCTTTGCTGTTCCCCCCGCTGGAGTCTCGACAGACATGCATCTTGTCGACCACCGGATATTGAAAAATCTATTCGGTGCTTCTGTCGCAAGAGCAATGGTCCATCGAGACTACCATCGGGGCTCTCAACACTATGGAGCAGTAGGCTAATTCATCGTTTCACCCCAATAGGCCCGTGCCGGTCGTAAGGCCCCTAAGGTCACCCAGAAGGTAAGTTTTTGACATACTCCAAGACATTATTGCATACAGGCAACTAATAGAACTTTGCAGTTCATCATCAACGCTTCGCAGCCCGCGAGCGACAAGATCTTCGACGTCTCCGCCTTCGAGAAGTTCCTCCACGACCGCATCAAGGTCGAGGGCCGTGTCGGCAACCTCGGTGACAACGTCGTCATCTCCCAGGCTGGCGAGGGCAAGATCGAGGTCGTTGCTCACATCCCCTTCTCTGGTCGCTACCTCAAGTACCTGTGAGTTATATACCGCGCATTTCATGCATGCGACACTGGCTAATCACGTTCGCTCGGCAGGACCAAGAAGTACCTCAAGAAGCAGCAGCTCCGTGACTGGCTCCGCGTCGTCTCCACCTCCAAGGGTGTCTACGAGCTCCGCTTCTACAACGTCGTCAACGACGAGGCTGAGGAGGATGAGGAGTAAATGTGCTCCCTCGATCTTTGACCAATCTTGGGCCCAACTGTCTATCAATTCGGGCTCCGTGGTTCTCGCCTTTTGATGGGGTTAAATCTGCTCGAGAGTGAGCCATGGGGTTTGGTTGTGTGATATGTGGGGGATAGACTAGCCTTAACTGGCTATGAAATCAAAAAAAGTTTATACCCTCAGTCTGTGACTTTTGCGTAGAATCGCCATGTAGTTGTATTCCCGTAGTTCTGATTGTAATCGTTGCATTTCTTCGGCAATGATGTTCACAATTACGCGCGGCTCCAACATTTTTCAATCGTGTTTGTTGTTTACTTGAGCCACCTATAAGCCAATGTAATGCGGAAATTTGGCATGGCTCGGCCTGAGCAAGACCAAATTCCATCAATTCAATAAGCTCCAGGTAGCAAGAAAGCCATAGCAATGATGATTTCGTGGTATTTGAGAAGTGGATTGCATCGCTAGGTCAGCACACTTTGGTATTAATGATAAGAAAAAAAAAACCCAATGCACTTAAGATCCTCTCCTGCCCAAGTCCACGCTCATGGTCCGCTGTCAGCTTTATGCACATCGTTGGACGCTTCACCAGGCGGTGCAATAAGTGCATCTTCCTCAAATTTCCACCCCTTAGCCTTCAAGCGCTTCCAGAGTTCACCCACTTTGACTCGTACTAAGTCGCCCGTGGCAATGGAGTCTTCCTTGGAGTCGTGACCCTTGTCTCCTCCAGTTTGAATTTCACGTCCAAGGAATTTCCGAGCAAGGAATTTGAGGCTGAAACGGTTCGGAAGACGTCGCGGCGCAGGGTATAGAAGGACTGTGTCGATGATTGTGGGGTGAATTATTCGACAGACATTGAGGTCGTTTTCAATGGCGTGGCCCATGAGTGGTGTTTCGGGCTGGAGAAGCTCAAACAGCAGAGCTCGCGCTGCAGCAGGTGACTCGACCATTTGTAGAGGTTGGTTTTTGCCTTCTTCTTTCCGAGGTGTAGGTGTACCATACAGGGTAGCCGAAGAATAGTGTTCTTGGAAAACGCCCGAGTAGCGCGAATTCAGATCTAACACCTCGCCCATGGGCTTGACAAGGACATCAAGAAGCTCACGACCTTCAGGCCAGCTGACGGCAGTGAGACGAATGAGCTCCATGCCTATGGTTGTGTAGCCCATTTCACAGTCAAAGCACACTGGATCGAGATGCCCTTTCTTGGGTTGGCGAGGGGTCTCTTGGAATTGAAGAATCGACGCAAGACGCTTGGTTTCGGAAACTTTGAAGACATGCGTGTTGCCTTTGGTACAGCCGACCGAAGTGCCAACAGATTCTCCACAGCATGGGTAGTATGATTCCGAGGAACCCGTGACATTGTCTGTTTTCTTGCGAGGAGGGAGAATGGGCCGACTGGGATGGTAGGTACACTGACCACCGCTCGCCAGAGTTCCATCTTCTCGGCGTCCAGGGAAGACTTGGAATCGTCCTGAGCATCGGTCGCACTTCTCCCAGCCTTTGGACCCCTCTGTACCTTTCTTGGCGATCTCTATTTCTCCGTCTGTGGGTGCTTTGGTGACGTAGCCGAACTGCTCGAGGCCCTCCAAAGGTGTGAGCAACTCCCTCACCAGAGCAATCTCTTCCTTGCTGGTCAGCCCAGTATCAATCAGCTTGGGAGCTCCTTCTTCTTCTTCTTCAGCGCGATTTTGAACCGTTTGGATAGGATTCTGGGGGTAGTATCGCTTATTTAGGTGAGCCATGACTTCCTTGACCCATTCTTCCATGGAGACTTTCGGTAGTTTAACGATGCGATTCTTGATAATGTTGCTGTAAACACCAGGATTTTCCTTGGCAACTCTTTCCTCTTCATCCAAAGCCATTGTGATAAGCTCATCTTTATTTAAAACAAACTCTCGATTCTTGGGGTCATTGTCTTTTGTTAGACATTCATTCAGACCAACCATGGCAGCATGCAACTTTTTCAGGATAGCAGTTCGGATGGCATGAGAAGCTGGCGCTTTAGGCAGCATGCGGGGGTTGAGAGTTTCCATTGGCGCCTTTCGCGGAGGGAGCTTCGTCGACGTGGGTTTCTGAGAAGTAGACGTAACGGCGTTGCCAAGCTTCGTGTCAGAATGTTTAGATAGTGGACGTCTTGAAGGTGGAGGAGAGACCTCTCTCAAGGCTGAAATGAGTTTTGGTGTGCCTTGGTCGATACGAGCTTCTTTGCGAGCTGTTGGCAATAGTGATTCTGAGGAGGTGGGAATTGTCTCGGACTTATGACATGTGCCAGATGCCTCGGTCAAAGAAGGGGAATCGTCTTCCACCTTGAGTCTCTTGGATGGACGAGCAGCGTCATCTTCCAATATCGAGGTTGGGCGCTGAGGTCGAGTTGTGGCTGCAGGCAGTTCGCGAGCCTTATGAAGAAACATGCATGTGAGAAGAGAACATTTTTGCCCTTGTGGACAAGGCACATCTGCGAACAGACCAAGTGTTCCAAACATCCTAGATGGTGTTCTGACTTGATGCCGCTTGAATGGAATCTGATCTCCCGACGAATGACTGGGTCTTGGTGTGAACTTTAGTCCACCAGCAGAATTAGAAGTCGTGTCAATTGAAACCCTAGACCAGACTGAGAGAAAGCGAATTTCGATAGAGCATGATCTTTCTGGTTCGACCAGCTGTTCAAGCACAGGTCTTCGAAACTCCAGGTAGCATCGTCGCTCATCGAGTGAAGGAAGGATCTAAAGTTTCGAGCGCTTGCCCTTTATATGTAAAGGCAGCACGTTATCTGAAAAACCCTTTCATTAAACATGGTTGATCATGGGGAGCATAAGAGAGTAGAAAAGCGATCCGTTTATCATAGGAGACAGTTGGGCTGCAAAGAATGCAAAATTGCAGCCCCCGATCTCAGGCGGCACACGTATCTCTTATCGCCGACTGGGATTCGGAATGACCGCCAGTGCCTTAACTCCGGCAGGAAGCCTTATAACTGTCAGCTTTGCCACTTCGCGTTTGTCCACAATAATGAGTGCATTTCTTCTAACGCGACATGTCTGAACCTTCTACAAAAGCAGACCATCTCTGTGTTTTGGTGCACGGGTACGTGTTCTTTCCTCGCGCAGAGGACATCAAAGCTAAGCCAGGCTAACACCCCTGGTCAGACTCTGGGGCAACCCATCTCACCTGGATTCCGTGGCCTCTGCATTGAGAGATCGCCATGGAGATAGTCTCCACATCCTGTCCGCGAAAGAGAATAGCGGCAACTGGACATATGATGGAATTGAGCTCGGTGGAGAGCGATTGGCCCGTGAGATCGAAGAGACCCTCGATGCTCTGCAACAGAAGGATCAAAAGATCCAAAAGCTGAGCATCGTAGGCTACTCACTGGGTGGCTTGATTGCGCGATATGCCATTGGCTTGCTTCACAGCCAAGGCGTGCTCGACAAGCTGGAGCCCGTGAATTTCACCACCTTTGCCTCCCCACATGTTGGGGTGAGGACGCCGCTCAAGGGAATCAGGAGCCATATCTGGAATGGCCTGGGAGCAAGGACTGTCTCCATGTCTGGTCAACAGCTTTTCTTGATCGACGAGTTTCGTGACACTGGGCGTCCACTACTCAGCGTGCTAGCGGATCCAGAGAGCATCTTCATGCAAGGGCTGAAAAAGTTCCGTCACCGCAGTGTTTACGCCAATATCGTCAACGATCGCTCTGTCGTTTTCTACACGTCAGCCCTCTCCAAGGTCGACCCGTTCCATGACCTTGAGAACATTAACATCAATTACGTCAAAGGCTATGATGATGTGATCATCGACCGTGACAACTACTTATTGCCTCCCACGCCGGAAGACCCATCTGGGGGATCTGCTCGATATTGGAGGCAATTCAAGGCATTCGCCTACGGGTTGCCTTTCTATCTGCTCGTCCTTGTCTTAATAGGCCCAGCGTCCACGATCTTCCTCGCGAACTCAGTCGTGCAGACCATCCGCAGTAGGAAAAGAATTCGGCTGCACGGTGAGGGGAAGAATAGCAAACTTTTCGGAAGATATCGCGTTCCTTTACTCGTGCAAGACGTCCAGCATGCCATGGAGGAAGTGTTTGAGAATGTCAACGCTCGACAAGAGCCTGCCTATCTATCTGGCAGTGAAGCCGAAGAGGTTGAACTAGGCAATGCTAGCCGCTCGAAGTCGAGTGGGTCTGACGGGTCTGACGGGTCTGAAGCTATGTTGGCTGACGGCTCCTCAAAATTCCCCACACTCGCACTCTTACCTGAGCAATTTGCCATTATCGACTCACTAAATGCCGTCGGATTCCACAAATACCCTGTGCATATCCAAAAACACCGACACAGCCACGCAGCTATCATCGTTCGCATGCCCAAGGATGGATTTAAAGAGGGCAAAACTGTCATGAAGCACTGGCTGGATAACGAGTTTATGGTTTGATGCATATCACATCTAACAAGCATAATGAGGAGGAGCTGGGAGCGTTCTGCCTTTCATCTGTATCTCGCATATCTGTACATTGTTGTTGTGCTTTCTGAGCTCTGTGCATCGCTTAGGAAGCTTCATAGACCATGCACAAATCTACTGTCTAATTTATAACTCATCTTATACACATGAACATCTAAATCTTCAGCGAGACCTCATACGATACCCGGCTTATCCCCTTGTTCCTACTAATCTTCCGAATTGTAATAGTCCCCACTAGACCCGTCCTCGAAACATGTGTCCCCCCCACAAGGATTCTTATCAAGTCCGCCAATACTTGCAACTCGTACCGGTCCATCCCGATCCTTGCCCCGGCCCTCGATATCTTCCAAATCCGAAGCATCCTCAACCCACGAAAGCAAAATCGGCAGATCCTGCTCCACGAGCTCGTCCACTTTCGCCTGGATCTGCGGCTTGTGCTCATTGTACAGTAATCCCTCATATTCCATGCACGCCTCACCAGGGAAATGATTTGCTTTGACTTTCTTCATCTCCGGCATGAGAAGCTGCATCGCTAGTCCGACGATATGACCCCCTGTATGCAGTCGCGAGTGGTAATCACGCTTGATATCGTCGACTCTTTGAGTAACGGACTGGCCTGCGGTGAATACAGATCCTGTCTTGGGCTTGCCGAAGTGAAGGATTCTTCCATCTTGGGTCTTGCGGACTAGAGACACCGTGAACGTTGATTCCTCGTCTGCTGGTGCGATTGAGCCTGTGTCACTGGGCTGACCGCCGCCCTGCGGGTACAGGATTGTTTGTCGCATGGTGATAGCTGTGTCTTCTGGGGAGACATTCTTGGCGAGGAATTTCTCTTCTTCGGAGAGACTTGAAATTGGTTGGAAGGATATTATCTCTGTTGTCAGAGTTCTCAGAGAGGCGTCGTGGAGATATACTGCCTCGGTGGGTTGGAGCTGATCCGGATGATTTTGTTTTTCGAGAGTGCGTCTTGCGTATGTTACACTTGCCATTTTTGTGAGATGTAGAGCTCTTCTAAAAGATCTTTCACCTACTCTCTAGCAAAACCCGGGGAATGAGTCAAATCTCCGATTATAGAGGAGTGGGGAAAGGTGACGGCGGGTATGGTCGCCTGGATCCTCAGGCTACAACACGAATGGGAGAAACGAAAGGCGCTCATGTTAGTATGCCCGAGGTACGTTCTAATGTGAAACATCGGGAGATTTCTTCCTCTTTGATTAATGCCTTGAGTTGAGGATGAAGTGATGAACTAACCAGTCCGCGGGGATGAGGACTTCATTTCGGTCCTCTAGACCACTTACGACTACCACCATAGCTGAATGCAGACTACCCTCGAGAACTTAGGAAAACCCCCTCGTGAAATTCCCTGCAAGCTCCTAGCCGACAACAGGATGACAATCTGTACGCCACCCATGGAAGGACGAGAGCCAACCTTAACTCAACGCCATCCTCAACTCCAAATTTAACCACGCCACCCAGATCCCTGCATTCGGGGGCAACGCAGGTCGCCGACTGGGCTGAATTTTGGGACTTGGACCCGAACTAACCACAGACTACGGCTTGCCTAATGTGTCACCGCCGGTTTCCGGTCTTGGGACTCTCTGACGTTTATTGACCGAATGCTGTCAAGATGGTCGAACCATATAGCATGGGCCTCTTCGAGATTGGACGATTTCATCAGGTCTCTGGCAATCTTGGAGGATCTCTTGTTTACACGCGAAACTTGTATAAGGAGACATCTGGGAGGCAAAATTCCGACTGTAGACTCGGAAGAACCTTTTTGACATTGTGCGAGGCCAAGCGGCTTACAATTCGGTCGAAATAAGTAGAGACGAAGGAAGAAAATTCGTTGAGAATTTTATTCATTTCACTTTCATATAATATGTAATGTAAACTGGATCCGACTAGCGGGTTAATGTGAATCATAATATGTTATAAGACGGCACTGGCCACCATGTGCAAAAGCCCCAATGGCGTTGAAGAGTGTAGGCGGAATAATGTTCGTATAGGGGCGTCGGAGGATGTAGCAGGTGTAACAGATGGAATGATTGAACGTAAGGGGGGTGGTGGATGGTGTCAAGAAGGCAAGAAGGGCCCAACGAGGGAAATTATTTGGGTAGCTGAATCGACTTAATGTCATCCGTGAACATGCTAAAGGAGCCACCACGACCACGAAGCTTCTGTGCCTCACGGTCAATAGCAAACTTGACTCCCTCGTAGATGTTCTTGCAGATCTTCTTGGGCGGGTAACGGGGGATGGTGCCCTCCTGCCAAACTCCAGTCGCAACGAGAACCGAGTACCATTCGCTTTCAGAGGTCTGGTTAAACTCATTCGTGCCGCGAATGTCGGACTCGGGAGTGTCACCGAAGAAGTAAACGGTGGCTGGGGGCTTGTCGATGCCATGAGATTGACTGCGCCATTCCTGGAGGAGGCGGGTAGCGAAAGCGAAAGTGCCCATTTGCGGTTTGCCAAACGCGATCGTTTTGAGTTCTTTACCACCGGTGACAGCCTTGTAGAGGGCCTCGAGCGAGGCACGCAGGGCACCCATGCCAATACGCGAGTGTTCGTGCGAGGTAGACCACAACACATCGTTATGTGAGAAGTAAACGGGCGGGCCCTCATCGAAGGTCTCCGACCGTGTATTCAGTTTTCCCTCTTTAGTCATGAGGACATCCAGAATGATTTGCTGGTCGCCTGCCCAGTCACGACTATCGGCGAAGACGAAGATTGCGTCGATTTTAGTGTTGTCCAAATCGAGCTCTCGGGAGTTCTTCCACTCCTCCTCCGTCAATTTGCGGAATGGAGTCGCATCATGCTGGGTCTTTATGATGTCTCCGGGGGTAACAACGTCTTTGAATCCGTATCCCTCGGCCACAATGCGGCACTTCTCGCCTTCTCCACCGACGACTAGGACAGTGCCATAGTGCTCGGCCATTTCTCGCATGGGAGTGTGTCCGCAGATGAACTGGCCGGGGTCAACCTCATATTCGAGTTGACGACTTAAATCGCGGCATCTTTCTGCTTCGGTCTTGCCGCCACCGTTTGTAAGAAAGATGTAGGGTCTACAGAAGGGACAGTTAGCAAAAGCTCCATTGCTGCCTGAGCCGGGACAGAGAAGACTTGCACTTTAATTCCATATGGGTTTTCACCATTGATGTATTTCATAGCCTCCAGGGCCTCTGGAATGGGCTCTCCGCCCTTGATAAAAACGCCATCGATATCGAAAGCGAGCGCAAAATCGTCGCTCGTGACAATTGGCGGTGTCGAGGCCGGGGTATCAACCTGGGGAGACTCTTCTCCTGATGAGACGACTTCTTCTTCAGACGGGTTTGACATTGTTGGGGAGGGTGAATTGCGAGGGCCCGAGGCCATTAAATGGCTCGGAGGCATGACGACGTGAGGTCCACCGTACAAATCGGCCCGATCGTCGTGGCGGAGCCACGGAGCCCCGAATCCATCGGCAGTCGCCATCGTCAACAGTGAACGGACAAGACGGGTGTGGGTCTGCGGGTCTTGCAGTGATCGTTTAGGCACGTCTATTTCTAGTTCTTTGTGTTCCCGTCTCAAGTGCACGTCGGAATGTACACTGCGCTATGAGGCTGGAAAAGGGTTTCAAGGCGCCACGTTAAGCAGATAGTGCAAGCAAGGGTGATAGCGAGTGTGGGGGACAAGGCCATTCATATAGCATCATTTTCCGCCCGCGCGACACACTATGCTGCACTCAAGACGTCTGGTTGTGAGGACCCCACCCTGACCATCCTTAGGAGCGTCATTTTTGTCCGTCATTTGGGTGCACCTAACCAGGCGGACAGTGCACTTCGCATCGGGAAGCTATCTTCCCCTGCGGATCCAAGACGGTCTACTCTTTGCCCTTGGCGCCGCGAGCCAAAACCACGAGCGCCGCCGTAGACGCTGATTTGCTCCACGACAAAAGATTCCCCGTTCATGGCGTAGGGGTGTTCCGCAGGTGGAGTCTGGACGGTCCCGGTGCCGTTCATGAGTGGGCCGTTGACGCCGCGGGGAGGCCAGTGTATGGCTGATGTGCTGATGAGAGTACCAGAGATATGACGGCACTCTGGAACCATGTCTACTCATAATCCCGATTTGTATTCTTTCTCTCAGAACCGGTTCTGGACCGCGTTCTGCGTATCTAGGCCTTTGTTCGGCGCGTCAATGTACACAGAGGGAGAGAGAGTGAGAGAGAGGCTGCGACGCCCATGCATAGTCCGTTGCAACCCCCTCACATTCCTGGATATGTGAGAAAAAAAAAGTCACTTGACCTCGGGCCATGCTGACATGCTGACATGCGGCCTTGACTTTTGGACTCGGGTACGAACAATGCTAGTCCCAAGTATCCCCGTCGCAAAGTGCGCTGTCCGGATTGAATCAACACGCTTGACCGCGGGGCAGATCGGAGGCGTGACGTCATACTATTCCGAGATGCTGACTCAACTGGTTTCAGGAACCGGATCTCCTCGATGGGTCCGATGGTCCTGCTGGGGCTATGATAACATCGACCGGGCTAACGGTCACTTTCTCGGGAATCAAGTCGATGCCGCTTCCCGCATGTTTTTTTTTTTTTTTCTAAAATTCGGTTATCGGGACGGAGAGACCTCGGTGGTATTGTGGCGTCGCTAAACGGTCCTGTCGGATACAACATTAGTCGCCAGGACAGGACATGTCTAGGAATGTGAAAAGTGAGAGACCGCTACAAATTTCCTTTCATAATGGAAAGCCAGGCATGCATCATCTCAGCGACAAGCGCCTGCACGAAGTATACTGCATGTATGGAGAAAAAGTGGGTCCAAGCGACCGACAAACAAATGCATCTTTCTTAAGTTGCCGCGGAAGTGACAATTCTCTATACCTCTGGTCAGTGTAGAGCGATCTGAATGTGGGGAAAGCCTCATGCTAGCCTGATTCATGGCTCAGAATGTGCTCAGGTGGCTTGAAGCACCCAATATCTCTAGTCATTCTTCTTTTTTTTTTTTTTTTTTTCGCTATTTCTTAGTTGGGCCACGAGCATGACGGGATGTCTCCGATGGATACCGCAAAAGTATGGAGCAAAGAGAATTTGTCTATGTGTGTCTGTTCGTGTCCATCTGCAGCCCGTTGCTAGCCAATCCTGGCTCAAATGAGGGCGGGGAGTCGCAAATTGGGGCCACTTTGTATGGAGGCGCCCGATTCGTATCGGTACTCTTAGTTTGAGCACTACATACGCACGGTCTATGCAAGGTAACATAATACTCACATGTGAATGCAGACGCCAACTGGAGTCATCTGGATGAGAAGAATTTGGAAGTGTCTGGCATTCTAACTTCGGGCCCTAGCCGAGGATGCAAACCAGAAAGTTAAAAAGTCGTAAATTTGAGCTTCGCTCTCCCGTAGTAATATGGCCCCAAGGGTAGATCTGCACACACCATCCATCATTGTGTTGAATCCTGTTTGCTAGGGTCGGGCCGGCGAATACTGGTTGTGCGATGATCATACTATCGTCGCCCACAGGAGCAGATATCTTCATAGCCACCTTCAGATCGAAGTGTCACACTCTCGAGACCATAAGAGAGAAGTTCCGATTTTTGTATTCAAAGCCAAAGTGATATTCTCGTAACGTAATGAGTGAGTCGTCCAGGATTGCTGATGCGACGTAAAGCGAAATAATTGTTGCCATTCAACGTGGCTGAGGGCAAAAGCCCGACACCGATAAGCCGTTCGCGATACTCAGCTTCGCAAAAGTCGCGTCAGAATGGACATGGCTCCATCAGTCGCCATAATACCATCTGACCAGATTCAGAGGCGCAATCTCTTTCGATGCGACATTATTCCTCATCATTGCTCATTGTTCGTCGGATTTTAGAAGAAATCAGGGAAGACGCTTTGTCTAATAGCGCAGCATCAGAAGAACATTAGGCTTAGACAGACCGGCCTGGAAAGATGAAGATCCTCCGAGGGTTTCCAATCGGTCGTTTAACTCTGTCGGTAAAGTGTCTCTCGATGTTTCCAAAATCCTGCTACTACTAGGTAATGTTTCGGATCGTGTCTTCTTTGGTATTGGGTCATACGCTGTTCTCACACGTCTTCAAAGCGTCGCCGCAAATAGGAAGGGCGGCGGGAAGGGGAGAAAGAGAGAAGTGGATTGGAAAATATTCATCCAAGCGGGAAGCCGGAAGCAAAATGATTGAGAAGTACACATGTTCACCATGGAACGTTCTATTTCCCCAAATACTTCTATTCATACAATTATGTTCATCAATGTGCGTGATGCCATCGGGGGCAACATAAATATAAAACAAAGCATCCAGGTCCAGCCCGTGCTATTCGAATCCAAAAATCAAAGTAGATAAATATACACACAGATGAACTTATCAGTCAATATGCAGAACCAGGTCCTGGCCCCGCCTTGAAGGCGTCAAATTACGACTTGTCGGTGACCCCCTTTTTGGCTTGACCTCGGGTCTTTTCTTGGGACTCGATGGATATCCAACAGCGCCGGGATTGATCTCTGAGGGATATGGAACCTCGGAGGAGGAGGCAAGCATTTCTCTTCCACGACCCCGTTCGAGCCAGAGGTCATCCGGGCCCCATGGCGCTCCTGCCTGGCTGGGTGGACGTGGGCTGCTGCGGATCTGGACGCGTCTAATATCGTCACCACGGACGATTCGTGGCCGGGATACTATCTCAGCGGGCGGTCCTAGCGTGTTCGATGGATTTCTCGTGTTGTTATGGCGTTGACTGTAAGCACCGCATAGTCTGGGGTCTTGGGCGGCTGCAAAAGGTGTTGTGAGAGAGTTGCTGGATGAGTTTTCAGATGATAAGCCGCCCGAGCTATTTATCTGTGTACCGGTGCTGCTTGATGCGTCTGATGTGCGAGATGCGGGCCCAGAAAATGGCGATGTCAATCCCCTGGTGGTGAGATTCGGCGTAAAATTTCGGCCCTGGTCTCGTCTTTGTTGGGCCGGGCCATGGGGGACCTGCTGTGCTGGGAGCCCATCCTTAAACGCACGAGGATTCGCGGGCAAAGGAAGCCCTGTTCTTGAAGTTGCACTCTGCATCCGTCCCATGATACCCTGTTGGTGTTCATCTTCTTCAAAGAGTGTTTCCCCACTGATAGGACGATGGGTATGGGTCCATCTAAGTGGTTTGGGGTATAATCCAGCTCCCTGATTTTGAAACGGCTCTGAAAGTGTGGCTTGCGATGATATTGTCCGAGGTGATCCTCCCCATTCTGAATCAGAGCTCGCGGCCAGTCCTATACGTGCTCGGCCCCGAGGTTCAAGGGGAGGCTGATCATTCTCAGGTGTAACCAATCTTGGAGGGCGTTGAGATCCTGGTTGTAACGTGCGTGATGACTGAGACATTTCCGGTTGATGGACTAAAGCAGCGAATGAAGTCGAGCCTGAACCTGGACTTTGGTCTGGACCTCGGCCCGGTGATGAATCGCGAGAAAAACCAGGGGGCTCAGTCATGGCGCCGCCAATCTCAAAGTCCGAATCTGGATCTTCAACCCGATTGTTTCGTCGCCATCTCTTGCAGAGGAAGAAGACAGCAACTCCAATGATAAAACAACCTGCCACACCTGACACGACAGAGACTCCGATCACAGTACCAGCGCTGACATGGTGATCTTTGTTCTCACCTGAGACAGCCGGACTACTGGACGGAGATGAAGAAATGGTTGATGTCGAAGAGGTTTCAGTACTGGCAATTGTGGGCGCTGAACCAGTTCCAGTCGAGGTTGGATGGTACACAGTGATCGCAGAGTCGCTAGAAATTGTAGAGGTATTCGACAGTGTAGTAGTTTCCGGAGTTGCATCAGAAGTAGTAGTAGTCGTTGCAGTGACCTCAGTTGTCGTTATTTCAGCCGTGGAGGTAGACGAGACACTAGGAAAGGTCGTTGCCGTGATTGTCTTATGTGTCTCAGACACAGCATCAGACACTGAGTCGCAGACCCTGTAAGCGTCCGCGGCGGAAGAACTTTGGATAATCGTCTTCGAGCACAGAGCATAGACACAGCTTAACGCCGCCTCTCCAATTGTAAGTCCACTGGGTGTTCTTGTTCGGCATAAACATCTCATGTCCGATATAGTGCTGCATTCTGCGGAGGTGTACTCTGCGTTGGCGAAGTTTTCTACACATATCTTTGCACAATCTGGGATGACGTCCCATAGAGACGAGCTCAAATCGGTTGAGGTGCGGGCCGAACATATGGCGAGTAACGGGAGGACCGCAGCTAATAACCTGTGCGTAGGATGGAATAGCATGCTGCGATGGTTCTGTCACTAATGTCAGTAACAGACTTCTCTTGCCTTTTAGTTGACACACTTGGCCAACCTTTTCAAAGTCGTATGGGTATGACTACCCTTGAAGCCATAAGCTCTTTGAGGTTTTCATCATCGAAACTAGTAGAACAGCTGAAATAGCAAGGAAATTGAAGCAGAGGCAACAGATTATGGAGAGAAAGAAAAAAGAAGCCCACGCAGGATCACCACGGGCCTTAACCTAGATAAACACGAAAAGTGAGCGCATCGCGATATCAAGCGCGTAGCGGATACATCGATTATGACGCTAAAGCTACCCATTGACTACAGTACAATGGGCGCCAGACATTTCTGAAACCCGGTCATTAAGGCGGAGCAGATGTAGGCGCTATGATGAAACCAGGTGACATCGTTGGCTGTGACTTTTTTCAAGCGGCGACTGCTTGAGGTGCCAAAAGCGCCCTGCGTCCAACGCTGGTTGGGGGGCGAAGGTGTTAGGCGCTAGCTATACGCGCCGGGGCTCAAGGTGGGCGCTTACAGTGCAGCGCAGGTCCTCTAGAGCGCCGGGGTATGTTTCAGGCTATTCTGACTTCGGTCATCATTTGGGGGTTTCCGAGCCAGGGGGGCTGGGGGTTTTGCGCACTTGTTCCGGGGCCGATGAGGTGAGCAGTAGAGATGCTTCTTCGGCTCCGATGCTAGATTCATTCCCAGGGTTTCAAGAAGAATCATCATGATCGACAACGACTTCAAGTCGATGATTGTATTTACGTTGGTGGCGCTGGCGCCCGCCCTATATCGACCAACTTGTTCAAGGTCATCGCTCCCGCCTCATCCGATAGGGCCGCCAATAGGCACGTCACACCCGCTCACGCTGCAGATCTGGGGGGAATTATGCTACACCTCTACAAGGAATCAATTTCAGGATTTTCAAATAACTGCCATTCCGTCAAGGTAAAAAGCTAACCGACCGACCACAGGCTAAGGCACCGAGCCCACAGTCAGACAATATGAGGTGGTATCATTTGAAAAGCAAAACCGAAACCAGTGATATCGCATAACAAAAGAAACAAAAAAATCAAGGGTAAATAATCGATGGGCACACATGCGCAAACACCGAAATTAGGCAATTATGGACATCGGGCTGATGCCAAGTGGGGACCTGCTGCAGACGACTAGTCTCGGCCGGACTGCAACGGAACCACGCTGACGCCGGCGCTCGCTGTGCAACTGCATCACTGCATTTGGAAGGAGCGAAGACATTGGCGGTTCAAGTGGGATTGAGGGGACATTGGCAACGGGGGATGGTTCTAGAGAACGTCCCGAGATGCGGCTGTATGACAGGTGCAGTTGCGCCTGTCTAATATTTGAAAATGATGTAGCTGCAGAGGCCATTAGTGGTCGTTTTGAAGGGCGACAAGACGCGTCAAGGGGGAGGGAATCACGTACAAGGCGTGAATAACACCAGGAATCCAACCAAGAATGGTCAGACAGATGTTGATCAGGAGGTCAGCACCACATCCGCGCTCCAGGAAGACACCCAGAGGAGGCAGGATGATGGCGAAGATGATCTTGCAGATGTCACTGTGGTCGAGTCAGTCATGATGTTCACCCGCGTGCGACCGGAACCGGGAAATAAGAGCGCGCAAGGAAGTTGCGTCGCAAGTCGAGCTTCGCCAGCTCCAGGGAGACAACTTACGAGGCAGTGAAAGGCATGATGGCTGTGGTGTTGAAATTTGGGGGAAATCAAGGAGGGAAGAGTTTGGGGGGAAGAATGCGGAGAGAGGCTTGCTTTTAAAGAAAAGGGAGACTGGCAAGCTTTAAGACCAGTTGCGTCATGGGCCTGCCACTTGTGGCTCAGTAAATATGTGATTGGTGAAGAAGTGTGGCTCAGCAGCTAGGTGTCCGTCCTATGCCTGATTTTCTCCATTTCTATTTAGTCGGTTTCTAATTGCGATAGTCGCCCCGTCCAGGGTTCCATCTGGGATTTGCAATGTTACAAACAAGTTCCAACCACCCTTTTTTGGTTTTTTTTTTTTTTTCGCGTCGAAGGAAATCTAGAGACTACCTAGTGGTCCTTTCGAGCTAGGGACCTATCCCGAGATCCCGTTTGCCGGCTGCCTGGCCAGTTGGCTTGGCAACCTGTCCCTTATGATGGACGAGTCTTGGCTTCCCTTTGACTATTTTCGTAGCGCTTATCAAACGGTCCAGCCCTACGCCTGCTTAGCCCCCCACCTGCCAAGGCCACGCTGCATGCCTTGTTGTGAGATTGGCTCGGCATGACCTCACTGCATTTCCATACAAGTTCATGCCACATAGGAAATGAAGTGGCTGGAGTTTCACCAACGAGTGATACCTGTGGCGTCTTCCCCCTCCTGACGCAAGCTGAAGTACTGACGATCGGACGATCTTGACTCCTAGCGGCGATCAGATCCATTTAAGGAGTCAGAGATGATCTTGAGTCCTGGGTGCAAACAGGCAGAGCATTTGGCAAGTGTGAACAGTCTATCTTTAGAATTGCTAATAAATATCGAGCTGAGAGGTAAAATCAACGTCGTCGAGTAGTGCGTTCCACTGTGGCGCTTCAAGATCAGGGGCCACAGCCACAAACTCAGACCAGAGATGTTCCCAACTTTCCTCGCCCAAGTCATTGATCAGCCCCAAGCCGAGAGCACTGTCCTCAGGCAACGTGGAGGAGGGCTGTACAAAACCTGAACTCTCGCCTGCATGAACGGTCTGTGATCCGCCAAGTCCAGATGCTGGTTGGCCAAATAGCAACGCCTCGCTTGAATCATTCGTACCGGGGCCGGTCTGCGACCGCTGCTTATGGAGTGTAGACATCAATGTCTGTAAATTGTTCTGGATTCCTTCCATCAGGTTCATTGATTCTTGTTTGGATTTTTCTAAAGTCGCATAGGCTGCGAGCACCTTGGCTTTCCGAGCATGAGCGTCCGGTGCTTGGGGATTGAAAGAGACATCCATTGCTAAAATCAAAGCCGCAAAGAACACATGGTGCATGACTGTCCAGAATCGTGCGGGTTTGAGCCCGAAGTCGGAGTCCACCTCGTCCATCGTGCGTCGCAGCTCAAGTATTTTGTGGGCGGAGCGGATACATACCGAGTGCGAATAGGCGTACTTGGCGTTCGTCACACCCTCGAGGTGATACGGACGATGAAGTCGACAGAGACGGGTGTGGATACTGAAATGTAAGCCAATCCGCTGCCAGGCGATGTGAGGTCGCTCCTTGCATATGGCCTGACTCTGTCGGATGCTATCAGGGTCCAGTTTGAAGAATGTCGGGACACTGTCGAGGAGGTCATGAAACCGTTTGTCCAGCTGGAGAATAGTATCGTAGGTTGGCTCTTGTGAATCCAGCATGATAGACGGCAATGCATCAATAACTTCACGGCAAAGTTCTGATGACTTAACTCTAAAGAAGAACGCAGAAATGTTGGTGGGTTCGGACAATGGCAAATCTTGCTTAACCTCCGTGCTTGTAATGAATTCATCGTCCGTGTTACTCGGCAAATTCACATTCATATGCTTTGGCTGAAAGGTGTATGCACCTTCTTGAGGTCCACCGGAAAAAGAAAGTAGCCTGCATGTTATTAGCATACTTTTTCTGGAAGTTTGAAGCTGCGACCTACCAGTCAGATGCTACCATCCACCACCAAATACGTCTCTGAACCTCGACATCTATCATATCACAGCCCTTGAGCCTGCGCTCCTCTCGAGACTTGGCTGTGTCCAAACGATGGATGCCCAAATCTTTCGACATCAAAAGACACCGATGACGGAGCACATGGACCTTCAGGGGGAACCCATCAGTATTCATGAGCAGATGAGCCATGGTGCCGATGGCAACAAGAGCCGTGGTCGATGAATTTAGAGTTTGACGAGGATGATCCAGGATAGCCAGTGCAAGACGAGCGTATGCCATGAAAGCCGATTTTGCTTCCCACTGAGTGGCTTCCAGCTTCTCCAGGAGCTGAGGCGTCCAGACAAGTGCAGCTCCAGCGAACACGGCGAAAACTAACATCAAGTCCGCAGGCGGAGGCTCCTCACCCTCCAGGAGGCACTGATATGTGTGTTCCATCAGGGTACGAGTTGACGGAATATGAAGAACGCCCAAAGTCGGCTGCAATACTCTCACAAAATTATCAAACAGGTGATTTGCCTGTCGTAGTGGAGGAAGCTTGCGAGTCATATCGATGATGCTTGGATATAGGGTGTGCTCATATAGATTTGAGCAAGATGGGGGATGCAGATTGAATGGCATGACAATGTGAGAGCCAAGAGCCTATGAAACGATCAACAATTAGATCTACGCGATGTCTTACAATGGATATGCGTACTACCTCTGAAGTGGATGTAGAGCTTTTAAATACCCCCTGACGTTCTAAGTCAGCCTTAGGAGACAATAATTGTTTGTCAGCTAGTCCATCTTCCAGCCTTCGAACGCGCTGAAGAAGCTCCCCAACATTGCTTTGAATTGTCAGCAGGAGGCACAGGACCATCATTAAATCATGTTTGGGACATCATTTACTTACATCTTATCGACTTCTGCTGCGTTTGCAGGATGCGCTCCTCTAGGGAGTTGCGAGACGCCTTGTGGCCCTGGGATCTCTGGGCTCTGCCCCGCATAGTTGCATGGAATGCTTCGCAGCACGCAGTTCGAGCATGGCTGGGCACGATCACATCGGCGCTTTTTTTCACGACATGGTGAACAAGATAAAGGTGGCCGATTCCATCGGTGGGTCACTTGGATCGGATCGCCTCGACTATTACGTTTCATGATCGAGCATGTAGTGTGTGACCAATTCCAATGCTGGTGTGCAAATCCCAGGTCGCGGAGCTCCGCGGGGCTTGGTGTCTTAAATAGACAGGAAATCCGGCCCTTTCACCCCTTGGCCTTGCCAAAGACCAATTTACCGGATATCGCTTTCTTGTCTCGAAACGCCAGCAGAATACAAGGAAGGTGAGATAGGACGAAACCCGCGGACCCTATGGGATGTCCGTGGAGGTGATTACCTGATGCAGTTAGCTCACATGTAATCGGTACATTACTTGCGTCGAAGATCGTGAGCTGTATTGTAAAATATACCTGTAATTACATAACTCATTCCTCTCCAAATGGCGCGCATCTAAATGGTCACTTCTCGCAGCGCCGACTTTCTTTCTGTTCGACATTTCGCGTCTGGAGCCGATGTCCTAATGTCAATGATCTCCAGATTCGGCCTCAACTCTATGGCCATGAGGGTATCCCCTCCATGCGCACCAATTCGCCTCATGCGTAACTCAAATCGAGCAAGGAGCTCGAGAGGCGCAAACAGGTGGTTTGCGACGGAGACAAATCTCAAGACTTCGGATAAGGACTTCTCGCCACTTGCCTACACATGGCTGACTAGGACACCCCAAGCTATCGTGAGCTCTTGAACTCTTCCTTGTGCCCAGCACTCACTAACGGCATCCAAAGAGACCGGATGATATCTTGTCTAGTCTTCCCCCAACGTCGTCCGCTGATGCCGCCTCAGATTCCGTTCCTCTCCTGCTTGTCACCCCTGGCTTTGCCCACTGGATCGACACTTCCAACCCGTTCCTTGAATCCTTGATAGGCCGCTTGTTTCCCGGTTTTCCGAACTCCACGCCGGTCTACGCCGTCGCAGCAGTCGTTGATAAACTTCCAAACTCGACTCATTCAAGGGTATCAGGCTCTGGAGAAATTGGTGACTCTGATTTCTCATTACCACAATCAGAGGGTCTCTCTCTTTTGACAATTCAGCGAGAGAATGTCCGAGGTAAAGCAGCAGCTGCTCGTCGCATTGGAGGCCCCGCAGGTGAAGAGCCCGACCTCGTCATTTCCATTGAGGACACCAGTGCTTCGAAGGGAACCGCGCATGGAATTGGTCTACGCCTTGCAAACACCGTCTTTGTAAACGGGAAAGAATCTACGCTCATGGGCATGCGCTGGATTTACAATAATGATGTCGGTGCATACGCCTTGAGCCAATCCGTGAACCTCACAAGTTGCTATGTGACCTCCGTCTCTGCAGCTACAGAGCCCAGCCTGACTCTTCCGCTCGACCCTGTGGGTGAGCGAAGGCGAGTCATTACCGGCATGGGAAATATCCTGCGCCAAGTGTCAAAGTCGACAGATCCAATCTCGGTTGAGGCAATGCCGGCTTCCACTGAATTGGAAACGGCGCTTCCACGCTATATCAAAGAGCATAATATCGTGGACCAAAGAGTGTCTGTCTGGGCTTTGGTTGAGAAGCCTGAGATGGTTATTGCCAACCGCGAGTTCACTTCCACGCAAGATCGAGTCACTCAGTCTTTGCGCAAAGGTGGCAAGTTGCACCGTGTTATGAGTGGCGGAGGTGGATGGGGAAAGAAACAGGGTCTCCTCTCGCTGGACCCAGAGGTTAGCTTTCCTGGGATGAATCGTCCTGATGATCTCGTTACACTATATCAAATCTTCAATCCTAGTGCAGATGCGCCCATGGAGTGGCCGTCTTTCCTTGCCAATAGGATGATTGGTGAAGATCTCTCTCTGCTGTCGCAGGTCGCCACGGAAGGTGATTTCATCGAATTCTTTGTCGGATTAGAGCCGAAAAATTCACGAGACGATAATGCAAGGAACGCTGATGCGCGAGGCTCCGTCACCTATCACTTTGGTGTTGTTGCCAATGCTGACGAGGTGAATGTTGATTCTACAAGCGAGAACAAACATGACCTCGTCGTTGTGCCAAATTCGTTCGGAGCATTGTCTGAGAAGGCAATCGCGTACTCTCAGCCACTTGTGGACGGAGCAGAGACTTCCAGATCCAGTACCAAACTAGATATACCGGGATGCCGAGTGATCATGAACTCTGTATAATAACAAACCTCGGACATTGTAAAATGGAATGAAACAGAAGAACTCGATGTTGGTAACTTTCTATTGTGTACTACTAAAGATCAAAGTGGAGCACATGGTGTGCCAAGACTGCTTCACGTGACCCGAAACCAGAGTGTTGGCCTCTGACCTCGTAGGACTCTCCATCTTCCCGATTACCGCCAACTTCCTCATCCACGGCTTGAGCCTGCACGTCTCGGGTCTCCTACCATCTATTTTAAGCTCGATAATCCACTAGAGAAGCTCGTCGAGCCCCCATATCTTCAAAATGGCCACTGAGCTTTGGTAAGTCGCTATGCAACCTCCCTCAGCCCCCCTGGGTGCTTGACAGCTATCGCTCGTCGGTCTGCTGGCTTGTTGGCCGGAGGTCTCCCACCATTGATAAACACTTGCTAACTTAGCGCTTCAACAGCCCCGTCTATGCGGTAAGTCTTGCTTTCTCGATCCCTGGGCGTCTACCCATTCACGTATACGGGTCTCCCTCGTCCATTCCACATCCTCAATCACATACGTCAAGCTTATCCGTCGACAATACTGATGCCATTCTTCTAGCCCTTCTTCGGTGCGCTGGGCTGCACGTCCGCTATCGTCTTCACCTGCTTCGGTGCCGCCTATGGTACCGCTAAGGCCGGCGTCGGCGTGTGCAGCATGGCTGTCCTCCGCCCCGACCTGATTGTCAAGAGTACGTCGAACCCCAAACACTGCGATATTAATTTCTCAAGAAACGTCTCTTGGATCATATCGCCTGCATTGTCATTTCGCTGACCAAGAACTTAGACATTGTCCCCATTGTCATGGCTGGTATCATTGGTATCTACGGTCTCGTTGTGTCCGTCTTGGTCGCCAACGACCTCACCCAGCAGCTTCCTCTGTACACTGGTTTCATCCAGCTGGGTGCTGGTCTCTCTGTCGGTCTGGCTGGTTTGGCCGCTGGGTAAGTCTTACACCAGCTAAACAACCTATGATGTCTTCACATAACTAATAGGCATCTTTTATAGTTTTGCTATTGGTATCGTCGGTGACGCCGGTGTTCGTGGAACTGCTCAGCAACCCCGCCTCTACGTCGGCATGATTTTGATTCTCATTTTCGCCGAAGTTTTGGGTGAGTATCGTCTCTTTCTGAAACAAACCTTCCCTCCCGTTTCTAACAAAACATTCTCTCACAGGTCTCTACGGATTGATTGTCGCTCTTCTCATGAACTCTCGCTCTAAAGCCTCTTGCACCTAAACGAGCCTTGTCTCGTCGCACCCGGAAACAGAATCTTGAACCTAGCTACCTTTTCACAGTAGCTAGCTCATACCGATTTCCGGCGTGTCATTCTCAGCCTTCGATCCTGTCATAACAAGTCACGAATTCCTTCGCATTATGTCAGGTCACGAGGAAAGCGGTGCAAGGAAAAGATGATTCTGGCAATGATGATTTCATTTTGACGGGAATTTCTTTTCTGGTGGTATTTAGAGTTGGCAAATCCATCCCCCAGGGGATGGTCAAGTGTGGTAGATATTGGACTGGTTTACAATTGCATGAACGCGCGCTGGATACTGTACTTTATATGGGTCTTGCTACGCCGGGCCCAAGACTTGATTCTTGTCCGTCTGGCTAAGCTGTGGAAGTTACACACCCTTTTTATTTTCTCGGTTATGGCTCTCTACTATGTCTTCCTTTTGATTTGTCGGGTCTTCCTCTTCGGTCTGACATAGAGATCACGATTAGTGCATTTCATGTTTCTGCCGGCAAAGACCTAAAAGTAATTGTCTGTAAATGCATGCAGGCGTATGACGTGCATGATTTTGAGTATCCCGTAACTCTATTTAAGTCGTGAAGTGTCTTTGAATCGTTGGTCTACGGTTCCTAGAGATTTACCTGTAGATAGTATCGTTGGACTAGATATCAAAAGAGCAGTATCTATTGGATAGTCTGCAATGTATGAGGGCCACTGAAGCCACACATTAGAACCAGTTCAACAACCACAGGAGTGCCTTGAAAGATATGGCAGCAACTGAATATTCAGTGTGGTTCAAGGGAGTCAAGGAGCAAGGCAGAGAGAGAGGTAAAAAAAATTCGCAATGTACGATAAAAAGTAGGATATATGCCCTGAAAGTCAGACAACACTAAGCCTCAACCCAAGACGATGCAAAGACGCGGGCCAAAGATGCATCCGATGAACCGAACAAGAAAAGCAGAATAGAAGAACGAAAGACCAGTCTACGCCTTGTCGAGTTTCCGTCTAAGAGTACGCGTTCTCCGCATCAGCTTCTTGAACTTGTGCTTCTTCATCTTGACCTTGCGGCGGCGCTTGGTGCTGATGGCGTGGATGGTCTGGTTGTGACGACGGCGCTCGACGTAGGTCATACCGGAAGTCGAGCCAGGTGCGTCGATGGTGATGCCGTGCTCGGGGTCACGGACAAAGGGACCAGTGGAGGCTTCGTAGGTCTTGCGACCATCGGAGTTACGAGTTTCCCGAATTGTGAGTACGGTGGAGTAGGTTGAAGTCTCGCGCTGGTTCTGGGCTTCGGACTCCATGGCTTCGGAGGAGTTCATGTCCATAGGAGTAGGTGGGGGAGGAGGGTTGAAGGGACGCAGGCGACGAACGTAGTCTTCCACAGACATGTTGGACTCGGCGCCATCGAACATCTGGAGATCACCGTTGGGATCGCTCGCGAAGCTCCGCTGGAGCTGGCCGAACTGGTCCTCAGGCTCCGACATGCCATTGGCCAAGGACTCCATGTTCTGGGCTGTCGAGGAAAGGGTGAAGATGACATCTTCAGGCTCATTCTTGAGAAACTTCTTTGACGAGAAGATCGCATCGAAGGCTTCGGTGGATGAGGTCGGGGGAACTGTGGTGGTCACGGAGATCGGGCGGTGAATGGAGAAGAATGAAGCGACATGCACGTCTTTTGATAACAAAGCAAATTAGCACAAAGCATTTGGAAAGGAGAAAATAATATAGGAAATCTAGGACTGAGACACTCACCATGCGGCTGTCGGTGCTGTGTCGAGGGGACACTGGGTAGCTTCGAAAATGCCGCATGCTGTTGGCTAGCCTTGGATCCGTTGCGGGCACTGTTGTCCTTGCCGCGGCGGCGAGCCGCCTTGCCCTTTTCGCCGGAAGAGTTCACACCCTTGGCCGGAGTCGAGGTATCCATGCGACGAGAGCCATCGCTGGGCGGGACCGGAGGTTTAGAGGAAGATGAGGAGTACCGACGCTGTTGCACATGGCTGGTCGCACTGAGCAGACCGGTAGAAGGAACATTCTGGGCGGATCGGGGTATGCCAGACAGAGGCGCCCATACGGCCCGGCGTAACGATGTTGACAACATGGTTGACGAGAGACCCAGCAACTGGGAAGAGTTGGAGATGAGTCTGAATCGGAGGCGAAATCGTCGGACCGGAATTCGGCGTCTCTGATCTTGCGAATATTATGTAATATTTGCCTCAGGTGTCGATCTACGTAGCACACGAAATGACTGCATATGGGTCATCCATTCTGGTTACAACGATTCTTTATTGTTGAGGGGATCTGGACATGTATGATGAGAGCTAATTGATTCCATTGATAAGAAAAACAAAGGATGGTGATGGTACAGGGAACGGTCCTCAAGTATCACTCATCTGCAGCGACAAAAAAATAGTGGTATCATCCTGCATAATCGATAAGAAAGAAAATAAGAAAGAGAGAAAAGAAATAGAAGGAAAGAACAGAGACAACTTCGCTGAAACAAATCGGGGCATAAATTGGTACAATCGAACGGGCTTTTGGATGCAACGTAACAGACCCAAGAACGCGGTAGAGAGCCGACGACCCCTTTATATCAAGACGCCTCATAAACAAGAAGGAGTGATAGAAACAAGACACAGAGAAGACTTCTGGTAATTTTGTAGAACGAAAGAGGGTAGAAGGAGAATTGGGCCACCGAGGAATGCAACAGAGGAAATGGCTAGAGAGCTTGACAAGAAACGAAAATCAATTCGTGGCACAATGACGTTCATCAAACAGGCCACCGGTATGTCGAAATGCCGCTGCCTTATAGTATGAGGGTATGGAGGTTCTTCTGGATGATCATATCCTGTACCGAGTCCATAGTCGCCCGAAGCAATGTGGTGTCTGTGGCGTTTGTATAATGGATATAGATCTCACGATCTGGAATTCGGTTAATGCCGCGGAAACGGTCAGAGAAGTACCGTGCAGCAGCATCAAAGTCGGTGCTAGACCCTGTGTAATCGGGGAAATGTTTGGAGATGTTGGAGATGGCGAGTTTTCCTTTGAAGAGATCAATCTTGTTGAGGAAGAGAATGATGGGTTTCCGCTTGAACCATTCGCCATTGACTAGAGATTCAAACAGCATCATGGCTTCGTGCATTTGGTTCTGTGATGTGAATGAGCGACTGGCGGCTTACAACTGGTAATTGGCGATGTGAGCTTACCGCATTCTGGTCTTCAACCAGACACTGGTCGTATCCGGACAGAGCAACCATGAACAGCAGACATTGTACACCCTCGAAACAGTGAATCCACTTCTTCCGTTCTGAACGTTGCCCACCAACATCCATCATACGGAAGTTCATCTGCCCGAGCTCGAACAAAGTTTCGGTGATACCCGTCGTGCGGAGTCGTGCTTGCAACATGTCCTGGTTATCGGGCAGCCAACCGGGCTTGAAAATGCGGTCCAATGAGTCGTGGAAGCTGAAGCGCACGGTCAGCACGGCATTCATTCAATGGGTGTGGCTCAGAAGGTAGACTTACTATACCAGATTGTCATGCAAGGCGAATTCGTGACCACGCGCAACAGCCTTCTGTACGCCGGCATCAAGCCACATGTCCCTCATCGCGTCCCGAACCTTCAAGTCGGAGAATGCCTCATCTGAGCCCACATCTGGGTCGGTCTTGTCTAATAAATCCGCAAGCAACTAGAGTGAACCGGTCAACATGCGGATCGGATGTCTAGAAAATGTCGAGGGATCTGTACCTTTGTCTCTTCATGCTCAAAATCTATGCTTTCGGCGTTCATAATATCCAACAAAACCTTGAACGCAATAACGATGTTCGAATAGATGACGGCCCGTGTTGTATGGCGCTCTTCCTCAGGAAAACCTCGGCTGTGAATAATGCGCATTTGCTTAATGATCGTCGACTTGCCCGACTCTCCGGCACCTGGTATCATGTTAGCATATAAATACATTATGGGAACCATGTCAGCCGAATTGGATATCGCAGAGGACGACTTACCCAGTAGCAAGATCTTAATAGTCCGGTCCATTGTCTTCTTGTCATTCTTGATGCTTCGTTCGATGCGGGCGTTACGTTGGAGAGCGTCCTTGTCCGCCTCTGCGGGTTTCGAGGCGACGCAACCCATGATTCAGGTACACGTCGGTATTTCTGGAGGAAAACTGGGAATCGTTAGTCATAGGGGCAGAAATAAGCGCTGCGATTTCAGTCGCGACATGGCGGTATCAAGATCAACTCGACCTGAATCAGGGATGCGGTGGTGCTACGCCACTCGCGTGTCCCCGAATTCAGAATCAGAGACAGACAATGACTCGGCTGGACTCGAGGCTGTGGCACCGCCGGACAGCCACGATGTGATAGCTATTGGCGTACCTATGCAAAAGACCCCTGTCCACTTTTTCCACAATGCACGCGACGAATGAACGGCCCTCGGCGCTTGTTCTCAAGCACGCTGGAAGTTTGGGATGGTTGTTTCCCCACTCCCAGGAGCTGCCACGTTCCGTTATGAATGGCGCCGCTGGTTTTCCAATTGGGCCGAATTATCCTCCGAAGCAAGAACCAGGTCCGGAAAGCGGTGGATGCGACCTCGGTATTGTCGCTCGGTGATTCGAAGGGACTCGAGGGGGTCGTCCGCTGACAGCCGGATAGCGCGTGGTGAAGTTGAATACTGACTTTCGCGGGGGTGGCAGAAGCTTGGGAGGCGAAGGGATCGCAAAGGCGGGTTCTCAGAATCGGCGTTTGGAGGGAATGAATGAGACCGCCCCGATCAAGACCACGCGCGAAAAGGAATCGCGAAAGCGGAGAAGTGAAGGAAGGAGGAAGGGAGCAGAGTCAAATTAGTCCATCTCTGCCGTCCCACGAGAAACCCACAAGCGGGGAGAACAAGTGCGGTTCGCAGGCACTCAATCTTAGTGACGGTTGATCAGTAGGTAGACTGGAATTCCGAGCGCAAGAATGTGACAAAAAGCCTTTGTTTCCGACTGTTTGCCTCTTTTTCCTTTTTTGCTTCCCTTTTGTATTTTCTCCGGACTCTCTATTTCCTCTCTCAAAGCTCCTCTAGTTCCTAATTCCCTACTTTCTTGGTTTTCCCGTTTCCCTCACCATTCAATATTTTGTTTCCTTTTTCTCCCCTTTCCTCACAGTAGACCTGGATCCACCCGATGGGGCCGAGCCCCTCTATCTGATTTGTCCGAATAATACAGTGATCATAGACCGGGATTCTGGTTGTAATTGATTACCTGCCTATCGCCCGAGGCACACTACTGCAGACAAGGCCAATTTGTTCATGCAACCACGCGAGAAAGGGATGGCATGTATTCCCGCATGCTTCGAGAACCATGGCCCCGTAAAGACTAATTGACCGGCGGACAGGGGGGCTGAGAGTCTAAGATCTTGGATTTATACCGATGCATTATCGAACACCACTGATTTCGCGAGGCTGCCACGCTAGGGGTCAACGACACGCATCACGTCTAGGAATGATGATTTGGGCACCCCCTGAAATGGCCTTCGAAGCTGTTACAGACGCTACCACGCCATACTCTGTACTCCGTGTACGGTATCGGAGTACGGAGTCCAGAGTACCTAGACCGGATAGCCAGGGTGGACAGGTGGAGAGGAGTGGACTCTTCGATGGTTCTTCGCCAAGCGGTATGCATGACGGCGATCACCGCCCCGTCTGGAACTGCAATGGGATGCAAGGAAATTTCTGAAACGTGGAATTCCGTTCATTGCCCGAATGCTTCCCTTTCCTCCCGTTTGTCAAATGTACGGATCTCGCTTCTGATCCTGGGCTCTGCCGTACTGAAGGTCAACCTATTTCTCGACTCCATCAGGATGCGATCCAATCGTAGAACTTTGATTTCACTAGTAGCGCCATTTCGCTTACTGGCGCCAGGGTCGCATCTGGACCCAAAACTGACAAAGTCGAACCAGGGAAAACAACCCTCACCAGTTCGGTGGTGGAGCTTGTCAAAGCGTCTCCACCACAAACCGTGTCCGGTGAATGGAGCCCGTGCTCGCCAATCTTGCACGAGCTTAGTCTTGAAAGGAGATAGCCCAGGTCACAACACCAGAAGTCCTCTTTTGTTTGCTACCGGGATGAATCTGCACCCCACAACGCCTGCATTACCGTTCTCCAGAGCTATCGAGCGTCACTTCGGTTCTCGCTCGCCGGTTTCACATTCCTCCCCCTTCGCACGCCGTCGTACAAACTAAGGCAGGGGGCCATCCTTTTGCGAGCTAAAGTGGAGTTAGATTCCCCTATCAGAGGAGACACGGCTCGGATCGACTGCAGACTCCCGATCTGGAGGCGAATTATCTCCGGGCGCGAACGTGGCATTAGCGTCCACATGGTCCGGAGTATCGACTAGTCGCCCTTGGCATGGGATCCATCGGCCCCCCCGGATGACATGGGGAGATACCTCGGACCTTCAATGATCTACGTCGAGGCCACCCAAAGAGCACATGTCCGATTGCGGGACTTGTTCTGACGGACCAAAAGAACGGCAGGAGTGGATTACAGCGTTCGGCGATGAAGACATATCTGGACGATCCTGTAGAGTCCCGCTTGGCGCATGTCCAATCGAGCATGGTCCAAGCTGTCATAAGTGACGAGTCTTGCCTCATCATCGATCGATCGCGTTGCTACGCAGTCAAGCCTCAACTCGACTCTCACGGTCAAACCCTCTTAATTTTTGGGGAAACCAGGGGAGGCACATGGGCCAGCCCTCTCCGTCACGGGCCGATCATCCTTGATTTTGGCTTCTCGAGCTATAAATGTCGATATTTATGCAGAAGGGGCCTTTAAAGTTTGGCAGCCCAAAGTTTACCGCCACATGGCGGCCAAGAGGGGCCAGAGTGGGCAGTTCTCAGAGCTTCTCAATGGGCATTTTTCTACAAAGAGAAGGACACTGAACCTGGTTTCGAAGAGCTTTGGCCAGCCGCCCACCATCAGGAAAACGCCCAATTGATAAATGGTCCAGAAACGTTGACCAGTGGAGCCCAGCAAATTAACCGTTGTCGATCAACATTTGACAGCAGGTCAGATCCTGACCTTCAGGGGCCCCTCGTTATCGGCTATTCGGAAACTGCTCCGGAGTGGGGATTCCAATTCAGATTTCTGGTTCGCTCGGTCTCAAGCAGGATTTCGAACAATATAATCCTCTAAATATTTTTCCAAAGCTCAGGCTGTATCTCGGACCACGCGATTCTCAATGCTTGATCTTTAGCCTGTTAGGTCGCCCAAGCTACTGGTCTCGTTCGCATCATCATAAGTCAATGATAACAGCTTTGCATGAGGTGTGGGTGATGAGGCCACGCTCATGATAAGAGACTCAGTTCACTGTGGTTCATCATGGAGACCTGAGAATGAAGTATCGCATATCAGAGTATTTCGAGTACCACACCTCGTTCTGAGAGAGAAAGAGAGAAATAATGGAGTTTCCGGAGCGTCTGCCCAGGAATCCTGCGAACTTGTTCCTCGGACAATATTGACCCGCTTCAAAGCCATTGCTACCCATACAGTGCCTTCTGATTGGCACGCTTCTGTCCGTGCGACAAAGGTATATTGTACTCGCTCCGGAGCACTATCCGTTGAGGGGTGCAAACATAGCTAGTAGGTTCTAGCTTATATGGGAAGCTTACTAGGCCAAGAGATCTTACACTCGATATCCTTAATACAGTATCTGCAGGCCTGCGTAGCGCGTATCAGATATACTATCATCTGAGTAAGAATCGGTGTTTGGCAAACTGGGGGTGAAACCTGCGTTAGATTGAAACGCTCGCTCCTGTCCGTTCTTTGTGGCGACAACCACCATGAAGAGTTGGAGCTAGTCATCGCACCATCTTCGTCCCGCCCCCGCCAAATATAGATTGTGGCTGCGGAGAAGTCGTCTCAATTGTCCCGTGCCCTCTCTCCCCCTCGCTCCTTTCGTGATCTTTGGGGCGCTTTTCCCGCGTTTGTCCTGGAGCCATTTCGCCACATCGGTGGAAAATGGCTGCTTAATTTCTGACTGGATCTTAGATTTTCTCCTGTCTCAACTTTACACTAATTGAGATGCGTGAATGCGCTAGTGCAAGTTACATATTACTCATAAGCATAGTCATCGATCAATGTCCCTCAACAGCTCCTTTCATTGAGAGAGGGGCCTTACATGCTCGGTGGTGGGCAACACATTAACAGATACCTAGCGAGTAAGGTGTGTTTATGGTTTGTGGGCGTGTGAGTCGTTCGGGATAATGATATTGGCCGGTAATCTTCAGTCTGTGTGCACAACAAATATCTCTACCGCAACCATGGAAAGTCCAACATGCACTCATCGATACGTCACCTCATCCACGTGAAAACCTTAGATTTAAATAAGAGTGCAATTTAAGAAGATAAAAGATCTTGCATGTGATAGAAATTTTACAAATGCCGAGCTCATTGGTGGATGCAAGACGACTAAATTCCAAATCATCAATATATTGAGAGTCACTCATAAAAGACACATAATCTCCACCAGCTTTGGCCATTTCACCATGTAAAAGAAATCAAAACTGAATGTAGACCTTATACAGGAGCCTAGCTACGGCAAAAAAGAAGATCAAAAGAACATTCACCCCCTTAACTTGCAGAGCGTTTGAGTCATCTGGAGACAAACCTTCTATAGTTGTGCTAGTAGTCGTGATCTGGAAGTGGAAGTGGCAAGAGTAGAAGAGCTTGTGTTAAATGTACTTGGGCTGGAGCTACTTAATCTGGAAGAGCCTGTGCCAAAAGTCCCCGAGCTAGAAGCGCTTGGGCTTGAATTGCTCGAAGAAGTCAATGCACAAGAGCTGATAGCAGAGCTGCCGCCTGTGGAGGCGAATCCACTGCTCGGTGCTCCTGAAGCCCCGCCTTGGCCACTAGCAGGCGCAGGTTGTGAGGCTATTCGGCTGCTACTGCCTAACATGTAACGAGAGTGTCTTGCCCGCTAGAACTGCAATCGAGGACTGTGGTCAATATGAATGAGTTCGTGAATTTTCGGACATATGGATACTCACGCCGATTTGGTGATGCAGCCATCCCAGCCTGACAGTGTCCTATTGAGCGCAGTAAAGCCAGATAGGATCTATCTGATTGACTGGCAGAGTGAATAGAAATATATGGTCATCATATCTCACTGTGAACCAGTTTGCATTCCTCATCGATTCAACACCTGTGGATTGCCGAAAATCCATTGAAAATACTTGTATCGCTCAAGATTCGACAAGGCCTGGCAAAAGACGACTGAGCCACCGAACGATCTCCTGCGTAGACATGGTGTTTGAAAGAATTATCTCCTGCGGAAGTTGTGAGGGCAGTCGCATTTCCCATTTCACGTCCTCTACCACAGTGCACGGATTCGTGTTTTCTTGCAACTCTTTACTCTTGCTCCAGCAATCGCTGGCCTTGGTCTTGGGATGTCAACAGCAAGAGCAATGGTATTGATATCAAGCTGTATTCTGATTATCGGCATGTTGCTTCTTCCCTCACTTATCATTTTCCAGCCGGCTATGGCCTTCATCCAGCATCGACACTTTGGCCAAACCGGCATGAAAGGGTTGTTTGGTCATTTGCACCAGGGGTTTGGCTTTTTTATAATTCATCTCAGCATCGCCAACAGTGGCCATGGCTTTCGTCTCACCGGTATCGGTGCCTCACCTGTTCCGATTGCTCCGGTTGGAGCAGTTGTTGCATACAGTGTGGTTGGTAGAGTTTTGGTATACTCATTGTTTGACGGTCAATTTTTTTGTCAGGCGAAAATCGTAAGAACTAGGCTCCTAGTCAGTTCCAACAAAGGCTCCATTCAATCGATTTGACAGATGATTGCACTTAGCATCTTAGATGTGGAATCGAGTATTTACTTTAGTTGACAGTCACATGACGACGCTCGTATGACACCTGATGGGAGGAGCCCCGTGACCCCACTCAGGCGCCGTGAGGGGATGCGGAGAAGCTTCCTCCTCAACTCCCATTAACTTGGGGCCTGTTCAACAACCGTATCGAAATTGGCCGCCAACACGCCCCAAAGCAACATGGCACCCTCATTTTTCAGGTCCGTTCTATCAGCGGATCCCTACCCCCGAGCATGACGTACTTAAGCTCTCTAGTGACACCGACCCAGACTTGGTCTCTATGAGGCCAGCTGAGATCGACGGGAAGCAAGCCCTCATAGACACTGAGAATGCTTTCATCGTCGAGGACTCGCATCCCTATGTTTACCCGAGAAGGCGGAGTCGTTGTCGAAGAACCCACCCCCTTTGGAACCTTATGAAGGTCGCTGCCACGATTGGCTCGATCGGTGTGCTAAGCTACGGCGTGATGAAGTACTCTGATAGTGAGCAATCTCTTGGTATCTACAGATAGCCATTCTGGACCTCTAAACGTTGACATCAGACACGCCCGACGAGCCACGCACCCCGCACGCGCAAGCGCCTGCCTTCTGTGAATCCCCGCAGTGTATTCACGCAGCGTCTGAGATTCTCAACAACCTCGATCCCAACTATGAAGACATTGATCCTTGCACTAATTTCGATCAGTATGTCTGCGGTGGATGGCGTGAGCTGCACGACATGCGCTCTGACCAAGGCTCGATCTTTGCCGGCACAATCATGGAGGAGAATTCCCAGACTAAGCTCCGCCATATTCTAGAGCAATCAGATGCTCCTGATTCTTCGGACGCTGAGAACTTCAAGAAGCTCAAAGCGGCCTATGATGCCTGTTTAGACGAATCGACCGTGAGAAGCCGCGGTAGCAAGCCCTTGGACAAGATGTTGGCTGAACTGCGGGATATCTACCCTACCACAGTTGGGCTTGTTTCGGGCTCTCGGGATCATCTCACCGATGCACTGCTGTATCTCATGAAGTCTGGTGTTGCAGCTTTGGTGTCTTCTGGGATTACTGTATGTTGGCCTACCGCATTCTTGCAGTCTAGCATGGAAGGCTACTGACAGGTTCAGCCCGATGATCGAGACCCAGACAATGTGGTGATTATGGTGACACCGCCACGGGAGATTGGTCTCCCAGCGATCGAGTATTATAACAACACGGAGCTGGTAGCCCAATACACAGCCGTCATCAAGGAAGTTCTTCAAGGATTCTCAGGAAGCGACAATATTGCCGAGAATATCGTGGCCTTTGAAACAAAGCTCGCGAATGTGACGCCCGATACGGCCACCCAGGAAGATGTCACGAAATACTACAACCCGCGCAGCATTAAGGAAACAGACTCAATGCTTCCTGAAATCTCGTTTGCGGAGATTCTTGCTGCGCTGGCACCTCATGCATACCGAGGCGATCGCCTGATAATTGGATCTCCGTCATATATGAAAGCACTGTCTGAGATTCTAAACGATGCGTCCCGGGAGACTATTTCATTCTTTCTACAGTGGAAAGTTATTCAGGCATATGCTGACAGAATCGAGGATGACAAGGTGGCGCCCTTGAAACGATTCAAGAATACACTTGAAGGCAAGGACCCCCAGGCGACCCAGGAGCGATGGCGCAAGTGCATCCGAACCCTTGATGAAGGCCTTGCATGGAGCTTGAGCCGTTTCTACGTCCTAGACTCATTCTCCGAGGCGTCGAAGAAGCTTGGTGACCAGATCGTTTCAGACATCAAGGAACGGTTTGTTTTCACTTTGGATCAGACTGAATGGATGTCTCCTGATGTCCGGAAATTGGGTATCCAGAAGGTGGGGAATATCATTCAAAAGATCGGATACCCTACCAAGAGCCCCAACTTGATGGATCCGGCGGATGTTGAAAAGTACTACCGCGATCTGACTGTGTCTGAAGACACTTATTTCGAGAACGAAGTGGCCGTCGCCAAATTTGACCTTGAGACCGAGTGGGCCAAGCTGGGCAAGCCTACAGATCGCGATGAATGGGACATGTCAGCGCCTACTGTCAATGCCTATTACAACCCGCCAGGAAATGAGATCGTATTTCCTGCAGGCATTATGCAGCCACCGACGTTCTACGGACCATCTGCTCCTCTGTATCTAGCCTATGGTGCATTCGGTGCAGTCAGTGGCCATGAGCTGTCCCACGGTATGATCAGTTCCCAGAGTAACTAATTTGATAGACTGACAATTGGCAGCTTTCGATTCCACGGGTCGCCACTATGACGAAACTGGGAATTACACAAACTGGTGGGATGATAAGACCGTGGAGGCCTTCGAGGAACGCGCTCAATGCTTTATTGATCAGTATTCCGATTTCACCGTCGAGGGCCCTGGGAACAAGATCCTCCATGTCAATGGACGCCTGACTCTCGGCGAGAACATTGCCGATGCTGGCGGCCTGACCGCTGCATTCCATGCGTGGAAGAAGCACGACGATATCAAGTCTGATCTGCACCTCCCGGGTCTAAACGCCTTCACGAAAGAGCAGCTATTCTTTATTTCCTACGGTAACTGGTGGTGTGGGAAGACCACAAAGGAGGCGGCTGAGAAGGCCATCTACACCGACCCACATGCGCCCAAATCGGCGCGGATCATTGTGAGTGCATCCGTGTACTGATTTAATTTTTCGAGTACCCCGCTAATGTCGCGTGCAGGAAACCATGGCCAATTCCCGAGAATTCAAGGAAGCATTCCAGTGCCCGGACAAGAAACCAGTTTGCAAGCTTTGGTAAAACCGGGGCGAGTCGTGTGTTGCACGCTTATCGTAGTAAAAGCTTTCGGGGCTCTATATTTGATACTTTCTATTGTTTGCGCATGTATTAAATTCAATCCACATTACCTCGGGTCTCTCCGGTGTTCGAAGCTGTAGACTTCTGAGTGGGACAGCCTCAATGATCGGTCGGCGGGCATTTGCCATTCGAGGCATCATCTGCAGATACGACCGGGAAAGGCCCCTCTTCTGAGCTAGATGCACCTCCCCTGCCACGTCGATCCCGAGTAAACTTAGCCTAGTTGAAGCAAGCACAAAGAGATTCGTCGCAAGCAGACCCCTCCGTAAATCACAGACAAGCGGTCTGAGAGCCGGGTTCGCAGATCCCCCATGTGAGATTTGGAGCAATCTCTTGACCTAGACCAGGTCCAGGCACGGGACAAAAGGGCAGATGCTGACGAGCTATATGGATCTACAGTGGAGAGAGGATCATGTGCCGCGAGGGACGTTCCCAGTACCTCAGTGTTTGTGCTCAAATGATTGGAGACACAAGTCTTCGCGGGAGAACAATAAGCTGAGCCCGAAAAAAAAAAACAAAAGGCAAGAGTCACACACTCTTATGTCTAGTTCCGCATTCCGGACAGTGATGCATAAGACACCAGGGGCCTGTGAGGGTCGGCCTGATGGACCCTCGCCGGACATGTCAAAAGCTGAGCTCCATCTATCAGCTCTCCCAGCGTCGCGTCACTCTGTGCCGAGGACTAAGTGGAGTTAGCATAAACGGCGGTAGCACCAGCCAACCAGCATTGGCGTTGGCGTCGCTCCAACGTCCTCGCTTCACCAAGGCGAATAGGCTCACAGAGCCCTGTGGGACGGAACAGTGACCTATCACTTCCGAATCAGGATTTCCATGGGCAGATTCCGTTCGGTTGTGGGAAGTAGGATGATGGGTTGAGCCAAGGCAAGGCCCTACGTAATAAGTAAATAAAGGGGCGAAAACGGGGAACAGCTGATCGTGGTTTGGTTTGGTTTGGTTTGGTTTGGTTCCGCTGCGCCGGTACTTCCCCAACTCCACTTGGGCGAAAAACAACAGTCCCAAACTTCTGCTATCTCTCTTTGCCCCTAGGCGGTCATGTCGTGCCATCCTCATCTCCGATCCCAACGTGGGCTGCATATTGTCTAGCTGTCCTACCAGATTTGAGCTTGATCGCCTTTCGCGTCGCGCTGAGCTACCCCCGGTAGCTCTCGCGATCGCCTGCGATGGAGCCCGTGCCTGCGATCGTCGAACCGTCCATCGTGTCGAAAGATGACTCTGAGCCTCGAGTTCATGTCAACGAACTGCCCTTGGTGAAAACTCGCAATGGCAATACGCCAAACAACCTGCGACGCGCCAATACGGTAGCACAAGGAGGCAACATCATCAAGCGCAATTTGGAATTGAAGGCTACTCGAGACAGGACGGCCACGGCAACTACGGGTCTGCGTGCCAAGGACAGCCATGAATTGTTACGGCAAGCACCACTGCAACGGTCTCAGACGCATCGCGGCCCACTCGAGGCGCGTCCGGCCCCGCGCAAAGCAGGTCATTTTACGGTTGGAAGTGTGGGCCAGAATGGAAAGATCTTTCTCAGGTACGATCGAGATATTGTCTCTGCGACGCGATCCCGTGTCGTACATCCTCTGCTGCCAGCTGACATACGACTCGCACGGCCAGGCCGATTGCAAATCCGCCGCAGAAAGCCACTCGAATAGTCCCCTTCTCCGTTGATCAAGTGATGAGTGACCGTCTTCAGCCGCCAAAACGACCCCATCCCCCAGATGATCCTTCGCGTTGGTCAAGCTCCCAGCTCTCGGAACTGCGCCCTCGCGATACTCCAGGAGACCAGGAATCCGTTATGTCCGAATCGACACGCCTCGATTCTCCCCGCAACGTCCACCAAAGAGCCAACTCATTCTCGACGATATCCGAACAGTCGGTGTCCGGTGTGGGGAAACGTGGCGAGCTGCGCATTGTGATTGATAGATCTGAGGACCGGCCCAAATCTGCAGATGGGAAATCGGGTAACACAGCTCTCGAGGTCCCTATACCCCATTACCGGCTCGGTTCACCACGGTTCAACAACGAGGGTAATGCAGTCCTGCGCAGTTCCGTCTACACGCGGAATTCAATGTCCGATAATTTTCGAAATTCGAGCTTCTTGGGCAGCATGGCGGATCCTTTCCCGACACATCTTGCAAGCCCATACTGCAGAGACTCTTTCTCTCGTCACCGGCCATCCTTTGCGGTATCCATGTTTTCGGGGACAGCAGCCATTGACCTCAGCCGAGCTTCACTACTCCCCAGGAACTCTATGGTTTATGAGCTAAAAGGACCAGTAGAACCGTCCATCTACGAGAACCTGGTTTCTGATATGGATCGTGAAGCTGTGGTACGCTACATTCCCGGTACAAAAGACATCAGTGCTGCTACTCCCGCGCGCATTGTTGCGCAGATATCTTCCGAGTCTTTCATGGATTACGAGCTGGTGTCGGACTTCTTCCTCACCTTTCGGTCTTATCTCTCTCCAAGCCACCTGCTTGCTCTACTTCTTGCACGACTTCAATGGGCGATCAATAGACTGCAGGATGATGGTCGTATCATTCGCATTCGAACCTTTGCGGCTCTCCGTCACTGGATTCTCAACTACTTTGTTGATGACTTTATCACGAACTATGATCTCCGGACCCACTTTTGCGAAACGATCAACGTTTTATATCAAAACGTCAAGTCTCGGAAGAACGGTGGCCTGAGTGATCTGAAAATTCTTCTAGATTTGAAGCGGTGTTGGAACGGCAAGTGTTCCGTTTACTGGACCTCGCCCGATCTGTCTCGCGCATGCAGCGATCCGGACCGTCCCATTGAGCCAGGAAACGCTCAAATCGAGCTTTCCAAAGAGGATAGGCACCAGCAAGGTTTAGCTGGCATGGTTTCTGATGCAGACGCGAACAATCGTGACAGTCTGCCCAACGCCGTGCAGCATGACCGGAACGACTCAGCAACGACTGTCCAGAGCATACCTTTTTCCACCAAGAGCGATCAAAGCATGCTAGCTTTGTCTTGTTCTCTGCCTCCCAAATCCCCGCGACGTTATTCCAATCCTTATCTCAAGAGCAAGGGTCCACGACCTGTGCAATTAGGAATGACCAAACCCAGATCTTCGCATGAACCCCCTCCCACGTCGCCAATGCATTCGCGACACCAATACCACAGCCACGGACATAAACGGAGCGGCAGTTTCTCTGATTCGGTACGGGATGATCGAGTCCCCATGTTTGGCATGGAACTCGGTTCTGGAGGTGCTCGGATGCCGGAAATATTGGACCCTGTAAGCTTCATTCGCGGTGCGCTTTATCCTCCCGCGGAGTCTTATATGACGATGATGGCGCCTGACTCGCCTCCGTTGGCACCGCCCTCGAAATCCTCGAATCCTGATCGTCGAAGTACACCGGACGGAGGACCCAAAGTTGCCGCATCCAATTCGGGTGTGAGGACGATCATTGGGTCGATAAAACGCGCCCTGCACACCAGGAATGGTGGTCACAGTGTCTCTGCTCGAATCGCCAATGTCTCGGATGCAGTATCGTTGCCGTCCCGGGGCAAGACTTCGGCCATGCCCAACAATGTTGCCCTTGGATCTGAATATTACCGCGAAAGAAAACTAGCTGCTGTGCCTAAGCGGCCTGCACGGATTGATGTTCTCTGCGAAGAGGCTTTGAAGCATTATCGCCAGGCCATGAACAACGAAGCGGGCCAGGACACTCAACTGCCTGTCGAAGATTGCGAGCCCCAAGGAAACTTGAACGAGTCTTCTCTCACTATGGCAGACGATTCTTCTCCCAAACCATCCAGGACCATCGAGTCTAAAATTAAGAGTGGTTTGACCGCTGGCAGCGGTTCTATCGTTATCGTTGACGATACTGGGTTTGACTTTAATAATCCTACAATGTCTGGTGGATTGCCAGAACCCACGACCGAGATCATGGACCAACAAATTGAGTCAAATTTCAACAGGAACCTACAAGCAGGCCCTCTCTCCCTTGCTTCAACTCAGGGAAAAGACGAATATTTGCTACCGATCTATTACAATGAGCAACGATTGGAAGCTGGTGTCCAGCAACCACATCTATTGCAAACCCCTCACTCCACTTTAGCAAGGAGATCCTACTCTAATGAGGGCCAGTCAGCTCCCCAAAAAAGAGTCTCGCTCTCTCTCCGCCTGCGAAAGTATGCTTCTTTCCAGAGTGGAATATCAAGGCACCGCCTTTCTACAGGAAGCTCGGGCGGGCAATCCGTTGGGTCAAGCATCATGCAAGAACCCCCAACCCATTCATCTGGCCCCGCGCTTCGCAGACGTCCTGGTGGGAACCTGCGGCAAATTCAATATGCAGACGAGCTCGAGCCGGGCTCTGATCGTCATTCGTTTGCTTCATACGACGAATCTCTCACGGAGAATCTGAGTACGACTGAGGAAGCGGCATCGAGACCTCAGACAACCCTGATCCCTCCGAACCCTCGCTATTCTCTTCTTCAGTCGAACCAGAACAGAGTCAGGCGCTCATTTGAATCTGCTCTTGCTCGCTTCGCCCAGATCCCGGACGACGATGACGGAGGCATTGAATCCACCTTGTTGAAGCTCGAGGGCAAGTGGCCAGTTAATGGGAGTAGCGGGACCAGAGATGATCAGAATTTTGCTTCGCGTGGGCAACAAGCTGCCAACCGTGAAACACCTGTCGCTGGAGTTGGATATGAGAGAGCTCAAGAATATATGACTCCGGACTCTCTGGCTCGAAGACGCCAGACGGATAAATCGGCCTACTCCATCGTGGGGGGCCGTCTTGCACCCCCGAGGCCCTATTCTGACTCTGTGGGGGAATCTGAAGAGTCTTACAATTCCACGCCTCTTCTAGAGCGTGGATTGACAGATGAATCTATGAAGCGGCCGCCGATCCAATGGACACCAAACGCCGATACCTATGGCGCGCCTCTCAGTCTCATCTCGAGCCGAGACACGTCCGAGCTGGCATCCTCACACCCTTCCATTCAAATTGTGCAGGAGACCGACAGCATTCGGCGCATTCCTCGAGGTGCTACGGTTCCCGAGTCCTCGCTGCAGGACGACTGCCTAAATACACCCAAGCATTTGTCTGCTATTTCTGTTGATATAATAGACTCACGTGAGGCTATGAGTGGCCACCTCTCTGCTAATACGCGCAGTCTGACCTCGTCGACGGTTGATATCCCGCCTCACCCCCTTGCGCATCCTCCGTCCCCTCCCATGACTATCCAGCATCCTGGATCTTTTGGTTCTTTTGCCTTACCGATGGACAAGGTGCAGTTCCAGGCCAAACCTCTTACACCTGACACCTCTCCAAGACGCCGTGATATGGAGATCGCCGGCACACAGCCAAGGAATATGCCGAACTTCTCAAGCAACGTGCTCGCCAATTCTGAGAACCAGCGACAGATCCCGAACCCAATCAACACGAGTGGCCCTGATCATGTTCCATTTATTCTTGCGTGTGAATCTCAAGTTCTTGCTCAGCAACTGACGTTGGTTGAGGTGGCCGCTCTAAGTGAGGTTGATTGGCGCGACCTGGTCGAGATGAAGTGGAACAGTGGTGCCCAGTGTGTTGTCAGCTGGGCTCAGTTCCTCACTTCAGAGGAACGTAAGGGCATCGATCTTGTCGTTGGCCGATTCAACCTTATGGTCAAGTGGGTTGTGTCCGAGATCGTTTTGACTCAAGATATCCACGAGCGAGCGCGCACCCTCGTCAAATTTATCCATACAGCAGTGCATGCCCGCCGTATGTGCAATTACGCCACGATGCTGCAAATTGCGATCGCCTTGTCTTCCTCCGATTGCTCTAGGCTGCAAAGAACATGGGAACTGATCCCTTTGGAAGACCAACGTTTATTTAAGGACATGGAGTGCTTGATTCAGCCGGTGCGCAACTTCAATGACCTTCGGGTGGAAATGGAGACAGCCAACCTACAAGAGGGCTGTATTCCATTCATTGGTCTGTATGTGCACGATCTCACCTATAACGCCCAGAAACCAGCGCAAATCAAGAGCAGCGAGGGAGGAATGCTCGTCAACTTTGAACGTTACCGCACTGCTGCGCGCATTGTCAAGAGCCTGCTCCGTCTGATTGATGCCAGCACAAAGTATCGATTTGAGCCCGTGCAGGGTATCATCGAGCGCTGTTTGTGGATTGCATCCCTTTCCGAGGATGAAATCCAAGCTCGAAGCAAGCGGCTTGAATAATTGCCAGCTCTTATGGAGCTACGTCTTTTTTTTTTTTTTTTTAACCCTTTGATGATTGGACATTTACATACCCCCTTTTGCGGCAGTCTGGTCTGCTATGTATCCTGTACTTATATATTTGCATTCGTTTGTATTTTCCTATGCGTTTGGAGCGAGCATTTGCATGAGTTGGGATTGGATATACACAGGCACCATAATCCATACTTGACCTTTTCCTACTATTCCTCGTGCACGTGATGCCACCTTGGTCAATAAACCCCAGTGAGTGAAGATGGAAAAAATAGTTCAAATTACAGAGGATGAAATCAGACGTTATCTCTCAGTTCAGCGTACATCATGAAATAAATAAATGTTTCATTTAAAGTGGGTTCTCAAAGGTGCGTCATAAAGCTGCATCACGGGTGTTTGATCTGCGTAGCGGACCACCATTCTCAGCGCCCGCCCAATTCTCGCCCGACTACCACCGACCGAACTTTTTCTCTTGCGTACCTCAAGGATCAACTACAGCTCACCCTTTGATGTTCCGCTCCCGGTGCCCTCGACAGGCCTACGATGGACACGACCGAGCCACGGCGCGGGGCTTCAGAGGACGTTGACCCTGAGTCAAATAGCCCCACGTCCTCAGAACCCAAACAGGAACTCCCTGATGACTTGCCCAAGTCTCTGGACGATCGCCGCTCGGTGCCGGTCTTCCAGCAAGAGACCGAGATGTACGATGCTTGGCAGGGTGCGTGGTTTCCTCTCCGGCGTCACACGGATCAACACAACGCGCATTTCATACCAGCCCACCTCTTGACTATGTAAACTGACACGGATTCTTTGGTACAGGGCAATCTCAATACCTGACTACTCCCGTCGCTGCGAAACCCTTGGCCTTCAGCCTCGCCCTCGATGATCACTCACACGACTCCGAGCACGAGCTGCGGGCTCAGTACGGACGCGACCTGGAAGACAGCGATGCTCGACTGATGGAGATGCTAGCAGCGCAGGCTGCTCATCGGGAGGTGGACTCTCTGGGCGCTGACGAAGAAACCATCGCCGCCGACGAAAACCTGACCGTGGCAGAGAAACGCGACATCCTACAAAAGAGCCTCAACATGGCCGCGAGCAACGGCGACGTAGATCGAGTTCGGAAATTAGTTCAGGGACCAGCCAGGAGCTACGTGGATGTGAATATGAAAGATGAGGAAGGGACTGTGCCCTTGATTTACGCTAGTTGTTTTGTGGGTGGCCCAGATTCCGCGCCGTGAGATAGGGATATGATCCCGGCCGCGCAGGATAACGAACCAAGCTGATAGTTGTACAGGGCCATCAAGATGTGGTTTCGGCACTTCTTCTAGCAGGTGCATTTGTCGACCAGCAGGATCGCAACCAGTGGAGCGCGTTGATGTGGGCAATGACGAACCGACACAAGACGATCGCGAAAACACTCCTCGACCACGGCGCATCGCCGGATATCAAGTCTTCATCTGGTGGAACAGCTTTTGACTTCGCTCAGCCCGGAAGTGAGATTTCGGAATATCTGCATGAGAACGGGTACAACTTTGGACCGAGCGCCATTGAAGACGATTTCTATGATGCCGGACTTGCCCATGGCCGATTTGAGGAAGAGCTTGCTGAGAATGAGATGAAGCGCCGAATGATGATGGAAGAGAGTGCACTCAATTTGGAGGTCGACTTGTCTAGTCTCGGGTTGGATGAGAAATTCGAGGTGAGTCCTTGTACGCTGGTACGAAGTGGAGAATGAGACTGACAAGATGGAAAGCCTTCGGACGACGAGGATCTCGAACAGGAGCAGCAGGAATTTGTCTGGGATCGATGTCTCAACGACCAAATGTTCGTCTTCCAGGATTCCGATTTGGAGCGCATCCTAGATATTATCATCACCAACATGACGCCGCAACGGTCTCCGTCTCAAAAACCTGTCCCCGCGAATCTCCTTTTCCTCAGCGCGCGCTATGCACACTATCATGCCAGTCCTGAGCTTCTGGCCACTCTTCTGAACTCAGCAATGGAGAAAATTAACGACGTTGTTGAACGGTACCAATGGGACATGACCATGCAGGCATTTTGGTTGTCCAATGCCACTCTACTGCTCCATTATTTGAAGAAAGATGGCGGGCTGGTTGAGGCAACAGTGCCATTCCAGCTCCATTTGGCTGAGCTGATTAATGAGATCTTCGTCCTCATCATTCGCGACGCTGAGCGGCGCATGAACAAAGTCCTGGATGCAGCAATGCTGGACCATGAAACCATCCCCGGACTCGAGGACATAGCCTTCCAAAATGAGTGGAAGCTCTTCAAGAAAAAGAAGACCGAGACACCGGAGCCTGCAGACAAGCGATTCAGGCCGCCTTCGCCGCGCCGGCGAGCCCAAATCTCCCCACGCAATATCACCTCCTTACTATCGTCTACTCTCTTTGTACTTGACCTATACGACGTTCACTCTGTGATAATCACCCAAATCCTCTCTCAACTTCTTTACTGGCTCAGTGCAGAAATCTTCAACCGCATCATGAGCACAAGGCGCTACTTGGCGCGGACAAAGGCCATGCAAATCCGCATGAATGTCTCCACTTTGGAAGATTGGGCACGCACCAACAATCGGCACCCCGAACATTATGAAAACGGGTCTATGAACAGCACGGGGGAGAGCACTGTTGATTCTGCTCGTCGTCATCTGGCTCCCGTTATTCAATTACTGCAATGGCTGCAGTGTTTCTCCTCATTAGGAGACGACCATGAGTCTCTTGTGACAACCCTACTTCAGCTGCAACAGCTCACCCCTCTTCAACTACTGCACGCTGTCAAATCCTACCGACCGGAAGTGGGAGAAAAGGGCCTGACCAAGCAAGCAATGAAGTTCCTCCTCGATCTACAAAGGGACCCTGAAACCTTATTCCGAGAGCACCGGAAAATGCAAGATGAAAAAGCAAAAGCAGGCACTGCGCCCGCACCAGAAACGACAGGAGACCGCCCTCATACCCCAACTAAAGGACAAGAGCAACCACTTCAAACACCCGCAACTCCCGACCCAGCCATATCCCCAGGCTCAATAGCAAACTCTTCACGCCTTCCGAGCACAATGGCCCCAAGAGAAGATCGGCCCGGCAAAGAAAGCATCTTCCTCGACCCAACCCTCTTCCTCCCCTTCTCTTTGCCCACAAGTACAGACATGCTCATCAGCTACGGCGCCGGACTGGGCGGTACCAACCGCGAGCGAGCGCGCAAATACATTCCAACCGTTCCCCCCGAGGTGCTTAGTCGATTCAACCCCGACGATGCATAGGTCGGCCTCTTGATACGCAGTTAATATCGATTTTTCGCCCTGACCCTAGGAGGTATTTCGGCCACGAGCTCAAGCTTGAGATTGGGATTAGGATACGATAGAGGCGGAGCGGAGCGATACCCTTTGCGCCCTAAGGCTTTTGGATGCTAGATGAGAGTGCATGTTTTAGTGTTTAGTATATAAATACCCATTGGTATCCGCAATGGTAACTTGAACGTTGAAATGCGATCTCTGTTGTGCTTAAGTAGATCCCGAGATCGCTTTCAGGGTAGCTTTCGGAACAAGACCCGAAGCTCTCCTAGAACATGCGGTGAGTCTAGCAATTGCATCTTCTGGTGACAGGATGGCCAAGATCGGCCCTAAGTCTCGAGTATTATCCTAGATGTTTCTTGCCCAAGTAGCTTGAAGCTTCGCTGATATCAACATGACAACGGCCTCGGGTCGGAGCACTGGGCCACGCAGGAGGAGCCTGGGAAAGAGAGCTTACATATCCGCGTTCAGAGGTCAAGGGTGTTTTGATAAGAAGACAAGGCGGGGAAAAGAGAGAAGACGAGGAAGGATCTTCGCAGGTGGAGGTTGGTAACATGTTCGGGTATTACTGGTAGTCACTTTGTACTTCTTTCATCTCAAGTGCCGTTCCGACATCGACCTTGCCCATAATGCAGTAGCGGTACTATCTCCGAGCGATAAAAAACAAATGCTTATCACCGATAGCTGTCAAGTGTACCTCAGGCGCCGACGGAAGCCCGGACGGAGAGGTTTCATAAGCCAAATGAGGGGAAGGAGAAGTTAGGCTGCAATCACTTTATGATCACGGCTCTTCGCTCCGGGGCTGTTGGACTTCAATTTCGCGAAGTTTGATTCAACAATGTTGCTTCCATCTGTAGCCGGCCTTCTCGGCTTGAGTTATGCAACCCAGCAAGTCCTCCAGCCAGAACACTCTGACGGCTTCCAAGTATTCCAAAGCCGATCTTCACCAGAACACTCAATTCGTATTCGGAAGCAAGACGAGTCAATCTGTGCGGCCGGTTCAGCACAGTACACCGGATGGCTTGATGTGGGCCCGGTTCATCTCTTCTTTTGGTATTTTGAAAGTCAGAATGACCCCGCCAACGACCCATTGACCCTGTGGATGACAGGGGGGCCCGGCGGATCTAGTATGGTCGGTCTCTTTGAAGAGGTCGGTCCTTGTCTGGTCAATGAGCACGGCAATGGCACGTACTATAATCCATGGGGTTGGTCCAAGAAGTCATCCATGTTGTTTGTTGATCAACCTGTCGGGGTTGGTTTCTCCTATCTCGATAAAGGCTATGACCTCCCCAGCGATTCGGCACAGGCGGCCGTGGATATGCACAAGTTTTTGCAACTTTTCATCTCAGAAGTTTTCCCTCATCACCTGGATAGTTCATTCCATCTATCTGGAGAGTCCTTCGCGGTAAGAAATTCTGAGTCTTTCTTTTCCACATCTTCTAAGAGATTGAGTCGTGCAGGGCAAATACATCCCAGCGCTTGGCTCTCGAATTGTGAAGCAGAATAAACGATATCCTCATGAAACGCAGATCCCACTTCGATCGTGTCTAGTGGGAGACGGGTACATGTCCCCCAAAGATGCAGCCTTTGGATACTGGGAGACTTTGTGTACCACAAACCCAGGCGTTGCAGAACCAGTGTTCAACAAGACCAGATGCGATATCATGGCTGCGAACATGCCTCGCTGCATGCAAGTCATGGACACGTGTATCAACAACCCTGACCCAGCCATTTGTAATGCCTCGATGTCGGTCTGCTACGAAGGCATTATCGGATGGTACGATGACGAATCTCATGCCGGTGGTCGTAACAGATTCGACAGTATGTCAGATCTCAATTTCCAAAATTTGCTCCTTGACCGCCTGACATGGCCTGATACTGACATGGCCTGATAGTTACGGCTCCTTGCGAGATTGATAACTTCTGCTACATCGAAGCGGCTCGTGTAGGGGAATACCTCAATACTCGGGGTGTCTGGGATGCACTCTCGCCACCAAAGCAAATTGATCACTTCCTATTGTATTCGGAAGAGATTGCGAGATCATTCGGCAACACCTCTGATTTGGAAACTTCCACATCTGACCAAGTTGCTTATCTTCTTCAGAACCAGGTCAACTATCTCGCCTATCAGGGCAATCTCGATCTTGCCTGTAACACCGCGGGAAATCTTCGTTGGGCAAACTCCCTGGTGTGGAATGGACAGCCTGAATTCGCTTCCAAGTCACTGCAGCCTTGGAAATCAGTGGTGGCTTCCACTGGCAAGAATGAAACTGTCGGAAGGATGAAGGAAGTGCGGGTTCGAACGAGCGATACCGCAGAAACTGAATCACGATTTGCAATCGTGACTGTGGACAATGCTGGTCATTTCGTGAGTGCCCCTCCAATTAGGACGGAAGAGAGAAATGAAGGCAGATTCTGATTTCAATTCGATAGCTGCCACAAGATCGTCCCGATGTTGCTCTGGACATAATGACCCGTTGGATCAGCGGAGCAGATTTTATTTAGGGCGATCGACTCCTACTAAGGCTAATTCCAAGCTTCCGTCCTATCCAGAGCTCAGAGCAAAATGCAAATTGATGCTTGTGACAGGCCTCTGTTTATCCAGAGTCTGCGATTGGTCTTGTTCTACAGGAATTGTTGATCTCCGCATAACGCTGCGGGACTATGACCTAGGAGAATTTCAAGGCAAAGTACTTATTGGTATAATTTCCATGTACATTTGCTCATTATCGCCGCTCTCTCCGCCCGTAATCGTGCAGGAAATCATCTCTTTTCTTGATAATCATGATGCACATGAACCAATGTTTGGCACCGTACATGACATGCATCTTGAAAAAGTCATCAGTCCAGTCATTGCAAGCATCTTCCTTCATTTCACATCTTATTCCGGCTCAATTCTGATCTGAGTGATCGCCGACATCCGTTGGAAATAGGCATCATGACTCGTACAAGCCTCCCCCCATATCAGAAGAAATGGCCGCATCGGGCAACGCGCACATGGCTGCGGCCACGAGTCTCCAGCGTTACATTCCGTTGATCAAAACCCCAGGTCTGGGGCCTTAGCAGAAGGACAGTCTTTGCCGAAGACGGCCATTTGCGGCGATGGTGATGCGATCATTCTATGGCATCTCAATTCGGCAAAAAGCTGTCTCGGTATCCCCGCGTGCGATTGATATCAGCCGGTGACACATCATTTCGGTACAAAACGCGTGGAACGGAAGGCAAGAATGCTATTCGGTAGGCTAGGATAAGCGGAGCACAATCTACGACGCATTCCGAGGGGCCCGAACCAACCTGGTCTCGGTGAGATCCCGGGGTTTTTTGGCTACTGATTTATCCGACACCCCACGATCTGCGGGCGCAATTTCTGAAGTTTTCGGGACGGAAAGCTTCTCCGGATAAAAACGTCTCCAGACGGAGTAGAACCAAGTCAAGATTGGGCAGGTGGAACACGGGCGGGCTTATGTCGGGAGAAGCTTAATGGCAGGCAGCTGGGGCCGACTCGGGCTCGAGAACCTAGTCGGGATACCTCTAAAAGTCGGGAGTCTTCTCCAGGTCTACATGTGGGGGAATCCCCGGATTCTCTCCGTGCTGAATGTTCACCTCATGGCCTCATGGCCTTTGAGTGCAAAGCACATGGGGATCGATCGAATCGCCGGATGCGATCTTGACTTGGGATCTCGGCCCACATGGAACATCGAGATAATCTCGGGGGTTCAAGAGTCAATGATGAAGCCTTTTTGTAACCCGGTTTGACGCACAGGGCGCTCGCCAATCATTACCTAGTGGCACGGCCGGGATCTCGTCCACGGAAATTGTCAAGGCACATCCCACCCAGGGCAAGTATCTACGGCACACCGTGGAGAACGATAACGATGGTGGCGTTGGAGTCTCCATTTCCGCCCAATCTCGTTTCGCGTCGCGCTAAAGAGGCTCATCGTGACGCTATCCCGAATGCAGCGATTTTTGGAATTCTACTTTCGGACACACAACGTGGGCAGGATGAGGACCTGCTTTGACCTCGAGGATTTTTTACGTCAATTAAACAGCGACAGAATTATGTGAGACTTGTCCATTCACCCGACATGACTGAGGCCCAGTGGGTTTCGGCCATCAATACTTGACGCCGGGTGAGGGCCAAAGGATGAGGGTGAAGACACAGAGATGTCGGATGCTGTCTGTTTTCCGTAGGCCTAGGAGAGGTCTGGGTCTTCCCCATGGGCAGGTGACAAAAGGAAGTCTCCCCGCGGTTGAGACCCCAGACCCCACACCCCGTTTTGGGAAGTAGATCGAGGTCTCCGGGCTTAGCTTGGAAGATGCATTTAGTTTGGGCCTTCTTGCCAACCGGGCTGACCGGAGGGGATTTCCCTCAAGCATAAAAAGGCGATGGTTTCTCCCATTTAATCATCTATTCTATTCACAAGTCTTGCCCTCCCCTCGAGGCATTGTGTTGACTCAGTCCTTCTTCTACCTTTCAAACTCCCTTCTTAATTTCTGATAACCTACACAATTTCTACCCAACATCACACTTGGTACATGAGCTTTCATCCATTTCCATGATGAAGGAAACAATCACGCACGTGGAATCGCCTAATAAGTCAGTCTGCTTGTACGCTGCACAACCTACCGTGCTAATTCAGAACAGAGCCGGCGATGACCACAGTGGTGCCGAGAAGGGCCATGTCGAGCAAATAGATTTACACAACAATATCTCTGCCAAGTATGTGTTCACCCTTTGAGCCTCATAGCGAGAACAAATACATATTTGTGTGGGAATTCTTCTAACAACCGCTCAGGATCAAGAATCCACTTGCCGATCTGAGTCAGTCTCAAGTGCTCCGCGATGTGGAAAACTTCGCTCAAGAGTACAACGTTACGGATATCTTGCCGGAGCTGAAGAAAGGAGCTCTGGTTGCTCGTGACCCTTCTGAATACGAAGCGGTTTCTGACCTCACAGACCATGAGGTTTCTGCTCTACGTGATGAAGTCCTTCACAAATGGCGTCAACCCAAGGCTCTCTACTTTACCATTATTCTGTGCTCGATTGGCGCTGCCGTCCAGTAAGTGATCAGTGATATGCTGAATGAACAATAAATCTTCTTAGTTTGCTGCAGTACTGACTTCCACAAAGGGGATGGGATCAGACTGGTTCCAACGGTGCTAACCTGTCCTTTCCCGATGCTTTTGGTATTCCCGAATCGGCGAGCGTGAAAAACCAGTGGCTTGTCGGTATCGTAAACGCTGCCCCGTACATTGCAAGTGCCGTACTTGGATGCTGGCTTTCCGATCCCATCAACCGCATCTTGGGCCGTCGTGGTACAATCTTCATCGCTGCCATCTTTTGTGTTTTGTCTCCTATCGGCTCCGCGTTCACGCAGAACTGGCCCCAGCTGTTCATCACCCGTCTGCTTCTTGGAATTGGAATGGGTCTGAAAGCTTCTACTGTCCCTGTCTTCTGTGCAGAGAATACGCCTGCCCCAATCCGAGGCGGTCTGGTCATGTGTTGGCAGCTTTGGACGGCCTTTGGCATCTTCCTCGGTTTCAGCGCTAATCTGGCAGTCAAGAATACCGGTGCTTTGTCTTGGCGTCTGCAGCTTGGGTCCGCCTTCATCCCAGCCGTGCCTCTTCTGTGCGGTGTCTACTTTTGCCCTGAGTCTCCTCGTTGGTACATCCGACGAGGCGAAATGGGCAAGGCTTACAAGTCTCTTTGCCGTCTTCGCAATACACCACTTCAGGCTGCCCGAGATCTCTACTACATTCATGCCCAAATCCAGATTGAACAGGGCATTATTGGAGACAGCAACTATGCTACTCGTTTCGTCGAGCTATTCACTATTCCTCGGGTCCGTCGCGCTACACTTGCTTCGTTCACGGTGATGATTGCTCAGCAGATGTGTGGAAGTAAGTGAACCATAACCCACCCCTTGTGCATCTTGCCTCTAACGGTCAACAGTCAACATTATCGCTTTCTACTCTAGTACCATCTTTCAGCAAGCTGGCGCCAGTACCACTGGAGCTCTATTTGCCTCGTGGGGATTCGGTGCGGTGAACTTCCTGTTCGCCTTCCCGGCAATTTGGACCATCGATACTTATGGCCGCCGAGCTCTGCTTCTGTTTACCTTCCCTCAGATGGCTTGGACCCTTCTCGCTGCTGGGTTTTGCTTCTGGATCCCCGGAAACGGAGGTGCTCACTTGGCAGCCGTGGCTCTCTTCATCTTCTTGTTCGCTGCATTCTACTCTCCTGGAGAAGGCCCTGTGCCCTTTACTTACTCTGCTGAGGTCTTCCCATTGTCTCATCGTGAAGTCGGTATGTCGTGGGCTGTGGCAACCTGCCTAGGTTGGGCCGCAGTGCTCTCCATCACCTTCCCACGCATGCTCCACGCTATGACTCCTACCGGAGCCTTTGGCTTTTACGCGGGCCTAAACGTGACCGCGTTGGTCATGATCTTCTTATTCGTTCCCGAGACCAAGCAGCGCACTCTGGAAGAGCTCGACTACATTTTTGCGGTCCCCACCCGGGTTCACATGCATTACCAAGTCTTCAAGGCACTTCCGTGGTGGATCAACAGGTACATCCTCCGCCGGAACGTCGAGCTTGAGCCACTTTACAACTTCGATCATTTGGACACGCGTGAGCAATCCGCACGAAGCCAGAGTATTGTATCTGAGACCGTCAAGGCGTAGCTTGGAGATGTGATTTAACGCTAACTATTGATTTCTCGACTCGTTTATTTCAGACCGCAGGAGGATGCTGGTCATTTGTCCTCGGTTTCATGTTTTTACAACACTTTTCAAATACGAAGAATATTATGCTTGATGAAAGATGATATAAACGCTCAGGGGATCCGTTGTTTAGTTCCGTATCCGTAGACTTGGCATAGCGGGTCCTTGGGGTGTCGTGGACCCATGGTTGTGAGCATCAGGTGATGAGAATGACGAGGTCAATACCTAACTCAGTACGATAGAAGATAGCGGGACCTGAGAACTCCAGGGGCTTATGAGAAAGTTGAAAATCTTCATGCGGTCCCATACAAGTGTCCAGTGACAAAGAGACATTAGGGTTATTTTCTCCTCACACGAGGCTCATATCACGTGGGGTTGGGCAGATCTGAGTCGAGACAGTCTGGTTGTGATGAAAGACTTCATCTCATGAAGTTTGTCGCCGTTAAGAAGTCAAGTTCCTCCGCCATCTTGGTTTTTCCGATCTCCCCTTCTTCCTAGGTCCCTGGGAAGAGCACAGCTCAACCAGCCCCCTCTATATACCAGCCCGCAAACAGTGGGGTCGACCCAGTTGCTGGGGTGCACCAGTTCAAAACACACTACCTTGACCGCCTCTCACCGTATAGCTAGCTCACACTTCTCGTGGGACGCAGGAAAAAAAAAAAAAAACTAGGCCCTTACTTGCTGCGACTTACCTCTTTCCTTTTTCTATCTCTGCTTGGGGGTGCACTCTCCTTTTTGAGCGCGTGGGGCTGTCCCTCGCCCCTCTTCATACCTTCATCTCCGCCACAACACAGACCGCACCCCTCGTCCTTCCCTTGAGGCACCGCCATGCCGTGCTTCAAAGGGCTCGCCGTGAGCATTCATACCCCGGATGGCCCCATCTCCGAATACTCGATCCAGCGTCACTCGAGAGCGTCGCGGATAGGTTGCTTCATCCCGGTACCCCCGCCCAAAGTCCCCGACTCCGCTAAGGGCAAGGCCGAACAATCCACCTTTGCCATTTCGATTACTCTGCTCAATCCTGGCCAGGATGTCCCTTACTCGACCCCCAAACCCACACCGGATAATCCCTCCCCTAAGCCGAAGGTCGTTGGAGGCTTGCCCGGCCAGACCGGTGAGCGTGGCCAGTATTCAGGAGCCGTCGCGCCATATCAGGCATTAACCAACTCTCCGAACGAGACGGTGGCAGCTTATATCTACTTTGATGGCAGGCAGAAAGAGGAGGTGGCCACATTGCTGCGGAGAGGGGAGGAGACTTGGGTGAACTCGAGGTGGGTCAGCGTGCCCGACTCCGAGGGCGGCGGCATTGCTGAGCGTGAATTTCTATTCCGCGAAGTCGGACTGGAGCGCTGGTTAAATGGCTTGGATCTGGAGGGCAAGGATGCAGCCGCCAAGATCGAGCGGCGACGACAGAAGATGGAGAGGCGTCGCGCAAAACGCCAGGAGGAGAGTCAGGGAATGGAGATCGAGTCAAGCGCATCCTCAAAACCCAAGACCATCATGCGCTATGGTAACGATGAGAAGGATCCCCTGGAGAATGTCTCTGACGATGATCTCTCATCGGACTCCGACGACGACGATCCGATACCCGAGACCGCTGGTCAGATAAAGGTCGCCTTGTTCCGCGTTTTGGCATCCGGCGAGATCAAGCGAGGTGAATACTCGCCGCAGTTTGACGCACATGACGACGACGAAGGCGGAGGGGATAATGGTGGAGGGGATGCCGACGTCGATCATACGACGAGCTTCGCAAAGCCCAAAACATTGGATCCCAAGTCTATCAGCACACAGACGGTCACAGGCATCGACCCGACTGATAAGCCTTACGCAACGTTCACATTCATGTATCGCGGCGAAAGTGAGTAACATTCCGTCCTTTGATCTTTGGACATCTACTTACATCTTCTGTAGGACAACTGCAGAAGATGGGCATAACGAAAGACCCCAAGGCACCGGAAACACCTGCAGCGAAGCGGAAATCTCTACAGGCCGATTTCTCTAATCTAGGACCCCTCAAGCCCGGCGGGACAGTGGGCTTCTTGAATTTCCGCGAACAAGAAGCTGGTCGCAAAGGCAAGAAGGGTGACGACGAAATGGACAGTGATGACGACGACACCGACAACCCCATCTTGGGTAAAGCGGACGACGAGGAAGACAAAGAAGACAATAAATTCCTGTCTCCCGACGACATCAAGCGCGAAGGGGAGCTGGAAGAGGGTGTCCGCAAGATTCGCGTAAGTGCTATTCGACAGATTTACATCACAACAGTGCTAAAAAAAGGATAATAGCTCAAGCGCGAACGCTCCGCGGAACCGGGTTCAAGCAACGTCGCGAAATCCGTCGACACCCCGGGTCCTGGAACTACACCCCCTGCTGTGGAGCGCTCCACCACACCCCCGAAGATGAAGACGGAAACAGAGACGCCCGAGCAGCCTCAGGCCAGCCTCGACGCAGTGAACGATTTCCTAGGCAGCCCGCTCAAGAAGCAGCGCGCAAGTGTATCAACAGCAGACGAGAATGCCCTGCGTCGTCGCATCGCAGAATCCTCTGGCCGAATTAACGAGGTGTTGGGATCGGGCTCGAACGAGAACAGAGCAGCCACTGGGTCTCTTGGCGACAAGCTGGACGACGGGCCGGCCAAGTCGGAAACCGTTGACGAAGAGCTCTGAATTGATAATAGCTCTGATACCAGACCGCTGAAAAAGTGGGGATGAAGACTTTAGAAATTCCCTTGTGTGGAGTCAATGGCTTGTTTGTTTCTTGTCGAATAGTCTCCCGTCAATTAGGCGGCTGCGTCGCTCGCATTCTTCTTCTCTACCTTCACTACCTTGCCCTCTTTGACGCCGTTATGTCCACAATTCTTACACTACAGAAAGCATTCGGAGGGAAAATACATTAGCTGTGTCGCCAGATTAGCGACTTGTTCATACTTTTGCCTCCACTACAAGATTTGTAAAGACATATACCCGGGTAGAGCATATCGTATCAGGCTGACCGATACCTTGAAATTTTGTGCCTGGCACTTGGAGACTGTCTACAGGATATTGACGTCGTCGTCCTCGTTCAGATATTGCCATTGCACCAATCGAGCCAAGGGGACCAAAGCTAGCTGAACAAACAGTGCCAACCCCAACGCATTGATCACGTATTTCGATACACACTTGAGAACTACCACCCTTGACTATGCTATGGCGTATTATTCCCCTGCAATCACCGGTTCTCTCGTCCAGGAGCATTTGGGGCCTGCGCGGCTGCTTTCTCCACCAGGCCAGAGATTCTGCCGCCCATCTGCACCACGCTGCGTCAAACACCACGACTGACAATCCCAAGCACCTCGCTCTACCCTACAAGACCACAATGCCGCTCACACGCTCCACTGATCCCCTCGTCTGGATCGACTGCGAAGTAAAGAATACCCTTGTCATCTCTCCCTCTTCCCCCAACCCTTGACTTACCCAGCACAGATGACGGGCCTAGACCCTGAAAAAGAAGAAATCATTCAGATATGCTGCTTCATCACTGATGCACACCTCAACCTTCTTGAACCCAAGGGCTTTGAAACAATCATCAACGTCCCGGATGCCACACTAGACGCCATGTCGCCCTGGTGCATCGACACCCACGGCCGCACGGGCCTCACCGCCGCCGTGCGCGCCTCAACCACGACGCCCGCTGCTGCCGCTGACCAGCTCCTGGCCTATGTCCAGCGTTACGTACCCGCGCGCACGGGTCTGCTGGCGGGGAATAGTGTCCACGCTGATAAGGCTTTCTTGGTGAAGGGGCCCTATGCAAAGGTGATGGAACATTTGCATTATCGGATTCTGGATGTGAGTACGATCAAAGAGGCAGCGAGGAGGTGGGGAAGTGAGGAGTTGTTACGAGATGTTCCACCGAAGAAGGAGGTGCATTTGGCTCGAGATGATATTTTAGAGAGTATTGCTGAGATGCGGTATTATAAGGAGAAGTTGTTTGGGTGAGATTTTGATGCCATTGATATCCTAAATTGTATGTTTTGTTTTCCCCCACGAAGACGACTTTTCTCCCTTTTATTGAAGTATATCGTTCCGTGTTAAAATTTGCAAATTGGAATTAGTATGAGCAAAAACTTGGAAATTACGCAGAAAATTCTATTTTAAACCGGATTTCAAGGCCATTGCTGGGACTGTGTCTCACTAGGTAAAAAATCGGAGCTGCCCCGCGCGTATTTGGGATTTCCCTGGAAATGGCAAAACAGCTCCGAGGGAGAGCTCCGGAACACCACTCTAGGAATTTGTCTCGACTTAAGCTTCGATCTGAGATGCAAAACAAATATGTAGTCGTGGAATAAATCGTACTAGAAAGTAGTGAGCTCCACCAATTGAAATTTGAAGCTAGTCATTAGCTCAACGCTGTCAAATGTGGCCAAGTGGGATGATCAACACATGACGGCAGCCCCTCATCAGTCGGTGAAGCTCTTCTCTCCCCCCCCCTCTTCTCTTTCCATCATCCACCTCATTCATCATGTCAGTCCAGACTGTCTCCATTCAGCCCTTCACGGACCAGAAGCCCGGCACGTATGTTGATCGTACCTACTATTCCAATTCCTCTGCTAATATCATCTCAGTTCTGGTCTTCGCAAGAAGGTCAAGGTGTTCGAGCAGCCTCACTACTCCGAGTCCTTCATTACCAGCATCCTTCTCTCCATCCCCGAAGGTGCCCAGGGTGCCTTCCTTGTCATTGGCGGTGATGGTCGTTACTACAACCCTGAGGTGATCTCTAAGATTGCGAAGATCAGTGCCGCCTACGGTGTCAAGAAGCTGCTGGTCGGCCAAAATGGCATTCTCAGTACCCCTGCTGCCAGCAACTTGATCCGTGTTCGCAAGGCCACGGGTGGTATCTTGCTGACTGCCAGTCACAACCCTGGTGGTAAGTTAGAACAGAGCTCGTTGTGTGGTCACTGGTCGCTAACTCGCTGTCTCCAGGTCCCGATAACGACTTTGGCATCAAGTACAACTTGTCCAACGGTGCCCCCGCCCCCGAGACCGTGACCAACAAGATCTTTGAAGCCTCCAAGTCCCTCACCTCTTACAACTACGTTGAGATGCCCGATGTCGACACCTCCGTCATTGGTACCAAGAGCTACGGCCCCATTGAGGTCGAGGTTGTCCACTCCACTGCCGATTATGTGACCATGATGAAGGAGATCTTCGACTTTGACCTGATCAAGGACTTCCTTACCACCCACAAGGACTTCAAGGTGCTCTTCGATGGTATGCACGGTGTCACCGGCCCCTACGGCGTCGACATCTTCCAGAAGGAGCTCGGCTTGCCCGCCAGCAGCACCATGAACTGCAAGCCCTTGCCGGACTTTGGTGGCGGCCACCCCGACCCCAACCTCGTCTACGCTCACGAGCTCGTTGAGGCCGTCGACAAGAACGGTGTGCACTTCGGTGCTGCCAGTGACGGTGACGGTGACCGCAACATGATCTACGGCGCCAACTCTTTCGTCTCCCCCGGTGACAGTTTGGCCATCATTGCCCACCATGCCAAGCTCATTCCCTGGTTCAAGAAGCAGGGCGTGTACGGTCTTGCCCGCTCCATGCCTACTTCCGGCGCGGTTGACCGTGTCGCCAAGGCCCAAGGTCTTGAGAGCTACGAGGTGCCCACCGGCTGGAAGTTCTTCTGCAACCTGTTTGACAACAAGAAGATCTCCATCTGTGGTGAGGAATCCTTCGGCACTGGTAGCAACCATATCCGTGAGAAGGACGGTGTCTGGGCTGTTGTCGCCTGGCTGAACATCATTGCTGGTGTGGCCAAGCAGACCCCCAACGAGACCCCCAGCATTGCCTCCATCCAGAATGACTTCTGGAAGACCTACGGCCGTACCTTCTTCACTCGCTACGACTATGAAAACGTCGACAGCGAAGGTGCCAACAAGGTCGTTGGCGTCTTGTCCGACCTCGTCGCCAACCGCGACACCTTCATCGGCTCCACCATCTCTGGCCGCAAGGTCACTGACGCCGGTAACTTCTCCTACACTGACCTCGACGGTAGCGTCTCCAAGAACCAGGGCTTGTATGCCAAGTTTGATGACGGCTCCCGCATCGTTGTCCGTCTGTCCGGCACCGGCAGCAGTGGCGCCACCATTCGTCTGTACATTGAGCGCTACGAGAGCGATAGCTCCAAGTTCGGTCTCAGTGCCCAGGAATACCTTGCTGACAACGTCGCCCTCGCCCTGCAGCTCCTCAAGTTCAAGGAGTTCGTCGGCCGTGAGGAGCCCGATGTCAAGACCTAAGCAAATTCTATGTAGTGCTATTGTGTGACCCGCTGGATGGGGATCACGGCTATTGTTTCACTTCCGCGTGAAGATATCATAATGTGATGAAAGAATGCAGAAAAAAACTGTGTGAGGGTGGAATCTCGCGTGTTTTATCCTAGTAATCAATATTTCTTCCCAGGGTTCCCATTGGCATCATATTTCAGAGGAAGCCAGCCCCCTTCGAAATTACCCAAGCTCACCGAGTCCATCAAGTCATTAATCATGCCAAATAATCACGTAGCCCAAGCAGCAGCCGACGTCTTCAGCTTCTCATCCCACCACTCTCTCCACTTGACAACCCTCTCATCGCGCCTCGCCTCTTCAGCGGCAAAGACAACCGCATGGCTGCGAACTGCTTCTTCCAAAGTGCATCCGACAAATCGTGCCTGTGCCGTCTCCACGTCCAACCCCCCATTCACCACCGCATCAACAGCATTGACATACTGTCGCGCCAAGCCATAGTCACCACCACCATGAGACTCCTTCTGATCGGGAGGTGGAGGCGGCACATCAATAACCTGCGTCTTCGCCGTAGCAAAATCGTAGATCGAGATGGTCCGACTATCGTATTCAATCTCTCCCTTTGTCCCATACACACGACCCCGCCGCTCACATTGTTTCTCCGTTGGCGCAATCATATGGAATGTAGCTGTCTTCGCCAACCGACGCGGCTCGGTCTCCTCATCATCCCAGGCAATGGTGACGACCTGGTCGTCACAGACCTTATTATCTGCCTCGTAAACACATCGACCATACCAAGGGCGCGAAGCAATATCCGAATCTGAATTCTTCCCAACCTCATAGTCCTCGCGTAGTTTCTCAAGTAAATGTTCCTTCGCCGCCGCAGTACCCTGCGTCAGGACCACGTCCTCGATGTCAGGACAGACAATATCAACCGGCCATCCCGTAATCTCCTTGGCCAGATGTCGATCATTATAGATCCGCAAGGCACTATAGTTACACTCTCGTTCCGCGGGACAAGAAAGACAATTCGTAGCATCGCCAGCCGTGACGGGTTTCCTCGATCGTTTGAATTGCGTCATATATCCCGCTGACGAGATACTGCGTGGAAAGTGCGGTTCATGGCCCTTTGACACGGCATTCTCAAGCGAAGGCGGCGAGCAGAGGAGCCAGAGGATGAAGTCGATGTCGTGGCATGATTTGGTTAAGAGGGAGCCGTCGCCTGCGGGTGTTGCGCGGCGCCAGTTTCCACGCACATAGCTGTGAGAGAAGTGCCACCAGCCGACGGGCTCAGTGTGTTCCAAGGAGACAATGTCACCGATGACTTGGTCTGAGAGGAGAAGTTTGCGAAGGAGGATGTTGTGTGGGCTGTAGCGCAGGACGTGGCCGATCGAGAAGATCTTCGACTGGGGTTGTGGACGTTGCTCGGCACCTTTGGGTGGTTGGAGGGTGCGGTAGACGGTGAGACAGTCATCCAGCGAGAGAGCGAGTGGTTTCTCGCATAAGATGTGTAGGTTGAGCGGGGCGATGGCCTTGATGACCTCGATATGTGTCTCGTCTAATGTGCAGATGAATACACCGTCGACTCCGACGGGTCCTGAGTCTGGTACCTCGGCGCTGTTGTTGAGGCCGTGTGTGTCTCGTCGCTTGGTTTCCCATTGAATCCATTCGCGCCAGTCGGCGAATGCCTGGCCCTCCTTTGCTGATCCCTGTCCCCAGATGTAGTTCCGGCCAAACTCCCGTCGTTTGAAGGGGTGTGGTTCGGCAACGGCGTGGATTGTGCCCTGTGTCACTTTTGTCACGGCACGAGCATAGGCGTTACCGCGAGAACCCGCACCGATCACGAGGAAGCGCAGTTGCTCAGGGGTGGACCTGGAAGAGCTGATGGAGGTGATAGGGATCTCTGTTTGGGTGAGCTGTGGTTCTTTCATATTGGTCTAGAGGTGTCTTTTGAGCTGGAATTAGGATGGGAATAGGCTGGAGTATTGACATGCTCCCGATCTACTGTTGCACGGAGAGGAGATAGCTAGTGATGTTGCAGTGCGGGGAGTTCAAAGATTCCAAAAGTAACAGCGAATTGCGGGGGAATCAGCACCTTCATCTCGGCCATGATTGGCCACTCAACTATATTGATCAACACAAGATTGAAGAGTTGATAATATTAGGACTTGGAGTTGTACTCTGTGCGAGTCACTCTGAAGTTGCCCCAGAAAGTATTCTAGGAGAAAAGAAAAAAGAACATGAAGACAGGGACCAAGTACTAGAAGGCGGAGAGACTTTGATTCAGAATTTACTCAACAACAGAGCCCTTCTATAGACAAAGCAACAACAAGCAGACTTAATAACATGAAAACCTCAGGTCACCACAGCTGATGGACCTCCAAAAATAAAGGGAAAAAGGGAAACAAAAAACACCTATGATATAATATTATCTCGAGAACTTCCGATCCTGTTCACCATCGTCCACCATCGTCTTCTCGTCGGTGCTCGTACTGGCATCCCTGATTTCCATACCCTGGAGTTCCCGGCTGTCGAAGATTCGTGACACCTCTTCAAGTGACCGACCCTTGGTTTCCGGGAACAGGAAATATACAGATACCAGGAAGAAAGTCAGGCAGCCGATATACACAATGTAATACTTCCACTGGATAGCGGAGAATGCGACCGGGTTCACGTATTGATTAAAGAAGCAAGCAATGGCATCAACCGAGAGCGTGACTGCAATCCCTTTTGCGCGAAGCTGATAAGGCAGAATCTCTGCCGGGTACGCAAGGAACAAGGGCGAATAGGCGAGATCAAAACAGGCAAAGAAGAGGAAAAGCATCGGAACCACAGCCAGCCCCGCGGCTTTGATGTATAGTTCTGCGAAAAGACCGGCGACAAGGGTTGTGATCGAAAGAAACATGAGCATTCCTGCTGTCGCCAGCAACCACAGAATGCGCCGGCCATATCGTTCCGATGCCATTGCTCCAGCAGACGAGAGGATCAAATTCCACACTTGCATACCGATATTGATGGATGCTTGGTCTGACGCATTATCGATCCCGACTGACTTTAAAATCGGGGCCAGGTAAAAGGAAACAATGCCTATGGATCTGTGAGCCGATGCCTGATGGTGCATTGGAGGGGGGGGGGGGGGGGTTTTCATACCGTTTCCAGCCCACTCTTGCATAAGGCCAACAATGACGCAGATTGCCAGGCGATGTCGGTCGCCCTTGGATGAGAAAAACGAGCTCCAGTTCCGAGGCTCGCTGTTCTCGTCGTTGATGCTGATGCAGATCTTCTCGAATTCACTCTGCACTAATATGTCGTCTTCATTGCCATTTGCATGGTAACGAGCCAAAACCTTCAATGCCTCATTCTTACGATTCTTGGACACCAGCCATCGGGGGCTCTCAGGCACAATGAGAAGACCTATCAACTGAACCACGGGGAAGAAGGCTTGTAGCAGACATGGGATCTTCCACGACCAACTACTATGCATCAAAAGTGTAGCAAACGTTAATGCAGCCGAGGTGATCGACCCGACACACCAGAAGGTATTGTATAATGCCGTGGCCACTTGTCTGTGGCGAGGATGCGCAATCTCAGTTGCCAACAGCGGTGCAGCGGTCTGAGACGTACCAACTCCCGCGCCAGCCAGGACTCGAAGAGCAAAGAAGGCCCAATGAGTCGAAGTCGTAGCTTGGAGAATGGATGCAAGGATCACAATCGATGACCCAACGAAGACACACCACTTTCTTCCAAACTTATCTGCCACATATGATGCTGGTGTAAACGATATGAAAGCCCCTAGAGAAGTAGCCCCGATGATAAGACCGACGATGTTCGGGTTGAGACCTCCTATAATGGTTGAAACTGAGACCAGAGTAAGTTGTTGTTTTAGCGTTGATTCCGTGTGAGCCTCTCTTATATGATATCCTTACATTGAGGTAAGACGAGCAATCCATTTATGAGACTTCCATTATACCCAGTGCCAGCGGACGAAGCGAACATGAGTGCGATCCCTAAGTTCAGTCGCCGTAGTCCACGGTCTTTCACCCAGCTCTTGTGTGTATTGTTCGGAAGCACCTTCAATGCTTCCACCGGTGTATCGGGCTCCGTTCCTTGATCCATGATGAATTCAGTCGCTGCCACGAGCACAACGCACCCTCGAAAAATAAAGATACCAGGGAACAATTTCTCCGGGCCAAGGCTCAATAAGAGTTTATACTTTTCAAAAGCTCCTAGAAAGCTCACTGCAGAACAAGGGATATCCACATTCCGCCTGTATCTTGCTAGAGAGTCTACTCCACCGGCGTGGACAATACGGGATCTGAGAGTCCGGAATGAAGGGAGGAATGGATTCTCGGATATTTTACTGTGACGTTGCGCCATTCAGCTGATCGTTTTATCTCCATCGAGGAGGTCAAGGCGCGTCTACCATCCAGGGCGTCTCTTGAGGGAAACAGAAACAGTCATGGTCTATGAGACAATAGGGCTTAGATACGGAAGCGTATGCATAGCCCTAATCTAGTCGTCGTTATCACCGACCAACGAGGCATACCGATTTCCCAGCCCGCAGAACCCTTCGACGGCGCACTGATTCCCAACCTCCCTCTTCCTTTCCAGAATATCTTCCAGGCTCCAGGCGATTCGCTCTGCTCCCAGCCTGGCCCCTTCGAGGTTCGGAGCACCTGGTCCCAATCGTAATCCGGCCATCCTTCCTGTCATGAATAAGGGTACATCTTCACGCCACATGAGATCATCTGTGAGGCATGGTAACCCTTCTTTGACGGCGATAGGATACTCCGAATTCATGTTACGTAGGAGTGGCATCTCGGTCACGTCGGCACGTGCCCCGGTTGCGAAGTAGATAAAGTCAATAGCAGGGAGGTTTGGGATCGGCGGATCGGTGGTCAATGCCCAGCTCTGAGTTTCCGGATTGTATTTATGGGCGATGATGGTGGTATGTGTGTGGATGGATACGCGGTCGTGTGCTGCGTGGTCTTTGACGATTTTCACGTAACGAGGCGTGATACTGCCTCCGTTGCGGGCAACTTTCATCATTTCTAGCCGTTCTATGTGATTGCATCAGCTGGATTTCGATCTTTTCCTCTCTCACTCTTCCCAGGTGAGAAAAGGTGATTGAGTGAGGTCACTCACCTTCATCGGTATCTGCAGACCAGAATGCTGCTTTCTCCCAGTTCTTGTATTTGCCCATCCACGGCAAACTGATATCAAAGTGTTTCACTGTAAGAAATCTGTAAATACGTTGCTGCCAATTACGCTCCTCTTTTCCAAAACATACCTTTCATTCCAGAGCGCATGAGGAACCATACTTTGGTAACACCCTTCCGTACGGCCATATCCACAATCTGTGCTGATGAAAGGCCACCTCCCACAACAACCACATTGGTTTCTTTATGCCGTTGAATCTTACGACGGAGATCGGGGCTCGGGAATGACTTGATCTCCATGCTATGACAGCATGCCGATGCACCTTCTTCCTCGCTTGCAGGGCGCCAAGGGAAGATCTTGGATATACCCGCTCCCCCCGCTCCAATAGCAAGTACAGTTGTTCGGCTATAGAACTTTTCGCCCGTGGTGGTAGTAATCGTAAAGGTCTTTGAGTTGGATATCGGCGTGGCTTCATCCTCGGGGAGATAACCGTAAGTGATGTCGGCAACTTCTTGTTTCTGGATGAGATTCGGTTGGTTCAGACCATACCGATCGATAATCGATGCGCAATAGTCGGCGAAAAGATCTGTTGATGGAGAAAAGTAATCTTTGCGGTCACGCTCATCGATCTCGACACCGCCAATAGTCCTTCAGAGAGATCGACGATGAGCTTTAATCGTTCGAAATGAGAGCAATCAACAAATACTTACTGAGATTTGCCGCCTTGTCGTCTCTTCTTCTTCTTATGCTTGCTCATTTCTTTCCCGACGCAACCCGAAATCTCCCACAGATCATCTTCCCGGCCCACCTCTTGTGTATATGCCAACATGCCATCTCTATCACCAGGATCGGGATGGAAGAACATTGGGCTTCTCAATTGCTTGATTTCTAGCGTCTTGAATGCGTTGTTCCATCTTTGCATCCACTGATCCCCCGAGCCGTCCAGTACAAGCGTTGAAATGGAATCGTCCGATGAGACTGAAGAGGCAGACGAGAGCGAAGGCACCGAAGATGTCGAATCTGTGGATCTTCGCCGCTCCTTATCCTGTACATTGTCGCACGTACATTTCTGGCCTCGGTTCCACTTCTCAGCGCGAGAGCCATTGATCTTGGCATGGCCAGCTTGAACAAGCTTCATCCGACCCGTATGCTTTTTGATCCAATGGTATCTTTGATGTTCTTCGTCTGTGAACAAAGCCGAAGGCGTTTCCTCGTGCAGTCGAGCGGCGACTCCAAGGCCACATGGTCCAGCGCCGATGATGATGACATCGTAGATACCATTATCTGGGTGCATATTGAAAGGGTGTAAAACAAATAACAAAAGAGATTTCGTATGAGTGGTGTAATCGAGCGCTGAACTTGTGCTAGGAGAGTGAAGGATGTCTCTTTTATAAGTAGCGCAAGTCACCGTGGACCAATGCTTCATTGTCTTCGGGCGTGGCCATCGAGGTACTCTCCCCCCAAGGTCCCTATGGTCTCGTGCAGTATATGCGCCAAGGTAAGGTGGGTCTTCCCCACACCCAGAACTGCAGATCAAATCATCCTCTGGAAGCTACTAGGAGGTCTACTGTTATGGGGACCTTGGGGAACATTGGTTTCGACCGGGGCGAGGTGAAAGAAATTCAAGCCTCAAGAAGCCTTGGGAATAGAATAGTAGGAAAGTCAACCTGTTAACATACCTACCGTGAATGGGTTTGGGGTCGTTCATACAAAAATGAAAGAGTCTAGGGAGTGGAAAAAATTAATTTACAAATATATAGACACATGAATATATTTCCAAGCGGCTATGGATAATACTGACATGCCCAAGTCTGATGCCATCCCAAGACGGGGACTTAACACTACAACATGAAATGAAACTAGCAATGCACGTAGTCAAGAATAGAAATGAAATTGAAAGAAGAGAATTAAAATCATTATCAAAAACGCTCAGGGGAATAGCAAAAAGAAAGCCCCAAGCCAATCACCAACACCTAGGCACCTAGGTCAATAATATAGCCACAATCCGCCGAGGAAAAGACAAGACCACTCGATAACTCCAAAAAAGTGAAACAAGAACCATCATCCCTGCGCCGACTCCAAACTAAAATTCATTCACCTTTTCTTTCCATCTGACATCCTTGAACGAGGAAGGCCACCACCTTCCCGGCGATGCCAAGCATCTTGAGGCCAGACCCACCCACGAACGCGCTTAGCATCGCGTCGCTCGCCGATCTGTGGTTCTGGGATCCATTTATCCTTTGCCTCGGGCAGGATACGCTGCCGTGTGAGAGCCCCGGGTCCGCCCACGTTGAGGTGGGCAGATGGTTGGAAAGGGAGTGGAACAGATTTTGAGAGCATCATCAGAAAATACAATGCTAAGCTGGCTGTCATCGGGACAGAAAGGCCTTCGTCTGATGCCTCGAGCTCGGGGATTGGGGAGTTCTGTTTCGAGTAGGAGGATGATCCGTGTGATGACGAAGAGAAAGATCGTGCGCTGATAGGGGTGGATAGGGATGGTGCCTCGCGTGCACTTGGCTGGGTGAAGGCGGTTTTGAGAGGTATTGGGGCTGCGACTTCGAGATAACCAAAGTAGGGGACATCGTCACCCTCGTCACAGCCAGCGCGGACGCAAACGAGCTCGATTTCGGTGATGATAAAGCCGTATCGGCAAGAGTGTTCGCGCATACAGCGTTGTAGATGAGCCAAGCCATTCAAATATTCGACGCGTCGATGTGGCGCTTCATTACGCATGCCAGAGTTCCAACGATCGAAGCTCTTGACGATTCCCACGAGACGACCACGCGGCTGACCAGAAGCAGTGTGCTCCGAGTCTGTGGCATAATTGGCGAGGAAGTGCGGATGACCGTGGTTTTTGTGGCCAGCATAGCGCATGTCCGGTGCTGTGTAGAGCTGGAGATGCTCTGCGCCCTGGGAAACAGCCAGCGCAGCGTTGATCCGGGGTGCATAAAGGTCGCGAATCAGACCAACCAGCGCGGGCTCCGACTCTGGAGCCAAGCGCTGAGGACTCACTACCACCGGAGGAGCAAGAGTGCCGAGAATCTCGGTCTTGAGAAGCTTAGTGAGTCCTCGGATTGAATCAAAAGTACCGAGTGAGAAAGAGTTCCAGCTGCGAAGGTTGCGAATATCCCACCAAAAATAGTCGTGCATGCCGCGCGTGGGCACAACACTGACGTTGCGGACAAGATTGATTGCTTGAGTCGGCGAGCTCAGATACGACAAAAGATTCGTAGATGATGAGGTTAAATCTTCCGTAGGGCTGAGTAGTGGCACTGGTGATGGCTGGACTCCGTGTGCTTGAGTATAATTGTACTGCGGCGTGGGAATTGTCAACGGATTGTGAGGGCGAACAGGACCAATACGAGGCACCTGAACCGTTGATACTTGGGAATATGATGGATAAACCATGATACTTGGTGTTACTGGTGTTGCTGGAGTGGCTGGAGTGCTGGGCTGTGTTTGGGCCGCAACATATTTGGGAAGTTGCCGATAAGTAGGATATCCATAACGATTGAGAGTGGCCTCGTCAATGCAAGAAGTTGATACTGAGCGTGAGTGTCCCCTAGGAGCCTTTCGCTTGCTCTTCGGGGTAACAGTCACCGGAGACGAAAGGGCGGACGAGCTAGCATGCCCAGTGGTGATGATCGGTGAGATAGGAGAAGCCAGGGCCAGGCGTTCTGAGGCTTCAATGGCATTTCGATGAACAGGCGGCCGACTTGGGTAGGGAGCAAAGCCAGGTGGGTTTCTAGTGTTGGATAAGACTCGGCGATGGCGCAAGGGCCCACCGGCAGATACAGGTTCAATAATGACATCTTGCGGGCGAATCTTAGGTAGAAGAGCAGGACCGTGGTGGTGCCGAGTTGGCGAGGAACTTGGGCTTGTGTTCCCAGTCATTGTTGACCACGGCGAGGACTCGCCCGAATAGATGGACGAATGGGATGTGTTGAGATTGTAGGCCGATCCGATGTACTCTTCAAAAGGGATGCCAGGTGGAGTAGTTGGCTGGTAACGAGCGTATTCCAAAGCCATGATGAGACGACAGGAAGCTGATGGATGGTCGACCCAAACACAGAGGAAACGAAGGTAGAGTATAATGGAAGGCAAGATCAGACCAGATCAAACCACTGTCTGAAGAAACATGAACATGATCTGGAAGGAGTTTGTTTGGATATTAAGTTGAACTTGAACGGACTCATATAGGCCAAGCACTGCATATAAAAAGATCTGACGAACTAAGAGTGGATCTGGATAACATGAAACATGGAGAAGCAGTCTATCGTGACGCCGGAGGCTCCAAATCTTTTTTTGGCTTCCCTGTCTCCGATCCAGAGGAACGCCTGCCACGCGATGAAACACGAAACTGCCGACCATTGTGCCTGAGGGTCGCGCGACAGGGGCCTCTTGAAACTCCGTTCCTGGGTTTGGATGGGTATAGTGCAGTTTCAGCGGACTGTCGCGCGTTAAGTGGTGCTATAATTTGCATCAGCTTCGGTCGTGTTCTTCAGATGCCTCATTAGGCTTAGAGTCCTGCACAGTGATCGAACACTTCTAAATTCAGCAACAATTAGGTCACATTTCCTGGTTAATTAGCGGCCTCTTCATCTTCTTAGGGGAACGCCATGCCTCAGTAATCGCTGGCGACAGGCGGCTAAACTCCAATGTATATAAATAGATATACTTGGCTTGGCGTGTGCTGAGACAGTGCATGAAGCCAGCAAAAAAGCAGGAGAAAGTTGATCCGACATAGCTTTGAGGAATGTGAGATGTGATGGCTGTAGCTCGGCGGCTAGAGATGTCTGTCGAGTCTCAAGTTACGCGCCGGGCGACCGGCGTGACGCACCCCCTGTTTCTGGGGATAAATGTCCCATAATTAGCATGAAATTACCACAGCGCTGATTTGTGTTTCATTTTGGGCAATTCATGTATAATCCAGGCTAATAGCCCCGAAATATCGTGAACAGATTGAGGGCTCGTGAATGGGGATCAGTTCGGCATCTTCCGATGTGACTGAAGCTGGCTAAGGTAACTTCCGATAACTTTCAAGTAGTTCGCATTCCGTTTGAACAGTTAGATACTCCTGAATATCTATATTTAGACGATCTTGGGCCCATGCTTTAGAAATGAAATATAGAAATTGGACTGCGTAGCAATTAATGCACCAACACTCATACGAACATTAGTCTTGTCAATGGGAACCACGCAAAAGGCTGCTTGAAATTATGAAGCAGCAGCTATGATCGAAGCTACTGCTCGCCTGCCAAGAAATGTAAAAGTTAGATGAGAAGTTCTCATGGTGCAGGACGCATCGCATACATCCGCCAGTAGAAGTTCTCACCATCCGTCACAGTAGTTGAGCCCGAAACAGACGCTGGATTTACTATTGAAATAATCGAGTGTTGCGTATGAATAAGGAGGTCATCTATGGCAGAATGAGCGAAACATGATACGTTTTGAGCGTATATTTTATCGATCGACGATGTCCGCTTGAGTTGCTTGGTGTGTTGGCTATGGGTCATCTGCTGTCTCTTAGGGTGTGATTTGACCTGTTTTTGATCATTCAGCCACGGAAGCAGCATGCTCCGTCAAAGCCAAGGAAGGAGAAGAGGGAGTAAGTTCTCAAAGCAATGGGTGTGGAAAATCGGGTCTAGCCGAGTAATGTCATTTCACAGGGTTCAATATTTCACCGCGATCGTGTCACCCTCGCTTGTCTAAATTGGCCCCCAGATCTATAGATATTCAATAGGAGTCATTTGCCATCTTTAATTCCTCAATATCAGTAGAAGTTTCGCTCGGAGTTTGTATGATTTGAGTCGCCTCGCTACATCAAGTTCCCAATGCCAAACAGATAGCCCCCAAACGCTCCTTGCTTATGCAAATCATGCTGGGAGGGCCACAAAAACGCCGCAAAGTGGACACAAAGACCAGCTCAAATAGGATAATCCTTCCCAAAGCGACGAAAGTACCACGACTTGGCTATATACATTGCATCTCCGTGTCTCGATCTAAACATCCTGGATGTAGTTCGCCGGAACACTCTTGGTAACCCCACCCCGCTCCACATCAGCCCATCCATCACCGCTATCGCGATTAATGAGGACAAATCGGTCACCCTCCGCCATCGACCATTCCACGTCGCTGCGAGCCTCGTAATCATACAAGGCTTCGACGTATTGTAGCTTCTTGGCCCCTCGGCGTGGGGCCACGACCGGTCCAACTCGTTTCGGCGCACCACTACCCGCTAGCGAGGCCGAAGAGTTGGAATACACGGACCCCGGTCGGTCAGTCAGGGCAGGACTGGCAGAGGGGACAGGCGAGGGTGTGGTTGTGACCTCAACATAAGAAGCTGGGACAAGACCCTCGCTAGAGCCGGCGCGGATCCGTAACCATCCAGATCCATCTGTAATCACAATCAGATAAAGTGCTACTCTCAGTAAATTAATAACTTACCATCAGGTTCAAGGATAGCGATATCGTCACCATCTTGCACGGTTACCTCGTCGGATCCGGTGGCCTGATAGCCATAGAGCATCTTGCCCCTTGGTTCCTTCGACTTGGATTCCGTGGCAGCCGGCGCGCCAACATAAGCAGTTGGTGGCGGGGCCAGGACCCTGCGACTCTTCACTGCCGCTGATTTGGTCTCCGTCTGAGATGCTGACGCTCGCTCTGCTGAAGTTTCAGGGGTAGGCTGTGTAGCAACATTGGAGACGGACCGGGCACCACTGGCGGCATACCCTGAACTGAGGGAGGTCATGGTGTTTTGTCGTGTGAGCGACGGAGCATGCGTCGAAGCCGCGGAGGACTCAACATCGACTGCAGGCATGATATTCGCCTGTTCCTGACGTGCCGCCTTAAGTTTCTTCTTTTCCTCTTTCGATTGCTCTCCTGGACACTCAGCAGGCACCTTCATTTGACACTTGCTGTGACAGGTGTAGCCACAATCGCGACAATCAAAGCCCTTGGCAGACAAACCCCATATGCGCTCTTTACAAAGATCACAATTGGTTGGAATCTTGAAGGTCTGAGATCGGAAGTTATGGTTCTGGGCTCCCATGGACAGGTCTCCTGCCACGGCTATAATGGTGGATGTTTCAACCTCGGCTGTCAACCATTTGCGCTCAATTTCATGTAGTCCCTCCTGAATGTAGAAGATAGATCGCACGATGTCGAGCTCACTACGGTTATCCTTGCCCTGCCGGATTCCCTCTTGGACCTTCTTGCCGCTCTCGAGCTCACGTCTCTTCTTGTCGGCCTCTACCCGCAATTCACGGACTTGAGATTTGCTCTTGCCGAGCAAATTGCGTAGGAAGACCTTGGCAGCCTCATCGGTGATGATTGTCGCATCGTCATGCCATACAGGACTGGGCTCGAAGCCCATGTTTGCGGGCTCTTGTGTTTGCGTGACATTATGTTGGAGGAACATCATCGAATCTAATCGAGGGACATTGCGAGGGATTTCGTTCAGTAAATTGGTTGCGTGGTTCACGCTATTGGTGAGCGAGGTCTTCTCCAGTTGTCCGGCCAGAGTCCATAATGCGTTGAGTCTGGTCACGCGAGTCTCATTGAGGTCTTGCAAGCCCTTTGATGTAAAAACATAGGGATTTAGTATATTGCGTGAATCAGGAATGAGACGCACTGGGAACAACTTACATTCAGAATCTCGGGCACATATTCATGAAAGAACTTCTCCTTTAGTCTATTGGTGACATTGATGCTGATGAGATATAGGTTCTGCGAGAGGCGTGAGCATCAAATAATCAGCCCCTTATGAATGATTTGGCATACCTTGTAGTTGTTCATCTCCAAAATTTGTTGTTGATATGCTGACTGGGCCTTCGCTTTGCTATGGTCAAATGACGACTCCATCTTCTTTCGTCGTGACTCAACCTCCTGGCAAGCTCCATCGTATTTACCCTTTGCTTTCTTTAAGTCACCGTAAGCTGCATCCCGTTCCTTCTCTAGCTTGCTGTGGTAGTCGACGTGGCACTTGCGGATTTCCTCATACTGAGAAGCAGCATGCTTCAGCGGTTCTGCCACTTGGGCGAGCAAATCTGTCGCATATTTATCGCGTTCGGCGGCATGAGCTTCAACGGTGCTCAATTGGGTAGTCCAGGTTGTCAGGGAAGCGCTTTCAAGGGAGCCCGGGGTCAGGGTGGGGGTGTCGCCGACACTCAGCGGGCTAATCTTCTTCGATTTGCGGTCGTAGTATTTCTTGCAGAGGGCTGTCAACTTGGATGCGTATTCTTTTTCGATAACGCTGCGCTCGCGATAGAATTGTTGGATCTCGTCGAGCCACGATATGCCATTCGCTACCTGCGCAACGTGGTTGCATTAGCTCCACCCCAGTTGGAGATGATATGACGCTCCCTGTGCGAGAAATTGAAGCCGACGACGTACCCAAGTATTGACAGGTTTGAAGTTATCCTATGCGACGGAACGAGTCAAAAATACAGAACATGAAACGCTCTTGGTTCATGGTCATACCTTTAGCTCTGCTCCAAACTGGGGAGCCGCGTCTGCTGCCGCCATGGCCCTATTGCGGTCGATGTCAGACTGCGCATGAGCGAAGGCACCGAGCAGGAGGAATTGATGCGAAGTAGTGTCGCCTTTGAGCGGGACACTGCCGTCGGAGAAATAGCTAGTAGTTTGAGGCTTGACCGAGAAGTGCCAAATGGGACAGAAGGGCGATGATCGCAACGAAGGCGGGGAGAGTCCGGTGCCTGTAACCGTACATTACCCCGACTTTTCATGAATCCGGGTATCATGCCCAGGTCAGGAGTGTATTGTAACGATGACATTACAAGACTACCTTTCTTGGACTAGCGTCATCTTGAGCCCCGAGCGGCGTCACTTGTTTTTGCAGTGCGCAATTGCTCGGAGAGCTCTATCTGATCACCAATTCATAAAGTCAAGCTCATCTTCAGGATCGTTCTATCCTTCCAGCACGCGCGTGCACACTGGGACGAATTTGGTCCTGCCATTCATCTCACGACTCATCCCCTCACTTTTCTCACCCCCTCCAAACCCCCCCACCTTCTTTGCTCCTCTCAAATCCGCCCTCGCTCCGCGAATTCGCATACCGAGATGGCGTCCGAATCCGTCGAAAATCCGTCGAACGGGGGCTCCTTGGCCGACCGTGTCTCGAACCCTGCTGCCGCGGCTGATGCCCCTCGTCCTGGTACAGAATCATCATATCCCTCCTCGCACCCCGCCAGCCCCTCGAACCTTTTGCGAACGTGAATTCAAACTTCTTTACATCGATACAAGACTAATATATGATTCAATCTGGCTCAATAGATGCCTCTCAAAATGCCGCGGAAGCCTCCGATCTTCATGAGCCGGATTACAGTGTCGAGGTCAAGCTCAGTGACCTGCAAGCTGACCCGAACAACCCGCTTTACTCAATCAAGTCTTTCGAAGACTTGGGGCTGTGAGTAGTATGATAGTAAAAGCAGCACCGTGCCACCCCGCTCATGAATTTTGCAATACAGCGATGAACGCATCCTCAAGGGTCTCTCGGACATGGGCTTCCGCAAGCCGTCCAAGGTCCAAGAACGCGCCCTGCCTCTGTTGATGAGCAATCCCCCGAAGAACCTCGTTGGCCAGTCGCAGTCCGGTACTGGCAAGACCGCCGCTTTCGTTCTTAACGTTCTGAGCCGTCTCGATCTTAGCACCGAAGAGCTTCAACAGACCCCCCAGGCCCTGATCCTTGCTCCTACTCGTGAGCTGGCTCGCCAGATCGTCGGTGTTGTTCAGGTGATGGGACAATTCCTGGAAGGCTTGGTTATTGGCACTGCAGTTCCTGCGGATACAGCCAGTCGCCCCTCCCGCTTGAATTGCTCGGTTGTCGTGGGCACTCCCGGTACAGTTCAGGATCTGGTGAAGAAGCGGATTATGAATCCTTCCCAACTTAAGGTCTTGGTGCTTGATGAGGCCGACAACATGCTTGACCAGCAAGGTCTCGGTGACCAGTGTATCCGTGTCAAGGGGTGAGTCCACCGCATAGCCTTGAGTCCGTTCGACCTTAACTTACACTTTTTTTTTTTTTCAGAATGCTACCTCGCACTATTCAAGTCGTTCTTTTCTCTGCTACTTTCCCTACCCATGTTTACCGCTATGCGACCAAGTTTGCCCCTGATGCGAACGAGATTACCCTTCAACATGAGGAGTTGACCGTTGACGGCATCAAGCAACTGTACATGGACTGCGCCAATGATGAGGAGAAGTACAGCAACCTGGTGCAGCTCTACGGCCTACTCACTGTTGGTTCCTCCATTATCTTCGTCAAGGTAGGTAAATTCCGCCAAGTCCTTGCCTATCCGCCATTGACAAGTTTTAGACCCGCAATTCGGCCGTCGAAATCGAGAAACGCATGGTCGCCGAGGGCCACACTGTCGCTTCTTTGACCGGTGGAATTGAAGGCTCTCAGCGCGATACCATCATTGATGCGTTCCGCACCGGCGCCGCAAAGGTTCTCATCACTACCAACGTTCTGGCCCGCGGAATTGACGTGTCTACCGTTTCCCTTGTCGTTAACTACGTATGTTGATCTCAAAGCTATCGATGATTCAAACTAACGAAATGATCAGGATATCCCAGAGGCATATGTGGGTGGCTCGCGCTCCCGTGAACCTGATTACCAGACCTACCTTCACCGTATTGGTCGTACCGGACGTTTCGGTCGTATCGGTGTGGCTATCTCCTTCGTCTCGAACCGCGAGGAATGGGATATGTTGCGCAAAATTCAAGAGCACTTCCAATGCACCATTGAGCGTGTCGAGACTAATGACTGGGATGAGGTTGAAGACCTCATCAAGCGCACACTTAAAAACTCGCGCGCACAGGCCAACTTCGTTGCGACCTAGGGCTTGCATGATACCCGTTCAAGGAAGGCTCATCTCGTCTATGCATGATGAGTTATGAAACCTCATCATGACTTTCACGATTTGGGAGGATCGCTTCAGAAATAATAGATACCAATTTACGAACTTAGCACCTCTCCAGTCATGTCCAGAACATTCAATCACTTTCTCTGCCAGTTTGTTGCTTGCTTTCTGCATATAAGCCACTTCTCGGCTCCCTCGTCTGGAAACAGGCAACTATGTCTGAACGTCGCCTGAGGGAAGGTGATCCTGGGAAACATACTCACACCTTGCCCTCTGTATCTCAGGACACAGAATATGGAAAGGCGGAGTAGAGATGAGAACCCATGACTTTGCAGGCGTTCAGAATCCGACCGTTGATGAATCAGCGGCGCGAAGATAAGAAGCCGTCAGAACAAGCGGTCGGTATCACTTCGATGCCTGACAACCATTTCCCTGAATGGTGCAAACCTGATCTGTCTAGAAGCGTTGTCTGTTTGTAACTCGATCCAAGCCCTCGAAATGTTAGTTCGATGTAATTCATCAAGTGCCCTTGAACACAGTCAGAGGATCGTGCGGATACGTTTATTAGCAGCAGTTATTCCTCTCTTGAGGTTGAGTCTTATGCGCAAGGCCTGGCTAACGCTGCTGACCAGAAGTGTATTGTAGAAAGCTGCGACATAGGAAGAAAAGGTATAATAAGCTCTACAGCAATGTATCAGGCCCCAATGCAGATGGGATGCGTAATTTTCGGTGTTTGCAATTTTGACCCTAGAGGCTAAGGCTGAGAAATCCGGGGCGAAGTGGGGGCGCATCGGGCAGGAAGTATACACGGCAAAGAAGGGCATCAGTACGTCATCCCCGACCTATATCATACACCATAAGCACATTCTTGACCAAAAGTAAAGCGATTGTCACAACAACTCTAGACCTGAAAGTGTTATTTCGCAGACTTTTTGGGCTACGACCAGCGCAGATAAGCGATAACGTGCGGGGAAGGTCACATGGGTCTGCGTCGAAACACCTTTCTCATCCCTGCTTTCTGTTCTTCAACTCTCAACGATGTTAGATTCAGAAAAAACCTCCAGTATGCCAGTGCCGACATCGCCAACGTCGCCCACCTTGCCAAAGGCTTATAGGCACATCATCGTAGGCTGGTTAGTTGTCCAGAAGATAGACTACGCTGACCGCCAGTAGTTGACAACCTATCCCGGCCAAAGCGGTATTGAGCCTGTGCCCCTCGAATGGGGTGCACCCGACGCAAAATCACGCGGCCCGATTGTGGTATCCCGTAGCGGGAACCTTCTGAAGCGCCGCAATGCGATCGGTGCCCACGGAGGTTCCTATAGCGTTTATAATGCGCTCGCTATCGCCGCGGGGGAGCTTGATGCGGACTTTCGCCCAGACCTACGCAACAGCCAGCCGACTTTTGATTTTGCGCAGCAGCCAGCCTGGAGCGACAAGACAAAGATTGTGTCGATGGATCCGTATGGCCATGATATCGTCAATCAGTACAAGGAAGAATTGACAGCTGGCTGGGATATTCGGCCCACTATGGCCATCACTCGGGCCAATATGAAGCTAGCAGAGATTGGAGAGGCTGTCAAGGAAGGAAAGCTCAATGTGGATGGCTCTATAGTTGTTGACTCTTCCGGCGAGGTGCGCGTAACAAAGGTCGCCGTGGAACCCGTGTGGTATTTGCCCGGAGTTGCTGAGCGATTTGGCGTGGATGAAGGCACTCTGCGTCGGACTTTGTTCGAGCACACCGGTGGTAGCTACCCAGAGCTGATTACTCGACCAGACTTGAAGGTCTTTCTTCCTCCGATCGGAGGACTCACCGTGTACATCTTCGGTCCGCCTGAGCGGGTATCTGATGAGAACGTCAAGTTGGCTTTGCGCATCCATGATGAGTGCAATGGGAGTGATGTGTTCCAGTCGGACATTTGCACATGCCGCCCGTATCTGGCTTTCGGTGTCCAAGAAGCAATTCGGGAGGCACAGAATGGAGGAAGTGGAGTGGTCATCTATTTCCGCAAGGAAGGCCGCGCCCTAGGCGAGGTGATCAAGTATTTGGTATACAATGCTCGCAAGCGCGGAGGGGATACCGCCGACAAGTACTTCACGAGAACGGAGAACATTGCAGGTGTGCGAGATGTACGAAATTTCTCAAGCTTCTCCCTTTTTAACGTTGTCTGCAGTACGCTAACACGTGAAGTTTGAAGATGCGATTTCAAGCCCTCATGCCAGACATCCTCCACTGGCTCGGTATAAAGAAGATTGACCGTATGCTTTCCATGTCAAATATGAAGCATGACGCCATCGTGGAATCGGGCATTAAGATTCTCGAGCGCATTCCCATTCCCGAAGAGATGATCCCCAGCGACTCGCGGGTTGAGATCGACGCTAAGATTAACGCGGGATACTTCACCACGGGGAAACAGTATACAATGGAAGAACTTGCTCAGATCCGTGGGCGTGGCTGGGAGAAATGGGAAGACATCACGGTAAGTGTCCCTCAATTGCTAGCAATGCTGCGATACTTTTGATACTAACGCCTCCATGCAGCATTGAAGGCCTTACACACGGGATGCTACAATGAATCTCGTTAATTTCGGGTATAACCCCGTCGACTGCTTGATCTATAGGCGCAATCAAGCTTTGATGCTTGAGTAGTCACTGCATCAGACTTATCATATCAAGAAAATCAAAACAAATGCTTCAGTCATTCATTGCGCGTAGAGACACTTGGCAGTGTAATTTAAGACACAAAGAGAGCTCAACTCTTTTCGCTCGGCGAGACGAGTGAAGTCCACAGGGATCAACAATGATGACTATTTGAAATCTAACTCGGCCGGCTCACCGAGCAGCGGCATATCGGCGTCTGTCCGAGGCGGATTCTTTTCCACCTTTCCCCGCATAATCCGAAATTTGTCAAAGCAAAGCAAAAGCAGGTGTACGTGCTGTCTAGAAACTCATTTTCTTCATTTTCTTGTCTATCTTCTCACTTGAACGACAGGCGTCGCTCTTTCCACGGGAATAATTCTCGGTCGCATCAACTCACATCAGTAACATCGACTTCCTGAAGATGGGATCGCAAGGAGATCAGCTTTCACCACAACCGCGTATCCCCAAGGCGGGTGTTTGGGTCCCTGCAGTGACCATCTTTGATCAAGTCACTGATACACTCGATCTTGAGTCACAGAAAAAATACTATGCGTACCTGTCACAGACCGGATTAGCGGGACTGGTGATCATGGGCACAAACTCCGAGGCATCTGTTGACGCGGGAGGAGCGAGCTCAGCTGATCGCTACTGCGCGTGAGGCTGTTGGCTCTGACTACCCTCTGATGGCCGGCGTGGGTACACACTCGACAAAGCAAACTCTCGAATTAGCCCACGACGCTGCTGCCGCGGGCGCAAACTACTTGTTGATTCTTCCGCCAGCCTATTTCGGCAAGGCGACCACGATGAATGTTGTCAAACGATTCTTTGCCGATGTGGCGCGCAAGAGTCCCCTCCCTGTGCTCATCTATAATTTCCCCGGCGTCTGCAATGGGGTTGACATCGACTCTGAAACCATCACGGAAATTGTGCGCGAGTCAGCGGCTACAAGCCCCGACGGAATCTCCAACATTGTCGGGGTCAAGTTAACGTGTGGCTCTGTGGGTAAGATCACCCGCTTGGCTGCCACTTTCAAACCAAATGAGTTTGCCATCTTCGGTGGACAGTCTGATTTCCTGGTTGCGGGACTGACAGTCGGGTCGGCGGGATGTATCTCAGCATTTGCGAACGTGTTCCCCAAGACGGCCTCAAAAATCTATGAATACTTCACCGACGGTAAGATGGACGAGGCAATGGAATTGCAGCGGTCCGCAGCACTGGCAGAGACACCTTGCAAGGGTGGAATTGCCTCGACTAAGTATGCGGTGGCGCTGTACTCGGCCCAGGCGGCGGGGATTGAGAATGCCCTGGAGAAATTGAAACCACGTACGCCGTACGAGGAAGCCGGTGAAGGGGTCAAGAAGACGATCAAGGAACTGATGGAAGCGGTGGCGGGTATCGAGGCAACCCTCTGAATGAAGCTAAAAGTCAGGAGCCATGGTTCTTTGCAGATTTTTTCCATCTTGAAAGAGTTTTCTGACGTCCAAAGTTCGCCAATTCAAGCCCGGTGACGCATTTAAGGTCGTAGGTGTTTGTAGGCCCGCTCTTAAGCCACTTTAACAGTAGCCTGCTGCGAGTGAGAGAGTTTACTGTCCTTTCTAACCCCCGCCGACTACGGGCGGAGGATCCACCGGGTGTGCTGGACAATTCTTATTCGTCTCTGTCGCCGTAGTTGGAGTTCAGGACGTATCGGCTGCATGGTGGGTGGGGACGCTACACGATCAGATAAGATCATTTCACCCTGACTCTTGAATTTTGCCATGTCACCAGTGGAGATGCCAAGCACCCACCCAGGATCATCTTTTGAGTCAAAAATTCTGAAATCTGTTTTTCCTGAATACTGTCGAGCTTGTTTGGTGATATTTTTGGTGTTAGAACCGGGCCAGTATCGAGGTGAGTAGCACTTCTGGAGTGCAGAACGTTGAATCACATGGGGGCTGAGTCATTCAGGGGCTTGGCTGATCATAACCAATTATAATGGACTTAAATTACCGTAATATAACAGTCAGAACATAGTTCTCTCACCTTCGGGGAGTCCAGGAAGGATCAATTACGTGTACCGTACCACGGAAGCCTGGCCGGAAGTGCGGCGAGCCGCGATCATACGACGACCGAAAAAGCCCCAGTCAAACGGGCGCGCATCAGGATGATTCCAGTCAACCACTCTGACCTACAAGGTAGCCAACTTTAACAGGTTGTGTTCCAAATCTCACGCGGCGCGACTGCTGGTCCACCAAACTATTTTCGAACGGAGATGATCGTCTTTGCAGGAAAGACCAATTGATTCGAGACTCCACCCATCACTCCGTCTCCCAAAGCCCACGCTACGACCGAGTGGGTGGGTATCTTTAGACTGCGCGGGTTTCCCTACTTGGCTGGCACCGCCTACGACTTAGACTTGTGACATTCTTCCCCTGTTCAGTCTTCGCACCTTTCCCTGCACACGCCCTATCACGCCCCTTAGCAATCCTCAACCGCATTGACGCTCAATAGCATCAGGACCCAGTGAGTGTCATCTTCTCTCTGATCACTTAAGGTTGCCGCCACTAGCCGATACGGGCATAGCTTTCTCGTATCCCTCTTGGGTTCCTAACAGATGAGCTTCGTTGTGATTTCTCTTTTGCAAAGCTTACACACGCCATAGTGTTGACTTCACCGAGTGGTGAATAGTCTGATCCAATTAATCGCTATCACCTACTTGGAGTCAAGTGCAAGATTCCCCGGTCACTATGACCTCCACCTGCATGGATAGTGATTTCCAGCTCTTCTCTCCCCGCCGCCAGTCCGAAGGGGACGACTCTCGAGGGATGTATTCCCCACCAGCCACAGATAATGCCACCCAAGATTGGACGCAGTGGATGAGATGGGATGAACCTATGTTCACCGATGGGGGAGAAAAGCAGCAACTGGACCAGTCTCTTCCCTATGTCTCTCCCAACACAACGCTGAGCTCGCCCAGCCAGATCCACCAAGACTTTTCGCCGCAGCTTCCACTCGGGCTGATGGAAATTCCATTCGATCATGCCGGAAGAACGGGTCACAATCCCAACCTGAGGGGATCCCAAGACTCACAGTTTCAAGGTCTTGTCTCTCCTATCTCCAGCATAGGCACGTCTCGAAAGCGAAAGACGGGCAGCGACGATGATGCTACCACTGTCACTGGTCCTGTCCAGCCTGGCAAGAAATTGCCTGCTAAGAAGCGTGCACACAACGTGATTGAAAAGCGATACAGAGCGAATTTAAACGAGAAGATCGCCGAGCTACGTGACAGTGTACCGAGCCTACGAACCACAAAGAACGCCAACGGGGACTCGAATGAGGACGAGGGCGAGGACGCCACGTCTGCCAGCAAGCTTAACAAGGCATCCATTTTGTCCAAGGCCACCGAGTATATCAAGCACCTGGAGATTCGCAACAAGCGCCTGGAAGATGAAAACACCGCTCTGAAGAACCGTCTTCGCCAAGTTGATAAGGCGGCAGACCAAGCTGTCACATCCACTGCTTCCGTGTCATCTCCGAGCAATTACACTGCTTCTAGTGCCTCAGATCCCACATCTCCGAGTGTGTTCTCCAACCCTGAAGAGATAAGCGAAACCTCAACAACCTCTTCGAGTCCCCCAGAGGGCCTTATCAAGGTGCCTGATGCTTGGAAGCGCATGCGTGCGGAGGCTGCACAAACGGGAATTTTCGCCGAGTCATATATCAAGTCCAGTTCTCGTCCTGGTCACTACGGACAAGGAGATGGCTCTCGCCGACGTTCAAAGCTGCCTAACAAGTACATGCTGGGCGCCCTTGCCGGACTCATGGTCTTAGAGGGCATGGGCTCCGACAAGTCCGAGACCGAGGAGAAGGGTCTTATGGCTATCCCTTTGAATCTTCTCGGCCGGCTCCAGTTACCTACTCTCGTCCACGGTGAGTATTACCTGAAGAATTTCTGGTTTTCGTGGCACGCGCGAGCGATTTCACACTTCCTTCTGCTCGCCACTCTGGTGGTAGGCAGTGCATTCATTGTGTTCGTCTACCTGTTCAACGCCCAGCCTGTGACTCAGCGCGCACCCGCGAAGGTCGTTTCAGAGAGCCAGACGATGGCTCCAACTTCCAGCGACTTCCGACGACAGGCATGGCTCACCAGCATGCAACGGGCTGGTGTTCCGCGCCACAGATTCTTCCGAGAGTGGTACGTGGTCACCTCACGATGTTTCGAGTATGTTCTCCGATGCTTGATGGGATGGAAGCTCTATTCCTGGGCCACTGGTATCACCGAAGAAGATGAGCGAGGTCGGGTGAAGACATGGGACATTGCCATTGATGCGCAACTCACTGGTGGTGATGCTGAGATCAGTAAGAGCCGTCTTGTGCTCACAATTTTCGCCGCTGGCACCCTTCCGGCAAGTCCCATGAGAATGATGCTCAAAGCTTTGCACGTTCGCATCCTACTGTGGCGAGTCGGCGAGCCTGGCTCCTGGACTTTCCACGTCTCCAACGATATCGCTCGCGCTCTGGCCAACTATCAATGGGGCGTTGCGCGAGAGATCAATAACGCCATCCCCAAGGGTCATCCCGATCAGCTTCCTAGCCACCTTGCGGCACTCGTCAATCTCGAATGCGAGGAGGTCATGGCAGATTCTATCATCCAACGTGCCGTGAACCTGACCTGGAACAGACCCACCCAGGAAGGTACTGGTGATGACGAGGTTCTTCTCGATGTTGTCGAAGAGGACCCCGCTATTCAGTGCTCAGTCGATGCTCTCGCCGCTTGGTGGTCTAGTCATCTCCTCCAGAGCGCGCTCCTGAAGTATCTTGAGGCTAGCGAAGGGGGACCCGTATCCAAAGCCAGTCGTGACGATTTCAAGGAGAAGATCCGCATGGCGCTTGATACCGCTCCACGTCTCTCGGCTGCCTACACCCGTGCTTTGGTGATGAAGGCAGTCTTTTTTGAGCAGGGACGCATTGAGAACGTAGGTGCTGTTCTTGCTGCTTTGCCGAAGGACAAGAGAAAGGGCGAACAAAGCCAGGCTGCCAACTTCCTGGATTCGTCGCTTCCCGTGTCAGTCCGCGAGGAAATCTCTATCGCGGTGCGCTGTGCTATGATCGCTGCCGTGGTCACCTCACACTCTGCCGGCGAGACCTCTTTGCCCGCGTCTTTCACGATTCCCAAGGCCATCAATTGGTTCAACCAGCTTCCGATCGACCCGGTCGAGCTCAGCCTTGTTGGTTTCTCTGCGGTCTACCATCTGCTGAACCTGCTCGCCTCGGATGTCGATTACATTTTCTCGTCCGATTCCTCCGCTCCGTCAACTCCGGTGTCTGAGGCCGCGTTTTCCGCGGACGACGAGGCTGAGGATAAGCCTCGGGCGGGCCGTAAGTTGGCGGTTTGCCCCCGAGACATCCCGAACATTGGCCGAGTGGCTGCCGAGCTCATTTACTGGGCCCGCAATGCCTACAACCCGGCATTTTACGGCTTCTCTCCCGCCCTAGTTGAAGTCATTGTCAAGGCTTGCACCACAGTCTGTGAGAATGCTGGCGTCAACGTGGATGAATACCTTCAAAAGACTCCCGAGCCCTTGCCATCAAGAAAGCGACGGAGTCGACGTCGCCGGGGTGCATCAGATCAATCTTTCCAGAGCGATGCCGATCAAGATCTGGTCGACTCGCCTGCTGCAAAGCCTATTCGCCGAGAGCGATCTGCAAGTAATGACACCGGTTACGGCAGTCTCAGCCTCGAGGAAGACATGCAGCCCGCTCCTCAGATCCCTGAGAAGGTGCAGGAAGTCTCGGCTTAGAGTCCCAATCTTGCGTTTAGATACTTATGATGACGGCGTTATTGGTTTCGGTTTATGCAGCGACGGTCTAGCCCGTGTTACCGGAGGAATTAAAAGGCAAGGAAACAGAGACACGGCGCACGGCGTTTTCCCGTGTAGAAATATTGGTTACAGCATTCAATTCTGGACTTTCTCATTTTCTGACTCACTCCTACTGAAAGATGAAGTCTAGAATACACACTTTTTACATTTGTCATATTTTGATAGCCAACTTTACCGCAAGGAATGGGCAGAAAGACACAGAACCACCTAACCATTGTCTTGCCAGTTCACCAGATATTTGGCAGTAAATGAACGGCTTTCATTACATCACACCACCTGTATCTCATAAGATGGCCCCATTGTACGTTCCAGAATGGTTGTCTTGAGAGAGACCACATGTACCACAGGTCAGGGACAATATACGTGCAGCCTAAAAACACATCTGCCTCCTAGGCTGAGCTATATCGTACCACTGTACCTTTGAAGCGGGCATAAGCTCGATTCACGCTGAGGGGATGCTCCTAGCTGGAAAGCTCCACATGGCCAAATAAACCTGTCAACAGCCGTCATTAGGCAACTGCATTGGGTGTTTGCCGAATTCAGGATTGTATTCTCTGAGCACCTCCCGAGTCACCGATCGCTTCAGGTCTGGTACTGCGCATCCCATTTACCCACAATAGCTCCATTCAAGGTGATCATTATCGGTGACAGTATCACCGGCTTGGGATTACCATAGACTTCGTTGTATTTTACCTGAGAAGTGCGCAGACATTGCACCGCAATTAGGGTTGTGTTCGTGATCTCGCCGAATGGTGGCCATCTGCTCAACCAACTTGGGTGCTATGAGGCCCTAGCACAAAGGAAAAAGTCTGACCCAAGGCAAGTCTGTGCCTCGCTACATCGAGGAAGGTCGGCAAAGGCTATTTGAAGTGTGTCAAGATGACATGATTAGATCGGGCAATGCATTTGACAATATCTACGATAGAAAGATTACATCCCGCCATTGTGTCTCTCGGAGGAGGTACACTGAAAATCTGCTTTTTCAAGCGAACGGTGCAATTAGGCGATCCAAGGCACAAAGGGAACCCATCACTGGCCTGGGAGGGAATAGCACAATCATGTCCGCTGTGTCAACTCGCAAATGAGCTCAAGGAGCTACTGGATAGGTCTAGCGAGGTGCAGATGAATGACCTTCCAGATGTCATTCCGAACTTCTCAAGTATCCCGCGAAGACTCAACTACTGTAGAGACAACGCTGCGACAGCGAACTTGATTTAGCGCACGGCAAAACCCCGGATAGACTCGTTTTTGATTCCATTCAGCTGCGTCAGATTCCCAACCTGGGGCTCCGTTAAAATCGTCCGCTCAATGTCTCTGTGGTTCACCTCCTCCATTCAGCTTCGGTATCTGGCTTGAGCGTCTCAGTGGGGTATTCTTGCAATTAATCTGGGTACGAGGTCAAGATTAAAACTCAAAAGTGATCGACACTTGCTGATGTGACCTGGATCTCCATGCTCAATCCTTGCCAATATCCTCTTCAAAAGCAGTCTGTCTCCAGACAAACCGGTTTCTCGAAATTCCCTGATATTCTTGGCAGGACCGCCACTGTCTTTGTTGCATTTCCACGCGAGCCCGTTAGTAGTGAATACCGTCATTGAATCAAGTAGAAATATATTCGTCATGGAGCTGGTTCGAAGGTACGTCATGCGATGGTTTTGGTTTAATTATGCTCACAAGAAAACAGCGCGCTTACGTTCGTCATCTGTGCCTTGCTCGTGGGTTAAAAAGACATCAGACCGGTAAGGTTTGCTCCTTTCATAGTCGCCACTGCCCTGGAAACCCCTCTCCTGTCCAGCTATCAGGTCTCATGGCCCGGATGTCGGCCTCATGGTACAGGCGGGAAACGTTCCTCATAGACGGCGCCCGCTTTGGCTATTCCCTTGGGACCGTCTTTTTCGACAGGTTCTGAGTACACTCTCATGCAGTGTTACTATCCAACATTGGGTTGTTGAGATTGCTGCTTACACGGTGGTTGAGTACTCCTCCCAATAGCCCCGCGAGCTTTTGCAACGAGCATGACGCTATCCATCTACGTAATTCTTTCGCATATTCGCGTGGGTTCCTTTCGTCAAGCTGGACTCATGCAAGTTCCTCGCTTATCGTGCTCTTCATGACATCTACCACTTTGGGTGCAGCAGAGCCGTCTAGGTCGATTCACCAAGAAAATTCTTCTAGCCGTGGCAATTGTGGTCTCCATCTTCTTCGTGTCCCGGGACATCCATCGAATGGATGGACAACCTCTCCGCTCCTGGACATGGGCAATTCTTGCTGTGGTTCTTGCCCTGGAGCTATGGGAGGCGGTGTGCAGGCGAGAACACCCTGATGAGGCCTGCGATTCCCTAACTCAAGCAGACAACCACTGACGGGATGCATTACATCGGCAATAGCCTCGGTGCTTCTTTCCTCGATCTGGCTAATTTCGCTGGAAGCAGATCCCGACGTCGCAAAATAGCAAAAGTACGAGGACCTCAAAAGCTGGACGGTCTGGAACTTGAGAGCAGTTGGAGAACTCGGGCGTCATCTACGACGCTGACTCCACCGGAACTTAACCATTGTCTTTTAACGTTGCAGTTGCGTCCCAGCCAACCGGGTTTGCCATGATCTCCCATCTCAGTCCACGTTGGTTGCGATTATGACGTAGAATGGCGATTACGTAGGAGATGAAGTCCGTGGAGAAGATAACTACATTGTGACTGTCAACTTCTGAATATGTGAGTCTCATCGATGATTTCTATACACAAACTCCCACTCATTTAATTTGTAGCTCCATAGACAAGTGCCTCCTGGGGGGATCAGGCCGCATTGGGATGGCCTAGCAATGGTGTGGAATGTCCAAGCCCACAACAGCCAACAAACATGCCGTTCTCGGCCAACAAGGGCCTTTGAGTGATCGGCGTCTAGAACGCCTCCCTACTCTCTCCATCTCTTGACTCCGCAATTGTCACAATGAAGGCGGAGATCACGCAAGACAGCTCTAGCCCCGGCAGTTGCGATTAAAAAGATCTAGATTTTAGAGTTCTGGCCCGCCGTCCCGCCGATCGCTCGCATGCGGATAAGCTTACCCAGGCCCAGTAGAGGCCCGGATCTACAACTCTTGATTCGGATCTCGTTACACTCACGTTATCGTGGAGAATTCACCCGAACATGACGGTGGTTTTGCATCGGGCAAAGAGGCTCCTCAGGCCCCAGGGGTCAATGACGGCATCTAGAATCGGAAGTCCCCCAAAATCAAATACAACATTGTGCATTTACCTTGGGATTTATTCTTTTCTTCCTGCTCCATTCCCTAGAACTTGCGCTTTTCTTCCTCCAGACCGAGCCTTGAAGTAGTTCTTGGACACCCTGTGCTGGGCGATCGGCGACAAAACACCTTTCTTCCTGCATTCCTTCAGCCATATTCGATCCCCAGTGATTGTCCCGGCACATGGACCATGGGCGTTCAACTTCAAGGACATGGCCCTGGGGAGGCGCCCATGAACCCAGAGGTGGCGGTTCCTCTGTTTGTTGTGGGAGGACTCATCGCGATCTTATTCGCCTGGAGAACCGTGGTCCGAATTAGACACCGTCGTCGGTCAAAACTGGCCTTGCAGAACGACGATCAGAAGGGACTATCTCGGACAAGTTCTGTCAATGCGAGTCTCAAGAAGCATATGTTCTACGCACCGCTTTTCGGAAGTCGACACAGCCGCGAGTTCCGATTTATGAAACTCCACATGGGATCGGTCCCCTTGCGGCTGGAGGTGATCCTCTTGCTGATCTACCTCGCTTTGAATGTCGTCTTCGTCATTGTGACAGTAGATTGGTGGGAGGGCTTCTCCAAGAAGATGTTCCAGCTCAAGTACGCAGCTGGCCATTTGGCTGTCATGAATACGCCTGGTTTGGTGCTGAGTGCTGGACGGAACAACCCCTTGGTGGCTCTACTTGGACTGTCTTTTGATACCTTCAATTTGATGCATCGATGGGTTGGTCGTGTCATCGCAGCCAACGCTCTCATACACATGAGCGCCGTTCTTGCCAATCAAGCTCATGAGAGTATGTTCAGCGCTAAGTGCTCGAGATATTAATTGCTAATGGGGTCGCAGAGGGCACAGATTATGTTCTTTACACCATCTGGCAGATGCCATTTTATATTTATGGGCTTGTTGTAAGCTGATCGCGCCGACGCCTAGCTCGTCGTTCCTTGACCCGTGTTGACCTTCTCTTCAGGCACTTCTCGGATTCGTTTTCATCTTTATTCAATCCTTGTCCCCAATCCGACACTCCTTCTACGAACTTTTCCTTCACCTGCATATCGCGTTGGCGATCATGTCATTCGTCGCTCTGTGGTACCACCTAAAGAATTTGTTGCAGCAACGAGTCCTCCTCGGTACATTGATTCTGTGGGGTCTCGATCGAGCCGGCCGTCTTGGAATCCTCATCTGGAGAAACTGTGGCAAGCGACGCACCACGGCGACTGTCGAAATCCTTCCAGGCTCGGTGGCTCGCGTGGATGTCGATGTTTCCCGAGCTTGGAACTTCCGCCCCGGTCAATATATGTACCTGTACCTGCCGTGTCTGGGATTATGGACATCACATCCATTCACAGTCGCTTGGAAATCAATGAATGATGGTTATTTGATGAGCGAGAAGAACAGCTCCAGCGATTCCTTTGCTGCTCTTCTCGAAGGGTCGCAGACGACTACCATGTCGGTTTTGATCAAGGGTCAGGATGGATTTACGAAAAAGCTCCTCCAGAAGGCTGAGGACTCACCACAGGGTCGCATTCAGGCCATGGCGCTTGCTGAGGGTCCATTCGGTGGCATCCACTGTCTCGATTCATATGGCACATTGCTTCTGGTCGCGGGAGGCATCGGCATCACCCACCCGATGTCGTATTTACATGACGTGGTCTCGAATTTTGCTTCCAAGAAGTCTGCGACTCGCAAAGTTCATCTTGTCTGGATGATTCGAAGCTTAGGTATGACAACTTCACCGCACCTGTTCCTCATTCAATACTAATGACGATGGAAAATGCAGATCATCTAGCATGGATCCACACCTGGATGCTGGATGTCTTGAGCCACGACGCCCTGAATAGCACCGTCAAACCCAACGGAAACAACTATTTCCAATTCCCGAATCTGATGCTCTCCATCCGTATTCACGTCACAGGCCACAAGGATAATATGGAAGAGTACTTCCCCCAGCCTGACACCCCATGGACAGAATGTGCCCCAGCCAATGTCTCTGTGAGCGTTGTCCATGGTAAACCATGCTTCAGGTCATTACTAGAGAACGAGAAGGCTGAGCAGCTTGGTGCACTAGCTGTCAGTGTATGCGGCCCTGGTGGCCTGGGAGACAGTGTCCGCCAAGCTGTGCGAGATGTACAAGGGGACAAGACAGTTGATTTGTTCGAAGAGGCGTTCTCGTGGTGATCTTTTACAGCACTCGAGAAGAAGCTGCGATGCTCTGGCTATTTGTGATTGTGATACTTATAAGACTGTACAGCTCAATGAATGGCCTCCGTGAGGCTACAATACTTTTTATAATTTCTGGCTCTCTCCAGATCGACTTTCGTAGCAGAGATGAGGCTGACTCGGGACATCGAATTCGATTTCGCATAAGGTGCAGGTCATGCATTCTTAATGCCATGTGCCGCTAGTCATATTGAGTTCACAATTGCGCAAGTGTAGTAGTGAACTAGCACCATCACGAATCGAACCAGTCACGTCCACTTCCAGTAGGATCTAGCCCCGCCACTTTGAGAGTCTTGGCGGATTATACATTCAATAAGACGTCTGGAAGTGTCATTTTTGTGTCCGTTGGCCTTGGAAACTTATTTCCCTTCCAGTACATATTCTCCTAGATTTAGGAGTTGATGTCTTGAACTCAAAATTGTTCAGTGCGCGAGTTATAGAGTCCTTTGCCCTGGATTACCATCTAGCAGGCGTATTGGCTCAATTACATCCAGTTTTCCACGCACTCTCGAGGCTACCGTGACCTTCCTTGGCAGCCCTACTGTCGAAGGCGGCTTCCACACAGGCACAATTGCCCATGTCATATTGATTCAGAGCGGCATCGAGACAATCATTCATGCCACAACTTCAAATCACAACTGTCTCCCGTCCAAAGATCAATCCGGGGGCTAGAATTCGAATCGTTTCCCGGTATGAAGCTTGGTTGACTTTGGCGGCCGCGTTGATCTGTGTGTCATGATTTTGCGTTCGGAACCGACAAAGGTCCTCGTCTGAAATTCATCGGAGCCTTCGTTACATGTCTCACAGAACATCACTTTGACCTCCTAGTACTCCATCGGAATTTCTACATGACGCAATCTTTGACTTCAGTCAATTCCACCAATATTTTGCCGAATGGACCGCACTAAAGAATCGCACAGACCTGAGCTGAGAACAAACCCCACGACACCCCGCCATCAATTTGAGGACCCGCATTTCCTCTAGTTGAGAGACCCCCACGAAGTGTAACGATCGGGCTGGTGGCGTCAGCCACACGGCTGGCGATGGGTCTAGCAGCGGGCGGTTGCCGTTGAGGCGCCGGGGAGAAGGCTGCCCATTGTTGGGATTGAGTTTCGTTCCTTTTTGGGGGCCAATTGGGAACAACAACCTGCAAATTTTGTTGTGTAGAATTCAATGCTCACACTGTCAGTGAGTCAAGGTATCGTGTGTTCTCATAAAGATGTCTCAATTGAAGGCAAGGTCATTACGTCGTCGATGGGTCCGGCGCACACGACCACTTACTTGAAGTGGGCGGATTGTGGGGTGGATCTATGTGGACCCGCGTAGACATGGAGGAATATAAAAGGCCCAAAACGACGCTGTGTGAGCCGAGAAAAGCCCCCTCCATTCTGTGAGATATGACTACCACCTTCTCTTCTTTGCCTGTTGTCGACGTTGGCGTTCTCGGGTCTCCCACTGGAGCATCCGAGGCAGAGTTGACGGCATTGAGCCAACGTCTATATAGCGTCTTCGCTACGACGGGTTTCGCTTACTTGGTCAATGTGCCCTTGAGCTGCAATCACGAGGAGGTCTTTGCAATGTCGAAAGAGTTCTTCTCACTTCCACAGGAGGAAAAAATGAGACTGGCGAAGCGATCATTCCGACCTGATCACGCCAACACTTATCGAGGGTCAATATGCTAGAGTCTCTATTGTTGTACATTCATGACTGACAAGACTCCACTGCAAGATACTTTCCTACACAGCCGGAATTAGCATCTGATAACTTGAAAGAGGGTTTCGAGATGGGACCCGCCGAGCCGATTCGCACGAAATCTACCGTTTCCTCATCCTCGAAATTCGATCTTGCTGAGCCAAATGTCTGGCCAGAAGTGGACAAGCTCCCCGCGCGTCCGAAGTTGGAAACTCTGTATATCGAGCTCCAGTCGCTGGCTTCGAAATTATTATCCCTGTTGGCCGTTTCACTGGGCAAGCCGGCGGATTATTTCGCGCCGTACCTGACGGACTCACTGAGTACCCTGCGTCTCCTCCATTATCCGCCAGTTGCATCAGCAGTGTCAGAATCTGGTGCAGATACATCAGAGGCCAAATTGAGCTGCACCCCGCACACCGACAGTGGCATCTTGACTCTGCTGCACCAGGATTCCACGGGTGGTCTGGAAGTGCGCAATTCCTCCGGCGAGTGGGTTCCGGCGCCGTACATCCCGGAATCTCTTGTAGTGAATATCGGCGACCTCATGGCCAAAGTGTCTGGCGGACGTTTCGTGGCTACCATGCACCGAGTCCGCGCTCCTAGCCTGAGTCCCTCAGCGACTACTAAAGGTGGACAGCAGAATGGCAGCCAAGCGATTGGTCGCATTAGTGTTCCGTTCTTTTTCGAACCTGGCGAGAACTGCTTGGTGAGATCCGTTGACGGAGATGAAGGATTCGTGGTCTATGGTGAGCACGTGCGGGCGAAGATGAAGACCTGGGTTGAGTTCCAGGACAATGACAACTAAGCCAAGCCAATGGGTCTCTTTTTGGGTTGGTCCCCATATTTCAGCTTACAGGTGCAGGAAATTTGATCCCAGTGACTACGAGGGCCCATTGCGACAGACAGGAATCCCTTTGCGACAAGACCCTGTATTCCATGTCATTGAGATATCGACGAATGCCCGTGTGTGTACCCTCAGCGACATAAAGTTCTGTGTTTTGGCGGTGAAAATGACCTGGTTTTGACTTGAGGTGTATTGTTCATCATATGTGATCTCCAGAGTGTCTCATTGCTGTTCCCAATAGGCTGCCGGGTCATTTAAATGAACTAGGCTTTCCAAAGTCCGTGGAAGATGCCGTCTTCAAGTCACTGTATATCTATAAATCCATTTCTCAAATAGCTCGTGTTTGCTCGCCTCTATGTTGAATGCCAACCCAAAAAGTCTCATGAATCATGCCATTGACAGTTCCGTCACGATTTCTCGGCCTGTTCCAGAGCCCAACGCACCAATTCAGCAATTGAATTACTCACAGCTGCCGTCCGAGGAATCTCGTGTCCACCCCCGTGGTCGTATGTGCGCCGTTTCGCTGGCTCACAGACCCCGGACAAGTGCACACCTGCGGCATATCGTGGATCCTTGGAGCCGTATATATGCACAGTAGGGATCGGAATCCGATAAGGACTTTTAATCTCCTCTCGCAATTCTTCCTCTGAAAGCCCATCGCTCAAAGCGCCCAGTCCGGTCCAACGGTTCGCTCCCTGTGTCATCAGGGACATAGAACCCGCTTGCAAAGCCAGAGCAGACCTTGATGCAGTATCCCGTTCGCGCGCTTCAGCAGAAACATGGAATCCCATCTCTTCAAGGACACTGAGCGAGGCACCACCGCAAATAAAGATGGCGGCTTTGAATGGCGGTGGCATATCGGGCGTTTCTTCTTGGTGAAGTATCAATGCGCTGGATCCAAGAACACATCCCTGAGAAAACATCATGGCGGCATCGTAGGGGCCATTCGCGGCAATGTACTCATTCAACCAGTGATGTGCCTTGCGGACAGTCTCGATGCCATCGCCTTCATACCAGGCGTAGTAAGGGGGATCATAAAACAAGTCCACGCCTGCCGCGGCCGTACTCGGGTGCGGGCCATCTACGAAATCGAATTCAATGTTCTTGTCGGCAAGCTGCGCCCGGAAAGAGGCTGTTGGGTTAAGATCAGCACAATGCCGCCGTCGAGGGTCAAGAGCGGCTCACAAGTCTGCGACCGGAAAATGGCGGCGCTGGTACCCTTCCCGTGGAGACAGAGGATCCGCATGATTGAAATTGAAGGGGCGATGAGAGTCGGTGAAGAAAGATGTGTGGATGGGGGCGATGTTTGTATTTTTGTTGACAGGGATAAGCGCTACGAATGAGCCCCGCCGTGATGACAGGGATGGAGGAATCGGTTGACTTATAAACAGACCACTATCTACGATCTCGGTTCCAATGTCTTCAAATCTTGAACATGCAAATGTTCCAAAAGAATGATCACTCTACTCATTTCACTAAGGGAAAGATGGGCTGTTCTGACCGACATTTGAAGGTGGGGTTTGCTGAGCGCGGGGCTTGAGTTCGATCTGTGCACAAGTTCGACTTCAATCCGTTCTGAAATGGATTTCCCAACAGACTTACTTGTCCTTTTATTTTCCCATCATTATTTTGTAGATTGGGCCTCTTTCAAGTTGGGATTCTTAGTAATGGGGTGGGAACCCGGTTAATATCTCCCCGTCATCTTCTATGGCATCGAAAGGCAAAGAGCCCTTGCCTCGGACACTGGTCCCATTTGCGTGGCCCCTTCAGACAAATCTGGGTTACAAGAGAAGCCCAAGTATTTATGCGCGAATTATGCAACACAAAATGGGGTTCAAACCTATGCTTCAATTTCGAAAGCTGGGGAACCTTGGGAATGTCCATTGGCTCCGCTTCGAGATTACTAATCCTGACAAATCAGGCATCCTCGGCAAAGACAGGTTACAATTTTCAGGCATAGGATCAGCTCAGAATAGAATAGCCTGGAGACCGTTTAAGGCTAATCCAGATGAGGAAGTGTATCGCCGAGAGATCGATTTAGTTAGGCGGTAACATTCAATACTGCTATGTTTTATGATACTACCACGATCGCCGCCCACCTCTTTGCCCTTTCCATGTAAATCTCAAGATGATGTCATGAGTCCGTGTTTTATGAAATGACATATTGACCATAACTGTCCCAATTGACGAGATTCAGGCTTCAACCAGGAGGACTCTGGAACATCTGCAACGAGGCCGATGAGAAACGTCGGATTTTCGACCTCGGTAGATCTACGTAGTGACTGGATTGTGTGGGACTGATGAGTGAAGAGGATCCACCTCGATCGACCAGAAACTTCGTCATTCCATATGAGCAACCCGGGGATTTGTAATCGTGCGAGATAAATAGAAACGTGGTAACCTCCTGATCCAAATTCTCTGATCCATCTCTCTGTCTCTCTCACATCGTCCCAACATCATGTCTACCCAAAAAGCCGTTGTCGTCACCCAGCCCAAGACCGCAGGTCTTGTTACAGACCGGGCCATTCCTACTCTGCGGGACGATTACGTTCTTGTCAAGACCGTCAGCGTTGGATTGAACCCTACCGACTGGAAGCATGTGGAGTACTTGTCTCCCCCTGGAGTGCTGATTGGATGTGACTTTGCCGGCACCGTTGAGGCCGTGGGCAAGAATGTCAAGAAGACCTGGAAGAAGGGCGACCGCATCTGCGGTTTCACTCACGGCGGAAACGCCGTCCAGCCTGAGGATGGCTCCTTCGCCGAGTACATTGTCGCGAAGGGTGACCTTCAAATGAGGATTCCCGATAATATGAGCTTCCAGGAAGCCGCCACTCTCGGAGTTGGTATCAACACTGTCGGACAGGGTCTCTACCAGAGCTTGAAGCTTGCCCTTCCTACGGAGCCCATCAAGGATGCCACCCCCATTCTTATCTATGGTGGTTCCACTGCCACAGGTTCTCTGGCAATCCAGTTTGCTAAGCTGTCCGGCTACAAGGTCCTGACCACATGTTCCCCGCACAACTTTGACTTCGTCCGCAGTCTTGGTGCGGATGCCGTGTTCGACTACAAGGACCCTCAGTCTCCCGAGGAGATCCGCAAGCTTACCAACAACAACTTGAAGCTTGTGTTCGACTGCATTTCCCTCGCCCCTAGTGCCGCGTTCTGTGACAAGGCTATCTCCACCGAGGGCGGCGAGTACAGTGCTCTGTTGCCAATCAATATTGAGCGTGCCAATGTCAACGATCGTTCCACCCTGGCTTACACTGTCGTTGGTGAGGCTTTCAAGTTCGGTGAACATCCCATTCCCGCTAAGCCGGAAGACTTCGCCCATGCCGAGAAGTTTGTCCCTATTGCTGAGTCGCTGTTGAGCGCCGGCAAGGTTAAGGTCCACCCTCCCAAGGTTGGCAAGAACGGACTGAAGGGTGTTCTAGAGGGCCTGGAACTGCTGAAGGCCGATAAGGTCAGCGGCGAGAAGCTCGTCTACAACGTGGAGGAGACTTCTTAAATCGCGATGATGTTATCTTCGCCAATATCATGAGCTTAATCGAATACAAAAATGACAATACCCATCAACATTGATAAATTTCTTCTGTGTCTTGCTGAAGCTGTAACTACGCACCATTTTTCAAAATGATGAGCAGAACCGTGTAATCATGAACGTCAATCTTGGTTGTTTTTTAATCTGAAAAGCTTAACTGTGCACAATCTAATCCAGCAATCGTTCTAAATGTCGCTAAGTTCACGGAATCTTCATACAGACCAGAAAATTCTAGAAATATCTGTTACGCGGAATTTTCAAACTAAACATCCTTCCGGAGACCCTTTATTTCCAGGTTTGGTTTAACCTCCACCGGTGGTGGAGACCTCGGCATATTTGTCAATTCGCAGTGCCAGCCACTCACAAGCCGTAGATCGGCATCCACCCATAACCAAAAATGGTTTAGTCTCCGCAAAGCAAGATGTGCTGCTGATGACATAGCTTCAAATTGCCGCAGTCTGCATGTTGGTGAATTGTTTGTATTAAAAGTCAAAGCGTTACCTTTGGAACTTTACAACTCGAATACCCGAATATCTGTTTCAATTTCCTCAAATATTGCAAAAATGCCCTTCAAATACAGAAACGTTCTCATTATCGGCGCCACCTCCGGCATTGGAGAGGCACTGGCTGCGAAGCTTGTGCAGAATGGCGTCCATGTCACCATCGCTGGGCGCAGACAGGACAAACTTGATGCGTTTGTTGAAAAATATGGGAGCGAGAAAGTCAATGCTAAGGTGTTCGATGTCATGCAACTTGATAAGGTGAGTTTACCATGGCAAAGCGAAGAGTCCAAGTGTTCATCCGAGATACACCATTTAGATTCCTCAGTTTGCGTCCGACGTAGTGACCGAAAACCCTAACTTGGACTGTGTTTTCGTCAACTCCGGCATTCAGCGACCTTTCGACTTCTCCCAGCCCGAGACCGTCAATCTGGACGTCTTCGACGAGGAGTTGATCACCAACTACACATCTGCTGTCCGTCTCGCCAAAGCATTCATCCCTCATCTCCAGAAGCGAGGCTCTGAAACCGCCATCGCATTCACTACCTCTCAGATGGCCCTCGTTCCCATGATGCGCTGCCCGAACTATGGTGCCTCCAAGGCTGCCCTGCACCACTTCATTCTAGCTCTGCGTACCCAATTGAAGGATGGCCCCGGTCATGTCAATGTCATTGAAATTTACCCACCTGCTGTGCAAACGGAGTTGCACGACTCCAAGCATCAACCCGATCTGAAAGACGGCCACCTGATTGGCATGCCTTTGCAACAATTCGTTGATGAAACGTGGGCGAAGTTGTCGAGTGGCGAGGATCAAATCCCGGTCGGCTCGGCCAAGGAGGTCTTCGATGCGTTTGAGACCAAGAGACAAGAGGCTTACCAGTCCATGACTGAAATGCTTTCTGGACTGCTGAAGCAGTTCTTGCGGTAGGGGATTCATGACTAGTTCAGAGATACTCGTAGAAATACAAGATCCTATATTTGATCACAATTGGATGCGCTTGGTGTTCACATTAATTTTCTATGGTCATAATGTAGTTGCTCCGAGGAGGGAACGGTATCTCAGAGACTGCCATGCCTTTGCAGGCGGCAAGAATTAAAGCGCCGAAAGGATGCACTTCATGGACTTGGCCATTTCCCATCGCGTCAGAATATTCATGTAGAGAAATCATTGAATCCGGTGAATCGACACCATGGTCTGCCCAGGTTTGATTAGACTCATCGTCCCATAAATTAGTGCGCACATCAAATGGTAACGCATCCGCAAATGGTGTTCGAGAAGAGCATTTTCTTGTTTTCATAGAGTATGCGCTTCGTAGCATCAAGCTCACAATGATTGTGCGTCGAACGCTTTCAGCTAATAACCATGCATGTCGTCGGCTTAAAGTCGATGGAAGCTTCAACGGTGCTTGTTCCCACAGGCGGCTGCCGATGCCCGCAATCATATTGCCGACGCTCTCAGAGTATTGAGCCTGATCATCCTCGTTGAGTGCCAGGATACATTGGATGAGCAGCAAGGCTTGTGAATAGCTCAGAAGCTCTTCAAATGACAATGAACGAGAATATTGGCGATGTAAGTCTGCAAACTTTTGTCTGAGCAGAGGAATGACAGCGTTCTTTCGGTCGTCGGGTCCAGCTTGCAGATTCAGAATGCATAGATGATGGATTTCCCGGATTGGAGCAGGTAGTCTAGAAGTGTACAAAGCTGGGTGAATGAAGCTGTTTTTGTAGCTTTGCGCAAAAGTGTTGGGAAGTGCCCGCATTCCATTCACAAGGAATTGGATGGCTGATTGGTCGTACTCCTTGGTAATCTCAAGTCGTGGCGGTGAATGGATTCGAGGCGAAGGGCTCAAGGTGCCCTGGTGTTGCAGAGGTCTATTCTTTTTAACAATTTGGCGTGGACCATATGGGGCTGTTAGAGGAGTATTGACATATTGGCAGTCGACTCCTCTGTCAAAGCACCTGGTGCACCTCGGCCAGCGCTGATCGCATCGGCGTTTACCCTTGACACACGCTTGGCATGACCGACGCAAAGAGACCACTTTGAACGTATCGTGAGACATCTCGACCACTCAATAATCTAATGGCGTCTTTTTGGAGTGGTTACCGTCTTTCAACGAGCCGAGGACCGCGCTTATTAATTGAATCGGTACACATCCTCTTGCGGTCGGAGGGACGCTATTGATGCCTCGGGCATAAATGTACGGGAATACTATAGTCCGTCCGCCGCATGTACCGCGCCGAGTGAAGGACTCGGAAAGAGACATCATATTTTCTATCCAAGCTCCTCGAGATCGGATAGGCCAGATCCCTCAGTGGTTTTGAAGCCGGCAAACGTGAAATTTAATTCTAGTTCGCAAATTCACTATGATATATCCAAATTCTTATCTATTCACCCATCTTCCAATGAACAAATAGTGAACAACCAGTGAAAATCAGTGTATGCATTCAGGCCCTGTAATAATCTGCAATTTGAGGACAGTTAAAAGAAAAAATGGATGATTCCCGCAAGCTCTGTGTTGGACATAAGCTACGACAAACCCCAATTACATGATCGATGTTGAATGATTTGGGTGGACTCATCTGTCTAGGTCACTTCAATTCAATGCTGGCATTGGCACTCATTGACATTGGGGTAGAACCCAGACGCGCCGTCATCTCCGCATCGGCCAAAGTGAGTATATTATTCTTCCCACTCCCAATACCAAATGCTCGTTTGACAGCCTTCCAACTCTCTACACAGCCAAGATACACAGCGGTGCAACCAAATACAATGCCCCATTCCCAGGTAATGGCATGATGCTTGAACACAACCTGGTTGATCACCGGAAGATAGATAACGGGGAAAGCAATGACGAAGCCAGCCATAACAGCCCAGAAAAGGAACCGGTTCCGCCAGACCGTAGGGAAGATGGAAAACTTCTGCGGGAAGCGAATAGGGTCCATGTTGAATAAAGATCGTGAGAAATGCTTAACCTCCCAGGCTGTCACGAGCAACAAGAAGGTCAATGTCGCGTATGTTGTAGCGCGCGCTCGAAAAACGGCGTCGCAAGATGAGTTGTATCCCTGATTGCACCCATCGCCGAGATCCGATGTCCCGGCACCAGCAGCATAGATGACGCATACGAATGCTAAGAGGCAGAGCGAGCCCATGAATGTGCCATAAATCATTTTATCGACAATCAACTCGCGCGTGAAGACTCCTACCCGTAAGTCGTGGGGCGGTCGATACATGATGTCGGGCTGGGACTCTTCGAGACCAAGTCCAACAGCTAGGAATGATGATGTGACTAGGTTGGCCCAGAGAATCTCAAGTGGAGACAGGGGAAATACGGAGTCACCTCCGGCATCTTTGAAGGCGAGCGCAATCAGAAGAAGAATGACTTGGGCGATGTTCGAGATGAGAAGATGCATAAGAAACTTCTAAAGGTCAGAACGACTTCGTCATGATTGACTGACACGGGTGAATACCTTTTGGATGTTATCAAATAGCCTTCTACCCTCTTCAACAGCCTTGACAATGGATGAGAAATTATCATCTGTGAGAACCATGTCGGCGGCTTCTTTCGCGACGTCACTCCCATTTTTCCCCATTGCTATACCGACATCCGCTCTCTTGAGAGCCGGGGAATCATTGACACCATCACCAGTCATGACACAAAAGGCTTGACGACGATGCATTGCCTCCACCATTCGAACCTTGGTTGCAGGGCTGCAGCGAGCAATAACGAGAGGCAGTTCTTGAATTTCATCGATCTCATTATCACTCAATCTGTCGAATTCATCCGCAGTCATGACCAAGCTTCCTGGCTTTGACATTGCGGTGACAGGATTGAGAATGCCAACCTCCGATGCAATAGCCGTGGCTGTCTTGATATGGTCACCAGTGAGCATGTGTACCGTGATTCCTGCCATCTGGCATTTGCGAACGGCACCTGCTGTCTCAACGCGCGGAGGATCATAGAGTCCAACGAGACCTCCAAATTGAAGACTTGACTCAGCGGTACTGCGTGTGGACACTTCGTCCTCTTTCTCAATCGCGGTCTTTTTGTAGGCAATGCACAGGACACGAAGACCTTCTCCGGCCATCCTATCTGCTGTTTCTCGGATGATCTGTGCTTCTGCTTCAGTTGATGAAAGTGTTGGTATGATAGCCTCGGGTGCTCCTTTGGTGTAAATCTCGTAGAGTCCCTCGGTGGCATTTCGGTAAACAACAGACATCTTCTTGATAGCCGAATCAAAGGGATATTCTGTGTATAATTCAATCTTTCTTTGGTCAATCACTTGATTTCTGCCAAATTCGAATCGCATGGCTAAGACATGAAGGGCAATTTCAGTTGGCTCGCCCAGTGCAGTCCATATCCCGTTCTCATGATGCACAACAGAGAGATTGCAAAGGGCCAGAGCGGAAAGAAAGGTGCTCAAGGCAGGATTGTGTTCGATCGGATGAGTGGAATCCCAGTCAATCTCATCCAATTGAGTAAGGCCACTAGTAGGGTCATACGGGTCAGTTGTCTGGTGAACGGTCAAAGTTCCAGCGCCTGGGACCCACGCCGAACGAGCGATCATCTTTCCTTGCGTCAAGGTACCAGTTTTGTCAGAGCAAATATTTGTAACACCACCCACAGCCTCGAGGCATTGAAGTTTCCGAACAATGACATTGCCTCTAGCCATTGCCTTCGTACCGACCGCAATGGTGATAGTAAGTACTGCGATCAATGATTCGGGAATGACAGCAACTGCGACACAAATTCCGTAAATAAGAACTTCGCCTTGGACATCCCAAAGATTGACTGAGAATACGATGATGGCCAATAGAATGGCTAGAGCGAATAGCAGAAGTGCAAACTTGCTCAACTTGACTTGAAGCGGAGTGCCTACCAAGCCCAAGACATTCGCCATTGAAGACTTGAAGCGTTTAACAAAGCGTACAAGAAGACTCTGGTTGCCAGTGGCATCGTGGTCCCGAAGTAGCTCTGCAATTTTGCCCACCTCCGTCGCCATTCCTATTGCAACAACAATACCAGTGGCTCGGCCTTGCGTCGTGCTACAACCTGAATATGCCATGTTGGTACGGTCACCGATAGAGATGTTTGGGGAGGCAAACGTTTTCTGTGGCGTTTTGAGAACCGGAAGAGATTCACCCGTCAAAAGAGCTTCGTCCATAGATGCATTCATGCCGTCGAATAACCGGAGATCCGCAGGCACAATGTCACCAACTGCCAACCTCACTATATCTCCGACTACCAGCGATTCGGCCTTGACCGAAGTCACTCTGCCATCGCGAATAACCTTGCATATAGGAGCTGAGAGACGGTGTAAAGATAGAATGGTCATCTCGGCTCGGTAATCTTGGAAAAATCTAGAATCTTGTCAGTCAAATTCACCCACACTCAGATGATATTGATGAGTTTACCCGACGACTATGTTCAATAGAATGACAGCCGTGATGACACCTCCTTCGATGTAGTCATCGATTCCAAAGGATAGAGCCATGGTTATGAGTAGAACCTTTAAGGATCATCAGCGCATGCTCACACCACACTTTTGACAGCACAAGAAAAGGACAACTCACTATGGTGAGGCTGTTCGAAACCTGTCTTAACAGTATCCCCCAGACGGAGACACCCTTAATCTCGCGAACCACGTTTGGTCCATCCCTCTTGAGACGAAGTCCCGCTTCGGTGGCGGAAATTCCATTCCTAGAGGGGATACTTGGTGAGAGGGGGATTCTTGGATATGATGTATCCGAGCGGATTGTATTTCTACGTACTGTAGGTTCGTCTCGAGAAGAGCGGCAATCTCGTAAGGCTCCGCGAGGTGAGCATTGTTCGCTTGGTCCTTCGATGTTTCGAGGGGTTTGAGCCAGGCACCCTGAGCATTTGTGGGAGGTACACTATGGCTAGATGCAGGCGTGGGCTTCTCAATAGGGTCGCGCGGCTCCAAGTTTGAGCTGATAGTTGCAGGGGAGTTGGAAATAGACTCTGTCAAGCCACATATAGGAGGCTCTGTCGATTCCTCGACATCGGGAAGCGTCTCTATGCCCATTCAAGTAGGTGGAGTCAATGCGGGGAGGGAAGGGCAAAGTGAATTCGGCGAAGCAAACAGCTAAAGAACCAAGTCTCCTATGTCACAATGCAATACCCGTCTTCGAGATGCAAAGACAGGGTTGTGAGATACAAGCTGTGAGCCGGGGGCTGATTTCGTATTTGTAGGGGATCTAGGGAGGAGCCTTCTTCTTTCATAGGGAGGGGCTATCAGGCACCGAGCGGGGGATCGTTGTGATCACCTTGAGGCCACACTATTATTGGAGCATTCCAAGAAACCAGACACTTGGCTGGTCTGACCCAGCACATACCTTGCGTTGATGTTAGTTGGCATTGCCGCTAGATGTCTTGGGAGCGACTCGCGTCAGGGTCTGATTGGGCGCCCTCATTCGGAAAGAAGCCACGAGGCGGTACTCAACCTTGGCCTGCTCGATCTAATGGGGTGAATCGGGGTTCCAGTGCTAATCAACCACAGCGAAAATAGCCATGAGATTATCTCAAGTATAGGTTGGCAAGGAATCAAGTTTACTCGATAAGCTACTCACTGCGAGGAACCATGGGTTCCGCAAAGTCCATGACTGCATCGCGCTCTGTCATTTACCAACCACTTGCATTGCCACAATCCAAGATCTCGGCATGTCGGAAATGGTTCTAGGCCGTGCGCCAGGACTTTTAGCCTCTGGGCATAGCTGTAACAAGGTGATGTTGTTTATGGACTTTCCTTTGGAGGTGTAGTACCTGAAAACAGACCTTCAAACTCTCCAGATGTCGTGATCAAATGCCAAATGATTAAGCATGTTCTGTAAAACTTACATTTCTAAATTCATGAAGACAGCCCTACCGTAGCATAAGAGATTACTCTGATATAATTTCCACCCAACACTTTCCAATGAGGTTTGGATGATGCACCGCAGGTGTGCCTTCCAGCAGAATATAAGGAACGCACCGAGATCGGAATACCTGCTGTATTAATTTGAGTAGCTTCGACGCGTGTCACTGCCGCGTGTCACTGCTTGAAAGTGTCTCGACGGTATATTGACGACTAAAAGAAGGCAAATGGATGGGTTTGGAGGTTCGGTCGGTGCAACGATTCTGGGTGTGGGCAGCAACCAATCAGAGACCGGCTCGCATGCCGCATAAAAAATCGCGACTTTAAAGGTTGTCCACGCTCAACAGTCAAAGCACAAGCATACAACCAACACCCGTCCCGATCACCTTCTTTCTTTCTGCAAACTCTCGCAAAATGGTCGGTCCCACAGCTTCTCTCTCTACCTTGAGCCGCGCCGACGGCTCGGCATCCTATAAATGCCCGGCAACCGGCTACGACGTGTTGGGCTCCGTCAATGCGCCCATTGAGCTCCCAGCCCGCCGCGACGCCCTGAAGCCTGAGGATGCGACCGTCGAGGTGTTCGTTAAGCCCGGAAATACCACCGCCGGGGTCGGCGAACGATATGTGGAGGGCATTTTGCGCAGTGTGTTGAGTGAGGTTGTCCTGGGCCGCGAACGAGGATATCCTCGTCGGGGCGTGGTCATCACGCTCGCCATTGTTGGAGGTGGAAGTGTGCAACGAGGTGACTCTGTAAGTCTCCAATGGTATTTTTGACTCCAATAAGCAGTCTCAACTAACAGAAGAAGTATCTCACGGTCCTCCCCGCTCTCTTGCACACCTCTCTGCTCGCCCTGCTTTCTGCCGCTGTGCCCCTCTCCATGACATTCTCTTCGGCCCTGCTGGGAGTGACCAAATCTGGTGACATCATGCGCGACCCCTCGGCAGCCGATGCGAAAGCCGCCTCCTCTCTCCACGTTTTGGCCTTCTCCTCTAAGGGCCATCTTCTGTTGAATGAAAGCGAAGGACGCTTCGACTTTGACACGTGGGAGTTAGTCCGAGAGCGTGCAGTCTCAATTTGCCGTGGAGCAGCAGTTTCCGGGACAGACGGGGATGTTGCAATGGGCGAGGGCTCAGACAATGCCCACCTAGATGGATTCGTGCGTGAGACTGTGGAAGATCGCCTTCACGTTGACTACGCCTGGAAGATTGACTCCAACTGAACGGGAAAACAAAACCACCCGTACGAAGGGCTCGGATTTGATGGCTGGCTATCCGAGTTACCACGATCAGTCCGGGCCCAACGACGCTCGGTCATCTTTGTGATCTCCCCTGCATAATCTTGTGTCCGCAACGGCCCTTTCACCCTTACACACTACGAGGACACGAGAGTGTGACAGCCACGGAGACTGTGTTTTACCTCTGGTCGAGGCCCCATCATCTTACCCTCACCACATGTGTAAGCTCGGGTACATTATTGGTTTCAAGGGGCATAGGATACTGTTCAGAGAACCATCGGGTCTGACTGCTCTGGCTTTTGGACGCCTGTGCGAAACCTGGCATCCCTGGGTCGATGATCGCACAGCCTGGCTTAATTTCAAAAAGTTGATGGATCGACTTGGACAGCACCGCCTACAGGCCAACCCTGTTGCATCATTCTGCAGGCTTCAAGCCTCAGGCCGATGGAGCCGAGCAGGCCGATGAATTCGACTGAACTCGAACCAGAGTTACACGAACCCCGGCTATCCGGTGCAAAAGCGCACCCCAGAATATCGATAGAATAAGCAAAAAATTCCAATCTAGACGAAAATTACCCCGACCCTTCCAACCGGTATCCAGTAGAACTGTAGCACTTGCTTGGCAACGTCGGTGCCGACGTCATGTCGAGAAAGGCAAGGCATCAGTTGGCGGTGACTAGTTCGACTCCACGAATTCCAAAGCCATTTTGTCTAAGCTTTGGTGGAGCCCATCGATCACCTTGCGGTTTCGCTCCTGTTGTCGGTTCCTTGCTACGTTTCTTCCTGTTTCTTTACACCTGGGTGAAAGAGATTACAGCAGCTAGGCCCCACTCGGTGTTGGGGGCATCCCCAGTTTCCCCAATCATTAGGGACGAAGAACCACGGTGGAAGAGCGTGGAAAGCACCGTCTCAGCAATAAACGCAGCCCAGGGCGTGCGACCCACGGGCGGTGGGTTGTCCCAATGAGGCGTGACTGCTGGCCCGCAATCCCCGTTACATCCGAACCTCGCGTATCTTTCAGACTCCTGTTCTCAAATCCCGCCAATCTACAGCTCTTATGGCGTCGCCCGGCAGAGATTCTCTCCGATCTGACATACCCTCGACGTTGCCTGCCGCATCGGTGCGCTCGTCTCACCCATCGCCCACCGGCACTGCCCCACCTCCCTCTGTCGGCGCAGCACTGCTCCGTGACTATGCTTCTCATATAGAGCCCTCGCAGACACACTCAGAGATTCACTCTACCCCAGCCCTGCAAGCCACCAGCAGCACCGTACTCCCACAAAAGAACGAGTCAACCCAGGAGCAGACGGGTGGCCGGGTACTGCCATCCTCGGCCTTGCGCCGATTCCGCCAAAAGTCGATCTCCGGACGTCCCCAGAAAGCGCTCTCGACGGACTGCATTCCTCGCCAAACGATTATGAAAGCGCTAGCTTCACGACCGAGTTTTCCCCCTCATAACGGCAGTATCCCTTTCGCGAACCCTTGGTCTGGATTAATGGCCAATAGCAATGATAATACGTTGCCGCCCGAAGAGAAGGATAAGGAACAGGATAAGGAACGTCGGGCTAGCACCACTTCCTCTCAAAAATTATCCGCGGCGCTTTCAAATTTACAACTGGGCTCATATGTTGAACGATCCCCAGCAACAGCGCGATTGATGTTGCAGTCGCCCTGCTACTTCCATCAGCGATTCGATGACGCAGTCAACATAACTAAAGTCTTGGAGGAAATTGCAGACGATGATTGGCTTTCACATTCCCGGCTGGTCCAAACCGCAACAGGGGTCCGGGAAGTATCAAAGCAGTTGCAGAGACGACCGATCAAACGCGCAGTGCGCAACGTCATGATCGTCACAAAGGCACGCGACAACAGTCTGGTACATTTGACCCGCGAAGTAGCCGAGTGGCTTCTATCAACACCGCGGTACGGAAGCGACTTGGGCGTTAATGTCTATGTTGACGCAAAACTCAAGAATTCCAAGCGGTTCGACACGGACGGCCTCCTGCAAAAGGAGCCTCGATTCTCGCAGATGCTTCATTTCTGGACTCCTGATCTCTGCTGGACTTCTCCAGACAAGTTCGATCTGGTTCTCACTCTTGGTGGCGATGGGACCGTTCTTTTCACGTCATGGTTGTTCCAGCGGGTAGTACCACCGGTGCTCTGTTTCTCGCTAGGAAGTCTTGGCTTCTTAACAAATTTTGATTTCTCGAAACACAAAGAACATCTCAATGCCGTCATGGGCGATGTTGGTATGCGAGTCAACTTGCGAATGCGTTTCACATGCACAGTCTTTCGAAAGGATCGAAGCAAGGGTGCAGAGGCTGGTGCAGTTGAAGAGGGAGAGCAATTCGAGGTCTTGAACGAAGTCGTCATCGATCGTGGCCCCTCTCCCTACGTGTCCAACTTGGAACTTTATGCAGATGATGAGTTGCTGACCGTCGTTCAAGCCGACGGATGCATCTTCTCGACACCTACCGGCTCCACTGCCTACTCATTGTCCGCTGGCGGCTCACTCATGCACCCCTCAATACCAGGCATTCTGCTCACTCCCATCTGTCCCCATACCTTATCCTTCCGCCCAATGGTTCTTTCGGATTCACATCTTCTCCGAATTGCCGTTCCTATTGCCTCACGTTCCACTGCCTACTGCTCATTTGACGGCAAGGGTCGTGTCGAACTTCGCCAAGGCGACTACGTCACCGTCGAGGCCAGCCAATACCCATTCCCAACTGTGGTCGCTGATAGTGGTGAATGGTTCACCAGTGTACAACGTGCCCTGCGCTGGAATACCCGCGGCGCCGTTCAGAAAAGTTGGGATGCCGGTGGGGACGGCGATCCTGAGCTCGAAGACGAGCAGTGGGACATCGACACCGATACAGGACCGAACGGCACAGACAGTGGTCTCGGTCCTAGTGAGGATGGTGATTCGATATCACCCAATCCAATGCGGCGTCAAATGAGTCTACTCAATATGTGATCCCCGTTTTGGGTGTGTGCTTTCGTCTTTCCTTCCCCCTTTCACGTTTTTGCTTCGAACTTCGGCGTTTTGTATCATTCATGGATATCTTGACTTTCGGAGATGCATCTGGGCACGGTCATTTCATGCATAGAGTCACGGCTTCTCGGAATCTTTATTTTTCTCGTTGGGTCCGGCGCTTTTAGAGGCAGTCTAGCGGTCACTACATCATACACATTGTCCAGCTTACGGTTGAGCTGGGTTTCTCTCAGCGAAGTTGATTTCTATTGCTTCCAAGTTCTGTAATTTCTATTCAATTGTTTCTACCTGTCACTTGCCTCTCATGCGCTGAACTTGGATGAGAAGACTGTGGCGCTTATGCAACGGACTTATTCTTCTTGTATACTCAAGACTGAAGTGCTTGCATCGTCTTTTGGGTAGACATGGTTGTTGGATGACATAGTCATAATAAACACTAAGTTTTGACTATAAGGTCTCCATCGGGAACTCAGTCCTTTTGGTGTATATGCGGTCACATTGTGAACGGGCTAGTTGGATCATTATCTCGCGCAAGGGTGCGTTTATGTCCATCGATAACACTTATTCCTGTTCAACTCTCACCTACGGGGGTAAAATTAATGTATACTGATGACAAAGAGCTCCAATTTATCCAGTGCAAACATTATCTGTATCTCATGATGGCTGCTCCCACGAGCATTGCAATGCAGCCGGACCAAGGATGGAATACAGACATATCGGAATAGACAGCCCTGAATTTTGCCTTTACACCGAATTGAAGTCTTCTACAAGAGTACATTCGGGAATACATTCGGAAAAAAAAAAAAAAAAAAAAAAGAAAAAAAAAAAAGAAAAAAAAAGAGAAAAAAAGGAAAAAAAGCTAGAGTCTCGATGGAAGTGAATTTTGAATCTGGAAGGTTATTATCTCTACGCATCAAGAACGTTGAATCAAGCCGACAGAGCAGAGAGATCATTGCTTGACAGCCTAATTATATCACACTGGGCTTTGTTGGCCCTGAATTTTGCCAGCAGGTCTACCAAAGCTGTGTTCCAACAGAAACTTAGGATATCAAAATAATAGTCATCAGGATCCATTGTGCTTCATATAGCGTCCTCACCTAGCGGTGAGGGCACGCCGCACCAGTAGATTTTCCAGCGGTAAACCAACTTCAGCGGTAATACAATTTGCAGTAATAGATCATTCTCGGCGGTAAACTAAACATATAAAGGGTCACAACGAGTCAAAAGAAGTAAGAAGTGTCAGTGAGAGAAATAGCTCCATGGTGATACAAAGGCACGACTTGTTCTCTCAAGTCGTCCAAGGCAATAGGCCATCCTGTCGCAGCTGGGGTGGAGTCAGTCTCCCCCCATTGTGGGCAACACGGCTCGAATATTGACTACAGAATCCCGATCTAGAGGCGGACTATTTCGAGGCACGAATGTGTTATAAGCGTCCAAATAGTCCATCACAACAACAAGTCACCCTTGGCATGGAATTCATTAGCTTCTCCGGATGATGTGGATAGGAAATCGGAAATTTTGTGATCCGGTACGAACTAGTCTAGATACTGATTTCAGAGCACCGGTCTCTTTTTCCTCGATGCACTTGCTTGTCTGATCCAATCACAGAAGAATTAAGTTTAGAAAATATTCCAGGTCTGAGTTTTGCCGAACCTTAGTATTTCCAACTACGACACTACTCACGGAATAATCGTGCCTAGATCTAGCTCATAGCCTATGGGGGCGGATTCTCCGCTGCCCCTTACTGTAGCATTCCTTTACAGATCGGGTCTTTCGCGGGAAAAATGGTCTACTAGTGCAGCATGATCCACACTAGTAGGTGGGGCACTGCTATCATGTACGAGGCGTCGATGGTGGCTTAATAGGTAACCCTGGACTACTTCCATTAGGTTTTGCAGATCTCTCTAGGCATTGAAACACCACGGTGTTTTGATTTAATTACGCGACTCAGGTGCCACAAAAGAACTATAAATTACACAAAAGCCCTGCTGGAGATGGGAAAGAGAAAAAAAATAGCTCATCAGTTTCCAACCTTTGATTTCCAAATCCAGGTTCAAAGTCCACTCTACCAAAATGAAGCCCACCACATCTGTCTTTCGCGCCGCCCTCCTCTCCTCCATCTTCCAAGCCACCGAGGCTTTGGTCGGCATTGACTGGAAAGTCACTGACGTGTCTTCGACCGGCTTGAAAGACATTACCTTCCCCATTTCTATGCCTAACGCGCCCCATGTCTCCGGCTACTACTTCGCCCAGCAATTCAACTTTGTCGGCCTAAACGACGTGGGCTACACCGGTCTCCAGCCCCGCAAAGACTCAGGCTCCTCATCCGTGGTCCACGCCGTGTTCTCCAGCTTCATCGCCGGAACTACCTCTAGTGACAGTAACTGCAGTGAAGGCGCTGACGGCGGCGCGGGCATCAGCTGCTCCGTGGAAGTTGAAAGCACCTACGCCGATGGATACCTGCTGCAAATTCAGAATACCGAAGGAACCACCTGGACTGGGACCCTGGTTGATGCTGTTACTGGGAAGCAGACTCACATTGGCTCCTACACTCTGCCGGCGGGATCCCAAGGTATCCAGGGTTCCCAGGGAGGCTTTGTTGAGTACTACCCTTGGAACTCGGGCACACATACTTGTGACGAGCTCCCGAAAACGGAGGTCTTGTTTGGAATTCCGACTACTTCGAGTGGTAATGCTGGCAGCCTGGGAAATGCCTATGAGTATGGCGACTGTGTTGGAAAGGTTGATTTTAATAGCGTGCGCACCAGCAGTGGTGTTGATGTTACCGTTGGATTCTGACAATCCAAGCAGATTTTTTGGATCTAATCAAATGTACTTCAATCGCTGCTTCACGGGGGCTGCATCTCTTTTAATGATTATGCTCATAGTGTCCAATAAAATGACATGTTCAGGGACTGCATTGATGAACTATAGGTCTTCTCCAGCGTCAATTCCGTGTACAGGCTGCCGTATAGGCCAACGGCTGTCAGGTCTGGAAACGTGACGATCCTCTTCTCAAATAGCTGCATCCTCAATCACACCTCACCTGGACGGTGACAATCCCGTGTCTCGGGGCGGAGACGGCAAACTCCTCTGACGCACAAGGCGCAAATTTACGGGGTGACTTGGCAGGGGCAAGCGATCCAAGCGCTGATCCCCCGTTGATCCTTCGCGTTTCATTGCATCTGTGACCGACCTAGGTAGCATTTACATTAAGGGTCTTTCTTGGCAGAAGCGCGTCGCGGCGTATGAAGTTTAAGCATGCGTGAAAGGCCATTTGAACCTGGGTTTTATGGACATTCACAAAATACATTCAAGTGGCGGAAACCAAAGCCCGAAAACTTGTATGGGAGAAAAAAATTACATGACAAGCACTTCCACCGGTAAAATTGCTCAAAATGCGCAAAGCAGCAGGCGAACTTTTCGAACTTTTTGGGTCCAAGGTCCCAGGAGCCCTATTAATCGTATCACGTAACACAATGCTTTATATATTGTATGGTCGAGCTGTTTACCAATCGCAGCTTTCGGCCAGGATCTCTGCCAATTCCTCGAGGTACTTCTTGTCTTCATCGTCGAAGCCGGAGGACTCGGTGCAGTCAATGTCGATAATGGCGACGGTCTATAAATTGGGGGATCAGCACGTGTCCGGGCACTCGTAATGATGCATAAAACACATACCTGTCCATTGACGATGATAGGAACGACAATCTCGCTCTTGCTTTCCGCGTCGCAAGCAATGTGTCCCGGGAACTTCTCCACATCGGCAACAATAAGGGTTTCCTGCTTCGCAGCTGCAGTGCCGCATACTCCCTTTCCGAATTTGATCATCTGACAAGCGGGCTTGCCGTGAAACGGACCCAAAAGTAAAGTCTGCTCCTCGTCCATAGACGCATATGTCGTGGAGATGATCACTTGGCCGCCGAGGAGAGGGGGTGATTGTACGGGAGAGGCGAGGGTGGGGAATTTGTCATCACGGATATAGAAGCCAGCCCAGTTCACGGAGGATGACGGCGAGGGGAGGGTAGCAAAGGCGTGCCAGAGCAGGGAGGAGACATTGGAGAGGTTGCTAGAAAGGTGTCAGCTCCGTGAGGCTGAAGTAGAGTGGAGTACGCTGTGACCAGTGTCACACCACTGATGCAGGGGAATCGCGTCTCACCTAACCTATGGATGCAATCCCAGTCAGCTAATCGTTCCACGAACTTGGACACGCGATCACAATTCGTCGCCTGCATAGAGACCGCTGGGGACAGAACTTACCCAATTGCGCTGTCCGGCGACGAGACCCCTCGTTTGATCCAAGAGTTGGGGATACACCTCTGCCTTGGTCGAGCCAAAGAAGTATGAGGAGTCGGCGTGAGGCTGAAAGATTCAATCGCATCAGTTTTTGTTCGAATCAAGGATCTGCGGTGACGCAGCGCCCCGAAAAGGCGAGCTGGGGCCACTAGGGCCACAAAGTGGTCAATGTGTCCATAGGTGAGAGCAGGGGACATGCATACCATATTGAGAGGTTATTCGGGAGACGAAATGAATAGGGTAAAGAGAGAAACAGGCGAGGCTCGAGTCGCTCGGAAGGTGTGAGCACTGGCGCAGAATTCGGAGTTTGGCCGGTGGAGATCTCCGCAACAAAGAAACCCTTTGGTGTCCACTTGGTGCCGTCTGGATTTGTCGCGCTTTTTTGATCGGTTGATCGGGCCCGGAAATCCATGCACAGATCACAATCTTATTTAGTATCGCGTGCATCCATTCAAGTATATGAACTTGGGATGTCATCTCACTCGCTCCGAACCCCCGCTTGGTAACTCTACCGTCGGCAGTTGCGGTCCCATAACCGAATCTGGCACTTCCCGCGTGGAGTTAACCAGCTATAGACCCTTGAACGTTCAGTTCCTTCCCGACTCTTTCTCGCCCTTAAACTCTGTCATGTCGCTTCTTTTCTCGAAGCGGCTCTACCATGATTTCTCACCAATAGACCTTGTCCATTGACTTTCGGCGTCCGGGGTTCTGGATGGGGGCCCCTCCTTCCCCCAACCCGATGGTTCCTCAGACCAAGGGTTCGGCAGAGAACAGGGCTCTCTGATGTCCCTCTTCCAGGTCGCTCTGAACCGAGTGATTCGTATGGATTACAGGGAGGCTGAAAGCTGGCAAGAACGGTCGCGTCCATGAGTTGAACACCTGGTGGATCCAATGCTTTTGTAACAGGCCGCGGATGATCTGACTGACCTCCACATCGGGCATCGATCGAACTCTAGAAACCGATCGCTTCCCAAATTGGAAGCTCCCAGAGCCTACACCCAATTGGTGAGATCCGGAGCCCAATATTTTGGTACCTTTGATCCAGCAATTCGCGTAGCTGGTGTTGTAAGGCTGCTCTTGGACATGGACCTCGTCTGGAGTAATGCGAACGACGGGTCCTGCCGTAGTCAGTAACGAGTCTTTCCGATGTGGTGGAGTATGTGGAGAGTTACCATAGTTCTGGTGCATTTTTGCAATCTCGGCATCGAAGGAGCCGGCACCCCAGGCTGAGAAATATACCTCATAGAGATCCGTCACAGCAGCGAGGCGGGGCCCTGGGAATCTGCTGAGTGGATGAATATGAAGACGATAGATGAGGGTAACCAGGCAGTAGGTTAGTACGCTACCAAGCAGAAAACAAGCGATCAGTGTCATTGTGAAATTAGATATGAATGTGGAGAGAAGTATCGGGTGCAAGGCGGTTCAGGCGTGGGAGTGTGATGTGGTCAGCGAAGATAAGTTTGGCCAAGATGTCGAGGCAAAGTGATGAATGAGAAGAAAATAAAATGGTTTTGTTCAGCACCAATTCACTTCCATGCTAGTCTCATGCACAATCTCGCTACTGCCTTGTATGGACTTGCACCCCGGAAGTGTGATGATACCGCGTCAATGTGATACTAGCATCAAGAATCGCGTAGATGACAAAAAAGAAATGTAAAACACAGTTGAGGAAATCTAGGGCTGTACATTCGCTAGGATGCTTCCATTTTTTTTTCTTTCCATGCGGCACACAGGCCAGCTCCTCTTTCGTGTCCCACTATGCCCTGCAGGATATCGCAAACACCGTCAGTGATCAGCACGGTCAGCAATGATCAGTGGTTAGTCCTCTCGATATTCCGCCTTTTCGGGAACCCTACTGCATCGATTGCGAGAATTGACTCCTCGCAACTGCCGATTGGGCTATGCTATCTGTGAAATGAACGACACGAGGGGTTGGGGGCCCACTTCTGTGATCAACGAAAATGTCAGTGGGCAATTGCCGACCCGAGACTGCAGTTGTAGACCGCTGTTTTGGTTCGCTCAACCCTGCCCGCTCTGTGACCTGTCCATTTATATCGGACGGTGAGGCAGCTCCTCAAAACTATCGAACGTCATCCTGCATAGGAAAGAGGGATTGTGGGGTGGATCTTTGAAAACCACAGCGATCTTTTCACAGAACTGTGGGGAATCACTCTCAGTGGCAAGAGTGTATACTACGCAAGGAAATACGACAGGGTATAAGGAGAAGAGGCGACAGGGTGAGTGGGGGTCCTCATGATCGCACCCTCGTGCGAATGGCCACGCCTGCAGGATTAGCTCACCGATGTTACACAGTCTGAGGCAAGGAATATGGGTTAAGTCCCTGAGGTTCGCTGGCAGAATTTCCATTGTCAGATAAGTTCTTATCATCAATTCTAATTCATAATTCACTCGTGGCTGAAAAGCGATGTCGTTGGACCCCGCTTGGTCTGACACACAGACAGATGCAAGGATGCATGATATCGCAAACTATTTAATTAAGTTCATTTCCATCGTGCACTAGAAGTTTTATCTCGGTAATACTTCCTCGTTGGCCGTATGCAGTAAGCCTTTTCCTTGACGTGTCCCTATCTACCTAAGGCTAATTGATGCGCATTCCACTTCAAAGACCAGAAGACGCTGACCGTCTTGACCATGCGCAAGGCGCCTGTTCTGGAAGTTGAGAAAAAGGATGATAAACGAGAGGGCGACACATCTGCCCTATAACTTTTCACCCTGTATGGCTCGTGCTTTGATGTCCATCCAAACCTCCTCAACCACGTATCTGGTAGCAGCCAAGGCCACGTCCGTAGTGCTACGAGTTATCCAGCACAGTCGATCAAATTTGTGTTGGCATCTTTCTTTACCGCAACCAACATCTTGTGTATATCCTGTTCAAGCAGACCGGTTACCTTGCAAGATACATGATCAGTCTAATCAAAACACCGAATATATAAAGACTAACTTCTTTTATTTGCCTGTTTCTGCTTCACCTGATGGGCTAAGACATCTTTCATCGGCATGACAGTCGTAAGTTTGGACTCCCTTAGGCCATTCGGGCAAGTCTTTGGAAATTTACCAGGCTTCTGAGCACGATTTCATGATTAAATCCTACCTTGAGAAAATTACTGGCGCAAGAAATACAAGCTATGGCTCCAAAGTTGCGTGAGAACGTAGCTGTTGTGGATTTTAGCGCAAGCGCTCCATTATCATGCAAATAATTCAGCAGCGACGGAAGATCTGACATTGTCTGTGTCATACGACTCTTTACAATGAGGAGGTCTTGCATCTCGCACGTAGAAACTTCTTTATTTTTTGTAGGAGCCTTCAATAGAAAGTGGAGTCTTAGGTACAAAATGGCCCCCACGGCCCCGGTGCTTAACCTGGAATCGGTCCTGGGAGGACCCTGTTTTGCTCGACTCGGGTCAGGGGAACCTAGGACATTTTCCTTTTTATAAGGTCATTGCGAAATAACTTTGATACGATTTAACTTTCTCAGAGGTACTTTGACCAAAATGCAGTATAAAGTGACTAAATCTCATTTCATTCGAAAGAGTAGATATTGAATTGGTCACAACATTCAACATAATGACATTTATAAGTCATTCAGTATTCCTATTCAGAGCTTCACGCAGAAGGGCCGAGACGCTGTCCCACTTCCCGAGCTCTAAATGGTGATTACCGGAGTCGCTCGCGTCCCACTTTCTGAGATGGATAGATCCGGCTCATTTGCAACCGAGCTGCCCGGTGGTCTCTTCTGGGATTAGTCTTATTTTTCTCGAAACGCTAGGCATTGACCCCTAGTACCCGCGGCCAGGTCCCAAATGATTGTTTCCTTTCGCGCATTCCCCTGAGAAACTATCATTTCAAAACCTCGGTAGTAACATGAAGCTTTCCATTCTTTGTTTCGCTGCTCTCCTCGGAGAGACAGCCTGTGCATACAAACTTGGCGATAAAGCCACCGGAACAACCGATCCCGATGTGACTGAGAACTGTAGTCAGTGGGCGAACAGTATTTCTTCTAGTGATACCTGCGAGAAGCTTGAAGCCGACTTCAACATTGATTATCTGCAATTGCACGAATGGGCAAGTTATTGACCCACATTAGCTTTCTTGACAACTCGCTGACAAGACTGGCCTATAGAACCCTTCCTTGGTCGTGGACCCTTGCAATCCCATCGAGGGATGGAGCTATTGTGTTGCTAGTCCAGACAAGACAAACAGTCTAGCTAGGCTCGTTGGCACCGAAGCGCCAACTCTCAAGAACCCCAACTACACTGGTTCGACTAGCGCGCCCGCGACAACTACGACTGCGACTTCTAGTCCCATTTCCACCTCCAGTACCGGGACTGAGTCGACAGCCACTGCATCTTTGAATGTGAATGCCAGTTCAACTGCTACCGAGTCGTCTTCCTCTCAGCAGACAAAAAATGTTGCTAGTTCCGGGCTCACCAACATACCTGCTCTCATGTTGTCTGTTGCCTTTTCCGCCCTGGCCCTGCAACTCAATTAGGCCGGAATATTTGTATATTATTATTTTTGAGCCTGACGCTACATGAGCCTGACGCTACAATTCAAAATTCTGGCTTCCTGGGGAAGAACATCTATCTGTCTGCCTCCTCTAGGCCACTAGGAAGTATATTTTTTTCAATTCAGTCTTATCACTCTTGTCTGAGGCTGAATGACCGGTTGCCTCTCTAAGGTCCTCACACCGCCTGCTAATTTGACCTCTTTAATGCGTGTGACTCGATTCTTTTCCAGCAATGCCATTCCTGCCTGGTGTTTTTTCATAGATTCACAGAAGCGAACTCGCGGGAGACTTCATGAGCCGTGGCAGCCTTGGGAAGTCGGTGTGATTGGCTGGAAGTCATCAAGTGGGGCCTGCTGCCTAGGTCTGCCTGAAGCACGGGGCGATCTAAACCCAAAGCAAATCAACATATTCATCGCATCCACTTGAATTTCGGTCTATTTAATCTCCATCGCGCCATGATTTACCTCCTCAGCAAGCTCGTCAAAAATTTTTCAAATTCCCAGGCACCTAGCATACGATGACTTTAACCTTGCCTTCAGTACCCGTCCAGCACCAGGATTTCTTGGCTTATGTGGACTCACTCCCAGATATTCCCATTGGAGACTTGATCCAGCCTTACAACGACTATGATGTTGTTGCACGGAAGATCTTTGCTCAAGACCCTTCTCATGTCTTGTTGAAGGATAAGTGTGCTAACATTGTGCCGCTGTACAATGCCACCGGATCCGCCGATGTTCGAATTCGTGCGAGGGATCTGACCTCGGAGACACCTGAACAGAAGGAGAAATACATTCTACCTCTAAAGGAATCACAGCGCAGAAGCAGCGGCACGCCCGCTGTGGTGCCAAGTTTTACCGAGTTTCAGGAAAACTTCACCCTCTTCACTGAAGGCTCTTTAAGTGGCATTGACTGGAGCAACATCGTCGCTGCTGGCAGCGCTGTGGTCACATCTCTTCTTCCGGTACCAGAAACATATCGAGGTTCTAAAAGAGGTCTTCGTCGGTACTACCACGATGAGTTTGCCCCCGCGTCTGACGTGGATCTTTTCATCTACGGCCTGACCGAGGAGCAAGCTATTGAAAAGATTATGCACATCGAGGACGCGATCCGGAACTCAATCTTGTATGAGACTACCACCATTCGGACCAAAAATACCGTCACTATTGCCTCGCAGTACCCCACACGGCATGTGCAAATTGTGCTTCGGATTTACCGCTCGATAGCGGAGATCCTCACCGGTTTTGATGTGGACTGTTCTTGTGCTGCCTATGATGGCCAGCAAGTGTATGCCTCTCCTCGCGCAATTGCGGCGTATATGACTCAGACCAATCAAATTGATTTGACTCGACGATCACCTTCTTACGAGAACCGACTTTCAAAATATTCTCACCGCGGCTTCGAGGTTTTTTGGCCCTCACTTGACCGCACAAAGATCGATCCGGTATGCAAACGCGTGTGGGAACTCATTGGAAAATTAACTCATTAATTTCACCTAGTCCATCTTCGAAAGAAGCTTTGCTAGAACGGAAGGTCTAGCAAGACTTCTAGTTCTCGAGAAGCTTCCAAAGTGCGTAGATCGAGATGCCTATCAACAAAAAAGACGGGAAGAGCGTGGCCGGCCCCAAATCAGTATCTATATGCGTCGCCGTCAAGGCAGAGAACTCAAGGGAAATCTCAAGGATGACTGGGAAGACGAGGTACCCGAGTGGCAGGAGGAGGACCAAGTCTCCAGTTACCACACCTTCGTTCGTACCACACAATCAGCATCTCTTCATCTAGACTAACAGAGCTACAGACTATTCCCTATGGCCGCAGATACAATGCACGAAATATTGAAAGGTTGCTCTACTCGAAGGATTTGCTACTGAACGCCGAATTCAATCAACCCAAGGACCGTCACGTCTATCTTCATCGCCATCCAGCATTCTTTGGTGAAGCCCAACACGTCATCGGGGACTGCTGTGGCTCTTGTCCAAAGCCAGTCACCAAGGAAGAGTACACGATCGCCGAAGAGGAAAGCAAGATTTATATTTCTGGCAAAATTTCATTCATAAAGGATGATCCGGGTCGCCAAGAGATTGGAAGCTTCAATCCAATCACTGAGACTGATTGGACTGAAATGGCGTATATCGCCGATACTGAAAGATTGTGCCAAGCCATCGTTTCGCATGATTTCAAAGCTGTCGAAGATTTCCTCAAGCTGGAAGGCTCAAATTGCAACTACCGTGATATCACTGGGCGGACACCCCTCCAGCTAGCGTGCATGTCATCGACACCTGACATCGTTCAGTGCCTTGTGGATCATGGGGCCCGCTTGGTTGCACGAATGGCTGATGGAAAGACGGCACTGCATCTCGCCGCTGCACGGGGCAATGTGGAAATCATTCGAATTCTGCTTCTTAGAAGTAGTGAGAATGAAGAAGCCGAAGTCCAGGACAAGAATCGAGAGAATGGTTTTGATGAAATTCCCGAAGACGAAACCGAGGGCAGCAGTCAATGGGATAGTGTCACTCGCACATCCGGCTCGTACGTCAAAGTTGAAGTCGCCGATGATGATAATCACGAAAGTGATACAGCCGACGGTAGCAGCATCGAGGATAATGATGATACGCCGGACATTTACGACATCAATGCGGTTGCATGGGATAGCCTCACTACACCTTTACACCTTGCGATTCTCCACGGCCATATCATGGCTGTCAAAGAACTTGTTTCGTCATTTGGAGCTGATGTTTTGATGCCAATCAAGATCATTGATGAGCGGACCAAAAAACCTCATGCAGCTATACTTACCTTGTTCCTCGTCCTTGCACTTCCCTTGGAAAAAGCCAGAGAGATGTCACGAACGCTGCTGGAGCTTGGTTGTTCTCCTGCTCAGGCGGATCTGGCTCAGTGGACACCACTTCATTACATTGCCCAGTCTGACTACAACGAGCTCCTTGATCTCTACGTGGAGCACGATGGACCAGCAGTGCAGCGCGCTATCAACCACCTAGCAACTGTCGACACGAACTGGTACAGGACGAGCTTCACGTTTTGTTCCGCCTTGGTCAGCGCTATACAGGCCAGGAAGCATGAATCGGCAAAGAAGCTGCTAGAGATTGGCGCAAAGCCTAAGTTTGAGTTCGGGGATGTTCTTCAAGCCACTAAAGATCAGGTGTACCTCTATAACAATGATCATGAGGCTTCATTCTCGAAAACAAAGCAACCAATTCTTTGTGCCATAGAATGCGATATGCCCTTGATTGCACTCGATTTGCTCAACCTTGGGGCTGACCCAAATTCAAAAATTCTGGCCACAAACCAACGTGGATTCACAGCCCTAGACAGTGTGCGAGCTCAGCTCACAAAACTGCGAAGCTTCTTGAAAGGAGAGCCTTCCAGCAAGCCGCGCATGTTCGGACGAAGTGCGCCTACATCTCTCAAATTTGAACTTGATGACAAATCATATTTGAAGATGTTTCAAGAGGGAACTTACAAGATGTTCTTTGCTGAAAACCAGCTGAAGAATGCACGCGAGACTAATAGGAAATCAAACGAACAGGACAAGTCCGCGAGCCCCTCTCGAAAGCCTCTTGGAATGAATGAGAAGAATGAGGCTATTTCTGCATTAGTCCACGACTATGAACTACTTGAGAATGCATTACTGGCGAAGGGAGCGAAAACAATCGATGAACTCGATGCAAAAAGTGCCAATTCAACTCAGCTATCTCTATCTCTGAACCGACAAAATCAGATAAAACAACGGTTGGAGACAGAAGAGCCTTCCGAATTCAAGTTTAAGTTTACATTCAACAGGACGGATATCACCGATGTCACTCGCGAAGGGTATTTGCAATTGTATGATCTCATTCTGGTCCAGGAATGAAAAATCGAGGCACTGACACTATCATTGCAGATTTGAGGCGGCGTGGAACGGCGATATCACATCGATCAAAGCATTCACTCTCGGCCTGTGGGGTCCTGCTGAAGACCAGCCGCCGTTGGAGATTGCGGTCTGCGATGAGCTGGGATTCTCATGCCTCTCGCTCGCGGTTCTGCGCGGGCATTTTTCTGTCGCAAAGGCAGTCATGCAGATTCTCCAAGCTCAATACAAGGGCAAGAAGCCCGAGACACCAATACGCCTGGAGATAGACAACGAAGCAGATTCTTCAGACGATGAAGAACTCAACCTTGTGAGCCATGAAGTGGACGAGCAATTCACCTTCGAAAACATCGGTGAAGTGACCACTCAAGTGAAAAGCAAAGTTTCTCCAATTGGAGCATTACGGAGAACCTGCAATGCTTTTCTTTTCTTGGAAAACTACAACTCGACCACACATGAATGGAAGTTCTTTTCATCTAATCCATCACACAGGCACTGGTATGCCTCGATCAGGGTCAATACTCTCATGAAATTTGCAATTTTCAACAACGATCTGGCTTTGATGGATTTCCTTCTCTTGGCTTCTCAGGAATGTAGCAATATGTTCCCAGAAGAAGAAGAACCTCAATATTCTCTGGAGGCATCATGCGAAGATTTCCAGTTGGCAATGGCCTTGGGCCACACTGATTGTCTCGCGAAACTCATTCAGTCCAAAGCTGTTGGTCTCCCGCTTGCGAAGCTAAGCGAGAGCTCTGGTGTGCGGGTACAAAAGAAGCCTGCATACTATCAAGGCTTATCCATCCGCGGTAAAAAACGCACTGACTGGGCCAGCGCTGGGCGTCCTAAGCCGAAAGGGTCTCCTGAAGGACGACCACCCCTTTTGATATCTGCTTTGCACGGGAACCTGACCACCACTGAGTGGTTCCTTGGCACAGCACCGGGTCGTCACTACTTGGAGTATTGCAACTCCCATCCAGAGAATGAGAACGTCCAGTTACTCGCACAATCCAAGCTTGGACTTGAAGGGTCCGTTCTAAACTGGCTACAAACGAGAAGTGAGTCTAAATCTTACATTACCTTTCTATCCTGGTTTTAATTCCTACTTACCCTGTGAATAGACAACCTCGTTCTTCATTGTGCAGTGATGTCTAAGCCATGTGCGAGATCTGAACAATTGGTACAGTATTTGGTGGATCACCATCCAGAATGCTTGGAGGCCCGCTCCGAAGGTGGACACACGCCTCTCGCTATTGCTTTCTCTCTCCGTCGAACAAGCTTTGCCCGGATCTTGATTGCTGCCGGAGCCAACCAGGCAACTCGTGATCCTGAAGGAAACAATCTGCTCCACATTATTCTTCAGCCAGTCGAAAATCAGGTTGTGAATAATGAACAAGACCCTTCTCCTCTGATCAGCCTTCTAGATCAAGAGCTCGTCTCCTCAATGTTGACTCAACGTGCCGGTACAGGATCATGGACACCTCTTGCGCGCCAGCTTGAGTCATTTAAACCATTCCATGATCGCAACCATGAGCAAGAATCGATGAACGTTACATTGACTTCCACTGTGACCCTTCTGTTGGACCTGGCCGAGCCTATCAACCAAAAACATCTTGAGCTTCTGGACGGGTCCGGAAATACCCCGGTGCACGTAGCCGTCAAGAAGGGCTTTTCGCAAATTGTCCAGCTAATGCTTGATCGTCGGCCAGAACTTCTCTATCGTGAGAATGCTACAGGCAGCACCCCGCTTGAGATGGCCACAGACGCATGGGTCAATGACACGACTCGCCACCCTCCCCGGCGTGTGTCTCCAGACAACCCCAATCGGAGCGTCAGTTTGGACCCCATGACCACGCCGCTGGTGAATCGTGACCCCAAGTACTTCCTCAAGGGTCAGGCTCTCAAGAAGACCCAGGACAGGATGTATCAGGTCTGTCAGGATCATGCCCGAAATCACCCAGGAAAAAGAACCTTGGTCAGCCTGAATGAAGCAAATGCGCTGGTCAAAAGATTGGCCACGCAAAAGGTGACTACAGGGAGGAGTCATGTGCGCTATCGCTACAGGAGAGGTCACCGCTTCGCAGAGGAGGAGGAAGAGGTGGAGATTGACGAGGTTGCTCTGTGGGGACAGCAGGCCTCACGCTCATTACCTGTTACACATTTGTCAGTCTTTGGTTGAGATCTTTGACCGTATTGAGGACCATATCTGGTCGAAAATATCTCACGAAGTCTAGAACAATTTTGGAGTTGATCAAGGTCTCACAGAAGACGAAAATATATGACAAGCAAAATAAGAAGCTGATTATGAGATGAGTAAAATTTGGTGAAATGACAAACATATACCAGAGTCGTCTTTCTAAAGTTCAAAATTTGTATCATAAGCCTTCCAATTCGCACCATTGGTCTCCAAGGCTTGAGAGTATATGTGCTTCTTGGCCTCAATCGACCACTCTACAAACTGCAGTGCGAATCCTTCATTCGTACACCATCCAATATGGCAAGGCATCAACCAAGCCCCGAGATTATCGGCCCATAACGCGATGAGTAGATAGCCATTAATTTCAACAACGGCCGTTTCTTTGTGTGACGGGTTTTTAAGGAATTATGACTTCCATCCCAAAAGCTCATGAACAAACTCCGCTTAATGCCTCGATGTTATGTCACAGAGAGCGGCTATGAAGATAGATATAATAAATGTTAGACTCCCAATAAGCTCAGCCATCATTTTTCCTGGGAGAGATTCCCCGAACCATTCTCTTTCACTCTCTTGCAAAGAACCCGTGTATCGGTTTAATTCTCGGCATACCGGGATCCGGTCAATAGTAACATAGGTCACACAAGCTGCATTGAACAACAGCAAAATTTCAAATCGCGGAGAGAAAGAACCACAGAAAAACCAACACATGTTTATTGCTCCGATACAAAGCTTGTAGAGTACCACATATTCGATTCCGGTCTCATTTTTGATGACAATGGCTGTTCCAGGTTGGACTGGTGATTTTGGATTGAACGCTGATTCCTCACGAGCCTCATGGCGTTCGTGTCAATTGCACCCGGATATCAAGTCTAGCATTTTCGTAAAGTAGGCTTCGGCTGGCTTTTAGGCTAAGTCAAATATACCTCTCCTGCCTAAAACGCGTCCACTATGGACTAAGTGAAGCTAAGTCGCCTGAGCCATGTCCAAAGTCTCGGACATTGACCACTCGTCACAGCATGAAGAGCACTTCATAATATCAAGGAAAGTATTTTAGACCGGTGCCCACGTCAGGTTATTTCTTAATAAGGCGCAAAGCAACATTTGCTATTTGTACGTGTTCATTCTCCCGTATATACATCCTCACATATTAATACAGACTTCCCACATGTCAAGAAATCTCCAAATTAGGTCTTCTTCTCGTCCATGTCGGCATCGGCCGGCTGGGAAGTATTTTGAGCGTTATTTAGGCCACTTGAAAAGATCACGGCGCCAGGACCGGTGAATTGCTTACGACCAGTTGTAATCCATGTGATTAAGCTGATCAGCGCAATCACACCAATAGCAGCACTGGTATAATTCATCGACTCCTGGTTGACGGGGGCTGCACTCGGGAAGTTGAATGTGATGGACGCAAAGAGCAAGAAGGTTAGTCCCACGATGTTTAACCCGATCGACACTGGAGTTGAAAAGGCGTAGGGACCGGTAAGCTTGGTGACGTGGCCTGTAAAGTAGCCAATGAGGCGTGCACCCAGGGCCATAGCATAGGAGAGATCTAATATAATTGGGTTAGTCGCGATATGGTAGGAACGAGCACTCTAGAAACTTACAGAAGCCTTCGGTAGAAATTGAAATGACGGTCTCAAAGCCAGTTGTTGTACCGAACTCAATGGCGTCCAGTGCCAATTGTACGGCGAGGGTCAGTAGCACGGCATTCACCGGCACCTGGGTCTTGCTGTTGACCTTGCTGAAAGTCTTCGAAAAAGGAAGGCCATTGTCACGCGCAAAGGCGTAAATCGTTCGGGAACTTTCAGCCAGAATGTTGTTACCAGCGACGATGACAATCACTGCGATCATGCTGGACAATATACATGTGGCGGCCTTGTTACCGGTCGAGTCATAGATAATTTGAATGACCGGAACACCTGTGCTACTTTCGGCAGTCTGGGTGATGTCACCGATGCAGAAGCACAAGGTAAGAAGAAAAGCAAATCCAGTCACAGCACCCAGAATCACGGCCATGACGATAGCCTTTGGGGCCTCCTTGGACGCGGACTTCATTTCCTCAGTCATGTGTGAAGGGGCATCGTAGCAGCACATTCCGAAACATGACTGCAAGATACCAATGATGGCAGCCATTCCTGTCCCCCATCCTGTAGTGTTCTCAAATTCCTGGAATACGAATGAAGCGGGCTGCAGGTGATCGTTGGTGGTAAGAAGTGTGATGGTGACAATGATGAACGATCCGACATTCCAAATCAGAATAAACTTGGAGATCTTGTGTAGTAGATGAGAGCCCCAAAGGTTGACGGCAGTAGAGAGGAACGCAACGAGATAGGCGACCAAGACCGTTTGCCATCTCTGTATCTCATATTCTGGATACACGAGATTCGCCATTCCCAGCACGAAGTTTGATGCGATGGAATTGTTTGTGGCGCCCATTGCCAAGATACCTGGATCAAATGTCAGTTTCTCTCAGTGACCGAGTCGATGTCTCAAGTATGAATTTACCGATAATGAGGAACCAGCCAGTGATATACGAAAGACCACGGGCGATTTTTGGAGGAGCGAGAGCAGCCACCCAGGAGTATTGGCCTCCCGCCACAGGGTACATGGAGCACATCTCGGCCATGGGCATGGCCACAGCAAGAGTCAAGATACTAACCCCGATGAAACTGAACACCATCACTGGCGGGCCACCAGAAGTTACCCCAACGATGAATACACCACTGAGAGCCGTCCATCTGTGAAGTTTGTCAGTTCCGCTACTTCCAGTGACCCGGGAGATGGCGATACTTACGATGTCACGACACTGAAACTGAAGCCAATCATACTCAGTAGGCCAAAAGACCGTTTGAGTTCTTCGAGCAATGTCAGTCTCGACCGCGCACCTTATTCTGCTTGTTACGTTTGGTTCAAGTCAAGCTCACCTTGCTCATATCCCAAGTGCTCCAGACGTGCATCTTCATTGGTAGCGTCTGGAAACACCGCCTTGTCCTCTTCTGACATGCTTGCGAATCTCTCTAAGAACGAGATGGTAGTTGGTGAGATACGAGGACCAGTGGGCTATAAAACATATAAGCCCACCGGCAGGAACTAAGCGGTTCGCCTCATCCTCCATGCTTCCCTAGACAACCCCCATGGGAAAACCGTCTTGTGATAAGACGATAAGATAGATAGTCATCTCGCCTTACTCGATCGAGAAGGTCTCCGCGACAGTGGTGGATCCGTTTTACCAGTCCCGGCCCGGCAATAAACCTTCAAGGCGTTATTTGCGGGGAGATCAGGCTATACCTCGATATCGGCCCAATTTGGCCTGATAAGAAGGTCCGAGTCGCAATTGTCATTTGACGGGGGGAAGCTTTGGACCCGGCAATTGCTATCAATCCGTGGATTTATGTCGTCCGGATTGTGTAATCAGAAAGTCCAAAGGCTTGGTCGTCTCCTGCTGTTGCCTTTGTCGTATTAGTTCTCCACCCATTTAGGAATTGCTCATCGCGGAAGGCGTCCGATCCTATCTCGGACGAAGTTCAAGTTCTATATTTTTATGTAGGAGAAAAAAAGAGCTTGCTACCGGCTGCCAATTTGGAAAGATGGCGATTATGTAGGGTACCCCAATCGGATGGGCGGAATGAGTCTCGCCGAGGGAGAATGCCAGTCTTCCCAATGAGGCAATAGGGCATAGGGCTTCCGGAGCAAATGATTCCGACCCCGAAGCCCCTGTAAAGTCGCGTGGTACGTAGCGTCGTATTGCAGCCAGGGGATCTACAGGCGAATCATGCATCGTGTTATGCAATGCCGGGCAGCTCAGTTGCCAGAACTATATACAAGAGGCCTCTCGGCACATAAAAGGAGGTTCTGAACACCTACAAATTCATATCTTCCATTGTATCTCCGCTCCTGTTTCTCCATCCTACTCAAAAATCCAGATAATTGCTTTTTGATACACGGCGTATTCAAATTACAGCACGGCACGAACAAGCCCCTTGAGTGGTTCGATGCGGGTGCCCTGGCTGCTTCCCAGGAAACTCAACCACCGAGCCGTGGCCAGAATGAACAAACTAGAATAATATCATACGAATGATCGCCGGGGACGGATATGATACTTTCCGTAAGCCACGTGTACCATCATATATTTAAATCTGCCGTAACTCACATCTATTCAAATTACACATCACTTTCCACTTCTCCAACATTTGTACCCCGCCACGTAACCATTCTCTCACAATGTCTGAACAAGTTCTCGCCGGCAAGACATGTCTCGTCACTGGTGGTGGCGGTGGTCTGGGCAAAGTGATTGCGACCAAATTCCTTGAGGCCGGGGGTAGCGTCGTTATTTGCGACGTAAACGAGGAGCGATTGCAGGAGACCTCGGCTGAACTGTCATCCAAGGGACCTTTCAAGGCCATCAAGACCGATATCACCGACAAGGAAGCAGTGCAAAGTCTGTTTGATGAAGTGATCCGCACATTCGGCAAGATCGATGTCCTGGTGAACAACGCCGGAATCATGGATCAATTCGACCCTGTGGGAGACTTGGACATTGAGCTCTGGGAGCGTGTGATGGCCATCAACCTCACTGCGCCCTTCCTTCTGAGCAAGCTGGCTGTCAAAAACATGCTGGAGCAGGAGAAGCCCGACGGTCGTATTATCAACATCGTTTCAGTGGCTGGTCGTGCTGGCTGGGCTAGTGGTATGTTTGACTGGTCTTCCTTTCTTTTTAAAAAAAAAGTTTCGTGTTATCTAACATTACCTCTCTCTTTCTCTCAGGTGCTGCCTATACCGCCAGCAAGCACGGTCTTGTCGGTTTGACTAAGAACACTGCGGCTTTCTACGGTACCAAGGGCATCAAGTGCAACGCTCTTATGATGGGCGCTATGCAGACCAATGTTGCTGATGCATTCAAGACGGGCATCAATCAGGAAGGGTATCAGAAGATGAACACCATCTTCGAGTCGATCAAGGCCCCTTACTGTGACCTGGAGGAGGTGGCCGGTTTCTGTACCTCAATGACATATGGCAAGGGAGCCAGCATCATTAATGGTGCTTGTATTGCCATGGATCAGGGCTGGACTGCTACTGTCGGCTAAGAGCTCTGACTTCTTTAGAAAATAAGCGACTCTTTCCTATTAGCGAGGCTTTTGTATCTGGGAACTTGGAGTTCTGAGAGGAATTATGGCAAATAACTTTTGTACCATTAATCAATGCGTCCATCAACCACACTGTTCTTCATTTGCCCTGGCGGCCTTCATTCTTTAGATATTTCAGATGATGACACGAGCAAATTCAAATTAGGCGGGTCCCGCTCCCACTGCTCTGCGTCCTTGGGGATATCCATAATCGCATGTTGAGTCCAAATATGAACCATTTCCCGCGTCATACCCTTATCTAGATTTTCAAGACAGCCGCCCTTGACATTGGTAGTGGCGTTAGGGCCTGGTTTCTCTCCCGGTGCGGGCATGGCATCACGGAACCGATGTAAGATTCTAGAGCCGCAATTCGTGCAGAACAGACACTCCATGTGTCGTCCTTTGAGAGTGACCCGGGTGTAGATCCTGATATAATCAGAGCTGGGCTCAGGGAGCTCGAAATAGGGGAATATCGCTGTGATGCCATGGGCAGATGAGCTTTGGTGCTGGCATTCAGTGCAATGGCAGGCGTAGAGTTTGAGAGGTTTCTCTGTAGGTGTGGTAAATTTTACTTTGCCACACTGACAACGTCCTTGCATGCCCATTGTAGTGTACGCGATGGTTTTCTGTTGTGGCTTTCGTTGGGAGGGGTGGAAACGTCAGTGAGGGGCACACGGCACGCCAAATACGAGATTCCTTAAAAGCCTGCCGCTTAGCAATAGGAGAACCCCCGTTGGCATGACAATTAATATGGCGCAAGAGTCTAATTATAAAGCCATCTGGTTCAGTTGTTTTGACAGGCAAGTCAAAAGGCTACTCTACATCGTTCTCTTAAACGATAGATACATCAGCGATTTTGAGGATTCTACTCTAACTCAGTACAAAGTAAACTACCATTCCGATTCTAACACCTACCCTAACCGAAACATCAGGAGGACTCGATTAGCTCTGGAGGTGGGCGTCTTGCAGGGAAAGTAGCCTCCCAGGCACTCATGACTTTCACCAAGAGGGCCTCTTGGTTTCTTCCAGCGATGGCGGACACCCCAAACGGCCGACCATTATAGTCCAGATATCCCAGAGGCATGGAACAGAGCGGGAATCCTAGGCGGTATATTAGCGTTTGAGTACAAGAAATTTCGACTCGGTGACAACATACCTCCGGCCGTTGCCATGGATGTGAGACTAGAATCCGTAGGGCCGAGGATGACGTCTACATCATAAGTACTGAGTACTTTTTCAACACCCTCGTCCCTTGCCACCTTTCTCAGGTGTGCTAGATGTCGGTCGTAGTCTTCTGAAGACAAGTCCAGTTCTTGTGAGCTGACGAAGGTGTCTTGTCGCGGGTGATCTAATCGTATGTGTGTCAGATGTGAACTAGTGCAAGCAAAACGCGAAGAGACAAAGCGTCACCTACGTGAAGGTAGCTCCTGATCAGCATGTTGGATATTATAATCGATGACTTCTGCGAGCGATCGCACCTCGCTCTCCTCAAGGTCTTGAAGGTAAGCATTGATTTCCCGCTTCTCGTCAGCCACTAAGAAGGTTTAGTTCCAAGAGAATAGTCGCACAGACTGGACCAATACGCACATATGATCTTCCATTCGCTGTCCTCGTCATCAAGCTTCAACTTGTCATCCGTGACTAAGTCAACGTTATTGACAAATTTCTTTGCATGGGACTTGATGACCTCGTATGCTTGACGAATCTCGCGAGCCTATGATCTTGTAAGCTGCCGCTCTGCGACTATTCAACATAAAAATTATAGGTTTAACATACCATCTGAGCTTCTGCATCATTAGTAGGCTTGACATAAGTCTCGGGGAATTTCCATATCTCCGGATCAAGAACTGCGACCGAGATGTCGGACCATGATCTGCTAAGGTCCTTCGTGTATGAGATAGAAGGATCCCTTCCAGTAATGACATCTAAGAGAGCCGCCAGATCGTAGGATGACTTGGTCATAGGCCCCGCCGCGTCAAATTTGGAGGAGATGGGCACGATCCCATTTGAGGACACAAGACCAATTGTTGGCTTAATCGTGTAAAGTGCCGCACGGCCAGAAGGTATTGTAAGGGATCCATCTGTCTCGGTACCAATTGAGAACGGCGCATACCCAGCTGAGACGCCAACAGCAGAACCAGTGGACGAACCCGAAGGATTCTTGAGACGCGGTCAGCGGTGCGGAGCTCTTGCCTTCTCTGTAGATGATTGGTACTCACGGAATGGCCATCATGCGAGTCCTCAGGGTCGATTCCGCCACGAACATACGCGGATTGAGTTTGGCCACCGACTGCGGACCAGCCATTTGGCATATCGGAGCCTCTGCTACCTTGTCAGCCACCAAAATTCTGTCGAGAAATTAAGTTTCAGGTGTCAGTAGTACCGCGCATTTGCAAATTCCTAAACACGTCAGTGGAATCCCTACGCATTCGGGCGAAGTGGACACTTACAGCCAAGTTCGCTTTTCCCAAGATGATGAGACCCGCAGCGAGAATCTGGAGTAAGATTAGCTTAGTGTGGGTTGAAATTCGAATACCAAACAATGGGCTGACATACTTGATCGATAATTTTGGCATTCCTTCGCGGCTTTGAGCTCAGCAAAGCAAGGCTACCGGCACTTGTCGGAAGACCTAGGGCCGGGTGAGTAGCAATGTTGTCCTAGGAAATGTCAGAATCCATCCGAAACCCAGAAGACACCTTCCCTGACCTTGATGATGATCGGGATCCCGTGCAATGGCCCACGGACTTTTCCAGCTGCTCTCTCCTGGTCAAGCGATTTGGCTGCTGCCTTCAGCAGGTCTTTTGGGGTTGTCTGGATCATTGCATGAAGCCTGCCATCGTGTTTTTCAATTTGAGCCAGGTATTGGTCAATGAGTTCAAGACTCGTCACCTCGCCATTTTCCAACAACTTTTGTAAACCTTGAGCATCAATTGTCAGGACATCCAGGCGCTTCTCCTTCATGGTCGGGGTAGTCATCGGGGCGACGCTTCAATGGATGATGAATGACAGCCACTATGCGCACAACGATCACCGACAGCTTTTTTGGCCGTCGTCAATGTGATGCAAAGTCGTGGGGTAAATTCTTTCTTCAGGAATTCACCGGTGCCAAAGGGTACACGCGATCGTGGGTAAACTCGGTGCGGGAAATGAGGGGCAGCGCTAGAGAGGCGGCTGGGGCCGCTCAAGTTTGCTCCAGTTACATCTACAGACCGAGGATGGATGGACAATAAAGTGCCTCTATGGGAAAGAGTGCCTGGCTCAATCTATCGAAAACTGACGGGACGTCTCTCGACTGAAGTGTGTTCTACTGTTTCATAGGCATTTCAGGGCACGATGAAATAAATCATGAGTTGCCTCATCGCGAAGAGATGTTTGAGAGCGACTTCGAGAATTGACAGTTGCAATGTGCTACTTTTGAAAATTTTCCCGCCGGTTTGCTTCAAGAGAGATGCTGCCTTCGTGCATCTTGGACGACAGAAGCTAGACGCTATCAAACATTGGCATGCCGTGGCATAGAAACGACTGCAAGAAATTAGACAGAAGGATCGTAATCGTGGATGAGGAAGAATCGGCCTTGGGGAATGACGAAAATTTTTGATGCTGAAGAGGTGTTGCACTCGCGTTGTCCTCTAATGATATGGAATGCTCACAATGAATACATTCAACGCGGTGATCTACATGACCAAGTGCCATACCAGTCGCGCTACAAAAAAGGTAGTAGTGGATGTATATCAAAGTATTGACCTCGAGCTCAATGTTGACAAGATCCGTCGACATACTTTTGAGGTCGCTTGGGAGAACCAGGCAACAGCGAAGTGCGTCTACAACCCACTCAATAATTTAACTCCTGGAGGCTTTTTTTTGGGTCTGTATAGTATGACGCGATCGACGAGACCTGTAAAGTTTGGTTTAATTTGCTCGCTGTGAAAGAAAGGAGCGCCTGCTTTGCCTTGTTGTTTCGGAACCGCGGTCGCGCCTATCTATACCAGCGCTGCACGGGGTACTGTCAGATCCAAACACGTTAGCTTCCCTGCATCATTGGAATTTTTTATCGAAGCACAGCAATAGGTAACCGTCATTGAGTCAGGCTGTGCCGTTTGGAAGGTGTCTTCGGAGAGGCGGGGACCAGATTGAGGATAGACGATAAAAGAGGAAGGGTGGCTGACGTGCATTAGACCCGGGTTTACCTTATGCAGGGGAATCATCGGCAAGGCTGCACCGATCTTGCCTGCGTCGAGCAACGTACTATTCTCGATATGGACAGGGTGTCTTCATGTGTAGATCCAACACACTGACAGGCAACATTCCTGTCTCGGTGGTGTGTTGCATTTGGATCTACATTTGTGGCTATGCCCAACATCCAGATGCGTTGAGGGGGATTTTTCTCGTCTACTTTGGATCCCTCCTGAACTTGGGACAGAGAGATAGGGGCATTCCCAGGGAAGGTGCTCGGGAGGGAAATTATATTCCGTAGGGTTACACCTTGACATCTTGTACAACCAGGGTGCATCCGCTGCAGGAAACCAGGGTTGAAGCAAGATCTATAGGGACAGGAAGTTTTTAAGAGAGATCAATCCTGCCGCCTCGAGCTGGATTATCTCGTGATCCAATACGGTGAGAGGGGGGGGGGGGGGGAAGAGGGGGGGAACAAGGTGATGTTCGTGCTTTCCATAAATGATGGTTCTCCCGAGACATCCGCAGAGCGACAGCTGAGAGATCTGTGAGGAAAGAGGCAAGAACTAGAGGTCGATCCTGACCAACCAGCGGGATGGGAGTCGCCCTCCGCGCGTGGTGATAGGTGTCTGGTGATCTATTTCGAACTTGAAGTGGATGAAGTATGCCGAAGAGAGACAGGAAATCGAAACGGCCAACCCTGACTGGCATAGTGCCCCGGGACGTCACTATCCCGCAGGACGCGTGCGAATCAGACGATGACTGGGGCTGATTCACGCATGACCCCGGGCGATCAACCGCCTCGGGTTTGCGATCTTCACCCGCCATTGCCCTCTCGAGCTCAGCCACTAAACAACCCCGATCGGTATGAATGATCGGGGAGGGAATGAGAAATAAATATATCACGTTTGTGGAGGGCTTGCTGTGCCTTGGAAATGCGAACATCTCGGTCACCCGTCGGTGCCTCGTGGGAGAGATAAGTACCTGGGAGTCATTATCAGTTTTGCCCGTCCCCCGAGCGTTTAAAAAGGCGCATCCGCTCTCTACATTCCCAGGTTTCCGAATGCTGCTTCCCATTCGCTTGTGGTCAGATAATCTTCGTTTTTCTTAATTTTCTACCCTCTTTGTCACTCGCTTGAGCATCGGGTCTACACACCACCGTTTAAAAACAGAGCCTAGAGTTGAGACTCACGTACACACTACCGCTGCATGCTGCATTACTTTGATCAACCAGGGATCGGATGCCAGGGAGTGGGCACTCCAGGCGGCTCGACTCAATGCCTTCGTCACCACGGGTGAGTTCTAGACTTTTTTTTTCATGGTCTTTTTTTTTTTTTTTCATCGTCGAAGTTTCAGGAACCGACACCATCCGCGGGCAAGAGCCACGGAACGGCAGAAGTGGGCCCGGATAGACACACATTAGTCGCTTTTCACACTGGCCGGATGACGCAGTGGGCGTGGAGCAGAAAAGCCTTGGATGCCGAAATCCCCGCAAGTGCACTAACCGCGAGTATAGTCCAAGATAAAATCATCACCCCCTTTTTCCTACTCGTCCTCCTCCTCCTTTTACCCCTCATCCCTGAGTTCCTACGACAGTAAGTCTATCCTTCATTCCACAACCAGTCATAACCCACGCATTCTCCCGCTCGACACGTGTGACATTCTCGTTGCATTCCACTGATCGTCTGCCAGGTGTCTCCGATTGCCCTCCATACCGACACCAGGACCACTTGGAAAGCCTGATTCTCAAGCACGGATACCCCACTCCGGTGTCCCTCTCATCCCTGCGCGATTTGACGGCCACCTCCTCCTCTTATAACCCGCCGTCTCCTCGTCGACATCGTCCTTCGGATCCCTGCGACGCTTTTGACTCTCTTTCCCTCTCTTCCACTCAGCCGATTCCAATTCCTAAACGGTCTGGGTCAATCTACGACGAAGATCTCCCGGTGACTCCACTCACTGGTCGTTTCGACAAAGCCTCCTACTTTGACGACTGGGAACGAGCCTCGCTGTCTGCCAAATCAAGGCATCTCATCTCACCTCGCAACGACCGCTCCACGCGGTATTCAAGCATGCGTTCCGATAACTCCCCCTTCTACTCTCCGGTTGCCTCACCCATCATGTCGCCGCATCGCCCGAGTTCTCCGCAACCGTCGCGTTCACGGACACAGAACTCGACCAAGGCCGTGCCGGGCTTCACTCTCGGCTCTCTGCCTCGCTTCCACCCGGCCGTCTACCAGTCTAGTCCCACATCTCACGCTGTCGCCGCTCAACCGTCGTCTCCGCGGCAAACCCGCCAGCCCAATTATCGCACTTCGTCCGGCTCGCGTGATTTCAAGTTGCAATACCGTGAATTCCTCGAGGCCCACCACGATAGTCCGTCGGCTCCACGTCTGGATCCCCTTCGCAGTCCCGGCCCAGTCACCCCTTTGGCACTAGAGACCGGTGACTACTTTGCTACGGGTTCTTTTAGTACGGCTGACCGCTCTTCGCGGGACGCAGCAGGCCAGCACGCAGGCCCACCACCAGACTTAGTGGACAAGATCATTGCACGAGACAATGAAAAGGCCCGCCAGAAGACCCGCAAATCCGCCAAAGGCCGGTGATAACCGCCTTCCAATGGGCACACGCACAAACACGCGCTGCAGCTAGTACCATGACTGCTGCTACTACTGCATCAGAACAGGTGTTTAAATTTGGGAGTACCTTCTTCTGTATGGGGAGAGCACAGTATCCCCTTTTTCCTACAGTTTCAACTTCTCCACTCCTTGACCGGCATTTCATGCATTAAAAGAGACCCTGCACGCAGGGTCGAGGACTTGGGTTCATTTGTTTAAGTTTTTTTTTTTTTTTTTTTTTTCTATGGGCGTCGCGCATCATCACAGACTGCACATTGTGCCTGTCACTTTGCATTATGACTTTCATGTATCCAACTATACCCCGCTGGTCCGAGCATTCTCATTCTCCGGAATCAGACTTCAATCCATCATTTTAACCAGGGCTTGTGTACCCTACGGTTTTCACAGTATTCCTTGGAAAATTAAGCCAGTCTCTCACAATGTATCACAAATACTCCTCAGCTGCAAGAGGAAAAACAAAGACCGCCACACCCGAAACCTAGCTGAAATGGTGTCCTGAGATCTGAGGTGTCCACGATCATCGGTGGATCCGGAGTTGGCTCCTTGCTCCGCGAAGGAATCTGCGGGTGCGGGGCCTTGAACGCGGATCATTGAAGAGTTCTGAAGTTCTCTCTGCTTGCCTCTTCAGTTATCCTTTATACCCCAGCTTTTCGAATCGACACACTTCGTACCTCGCCTCAAACGATCCAGGACACCGCCAAGCCGTTGACCAGATTCTCACGATCCTCCGTTGCCGCTGCCTTGCTCGATTATACTTCCCCGATCTACGCGCCGCTGACGCATCACTCTGTGATCCTGCAGCGAAAGATGTCATCGGCGCCGCTGCCTGTGCCCATACCAGGTAGCGTGGATATGGCAGAGCGGAATAGCGTCAAGGGTGTAGGGAGTGGAGAACGCGCGCCTGTATCGGCGCCTGTCGCGAAGCAGAACTACAAGGGGTTCGTGGCTGGCGTGTTTTCAGGGATAGCGAAGTTAAGTGGTGAGTTTTGATCTGATTCCTGGTAAAGGCCTCTTGGCCGATGTCGATTTGCTCCAGGCTAATCTGTTCGATTCGGTTCTAGTTGGTCATCCGTATGTGCCTTGACGACCTCCCTCGTCGGATTGTTATTGACAGTGATACCTTGGGCAGATTCGATACAATAAAGGTCCGCCTTCAAACAAATACAGATGGACGTTTCCGAGGCCCGTTAGACTGTACGCTACAGACCGTGCGCAAGGAAGGCGTGCGTGGATTATACAAGGGGGCTTCACCACCGCTGGTCGGATGGATGGTCATGGATTCTGTGTAAGTGGTCTGGAATAGTTGACTCAAAATGGAATCATCTAAGCCCAAACACTGACCATTATATTGCGATCAGTATGCTGGGATCATTAACACTATACCGCCGACTGCTCCTCGAAAACGTCTTCTCCAAACCTCATCTCCGTCAATGGATGCCTTTCTCAAGCCACCAGGACCTAGCGACATTACCTAGCTTTGGCCATGGACTTGCAGGTATGATGGCTGGCACAACTGTCAGCTTTTTCGCCGCGCCAGTTGAACATATCAAAGCTCGACTACAGATTCAGTATGCAGCCGAAAAAAGCAAGCGCATGTACAGTGGGCCAATTGACTGTCTTCGCAAGATAGTAAGCCTTCAAGAGACAATGGACCGCAGACCCAATTGACTAAATCTCGTCTAGCTCAAAACACACGGTATCAGTGGTGTCTATCGTGGTCTTTGGGCCACTGTTTTCTTCCGATCCTTCTTTTTCTTCTGGTGGGGCTCCTACGACGTTCTCACCCGCTATATGAAGGACAACACCAAGATGTCAGCGCCCGCAATCAATTTCTGGGCGGGAGGCATCTCTGCACAGCTCTTCTGGCTCACCTCATACCCATCCGACGTGGTGAAGCAACGCCTCATGACTGACCCAATGGGTGGCGCCCTCAACGACGGACAACGACGATTCAGCGGCTGGAAGGATGCCTGCAAAGCAGTATGGCGCGAACGTGGTTGGAGAGGCTACTGGCGAGGCTTCGTGCCGTGCATCCTCAGGGCGTTCCCAGCGAATGCGATGGCTCTGGTCGCATTTGAGGGCGTGATGCGCAACTTACCATGAAACATCCACTTTAACACATGTATTAGAGAGGCTCGAATAGCTTCATATAGAGACCTATAAATTAACCAACACTCAACTCATTGAGATTTAGATGTGGATCATGGATCGTAGATCATAGCAGAGCATCGAAAATAATTGCGTAGGTGGCTGCGGCGAACAAGCCCAAGCTCAGGAATGTTGACACTCCGCATTCGGCCAGCGGAAATGCTCGGCCAGCTGTTTCGAGTATCCCGCGATTCCCCTTCAAGAGAACTGGTACGAATCAGTGCTCTGTTGGAACGCGCGATCTGCGATCGGGTCCGAGGCATTGGTCTCGAGCTCGTGGGAGTGATAGCAGAGTCGCATAGTGGATCGATCCTGGGCTTCTCTTTCCGGACACGGAGAACTGTCTTTTGTGTTCCTCTACAATGGTCAATTTCAGTTCACCTTCTTCATCTGCTCCAGAAGATTAAACTCGGCGGTTGTGGAAGAAAGGAAAAAAGAAAGAAAATCAGAGGCTGACGCTGGACCCCTGCGGCCTGAGGCCAACACGTTACTGCTGATCGTCGTTTCAGATCTGGGCCCTTCGTGAACCTGAACCTACTCAACTACTTCGCCTTTCAGCAATTGAAGGTGAGCACCGGCCATGGCCGTCGCACGCTCGTTGCGCCGCACGAGTCCCCTCAGCCTCATGCTGGCTGCTCTGCTGGCTTTCGGCTTCATCTGTTTCATGCTCTCTCCCTCCACGTCCTCCGCAACCGCATCCGCCGCTACCTCACAGCAGCGACAACAGAATGCCGCCGAGCACCCTCTCTCGCCGCCAACAAAACCGTTCTTCAAGTCACAAACGGTTCGCAGTGATGGCTATATGGCAGCCCCGCCGGTGGTTCACTACAACCTCAACAACCTCACCAGCACGAGCTCCGCCGCTGCCAACGGCGAGCGGATTCTTATCCTCACCCCACTGGCGCGCTTCTATCAGGAATACTGGGACAATTTGGAGAAACTGAGTTATCCCCACGAATTGATCTCTCTGGGTTTCATCGCCCCGAAGACCAAGGACGGAAACGCAGCCATCTCCGCGCTGGAGAAAGCCATCTCCAAAACCCAATCCGGGCCGATCGACGACCGCTTCGCTAGCATCTCCATCCTTAGACAAGACTTCGCACCCCCCTTGTCGTCTCAAGATGAGAAAGTCCGACACAAACTAGAGGCCCAGAAAGAGCGCCGCGAGTCCATGAGTCGTGCCCGTAACAGCCTCCTCTTCACAACCCTCGGCCCTAGCACGTCTTGGGTCCTCTGGCTCGACGGTGACATTGTGGAAACACCAGCCACCTTAATTCAGGATCTAACACGTCACAACGAGCCCGTGATCGTGCCGAATTGCTTCCAGCGCTTCTACGACAAGAGTTCTAAGAAGTGGGACATTCGGCCATACGACTACAACTCCTGGATTGACAGCGAGCAGGCTCAAAACCTGGCTGCGGAAATGGGTCCTGATGACATCCTCCTTGAGGGATACGAGGAAATACCTACGTATCGTACTCTCATGGCTTATTTGCCTGATCACAAGGCCTTAGATCCCCATCGCATGGTCGCCCTGGATGGCGTCGGTGGTACTGCTCTTATGGTTAAGGCCGATGTTCACCGTGACGGTGCCATGTTCCCCGCTTTCCCATTCTTCCATCTCGTCGAGACGGAAGGATTCGCCAAGATGGCGAAGAGGCTTGGTTATGCTGTTTTTGGATTGCCGGATTATTTCGTATGCTTTTTCCCCCTTCCATGCTATGCACCGGGTTTTTCACTAACGTGATACAGATCTACCATTATAACGAGTAACGGGTATCGCCCGTGTGTATCATGGCAGATCACTCATGCATCGAGCGCTGCGCGCCAGTCTACAATTCCATTTTTACATCCTCGGCGTTCTTCTCTTGTGGGCTCTATTCATTTTTTTGCGTCATATTTGGGGACGTGTAGGACAATCAAGCATGTTCATACCCACTTTTCTTGTATGGCAGAACATGGTACATGACTCGCTGGGCATGAGCTGATTCGAGGCGTTTGGAGGCTTCTTTGGAGAGGATTAGGAGTCGAGTGCTCTAAGATATGTGGCTGTCCGCGCTTGAGGTAGAGATAGGTGAAGCGCATTACTTGTTCTTGTCCATTGTTTCTGTTCATGTTGGAAGCGTAGAGAATCTGACTTTGATGTGACTTTTGCCAGGAGGTTTTGAGATTCTATAAACTAGAATTTTATACCCCAGTCCTTCAAGTTAGACCCAGTTGGGTGCCAAGAAACGATTCCCCACAGAATAACATCTTGCGAGGCAAAGACGAACGGGTCCGTCTTGCATTTGAAACATTTCAGTCCCAAGAAATCCTATACTTAAAGTCAATACTTTTTTCGTCCAATTTGGAAGGTAGAGTTAGACTTACGCAAGCATGATACCAGCACCAACAGCAACAGCAGAGAACTGGGAGATGGTCTTCCACACCTCTGCGCGCTTGTCCTTGCCAGTCTCCAACAGCTCAGGAATCACCGCTACGGTACCAACGTACAAGAAAGTACCCGCGGTAAATGGCAGAAGCATATCGCCCCATTGGAGGCTGGTGCCCATGAGGCCAGAAGTAGCAGAGTTCTCCAGCTCAGCGCCATGGCCACCGAATTCCTGAACGGCAATTCCAATGAATGTGCCCAGGAACGCACCCACTGCTGTGACGAACTGAGCACCCATAGCCTTGCGTTTGGAGAACCCAGACTGAATGAGGAGAGCAAAGTCGCCGACTTCATGAGGGATCTCGTGGAAGAATACCGCAACGGTAGTGGTCGCACCGATGGTCGGTGATGCGTAGAAAGACGAGGAGAGTGCAAGGCCATCGGTAATGTTGTGAGTAAAGTCAGCAATGAGATTCAGGTATCCGCCCAGCTTGACACTGGGGTTGATTTCCTTCTCAGGAGTTGACACCCCGGAGGCCTTCTCCAACTTGTTCGATTTGCGCTGCTTCAACTCGCCAGACTTGCTAGTGGCATCAGAGCCCGAAGTAGATGCACTTGTATCCCCATGGGAGTGGCCATGGGAGTGGTCGTGGCCGCCATCGCCACCAGTTGCAATGCGCAGAGCCTTGTCCATAGCCACAAACGTGAAGAAGCCAACCATGATACCAAGACCGAGCAGAAGGTTCTTGTTCGGTTCGACCATCACGAAACTAACGTGATCAGGCGAGTCCTCGCCGAGGAAGATCTCGGGAAGGAGGTGGAACAGCGTATCACCCAAAAGACCACCTACAGCGAAAGCAACCATGATCGACAGGGACGAGGGGTCAATGTTGGGAGGGCATAGTGCCAAGAGGAAGTCTACGGTCACGTTAAACAAGATCCCATTATTTGTGTTAAGTCATGATACGTACTGGGAGGGCCAGAGATATACAGCGTCGCGAGGAGGGAGTTCACAGCCGGGCTGCCTGGGAAAAGGACGGCGAAGATCTGAGAGAGAAGACTCGCAGTTTGAGGGGTCGTAGCGCGTTTATGCTCATTAAGCGACTCAACAAGGGGGCAATTCTATGAATATCAGATGCTGTCGCCCAATTTTCCCAAGCTTTGCCTGATAGCGCAGCGAGTTCTCATACCTGTAATTGCTCCTCGATCTCAGCAACAGATAGGTCTCCGGGGCGGGCACCAGCAGCCGCCAGAGCAGAGAACATCAGACATCCTACCACGAGCGCAAAGCCCGTGCGGTGTAAAGGAAACATTCTCGAAGCCATTGAGACCCAAAAACAACAAACGGTGGCGGAGGTGTAGAGAAAGGGACCAACAACCCGCGTGAGCCTCTTATCGCCGGGCTCGGACCACGTTATCGTAGACCCTGCACAAACCTGCCAAGACCCGGTGCAAACACTAAAAAAAGTTTCGATAACGCCGATAATTGCTTGATTCCTCCGCAACCTCAAGTCAACAAACGCAAGAATGGGCAAACTCCTACAGAAGAAGAAGAACCGGTCCGGCCTCTCCAAGGCCCGGGCCAAGAACAATCGCCTCAAGAGCGGTAATAAGAAGATCAACGTTCTGGGCAACCAGATCATCGCTGATAACTGGTATGCGGGACGCCTCAAAAAAAAAAAAAAAAAAAGTTGAATGACGCTAACAATGATCTTTCTACAGGGATAGAAACCAGACTTTGACCCAGAACTACCAACGCCTCGGCCTGTTGCACAAGCTCAACGCTCCGACCGGTGGTAAAGAGCGCCTCCCCATCCAAGGAGAACTCGCCGAAAACTCTCTCCAAATCACCGGCAGCGGCAACACCGCCCAGCAACTCGAGCTGGGAGAGACCCGAGTTGAGCGCGACCCCGAGACGGGCAAGATTCTTCGTGTGATCCGTGATGAGGAGCAGATCGAAGTTGCGGGACGCAAGCGCAATGCCGCGAACCCGCTCAATGACCCGCTGAACGGTCTTACCGACACCGAGGTCGACATCGGACCCGCCAAAGCGTCTGTGATTGTTCAGCAGCTGGAGCGCCAGGCTGATCGTGAGGGTCAGGCTGCCAAGAGCAAGAAGCCTCGCTATCTGAGCCAGCGGGAGGTCGAGTGGATTACGAGACTGGTTGAGAAGCATGGAGATAACCTGACTGCGATGGTTCGGGACCGCAAGCTCAACCCCATGCAGCAGACTGAGGGTGATTTGCGGAGGAGAATCAACCAGTGGAAGCAGTCCCAGGAGTAGAGATGGGCGAAGGCTCTCTTGTGCATTTGGTTAGGCGATTCGGGCGTTCTCTGGTCTTTTACTTCCAAAAATTGTCTCTACATATACGTGTATCCATGCATGTTCATGGGTGATATGATTGAGCAGTATATAATGGTCTCCAAATTAAACAGAGTGTGGGCTATCATGCGCTATAGAAAGAGTTCTCGTAAATGTACGTCAATTGGTCCCGAGGGTCGAATAGGTGACATTCTCGGCTGGTGCAAGATTCATGCGCTGCACAATGCGTACCCACCGACGACGGCGCCATTCTCCAACGCCATAGGTAGCATTTCCTGCTTCCTCCCAATCTTGGGAAGACTTGGCCCGTTTGTCTTTTGACGACGATCTTCCCTTGCTCTTTGACGATGTATGTGTCTCTGGCTCCAAGTCGCCGTAGCCCATGGTGGTCATCTCCTTACCTTCCTCGTGTACTGAGGTAGACTCTGACGGGAGGTCCCAGACCCAACCACCAATTTCATCGACAATTGAATTGCCTTCTGGTGAGAGCCCTGGCACCTCAAAGCCAACGCCAGTGATCATGCGTTCTACTACCCATTCCCGGCAATCCAGGTCAAGTTCCCACTTCTTACTTTTCCATTTCCAGCCAGATGGCGCCTGGACATCATCAAAGAAGCGGCAGCCGCGGGGTCGGTCCCCAGCAATTCGAGATGGGGATAAGGGGTCGTATGGTTGGGGACTGAACAGAAAGTTCTCCCATCCGGACTCTGATAGCCCTGGCGCGCGGTGCTGGACCTCAAAAATCTCGACCTCGCGCTCTTCAGGATCCGTGTCCAGCGAGATATCTGTCAATTTTTCCAACGCGGACATAGCGGCACTTGGATCCTTCGGAAGAGCGGCACTGAACATATCATGATTTTCGTCCCGAGGAAGTGGAGAACCTACATCACCAACCCCAACGTCTTGGATCAGGTTTCGGAAGAAGTTTCGGAATGTCGGGTTGTTGGACAAGATGGCGGCATTGCCACCCGCGAGCATTATGAGCCTGAGAGGCAAGAGGTGTGCTGTTAAGAAGAGAGCCGCAGCAGCAACGGTGCCCCCCAGGAAGAGAGTCGAAGACAGCTTTTCATTGGAGAAGTTGGTTAACGGTGCGAAGACAGATATGGTTGCGTCGTGGACATCTGAGAAATCCGCCATGCAGTTCTGCAAGTCTCGCATGTTTCGGAAAAAGTCCTTGGAGGTTTCAGATGCCGGCTTGATTGTTCTTGCCGGAGCTAGTGCTGGTCCTTCATAGGAGTAATAAGGAACAATGCTGGAGGTAGAGGTCGAGGGTGGTGGAGGGTGGCGAGTGATGAACGCCGGCACCATGATGAAGAGCAAGAGGATCACCAGAGGTAAGACCAGTAGTAGGTGGGGGTCCAAGCAGATGAAGGAATATACAAAAAGGAAAGACAGGGTATGAGTTGGGTTCCGCCAGGCCAAAAGGCGCTCTACCCGATTCTGGAACAGAAAGACCACTCCGATCCTGTAGCAGAGTCAGTCTTGTAGTTCAGCTGCATGGATGATATTACAGACCTCGCATTGAAGCGACGAAAATTGTTTGACATTGCTGGAAGACTGAAGCCTGGGCGTTTTGGAGAGGCCGTAAAGACCTTGTCTCCAGAGTTGGCATCTTCCTCGTCATCTTCTGAGGGGATGACTTGTTGTAGAAGCCTGCGTCACCGTCAGCAAAAATGTCACAGGAAAATGTTCCACGCCAGCCATACTTGGTCAATAATCGGTCTTGGATTGAATTCTTCGATTGCGAAGATGAGCGCGAGTGGTCACTGTCCACGGAGCCTTTACTCGTGCGCCTCGGTTTAGAAGAGATGTTCAGTACCGGTATCGGCTCATCCCGGTTCACCAGGGCTTCTGGGGTGTATTCATCCATATTGAGAGGATCTTGGCATGACTAGGGCAGGATGTATTCACTTCAATATAGAGAAAAGAAGAAGGGAAGTCGAGGGGAACCGAACCATCGGCAGGCGCAAGTTGCACATGCGAGCAGTGTCGATGCCTGCTAAATCGGGCAAAGATTTGTCCAAACTGGGGATTGTGTAATGGGTATTGTAAGACCCGCCGTTAGAGGTGGGTAAGATTCGTTCGGTACGGTACAGTCAGTCCGCAATCAGGGGAAACCCAGGGTTCGGATTATTGAAAGTAACTAATTAGCTGCAAGTTGTTTACACTTTTCTTTTATATCAACTCTTCTCTCAAGAAAAAAATTCCTCTTTGATCCAAACTTCTCCTTACTCTTTCCCACCCCCCTACCCCTCCCCCTTTCTGTCGTTAAATTGTTTGGTTGTGGTGGATCCTACCTCACTGCGACCGCCTGCTTGCCCCAGCAACCTAAACCTGAGCTACACCAAATTTATTTCTCAACGCCAGACCCCTCGCCCGGGCACCGCAAAAGGCTTTACTCGATTCTTCCCGACATGGACCGGTAACCACTTCGACTGGGTCGCGCGACTGTGCTGCTCATCTTTGTGATCATTCCTGTCAAATTGTACCCTCGCCGTCAGATCCGGTGCGGATTGTCGATTTGAAGATTGCTCTCTACTAGAAGCCGCGTGGTATCTGGAATAATGCAGGCCAGCTCGTCGCAGGCTTCAGGGAGGGGCCAGTCCGGAACAGCCCAATCACGGTCATCCAATACCTCCAGAAACGACGACTTGGGGTCAGGAGGTAGGACCCAAAGCCTCGTCAGGATACGACAATTGCTAACCAACACTCGAAATCCAGCGGAGACTGCCGCTCGCAGACGCCTTCAGAAATCCGCCTCAACCAATTTCTACATGAACACCCAGATCAATGTGGATTCGCAATCGTCGAGAGGTGTAGCGGGACCACGTTCAGGGGACATGAGTCGAAGAAGGTTGTCCATTCGAGGCCAACAGGCTCCTCAGGGGCCCCGGCCGCAAGACAACTCGCGCTGGAGGTAGGCTTCACTTGCAAGCCCCCATGGTCCCTGCCCGCAGTGGAGACTGAATGCTCAAATTCTAATGTCTCAATTATAGCAAACCAACGAACCACTACGTCCATCCCGAAGATTCACCGACTGACGCTACGAACGATTCCACGAAAGGGTACAATTTGCGGTCCACAAGTGTGGGCAACCTGTCAAAATTGGACCCTGCTCAAACCCCGCCGGAAAGCATGGACTTTCTAGCGCCCGTCAATTTTGACGACTTCCACAACAGCATTATGACCGAGCCCACATTAAACCACTTTCCTATGCCTGGGAATGGTGGAACTGGTGGAGCGGCCTCTGAGAACCGCGATTCGGGTCTGTCAAACAACAGTGATTGGACAAACAATAGCTACGAGAGCAATATATCGGACCGGACGCGAGGTGCTTCGGCTCGCCGCAAAAGCGAGGTGTCGCGTCTGAATGGCCTGAACCCTGCGACCTCAAGGCTATCAACGACCTCCGCCAATGCCCGCGGCCGCCGCTCAAGTATTGCACAGCCCAATGATGCTGGTCCTATCAATTCTCGAGCATCACGAAAGTCTATCAGCTCAGGGGCTTTTGGTCCCACAAACGCTTCAGCAAGGCGTGCCAGTCTGAGCGCTCGTAAGATCAGTATGGACACAACTCGAACCGATCCGAACAATTTTCTTCGGCCTCGTGGTCAACCAACCGAACCACCGCGGGATGAGACTAGAGTACCGTCGTCTGTACGGAGCCTTAAGGCCAAGTCTATGCAACCCTCTCCCCGTGAGCCGCGTAACACTTTTTTGACTGCGACCGGTGCGACGGACCACTCACGGTCTTCTTCGACCAATGCAGTCCGGACGCCAGTCAGGAACCCGTCAAATACGTCCGGGTCAACAGTGACAACTCCTTCCTCGTCCTCTAAGCGTATGTCTACCATGCCCCATGCTTCCGGCTTGGGTGCACGCACTATCAGTCCAACTGATGCACGTCGAGCCAAGCGAATGTCGATGATGCCCACCGTTCCTCCCATGCCTCACACACCTCCTACACCAACAGAGCCGCTTCCCATCCGGCCTGTGTCATCAACTCAATCACCTTCTCTTCTCCCCAGGAAAAGCGTCACTCCGTCGTCCAACCGAACGACTCCAGACCCGAACCGCAAATCATACAGCTCTGGCTTGTCATTGTCATCAAACACAAGTTACAATTCGATTCGGAATTCTGGAAGTTCTCTCCAACCACGTCTGTCTCAGAATTTCTCCTCTTCCCGATTACCCACACCGAAACCACGTACGGAGCAGAATTCCTCTTCTTCCACCGGGGAAGAGGTTCCGCCAGTGCCCGCAATTCCCAAGGCTTACGAGTCGCCTAAGGGTGAGCTTGATGCGCCTGTCTTCCCAGCGCCAAGGAAGTCTAGTTTACCCGTCGACATTGGCCTTCTTAACATTTCTTCGCGGGATTCAGACTCAGAGGCTCGGGTCCCTACCACCGAGAATGTTGACTATACCCGTGGACACGCTACAAAGACACCCGAGTCTCGTACAAGAAATTCTACGGTTGTGGGTCGCAAGGGTTTGCAGCCACTGAAACTACCCCCGTTGAACCTGCTACCCTTGGGTACTCCCATGACAACCAAAATCGAAGCTTTGAAGGACAGGGAAGCTGAGGAACGGAAATCATATACGCCGTCCAATCAAGTCATTTCAAAAACTCCTAGTACCCCGATGACCGCTTCAAAGGTCAATTTCTGGGGTTATGGCGACGAGGAAGATACAGGGCCTGCCACAATAGCCCGGAGTAGCACATCGCATTTTGCATTGAGCTCTACCTCTTCAGGGGCGCTGCGGACTGCCAGCAGCACTAGTGCCTTTGAAACGCCTAATGGCACTCGCAACATTTCACCCTATGCATCATACACTTTACCAAAGAGCGGCTCCGAGTTCAATGCACTTCGCTACCAGGCGAGTGCCGATTATTCTAACCGAACATCTCAGTCGTCTAAACTGACGGGACCACGACCTCAAACACAGAGTGCCGTTTCCACACCAGCTGCGGAAAGACTGAGCCAAATCTCGACGCCATCGGAGCCGGAAAGTGCTCCTGCGCCTGTTTCAAACTCAAAGGAGCGATTGACTGTAACCCGGCTTCGCAGCAACTCCAAGGCTAATCAGCCTCCTGAAACCGATTCCGATTTGACCAAGTATGATCACATGCCGCCGCCAAAGCTTCCTGCGTCTGCGACGTGGAACAATTTGTCCTCCATCCCATCCACTAGTCCCACCGTCAAGTCTTCATTCCTCAAACCTCGGCGACAGTCATCTGTGTCGAGCATTTCGAAGCAAGCTGCCAATCGGAAGCCCAGTGTCAGCAGTGATCGAAGCTTGCGTCTGGAGCCTACTCCTTCCAACGAGTCCGGTGCCAGTGAACATTCTCAAAACCGCGCTTCTGGAGCCTACGTCTCCCCAGTTCACAAGATAATCAACTCTGCCCGATCCAGCGTTGCTGCTTCTCCGCGGTCGGCTGACACCAATATCGATGCAGACGTTGCTATTGCCGACGAGGAGATGAGGAGACTGGGGTCTAAGCGCAAGGACTTTGAGGTTGCAGCAAAGGAATTGGATGAATTGCGTCGCAAGGCAGGACCGAAAGATCGTGTCAGTCCCGCTCAGGCTCTGAAAATGGCGAATTTGAACATCTTTGAGCGCGGCGAGATTATTGACTACCGGGACATCTTCTTCTGTGGCACCCAGAATGCCAAGAAGCATGTCGGTGATCTCCATTCAGGCGCTGCAAACTTCGGCTACGACGATGATCGGGGAGATTACAACATTGTGATGGGTGACCATTTGGCCTACCGCTACGAGGTTGTGAGCGTGCTTGGCAAGGGAAGTTTCGGTCAGGTCGTGCGTTGTGTTGACCACAAGACCGGCGCTTTGGTTGCAATTAAGATTATTCGCAACAAGAAGCGCTTTCACCAGCAAGCGTTGATTGAAGTAAACCTCCTGACAAAGCTGAAGGAGTGGGATCCCGATCGCCGTCATAGCGTGGTCAACTTTACCCAAAGCTTCTACTTCCGTGGCCATCTCTGCATTTCAACTGAACTTCTCGGCATGAATCTGTACGAGTTCATCAAGGCACATGACTTCAAGGGCTTCTCCCTCAAGCTCATTCGCCGCTTCACCAAGCAGATGCTTACCAGCTTGACTTTGCTGCATGCCAAGAAGGTCATTCATTGTGATCTGAAGCCGGAGAACATTCTCCTTGTGCACCCGTTGAACTCGGAAATACGCGTCATTGACTTCGGTTCGAGCTGCTTCGAGAACGAAAAAGTCTATACATATATCCAGAGTCGGTTCTATCGATCTCCAGAAGTCATTCTTGGAATGTCTTACGGCATGCCGATTGACATGTGGAGTCTTGGGTGTATCCTGGCTGAGCTTTTCACCGGATATCCCATCTTTCCCGGTGAGAACGAGCAGGAACAACTGGCCTGCATTATGGAAGTGTTTGGACCCCCGGAGAAGCATTTAATCGAGAAGAGCACTCGCAAGAAGCTCTTCTTTGATTCTCTGGGCAAACCTCGCCTTACCGTCTCGTCCAAGGGGCGTCGCCGTCGTCCAAGCTCCAAGGAGCTCCGGCAAGCCCTCAGATGCGATGATGAAGCCTTCCTTGACTTCCTCGCCCGTTGTCTCCGCTGGGATCCTGCTCGTCGTATGACGCCTCACGACGCCCTGAAGCACGAGTTTATCACCGGCGTCAAGGTGCAATCTCGGCCGCGGATGTACGCCGCAATGAACTCACCCTCCAAGCGAGGCACCAGCACCTCGAGCTCGCGTCCACTTCCCGAGCCTCCGGGCCAGAGCTTCAAGACCGGCTCGTCTGGTCGCCTTCGTGATGCTTCCGGGACCTCCCCCGTCAAAGGCTCCGGAAAACGGCATTCGACCGTGAGCGGCCTCCCACCGTCCAGCCCGGCGAAGCGAGCACCCACCAATCCCACCAGCACGTCCGGAACTGCATTGCCCCGTGCCTCAGCACGAAGCATCAGTGGGAAAACCGATCTCGCGACGGCGGCGGCTGCGACCAGCTTAGTGAGTTAAGCCGGCGCCAGTCGACACAACCTCTAGAGAACCTCCATCCGCTGACCAACTACAGAGGACCAAGTAACGTCTACTTCATCTTGTTCTTCTCCAGCCCTGTAATCATAATTGTTATTTTTCGTTTTATTTCTTTTCTTCTTGTTTTCCTCATGCATCAGGTGGTTTGTCATGTCGGCATTTGTTGATCATGATGCGAGATCGGGAGATGAGAACAGGGACGGCATCCATCTTATACCCGTTATTTTTTGTTGACAGCATTTGCATCTGGGCCCTGATATGATTTTTGTGAAGGGTTTATTGCGACCATGTCCCATGTTCCATGTCTTCCGTTGATGTCCCTCGTTTTACTCACGATTTCCCCTGGGGCTTTTGCTCCTGTTGTACATTTTTATCGCTTGCATCTCTCGTGTGAGAGCTTCATGAGTGCTCTATAGAGCTCGGATTGGCAATGAATTGGCTATTCTTTCTATCTTCATAATTATCCCATCTAAAGTGTGGTTCAAGTATAGATGTGTGGGTCCGCGTATCGGCTTAGCTGGCCTCATCGCCTTATCGTGTTTACTCCACTTCAACTGTCCGACTCTCCGAGACTCCAACTTCTTCATGTCCACCTTTTCGCAATGAATGGCTTCGACTCTAAGGGCCTCGACGAGGATGCCTTCGGAGAAAAGTCCGGCCTCTCAGGGGTAAAGGCCTTTGACGCTTTCCGTGAGTTCACGCAAACTTCCTGCAGCTCATTCAGCTCGCGGTTCAATTGAACACAATTACACGTTAAAAGACCAGTCCGCCTAACAATTCCCTCTCCAGCCAAAACGAAAGCCTCCTACACCACTCCTTCCGCTCGAGGCGGCCAGTGGACCGTCCTAATCCTCCTCGTCTGTACCCTCTTCAGCTTCTCCGAGTTCAAAACATGGTGGCGCGGCTCCGAGCACCACCACTTCAGCGTTGAAAAGGGCGTCTCGCACGACCTCCAACTCAACCTCGACATTGTCGTCAACATGCCATGTGACACCCTCCGCGTCAATATCCAAGATGCCGCCGGCGACCGCATCCTCGCAGGCGACCTTCTCAAGCGCGAAGATACGAGCTGGCAGCTATGGATGCAGAAGCGCAATTACGAGACCTCGGGCGGTGCGCACGAGTATCAGACTCTCAGCCATGAGGACGATGAGAGAATCAGCGCCCAGGAGGCGGATGCACACGTGCACCATGTTATTGGGGAAGTGCGCCGAAACTCAAGACGCAAGTTTGCCAAGGGGCCGCGTATGCGCTGGGGCGAGACGGCGGATTCTTGTCGGATTTATGGAAGTCTCGAGGGAAATAAGGTCCAAGGTGATTTCCACATCACGGCGAGAGGCCATGGGTATAGAGAGATGGCGCCGCATCTTGATCACTCAGGTATGTTTGGGCTTTGTGATTTGGATCCTTTCGGGGATTTTGGGAGTGGATTGGATTGAACTGACGTGGACTATAGCGTTTAATTTCTCGCATATGATTACCGAGCTCTCTTTCGGTCCTCACTATCCGAGTCTGCTGAACCCTCTCGACAAGACTATTGCGGAAAGTGATAGCCACTATTACAAGTTCCAGTACTTCCTTTCCGTGGTGCCGACGCTGTATTCCAAGGGCAGAAACGCTCTTGATGCATACACCTCGAAGACGCGACCTGGACGAAACACCATCTTCACAAACCAATATGCAGCAACGAGCCAGAGTGGTCCGATCCCCGAAACGCCGATGCTCGTTCCAGGCATCTTCTTCAAGTACAATATTGAACCGATCATGTTGCTGATCAGTGAAGAGCGAACTGGATTTTTGGCCCTGGTCATTCGGGTCATTAACACTGTCTCAGGTGTGCTTGTCACTGGTGGTTGGATTTATCAGATTTCGGGGTGGATTGGCGAGTTCTTAATCAAGAGACGGAGGCAGACGGAGGGTGTATTGACGGGGAAGCATTATTCGGATTGAGGAGTTATAAACTGGTTTTGAATGCATTTTCTTTGGTGTGTTTCTTATAGTTGGGTTTGTTTCTACATTTTGTACACAAGCACATCTGAACGGATGGACTACTTAAAAATCATTTCAGATACGTCTTGACCCTTCACCCTAATTGATACAAGGCTCAACTTTCGGGACTACGGCAAGATAATTGCATGCAGACAGAAGTTGTATTGAAGACAAGATCATGGTATATAACATCAAGCGCCACCCCAAATGCCCAACCCATCTGAGGACAAGGAATTGTGTAGACCGATTCTCAAACCTCAAAGATCTCGCCCATGCCAACTCCAGCGCCCTCGGCACCAGCCCGACTATCGACCAAGTCCAACCGCCACTTCTCCCAATCGCGCAGTTTACTCTTAATATTGCGCATCCACTCGACGCGCTTGCGCGCTTCTTCCTCGGCTTGGGCGCGCGCAAATTCAGCCTCGTCGAATTCATCGTCAAGATTCTCTTCGGATAGCAACTCGAGGCTGCCACGCGCAGCAGGGGCATGGGGATGGGGCGGGTTGGACGAACCGGCCCGAGCGCGGTTACCAGATCCTGTAAAGGCAGCGAAGCCACTGGACAGAACAGTCGAGAAAGACGAGTGCTGCTGCTGGGCCATGCTACGGCGACGGGCATGGTCAGGCCGTCCACCAACAAGGTCGACATCATCGAACGCATTAGCACCGGCGTCAGCGGCAGACTCAGCGCCCTCTTCGGGATATTGATGACCGGCCAATTCCTGACGCTTCTCTTGCCAGACGCCACGGCGCAGATCAAAGTTCTCACCCTCTAAGGCACGAATGCGGCGCTCCAGGCGCTGACGTTCTTCATCTTCAAGCTCGTCGAGGGCTTCGTCGTCTGCGCCGCCACCGGCCTCGCGCTTGCGAATACGGTCACGCTCTTCACGGAGGCGAAGGTTCTCATTCTCGATACTGGCTAACCTTTTCCGCATGACAGCCATTTCTTTCTCGATCTTTTCGCTTTCGCGGAGACGGGTTTGGTGCCGACTCTCAGATTCCTTGTGCAGGTTGGCCATGGCCTGGAGCTTCTTATCGAAAGTTTCAACCTTCTTGTCAGCCTCGCTTTTCTCATTTTTGAGTTCTTCGATTTCGCGTTGCAGCGACTTGATCAGAGTCTCGGTTGATGTCTTGTCCACACCTTCCTTGACGGCCTTTTCGGACGCGCGTGTAAGGGCCTGCTTTGTATCTGCCAATTCACGCTGAGAACGCTCAAGTGCTATCTGATTATTTGCGATTTTCTCCTCCAATGCCGCGAGTTGGCTTTCGTGGGCCTCATTAGAGGATGATTGTGAGGCAACTTGAGCCCGTAGATTGGAAATTTCCAATTCCATAGCCTCAATAGTGGCCGACTTGGACTCTACCTGACGCACGAGATCCGCTGGTGGTGAATCTGATGATCCTGGTGTAGAATTGGCATGGTTCCGGTTTGACCGAGACTGGAGTTGTGAGTTTTGCCGTTGTAGCGAAGCAATTTCTTCTTTCTGTTCCAACACAAGTCAGCCTGTTTCACTTTTCCGGGGACACGAGGCCCTTACCAATGTCTCAATACTCGCCGCCTTCTCCTCGGCTTTCTTCAGCTGCTCTTTCAGCTCTGGCACATCCACACTACTTTCGCGCAAATCCTCTAATTGATCTTCCGTCTTGCGCCAGCGGCTCGTCGCATCCGCTAGCTCCTTCTCAATGCGCTTATTGTCCTTCTCAAGCTCAACAATCCGCGAAGATTGCTTCTGGAAAACTTCATGGACTGACTCTCCGTCTGCAGTCAGGGGCGGTAGTGACTGCGGAGGAGACTTGAGAGTGGAGGCTGGAGAAGGTGAAGGACTGCCCTGAGACACGGAAGTTTTGCGGAATGAGGACGAGCGCATCTTAGACTGGATTGACAGTGACGGCTGGCGGGTGTGACCGGCTCGAGGAGTATCCAGTCGGGCTGGTTGAGCCTCTGTCTCGGGACCAGGAGAGGTGGGGGCGGGGGGGCATGGGTTCAACGGGAGACTCAGTAGGCGCATCAGACTTCTCTGGCTGCTCCTGCTCTTCTGGTTGCTCGGAGGTTTCGGTCTTTATCGCAGTCTCATCCTGCGATTTCTCCTCGGCGGGGGTCACTAGCGATGTTGTCTCCGGGACAGGTTCAGCCGCAGGTTCCGTTACCGGTTCTTCGGTGGTATCAGTCTCTTTGGCGTGATCGGCATCTTTTGGTGTATCTGTCGCGGCTGAGGCCTTCTTGTTGGCCTTCTTCTTCTGTTTCTGGAGCTGGGCCACCTGCAAAACGCGGTACCTGTTAGCATTGGGAGATCACCACGATATCGGGACGAAGAAGGAGATACCCTTTTCTTGGCGGCAGCCAGCTTCTCGGCTTTAATGCGCTCGTCCTCGTCGGCCATGATTAATGGTGAACGTGGAATCAATGGACTAGTGGAGGTGGAGGAAGTGGAAGGAGTCGGAGAATGGACAGCTTTCCCCATCTGTGCACGGGCCACCATCGATCTATACGGGCATGCAATGCACTCTGAACATGCACGTCGGTACACCGGCAGGGCTATTCCCACCGGAAGATATTATCGGTCGCACAAGATATATCAGATTAATGGCACTCAGGTGCATGCACTCAGTCTGGCCATAAGATTCTACAAGAACACGGACAAATAGACTTGAGATTACCAGCCTATCGACTGGACGCAATACTTGGTGGTAAGATAATCAGCCTCGAGGCTTGCCCACACTCGGAAGTTTAGTATCGTAGATGACTACCCAAAAGGCAGCTTTGGAACACACAATTGGTTGACAGTACATTGGCAGATAGATGGAGGTATCATTAAGAGGTATTAACAGCAGAACCGCAGAGAAAATCGAGGCGTCTTCCATGTCGGTCTCGTGCCCGAACGCCCGTGGCAAAAGAGACATGCAGGTTGAATTGCGCCACAAGCCCGAGCTCATCAATATCAGACCGAACGCCTCCGGCTATTATGAAAGAATCACCGATCAACGGGAAAGAGAATCAAAACAAACAAATTGAGAGAGCAGCTGAAGCAGAAACCCCCTAAACTTCCATTGCATCCGCAATCTCTTCACTCATCGCCCTCACCATACCCTTGCTGTGTGAGCGCGAGCGAATCTCTTCATCGCTGAGCATGAATTGATCCTCGTCGTCAATCACAGGATGCGAGGGTTGATGATCCAGTTCGTCCTCATCGTCGCTTTCTTGATGACGTAGTGAGGACTCCACCCGGCTTCCGAGCCAGTAGCGCGCGCGCTTGCTGGAACTGAGGTCTGGAGTCAAGTATCCATCGTCGAAATTGCGTTTGCCAGTGGGCGTCACGGCCATCTCACTATCCTCAGGAGGACTATGGCTGAGAATCGGGATTGCTCGCAGGTAGAGATAGCAAACGCGCTTCCGCAAGGGGTTGAACCAGAAGTAATGCAGACTCCAGATCGCTCCGTCATCAGCGTCAGCTGGATCTTCCTCTGGGGAGTATGAGTAAACCGAGCACTCCTTGAGAGACATGTGGTCGTCCATGATCCTCCACATCCGCGGGCCCCAGGCAGGAGTGCTGCTGTTGTATGATCCCGAAAGGGTTGCTGGGGATGATGGAGAGAAATCGATGGACTCGCGAGGCCGCAGATTGTATAGCGTTGAGTTTATCGTATTCATCACACGCTTGGGATGGCGCTCGCGGCGGAAATCCGTTGGTCGTAGCACATGTGAGAAATCATAGTCGGAATGGCTTGCATTGAGCGTAGCAATGAGATAGGCGAACGTGCGACGGCTCGAGTGCTCACTCAGGGGCCCAAAGGGACTCGAGCGTGACAAGTTCAGGGTTTCAGCGGCCTCGTGGGCGTTTGGTGGAGATAGCGAGGCAGAGAGACGAAGGATTGATTCATACTGGGCTTCAAGCGATTGTTCAATGTGGTTGTAAAGCTTCCGGTCGGATCGCGCAGCCTTGGTCGTGTACAAATCACACCCACCCACGATATGGCAGTCATTGGTATCAAAGTTCAGAGAACTTGTAACATCCTCAAACTCTGGGAGAGGAAGAAACTGAAGGAGACGAACGTTGAGTAAAGCCGACCGGAAACAGAGATGGGTGATGTGTCACCAGGGCGACCAGGGGATATCAACCTACCTTCATCCTAGCAGAGAGCGATTCGAACGCTAGTGATCAAATCGGTCTATACTGCAGAGTGATTCTGTCGATTCTGCGATGGTGAGAGAAGACGTGGCTGAAGCGCTGGAATTGAGCGGTGATGAGATGACGCGGAAGGTCGCGCCGGAGCCGGAGGTAGAGCGGAGATGGGGGGCCGATCGGCGATAACAGAGTCACAAGGCCAGATAGCCGCAAGCAGTAGGAGAAGGGCAACCAGCTGGGATGAAGGAAAAATCAAAGGGAATCAACGGAATCGGGGCAGATGATAAAGGGCAGATGTCGCAACTGAAGCCCACGATAAGAGGGGGGGTGCAAGTTGCAATCACGTGGTCGACAAGGTTCACCAGTGAGAGGGCGCTCTGACCTCACGAGTGGCCCAATCCATGGATCACTCGTTCTGCCCTTCACAGCCCGACCGCGGCCAAGTTGCGAGAGATGTCTTCTGCGTCCTGAATTGGCAGGTTGGTATTATCAGTATATAAACAAAGGTCGCTACGCCAAGTAAAGAAACAAAAAAAAAAAAAAAAAGAAAAGGAATAAAGACACAATGAGTCGCTCCGTCGTTACATGATCTTGGTGACCACGTCTTCCTCAACCTGGGGAGAGCATTAGCCCGCACCTGGGAGGGGGGATGGGAAGTTTGAGAGGAGACAGGGATTGGGAACATCGATCTACAAGAATGTCCATCCACAATGGAAGACATCCGAGTATCGCATCCCATGGGATGGGAAAGGGGAGATTGTATCCGACTCACCTCCATATCTTCCAGGCTGTCCTGCTGGCTGATGCATCGTAGTACATTCTTCTTGCTACTTTCCTGCATTTCTCCCGCCAACAACAGCTCATCCAAGATGAAATATGCCTTCTGGAAATTGAAGATGATGTCCAGCTCGCACACGTTGCCGTAGTATTTGTCCATCTGTTCGACGTAACGGTGGACGATCTCAAGATTGATCAGCTCGTTATCGGTAGATGAGCAGCCGGCGATGAAGAAGAGAGAAGCATAACGACGGTAGACGACTTTCGAGTCTGCAGAATCCCCAATGGTTAGTAAGGGGAGTCTTGGTGTTGATGCTAGTATTTGGGGGGAGGGTGACAGCCACCTTTGTATTCGAGGAAATTGCACATTCGCGTCCGGCGCGACAGAACCAGCTGGGTCACATCTTTGATGATCTTGGCCTTCTCCTTGGGAGAAAGGGTGGTAAACCACTTAGCCAGGCGCTGCGCAGAAATTTGTTAGTCGGCTTCAAGCCAGGTGGACCGGAATCAGGGTGGGCCACGAGGAACGGGACGCACCACTTTGCCCTGTCGGGAGAGCAGAATCAAGTAACTGGTCACAGTCAGTTGGACGCAATCTCTCGAGAGTCACGTCAGCGTTCTCACCTGATGGGCATTCTGATGGTGGAAGCCGAAAAGGATGGCGAAGCTGGGAGTTGTTGAAGCCGTGGCGGACCCGAGCTCTAGAAAAATTCTTAGAGTGGAGCAGAGGGGAGGTGCCCCGCCGCAAATGCCCTACTTTGAGACCTGTCAGTGGAAGGTATTCAAAGCTTCTCAAAACTTGAGAGTCACTAAGCTGTGAAATGGGCAGTCTGGGTTTCACGCACGGTTCGATGTTCAGGGTGACTCAACGCTGCGCTTAGGTACGCAGCCGCAGCCCTCCCACGGTCACGTCACAACATACTCCCCCAATTTGCGTCTCCTCCAAAAGTGAGAAGTATAACCCATTGGAATTTGGACCAGAATAGATTCAAGAGTTGCACTGATCTGGATGACTCACTAAGCTCTGAACATGCACTCTATCCGCCCGTGATTAATCTTATTGACACCTACATCTACCAACACAAAGGTGGCGACAGCGACTTACGACACTCGCATCAATAAATTGCTCGTGCACTCGGTATCAACCTCCAGATTAACGATTATTAATAACACAAAAGCTCAAAATTACCCGCGTCCCCCGCAGATTAAACAAAATAAATTCCAAGATCGTTTTCCTTTTCCGAGCTGGGAGACCAAGGCAGTCAATTCCCAAACAGGATCGTCAATCGTACACTCGTCTTTTCATCCCTGGCCTGTGAACGCAGATTAAACGTCAGCCGCGAAGAAATATCGTGGTCTTAAAAGACTAGCTCTCCTGGCCACTTGTGTGTGAGAGACCTTCTCCGCAGTGAGCCTTATGGTCAAGGTCACCCTGGGAGCTTCGACGACTGACTTTTTGATGGTCTACTTGTCTCCAAGTTTAGACCTGGGCCATGTTGGGGCGACGACGGCTGCCAGAGCGGCCACGCACGGCCGAGGTCGCGCTGCGGGCCATGAGGACTGAAATGACAAGAGAGGCCATATAACCAGCCCAGCCGAACCACAGGAAGGCAGTTGAGGCCTGGGCCTCACGGCAGCGCTTGGTCATGTTGTAGGAGCCATTAGTGATCTCATTGTGAATAAGGTATTCCTGGGACAAGTTGTTAGCCACGAACCCGCTATGAAAATGTACTGAACTCACATGGTTGGTGCAGGAGTGGACTTCCAGCTTCGCGGCCAGCGCAATAGCGGCGCAGAAGAAGAAGATAGCGTTCAGCGCATCCAGAATGATCATGAAAATAGGGTGAATGGCCCAGTCCGGGTTCCAAGAGGCAGGGAAGAGGTAGAAGAGTGTGAACATCGAGAACGCGGACACGAACATCGTATAGTTGATCGAGCTCGGGTTGCCGGCGAATGCCTGGGCGATCATGTTACCAATGAGGGACATGATGAGGAGAGTCCACACAAACTAGCCACGATCAGAATTAGCTATAGAACGGGGAAAGCCTGGTTCGCAGCACATACCTCCCACACACGGAGACCCAACTGAACACCCCGCAAACCCATTTTGGCTGAGATTCCTGAACGGTAAGGTAAGGTATAATTTTGCGAGATAGAAGGGGCCGAGTGATTGAAATGTGACCAGAAGAAGCTGAATGGGTTGATCGAACAGCGTTACTGCTCAACTTTAGGGCAGCGTGGGCATTAAATCACGGAAGGTCCGGAGGGATATGATGACGATATAGAAAAGCTACGGGGAAGAAGTCCCTACGTCATGCATCGACGCGCTCGGGAGCCGGCGGCACCCAGAGCTTATTGGTACGAAGGGTTTGATCAGGATTCCACGTAGCTGCGGAGCTTGGTCAATGACAAAATGAGTCTCGGTGTCTGCAAAAACTCTTTTCTTTGCTGCGAGTCTACAACCACCCCGAGGTGACTCTGCCCCACCAAGGGTTTGCGATTGCGGGTCACATACTCTTTCCTCGACTGCTCTCTCTTATGCTAAAGTAAATTTTTTATTTTTCGGTTTTGGGTTGGATGTTCCTGTGTTTTCTTGTCATCCCTGCTGCATTCTTTAAAACTTGAATGGAAAATGCTTTGCTAGGGATACGCACACGCACTGCGGTGCATTAGGTATGGCCTGATCAATAATGAGACTTTCTGCCGCCGAAACTTGGGACGAACTTGAAGCTCGGACCAATAGCAAGAGGACAGGAACGTAATAGGGCTAGGTGGAACCTTGGAACGTGAGGCCAGAAAATAGGAAATGCTAGAGGAAATGGGAAAAAAAAAAAAAAAAAAAAAAAAGAGAGAAAGAAAAAAAGAGATGGTTCCAGAGGGGGTCGAACCCTCGACTTTGGCGTTATTAGCACCACACTCTAACCAACTGAGTTATGGAACCCTTCTTAATGGTGAACGTGCAATCATTTGCATTATGAAGCAGATCGCTCGAAGTAGGCAAATCACATTTATCCATCCGAAGAAGATTACTCTCTTTTTGGGCACGGGCGGCCCCCACGCAAGCAAGCTCAAGTAAACGCGAACGATCTCTATGGACTGAATTCAAATGTTCCCGTCGTGCGGCATTGAGAAGATATCGCTCCCAACAATGAGTTCCTGGTATTCGACTTAATTGGTTTTCGACCGGGCAGGCCCATGTGAGCTCCCAGGCGAATGGTGAATATATATCAAGTCTCGGATTCCAATACTATTGGAGAGGCCACGAAATAGCGATTGCCTGGAATAAAGACAATCCCAGAACCCGATATGTAGAAGTAGAAAAAACTAGTCAGATTCATGTACTAGATGCAAGTGTTTGTCCACAATGCCAAGAGCCATGATTAGATCGCAAAGCTGTCTTCGAAGATCGAAAGCGAATGCCTAAGCTGAGACACCGCTTAGTTCTTTTTGAAAGGACTCTGAACAGAACCATATCTGGATAGTGTTAGAGAATCACCAGCAAGTTCATATAAATGACACAACAAAGCTCACCCTTGAGGACACTGATAGCCCAACGCAGTACTGCCACTGCGCATGTAGCAGATCTTGGCCTTCTGACATTCCGCCGTATCGCAGACGGGAGGCTTAACGCTCTTCCTACCCTGGAGATGATTTTGCAAAGTGACGAGCTTTCGATCCCTTTCCATCGCCTCTGTTACCCGGTGCCAGAAAGTCGCATTCAAAGGCGCATCCTTGTTCCACTCAGCAGCTGGCCCATAAGTCTCACGAGTAGAGTATTCAAGCTGGAAGGTGGGCCCGTCATCGCGGAGATTGGAATACTCAGACACATTGCTGAAGAATGTATAGGCTTCGTAGACGTTGAAGTTGCCCGTGTCAACCTCATACAGCCGGAATGCGCTGTTCATATTCGTGAGAGGTGTCACGCTGGGTCCGAGCCAACCTGTCACGAGAGCAGTTGTGGCATTCTGGACTGTGCCGTTATTTGCGTAATAGATCATAAATTGGTCCTCGTGATTGTGACCGAAGAAGATCTCGGCAATGACGTGCGGCGAGTACCGGCCCACGATCTGGTAGAAAAGGTTGGTAGGATCGGGCAGCGGGTTGTAACCATCCCAGCCACTCGGTACATGACCGACGAGCCAGACTCGCTCACTACTATCCTCTGCCTTCTGGAGCTCTTCGATCATCCATGAGAAGACCCCCGAGTTGTCAGGATCGGTGGTGTTGACCAGGTTCAAAAAGTTCCGCTTATACCAGAAGTCTGCAAACATTAGTTTCTCAGGCCTCAATTTGGACGGGGGAGAAAATCACCCGTGTTGAAAGCGATGATGCGGAGTCCATAGTGAGTCTTGACCGAGTAGCCTCCATAATGGGTTCGTGCTTGCTCTGCAGTCTCGCGACTGATCCACCCCTCGTGTTGCCACAAGGCAGACAGGTGGTCGAAATTCCAACTCATTTGTTCACCTAGTCGGCCAGGAAATCTGTGTGGGGCGTCGATATTCGCAGGACTGGAGTCATGATTACCCAATGCGCAGAAAACAGGCCCTGAGATGTATTGCTTGAGCATGTCGAAGACACTGGTCTCTGTGTATTCAATGTAGTCTCGGGACATTTGAAGCTCGGGATCGTGCGAGGCAAGATCACCAGTGTAGATGGTCCATGCCAGTGAGCCAGCACAAGTTTCCTGGGTGGTACCGGTCAAGGGACCCACGGCCTGTAGAGCTGCCAAGGCCAAATCGTACGGGGTATCGCATAGGAAGGAGCCATAAGGCGAAGCCGGAAGCAGTGCCTCGCTCTGATTTGAAAGAGTATTGAAGTTGTCAGAACGACAGCACAAACCAGAAGTGCAGTTTGCTTCCGCACTGACAGCATATCGAGGATCCAGATGGAAGTCGGACATGTGAAGTACCTTCACACGCGTGCCACTTGCCTCTGGAGCTTGAACATGATCGGGCTTGGGCTTAGGGAACAGCTTGGATGTATCTAAATGATGAGTCGGAGGTTCAGGGCAAAAGTCGCTCTTGAGCGTATGGCAGATGTAATCACCATCCTGGCCCGCGACATCGGCAAGAGCGAGTACCTGTGTCCAGGTTGCACCAAAGGCTTGATCCAGGAAGTTTTCCTCACAAGTCTCATTTGTGTAAAACTGGAAGGCCTTGCACATACTGACCATGGCGTCAGGTACCAAGAGAGGGGCATACGATGCGGCAAGCTTGGCGGATCCCAGGGCCTTCTTGCATTTGGAGCAAGCGCTGCTCTGGTCAATTGACTTGATGATCGCCGTCACGTTAGCGACAACGGCATCGATCAGTTCATGCTTCTCTTCTGGAGTCAATTTTGCTTTTGGAATAGGGAAATACACCTCGTCCGAGCTTTCAGGAATGATGTCGGGGTTTGTCAGCTCATACGGAAAAGTGAGATCGAGCACAGGATCATAAATGATGGGCTGAGGCTGTCTAGTTGGCAGAGCCGGAGATTCATAGTAGGATCTGTTTCTTTCGTCAATAGCAGGCTTCAATTGATTATCAGAGCCCATACGAGAAGGCCGAGGTGGGAAATCCCGCGGCAGCAACATATGTCGAAGCTCCAGGCAGACCTGCCGAAGCATGGACGAGTGGAAACCACCCCAGAATGGCCTGCAACATGAGGAACAGGCTCATGAATCGCTCGAGAGCAAAGCGATGAGATCGTGAAGCCATTGCGCGTCCGTGATAAGCGTGACGAATCAGAGACTAGCAACGTGCAACGTGATGATCGATCCCAAAATAGAAAGGAAAGCACATCTGCAGCGGAACAAAAGACATCAAGGAATGATGGTGGGAAGAAAACTCCCAAATCACACTATAGCCTCGACGAGGGATCTGCCAAGGGGCGTTGACAGCTAAGCGGTCTCACCACGAGATCGTCACGGGGTGCTTGGATCGCTAACTCCTTCGACCTTGTCGCTTCGCATCTCGTTATGATCTACAACAACACGTTTCCCTCTAATCAATAAATACACACATGAGACACATCTAAATCATCAGGGATATTTTGAAGATGGACAGGTCTATTCTCACAAGGATTCAATTACACTACAAGTTGATGAATTTCGCCCAAATTGTCCAGGCACCTTCCCATGGATGAGATAGAGTATAGAGATGAAATTGACCCTGTTCGATGGTTGTTAGGAACTATGCCAAGAATGTTTTTTGTTTTCAAGGATTTTTGAGAATTTCCCTCAAGGACAGCGCGGTCACTCCCATAAAGAGTCAAGATCATAACACGACTGCTCCTGAACGTTACGGCCGGACCCGTAAAACAAAACAATTGGATTCTGAAGAGGCGGCCATGACTGATCCACTCTAGGGATTCCAAGCTGTAGAAGATCTGGTCGGGAAGACTGTACCCGCGCCACGAACCAAACCCACAAAATCACGATAAGCTTTGATCATCGGCGCCATTTCCTTCCAGTGCGGTGTCCTGTGCCAGGCACATCCCGGTCCCCCTATATGCACGGAGCTATACATCATATGCCCCGAGACCTGGGATGGCATGTTTTATCGAGAATATCCCCCGCAAGTACACGGTCTGTGAGCCCTTTCGAGTCAACATAATGACGAGCAAAGATGGAGCTGTATGACCTAACATTCATACTGGTGCATGAGAAACATCCAGGTGTCCATCAATAGAATCCAGCTCCTAAGCGAGTTCGGTATATGCGCTCAGAGGCTCCCGAGAGCTTCGAAGTGGTGATGTCATGACCCTCCCGAATCCTTACTGCCTCGCCCCAAATGAAGCACCTGAGTGTAGGTAAAACTTCGGGACGCCGGCACGAATGATGATGCGTCGCGAAATCCGGTTCGATGTCGCGGCACTTAATGGTGGGTGGCGTCTCATGGGCCCACAACCTTGAAATCAACCTCGGGACGCCGGGGCCGATATAAGACACATCGAAAAGACATCCATAGGAAAAAGAGTACTATTCTTAAGGCTACACTACGAATTCGACAGATCGAATTAAAAAGTTACCCTCCAAAGCATTTGGTTGAGTCTATATCGAACGACTACATCATCCCGAAATAAAAGAAACCCCTGTCCACCACCAAAAGCCGGTCCACCTCATCTTTCAAAAATGCCCGTCCGTCCATCTCTGGAGGGGTCAACCTTCGACGCAGACCTGCGAGATCGCCATCTGATCTATGATTATGCGGCACAAGACGAACAGGGCAAGCCAGAAAAGTGGCGTTATGAGATGTGGTTCCAGAACGAGGACCGCATCAACTATGCCATCCACGGCGGACCTATGGCGGGGCGAATCAACTTCCAGGCGGCAGAGTACCAGTGCATCCGACCCGGAGAGTTATGGCAGTGTAACTGGCTCGAAGAGACGGGAACGATGTGTTCCCTCGTGTACGACATACCGCAACGACGGATCACTACCATGCTGGGATTCTCCAAGGGACATTGGGAGAAGGCCAAGGAGGCGCACGGTGATAAGCGGAACCCGGAAGATTTTGAGCGGTGGCGTGGACTGGCGAAGATCGGTATTCAGACGGATCGGGTCATGTTGAGTGAACAAGCGGATATCTTGGAGGATTTCCGGGGACCAGGCAATTTGAAGCCGGCCGATAACAAATGGCCGACTCTGTGAAACGGTTGAGAGAATCACAGAAATGCCGAGCCAAAGGAAGCTGCACTATGTATGGGTCGTTCGGCTCGTGATGAATAGACGGGCGGGGCAGCTTCTTGGACCCTTTCGTCTAAAGCATAGAGACTGTGGATAGAGTAGCCTGTCGATGGCAGGCGGTAGTGACTGTATCAATGATATGTCATTTTAGGTTGCGAGGTGGTACCTCATAGGGTAGTCGATCAATGCCGACCAGAAGCTGCTCAAGCGACTTGTGATTATCGGACCGTCCGTCCATTAAGTTGGTCCCGTGACATAGCGAACGAGCGTATCTGACAGCGCAGTATTAAGTAGAAAGGTGAGAATTTCAGGGATGGGTTCATTGACAATCCCATCCCTCGAATCCAGCTTTTCAATCATGGTCCTTCGATGATCCGCTTGGCGGACTCTGGGGAGCTTGGAGACACACGAGCTCGACTTGAATTTCGTCAGGGCTCATTGGCGGTGCGCTGTCATAAGATGGCCCACGAGTGATGATTCCGACGGCGACTTGGGAAGCTTGTTGGTGATCAGTCATGTCATCAAGGTAGAACACCTGCCAAGGGCGATCGCCAGATCCTGAGGGCATCACGGTGACATTTTGGTTGGTTCCTTCTCTCGCAAATTCTGTGCGAGGTGATTAGCAAACGTGGAAAGCAACAACGAGGCTCGAGATAAAGGGACGAACCTTGAACCGGAATTGTGGCAACGTCAAACACAAATGACACACAATTGGGAAGATGCGGCGGGACTAGCATCATATGCTCTAGAGCCCTTTCAAGAGGTCGATCGTAATACCGGCCTGATGAGGAGAGTAGGAATATGGTCTGCTGGATGGCGAACTTGATATCGTGGGAACATCGGGTGCCCCAGACCCCGTCACATCCATTGTTGGTTCCCGATGGCACGGCAGTCATGTTACCGACACGGAGCGCAACCTCGGAAGTCAAATTGTGATTGATGGCGTTTTTGTTGACATGACGATCCTGGTACCGAAGCCAGAACCCAGTCTTTGTCATGGGACCCTCGCCCTTACCCGAAGAACTCGCATCGAAGCCGTAGTAGAAATAGATGGGGTCGGTGAAGAGAGGCTGGAAGTCGAAGCTCACGGCGGTCTGGGCGAGGGGGTCGATGCAGCCATTATTCAAGAAAGAGCAAAATTGAGCCGAGCTGCACTGCAGCAGGGCCAATAGCAGGAGCAATACCCAGGACTGGACAATCGGGCTCAGCCCTGAATTGAACGCCATGGTCGGATGAGGGAGAGTGTGAGCTGTTATGTCCACCAGAGCGACCGCGGAGGGTCCTCAAACGCGCGTGGAAGATGGTGACTGGCGGGCCAAGGTCGCGATTATGCTCATCATCCGATAGTTGGTGAGAAGGGCAGGAGCGGAAGGTAGGAGAAGATAATAATACCGAAAGGCGGATCCCGACCCTGAGGGTCCGTTAACTCGTCCACGGGTGACGGAAGGGAAACGGTCCCCGCAGTGAAGCGCCGGCGAGTTAAACCCTGGGATTCCACCACCCAGGGAAGTCAGTGCACGGGTAGAAGAAGAAGGGTCTTTGGTAAACAGTGGTCGAGTGGAAACAGGACCAGTCACAGCAGGTTGAACGGGACCGGGGGAGCAAGACCAAGGAAGGAGAACCACCGTAAAGGGAAGACCGGAGGGATGCAGATGAAAATAGATCAGAGCATATCCATGCGTTCTAGTGTGTGAAACAGAGCGCGGCTACTTCGGGAAAACTTCGCGGAGGAAGTCGTCCCTGCAGCAATCTAGCATTCACCGAGGTCACTCGCAGGTTCTCAGCATTGTCGAGCACTGGAATCTTTCTCCCAGTCTTGGCTGCGAACGCACTAAAACCCGAGTCCCCGCATAACAAGTCCCCAAACAGGAAAATTCAGGCGCGAATCACCGTCAGGGTTGCAGACTTGGCCAGGGTCGGACCACTCAGCGACCGGTAGTGTCCACATTCTTTGGTCGACGGGGGTCTTGAGGCCTTTGGGCGGTCCTGGGCGTGGGTCCGACCTCGCTAGGGCGCCCATTCGGTCATCGAAAGGACCCTTGTTGGATCCCTTCCGATGTGGCGTTGGAACCATGGACTATACCTTTACCTGTCTCTCGGATCTCTGGATACGGTGTGAGCTCTGTGCTGATTGCAGATAAAGCCTGCATCCGCTTGGGATTGGGTATGGAAACAAGTCTGAGAATGAATCAAGACTGACGGAGGAGATACCGTCCTTCGGAGCCCCGATAACAGGTCCGTACTAGTGCGGGACCCTTGTTGCCTATGGCTAGCGCAATATTGGGACGGCGAAACCCATTACTGTGGCCTGTTTGAGCACGGTGAGATGAGAAACCCCGAGTTGCATGAATCACCGGCTTTGCGTGGGTTTATCTACGGTACATCCTGCAACATCCCGATGTAAGAAAAAAAAATAAGACAAAATAAACACACTCTGGCCCATACCACCAGGGTATCAGATCTGAGACGCTGATCGGCCCTGTCACTTAGGAATCAAATGGGCCTGCAAATCCTGACGTCAGGTCCAGGCCAGCGTCCTTTTGAGGTCGAATCGGAGTATTCCGGGAGTAAGTTAACGCGAGCATCAGCACAGGACCGGTCTTGGATTAGGAACTAGATGCTCAGTGGAGTGAGATGGATCCTTCTAGCACTTGGCTGAGACCAATGGACACCGTCCACAGTCTCAAACTTCTTGGCCTCTTGGCGACTGTATCGGGGTTCATATTTTCGACTTGTATGAAAGGGCTAAGGGGTGCGACGCAAAGTCTTTGGTCACAGAGTCTTTGGATCGGAGACTTCTTCCCACCACCGCTGGTGAGCTTGGAATAATTATGATGCATAGGTACGGGAAAACAACACCGCGTATCAATCACACTGTTGATTGGTTGCGAAGCCCCCCACCTTTTACTTCTCAAGGGTGTTAATTCGGTGCGTTAGCACTGCTTGCGACCTGTGGATGGAGTCCACCAGCATTCTCATTCGCTCTCGCTCGCGTGTCACGGTTTCTTCGGCGGTACTGTTGATAAGCCGCAGCATATCCATCTCGGCAATATCGCGATCGGACATCTGTGGATGTTCGTTTCGTTGAAGTTCTTCTGCAGCCCCGAGGACTTTTGTGACTGCTTTGACAACAGGCAGCAGAAAGTTCATATTGACGGCGAGCCAGGCGGCATGCTCTGGAGCGAACCCCGACCGTTCCCAGATAATGTCCATGGCGATTGCACGTCGTGAGAAAGTGCGCATGCCTGTCGGAGCCACCGGGAGTCGGTTCTGATACCAATCGACTGTGGGTAGCTGAATAAGGCCCTGTTTCCATGCATTGTACTGAGCTATCTCCGGGCCCGTCATACGCTCTATAGCAAAGTCTTCTGCAGTGCGCGTCTGCTTGCGCTTTGAGTCATTTGTGGTAGATCTCGGGCCCGAGGTCATTGACAAGTTGCGGCCACTGGAAATGACGCTGGCAATGCTCTGCATCTTTCGAGCAGTTGTCTCAAGATCATCGCCCTCTGTGGGCATGGGCAAGAAGAATGGAAACTCGTTGCCGGTTAGTGCGATCAGAGTGTTGGAGCGACTTCCCGCCTCCTGTTTCGCTGGAACGTCCGATTGTTGCAAAGTGTCTATTGTAGACTCCATGCTGTAAGGTCTAAAGTCTGTTGGAGTTGATGTAGCTTGGCTGATGGTGAGCTCAGCGGATAGAGCTGTAACATAAAGAGTGTCAGTTGTGACTCATTGCTATGTATCTTTCGATGATGGGTTCGGCAATGTCAGGTGGGTGCTGGACAAGTGAAAAGCCATGTGCTGAATTTGCCAGTGCGAGACACAATCCTTGATACGTAGTCACCGTAGACTGAGACGAACTCGAGGAGTGGTTGCTTCACTTCAAGGACTTCATGTTGACACCTTCCAAATGGGGATGAAGTTCCCTATATAGAATATACGCACGCGACCACAACCAAGTGATCCGTCGAGAAAGTGAAAAGATGGCAATAGCAGATACCAAATTCAGAAAGTATTCATGCGAGTGAGCAATGAACAGCCAGGGTGTTGAGTATACGAGGAATAATCAGAGAAGATAAATAGACTTGGTAATTGAGAAAAATTGTTAATGATACAGTTGCTCTTGAACGAGCGTCACCTGGTCCATGTCCGGCCCTTCAGCCACGCCTTTGACCCGATTATCCATAATATACAAAATTGTAAGCACATGGCTTAGATGCAGACCACTTAGGTCAATATACAATCAAATCAAACAGCCAAGAAACAAAAGATATCATGGGAGAGTTTCCATCAAACATACCCGTAGAACTCCAGAACTCCAACGCTTAATTTCAAATATGCAGGGGAAATGCATACCCAAGAAACGACATAAGAATGAGCGAATGTCGCAGCTGAGTTTAGTCATCGTCCTCAATGGCCCGACCGTTGGGGTCACTTCCATTCAACCACACGCGCTTCCAAGGCCCATCAGGTCCGAATGCCGCCTCGCGATCTTTGCGCATACCTTCCAAAACGCCGACGATGCCACCCTTGCGCAGACGCTCCAGGACAATGTTCATTCCTTCCTTGCTCTTCAACACCGCGTCACGTGTCCGACTGACTCCAATCAGCTCGATGGTCCGCTGAATGCCGGCAGTAGACAGCGATGAGAAGAAGCCCTTCTTAGGAGCCTCCTCTTCCACATCGACCTGGCCTGAAATAGATTCGGTCTTCTTCCGCCCCAGTAATTTCCCGTTACCGAGTCGAGACTTGAAGGTCACAGTGGTCCGAACAGTGGTTTGTTCGTTGTTCTTGTCGAGTGACAGCGCATCCAAAGCGCGCGCATCTCCGTCAGCAAATAGTCGCTGGTAGTGCTGCTTCTCAACGACGCTCAGAATACCAGTCCATTCCATGTTGCGGGATTCAGTCGTCATCCAGCCCTCATTGGGGTCGACCACAGTGGTCTCCAGGATGTAGCTCTGGCCAGAGTTGTCAGAGCCACCCATTCCCTTGGGTAGCAATTTCAGTATACCCGAGGGAATCTTTGATTTCTTTAGGTGCAGCCGCGTGGTGTGAAGCCGTTGAGTGTTTGGGTCGACATGTCGCTCGATCACGTCGGTAGTAAGGACATGGCGGGAATAGGGGTTGGGATAGCGGAGGAAGTAGGCGAGAGAAACAGCAGGGAAGGAATAGTCGTAAGTGAATTTATTCTCGAAGAACTTCATGATGAATGTATCGTGAAGACATCAGGGGGGGGGGGGGGGGGGGGAAGTTGACAGAGTCGTGCGACCTGGGGACTTTTTGCTTTAGAAGACCGCCGAAGCTCCGGGCCGGGGTGGATCCGGATCAACAGTTGTTGCGGCAAGTCACCTGGCCGCACGCCTATCAACGGCGCCCAATCTTCACTTTGGTGAGTAATGGTGATGTATGATGATCCCAAGGTTTGGGGTTTGTGCGGAGGTGGCATCCATTCATGTTTTGTTTTGTTATATGCATTGCACATCCCATCTGTGGCCCTCCCAAAAAGTCCTTAGACACGAGATAGTATGATCAGTCGATCCGACACATCATAAATCTGCCTCTTCCGATGTGCATCGTATAGCCAATTCACTCCCATGCTAGGTGCTGTACTGTCATATGACTATCGCAAGATCAACACAACATAGGCTGTTTCCTCTGAGTGGCGAGTGATCTTCAGCCCAATTTTATCGAGCGCTAACAGTTGACACATGCATATTCGTTGCGGGGTTGTTGGCAAAGTCTAAAATATTCATCAACTCTCATTGCTTTTAATACAATCTGACCGGCAAAAATGAGATGCAATCCCGTTGTAACAATGTAGAGATTCATGGGCTTACTTGGCTGATCGTACCAATTCGAAATTATAAATTCGCTGGCTAACTATGGGGTGATTTGGCCCAAAGTGGCATCAGACATGTAGACCCCGCAAACTCGAAGTTGCCGCAGTTTTGCCGGACTTTGGGCTCCCCTAAGTCCAACATTCACCATAAGCCCCTCCACACCTCTCTAACGGACCTATGCCTGGTCTACATGAAGAGCTAGCCCTTTTAGATTGACACTAATCTCTCACTAAGAGGACCTGATCTCCATGGAGCCATCGATCATCCAGCTTCAATATCTCCTCCTAGTGATCCACTATCATGTTCATATCGGCCGGTTCCCTAGTGCGTATATGCTTGCAGGACACGCTGCCCGGGCAGCTACCCAAATGAGTTTGAAATACGAGCCACCGGAGCTCAGCTTCGGTGCCCAAGAACACGCAGGCGTGTGCTTTGGGCTCTTAGCTCAATGAACGGGTTATGTTCTCTTGTTTACCTGGAGAGGAGCCCAATTCTCATTTCTCTCATTTCTCAACTTCTTCCCAGCTCAGTAGATGCTTACCGGGATGGCAATTTCACTGTCCGAATAGCAGACCGGCAGCATCTGACGGGAAGGAATTCAACTAAAGTATGCAGCTGATTAGCGGCATGCATCCAGCTCTCCAAGATCGCCAAAAAGTGCGCCTGACACGCCAGCTGGCATTATCGGAACAGCGACCGGCTCAAATGAGCGTTCTGGTCCAGGAATTCTGGAACGATTCCTGGCGAGCACAGGCGGACATTGAATATATTTCCACTACATAGTGGCATTTTCAGCTAGTGTAGCCAGAAAAAAATGACTCCAGATGGTTCATACGTTACCTCTTTGTCTCGATGACTTGGCACCAAGTGCACTGCGACTTGTACTGAATTTGTCTTACTCTATATCCCGCAAGCTACGTTCATCTTCAGTGATAGATGTGCAAATGGACATAGAGAGCGCAATTGAAAGTGCCAACGTGGCCTTGCATGTATTGCATCGATGGATTTCAGGCTCAGCCGTGGCGAAGAAAGTTATCCTAGACATGCAGCCTCTTTTGTCGCTGTCGCGTGACGATCCAGACTCGATCTAAAGGGAGCCACATTGCCCCTCACCCCCACTTGATAGCGGGCGCCATCGGCAAAGTCATCTTGCTGTGCATACTTTAGTGCTTCAAGCTACCCTCGTGGCTGATGGGTGCGATTGAGGCGGGGAGATCTCACGTCAGACAGCACTGAAGCAAAGGTGCTGGCATTGCATTACCTGGAGCTAATTGGTATGAATGCAAACTTTGAGCTATCTTTAGCTTTGAGAGATTAGGAAACTCCGGTTCAGAAACAGAACCTTTTACTTGATGAATTCAAGACTTAGAAGAGTCTAAAAGGTCTTTGAAACAATGATTGGAATAGGGGTATATATTCGATAGGATAATCTATCCCAAGTGTATGTAATGCCAGATTGATGATCAAAATGACTGAAAAAGTGTTAAATAACAAAAGAGATGAAAAGAAAAGAAAAAACCGAGCGTATCAACAGGACTTTTTTTCACAGCGTATGACATGATGACAGTCTCTCGTCCTGACGCACCAGCGAGGGTATTAAATTGTACAACATTCTATAGCGACTTCTCCAAAATCACTCCGAAACATGTGCGTCATCCAGCATCAAGCACATTCACCAAGATCCACTTAGTGGTTCAGAGGCTTCTCCTGATCCGCAGCGGAGGCGGGGAGAGCCATGGGCTCCTCAGTGTGAGTCTCCTTCTCGATACCACGGAAGTCAGGGGTGGTACGCTCGAAGTAGGTGTGCATGGAGCCCGAGAGAATGTGCTCATCAACATCATCGGCATCGTAGATAGCCTTCTCGTCACTGCGGGCAGCCATGGCGGCCTCCCACTCGGCACGGTACTCGCGGACCTTGTCTTGGTAGTCAAGGGCAGCATCGTAGTACTTGCCCTTGCCCATCCAGCGCTCCCAGACAGACAAGTGCTTGTGGTGGACAGCAGGACCGTGATACTCGGACTCGCGACCCTCACGGATGAACTTCCAGCGGCGCTCCTGCTCGCGGAGGTCGAGACCGGTGGTATCGGGAAGACAGAGCCAGGTCACGAGGGCACCAGCGAGACCGAACCAGGGCACAATGTAGAATTGCTGCTGGATGGTAGTGTAGGAGCCGATGATGGCGATGATAAGAGCGCCGACCTTACCAGCGGCGGCGGCGATACCGTGAGCAGTACCACGGATAGGAGTAGGGAAACACTCGGCGGCAACAAGGAAGGTAATACAGTTGGGACCGAACTGGTTGAAGAAGGAGGACAAGAAGTACATGGCCTGGAAAGAGTGAATGTGGGCAGCCTCCTCGTAGTACTTGAGCTTGAAGGCGGGGATGACGAAGAGGATGAAACACATAATGAAGCCGACGATCTGCATCCACTTACGGCCGTACAGCTTGTTGTCGACGAACCAGGCGGCAAAGTAGTAACCGGCAAGCTCACAGCCGATGTTAGCCAAGTTCCAGAGCCAGTTGGTGGTGACACCCTTGGTGGAAGGGCTGATGACACCAATGAACTTGCTCTGGAAGAGCTTGTTACCGTAGAAGAAGACGTCGTTAGCGAACCAACCACCGGCGGTAGCGATAAGACGAGGAGTGAAGTGCTTGAAAACCAGAGCAAGAGACTCCTTGTCGTATCCGGTGACAGAGGCCTTCTTCTTCTGGGCATCGAGCTGCTTCGAGGCAGCCTTCATGTGGTAAGCACGGTAGTAGATGAGCCAAAGGGTACCGACAGCAGGAATGGCGAAGGAGATACGGTAAGTCCACTGTGTGGCAACAGTAGAATAGGGAGGGTTGCCAGAGCCGTGGTGGAAGATCAGAAGCAAAAGGATCAGGATAACCTGGTTGGCGAACTGACCCCAACCCTGCATCAGGAAAGCACCGACGACGGTACGACCACGGTGCAGACGGTCGTTGGCAGTGCTGATCTTGCCAGAGGCGTAGCCCTTCTCCATACCAATGGTGGCAGTCATAGGATATTCACCACCGACACCAATGGAGTAGAAGAAGAGAGACCAAGCGTAACAGATGACCCAGCCGTTCTGGGTAACACCCCAGGAGGCAGTAAGCATGATAAGACCAACGAACATGATAGTAGCATCTTGAATCAGACCCCAGCGACGACCGATCCTGGAGGATCTTGATTAGTGTTCGATCGTGTGGCGTGAGAAACAGAGTAGGCTTACCAGTCACCAAGAACACCGACGAGAAGTTGACCGACAATGATACCGGCAACCTCCATGTAGTTGACGGCAGCAATCCAGTTGGCAGAGCAGACCTTCTTCTTGCCCCAGCAGTCAGGGAAGGACTCCTTGAACAGGGAGCTGACGTTGCCGATGGAGAACAGGACGTAACTAGACAAGGCCAACGGTTAGTTCGATTCTATGTTCGGATTGAAGCATTGCTGCTTCGAAGCGACTTACCCCTCAAGACCAAGACCAGCACCGGGCAGAACGGCGTTGCGGAAGTAGTGACCGATAGGGGCCAAAGGATCCGCCTTGAACATCTCCCACAGCCAAGTGAACTCCTTGCGAGCCTCAATGGCATCCTGGGTGGTGACGAAGTTGATACGCTGACCAACGGGGAGATCAGCCCAGTAGGTGCCGTTCTCGGTATAAGAGTCGGCAGGACGAATGACCTCGTCGAAGGCCATCTTCTCGTGGATCTCCATCTCATCGATGGAGTTGAGAGCCTGCTTAGGAACTTCCATGGCGACAGTTCACGGGTAGGAGAATTTGATAAAAAAGCTTCAACCACAGGACCCTGGAGTCAACAGGAGACTCTGATGACTGGTTTGGGAAGGGAGTTGCAGGACAGAACGAAAATCCATCAGACGCGGACGAGCCATGCATATTTATTCCCCAGCTCTGAGTAGGGCGGCCAGGGCAAAGGAAGCACGCGCGACACCCGTGCGACGGACTTAATCAGCACTAAACCCACCATGAACCAAATATCGAGAGCCAGTCAAGCCGCAGTGGCCCTATCGTAGCCATGCATGCGAGCACGGTTTGACATGGGGGTGGATACGGGCCATCCTCGTTCACAGCGCCAACCGGGGGCTACCTGGGCCGCACTGACCGGGCGAAGGACATCGGACTGCGCGAATGGGGTCCGCATGGAGACTGGAACCGAGCCATGAGACCGCACTAGATAAAGTGTGCCTGGATTTAGTCTGGGTTGAGTGGCACCCGCGTATGCAATGGACTTTCTAGAACAACAAAATGGAGAATGCGACGCCCTCACCCGACAATGTGATTGGGTCGCCGCTCGAATGGCCTTGTGCAGACTGGGTTTGTTGCCCGGCAGTAGCTTGGTTTGAGAATTGATCTCGATACTCAGAATGCTCTATGAGGATGTTCTTTACCCCTATTGCTACTGGCCGTCGTGATCTTAAATCTCGATCGCAATCTATAAATACCAAGACCTTGAAACGCCATGAAGACCAAGCATACCAAGAGCGCCTTGGCGATTGCTTGTCAACTTGGCGATTGCTTGTCACGACATCCCTCTGTCGCAATTTACCTTGCCACAAGTCTTGGACATCGCCTAGGCCGACAGCCACATTCTGGGCATTCGGGACAACACATGGGAAGGTGGTTTCGGGAAACCACGCGGGGGCCATGCGATGTAGTCCCAGGATAGCCAATCACAGTGTCTCCTGCCACCCCGTGGTCAATTTACTAGTGGGGCTAACTCTAATGAATGTCGCCAATGACGATCCCAAATTCACCCACGCCCTCCCATTATCTTCCCATCTGCTTGCGATCCCGTAACGCGTCGCTAGGCGATGCCCGATCGTACGAACGCAACATATTATCATTGCTTTTGTTCCTGTGAACTATGGGACCATGAAGAAACCATCCAAGGCTCCGAGACCCCTAGACCTGTTTTTTTCTCTCCAATTTCACTTTTCAACTTGGTCGTGTTCCATGGGTTATGGACGCCTTCTGTCACACTCTGTGAAGCACGATTGGACTTTTGTATCTTATTAAACTTCGACTATCCCAATCTCCTGCATTATTGTATGAGACACCTTCCCGCTATGGTACGTTCATAGATGATCGAAGATGACATTCCAATGGGGTCTGATTGGCTAGATTTGAGTTGGCCACATGGAGCACAGTCTAATTCGTGCAAGCACATTGATACCTAGGATAGGTATAGGTCCGGCATCAAGCGATTACCGGTTCGGTTCCGGGAGCCACCCTCTCCACTCTGACACAGGCGATCCACAAGACAGATGCCAGAGCCAACGGTGAACGCTAAAGAGAAGGTGGCGGCTGCTATTGCATTTCAGATCGCGAACCACTTGCAGGCTTCTGCCGTAGGGTTTTTAAAATTTTCAATAGATCAGGTGGCAACGTGCTCGCATGGTCGTTCCGACTGGTCGATCATAGCTCCAGGCCCTTGTTGATATCAGCCCGGTTTTGGTCATCCAAGGCTGGGAGGATGCGGATTCCGAACCAAATATATAGAGCACGTGGTCATGTTGAGTCTGCCTTGTAGATGTCAGTTCTCTGTTTGGCCGTGAGGCTATGAGGCAACAGCATGTCCGATTCAAGTATGTGGAGCACGTGGCCATGCAGCTCTACATTCTTTTTAACACTTTAGCCGGACCTTGTCCGTTGCCTCGCTAAACCAACAGGCCTGCAAATTTTTTCACTTCCATTTGGGAGGTCTGGAGCTAACAGACTGTTCGCAGTGATCGCGCATGCCGAGTGGAGTCCTGAGGGCGTCTGCCGGTCACCGTAGGGCGGAGATCGCCATGAACGTGTCTTATCTGGTCTCTAGGCTATGACTTTACTTTTACATCTGGGCCCACTTCTTACTTAGCATATGCGTTGAATGCATGCGACCTGCAGCATTGAGTCCGAAGAAGGCGATTAGATCAAAAAATGTAGTATATGTATTCAAACTTCCTATCCACGCAGAGTCTAGCTACAGATGCATGTGGACCTTAGATAATAAAACCTATGATGATGCTGATACTCTCTAGAACAGCTTCCGCAGAAGTATAGACTTGCATTTCCATGTTGTTCTTGTTTCTAGCACCTTCCAATTGAGAATCTTGCCACCCAACCTCGTGATAATGACTTACCGACACTCAACAGAACCACACTAGATTCTGAGGGAAAAAAAAAAAAAGGTGCTTCCAATCACTAACCCTCAGTGGCCAATGCCTCGGCTTTGGATATACTGTTTGGGTCCAAATACGGTGCCTCGCCTATACCAACCGCGCGGTGGCCGAATCGCTCCCCAAGGCCTTCATAATCAAATGTAGCAGTATGAAACACACAGCGATTATCCCAGATCGCTGCGTCAATTATTAGAGATGAGATAAGAGGGACCGCATTGGAACACTTACCAATGTCATTGGGGTTTCTCCACTTTAGCCTGACCTGAAGGTCATGATTCTCCAGAATTGTGTTGTAAAACTTCTTCAGCAACTCATCCGACTCATTCTGGCTGAGCTCATTGATATGTGTAGGGAAGGGTCCAACCGCAAAAATGCTCTTCCAACCAGTGACGGGGTTTGTACGGACGATGGGATGAATCGTAGACAGCTTCCCGCCGACATTCAGTGGGCTCCCTCTTGGCTCAGTATAGACCTTGACGTTAACAGGATCCATCTCAGCTGCCTTAAGGAAGCCCGTGCCGGCATAAGTTGCCGTGAGGCCTTCAAAGAATTTCTGATATGCCGGTGAGAACCGGTCATAGAGCTCGTACCCTGACGCCCAGAGAGTATCACCTCCAGTTTTGGGCAGCTGTGTTAATCGGAGTGAGGTATAATCGGCCGGGGCGGGTTCAAATTGAATATCAGAGTGCCACTGAGCCGAGTCGTAGCGACGCTTATTGGGCTGATTCTCATGCCGGAACATCTTCTTGCGGGCAAGTGAGCTGATGGTGCTGACTTGTGCGTCCTTCACGCCGAATTCACTTGTGTTGTTGAGCACCGGGTGGATGTGTAGAGTCGAGTCAGCTGGCTTGCCAGTCAATTCTCCCAGACGTTGCACTAATTGCTTTTGCAGCTCGTCGGTGAGGTTATCCTGGGCCCGGAAAACGACAACACCCCGCTCGGAGACTTGGTAGTATATGGTTAGAGTCACCGCCAGTGGATGAGAGGTAGGTGATGCTTACTTGTGATAGCAAGATCTCTCACCAATTCATCCGCATCCTCGGCATTCAAGATATCATCGACAATGTTGGTCGTAGGATATTCACGACCAATGGCTGGTGTTGTCTCTTCAAACGAGAACTGATCCAGAGCACCACTAATTCTCAAGGGCGCAGGATACTGCCTCGGTGCAGAGCGCACTGGAAGCGAAGCATCTGAAATTCCGGGGACCATAGTAATTATTGCAGAGCTGGCGATGCACCAAGTCAAAATAGCATCCGAGACTTGGACGTGGTGTCTCTCTTATATCCAATTTCCCACACTCACTACTCCCAGCACTCCCAGATTACGCAAGTACCACAGACCATGGCGACTTGAACCAACCTATCTTGGACAAAGTGCGGGGCATTCGTGCGCGGGGCAAACTGATAGATGAGCTTTCATTAGTCGGACATCGTCAGACCTCCGTTGATTGGATCTTGAAGCTGTACTTGATTTGCCGGTGCGCATGAAGATGTGGCATCCTGATGCACATAGACCCATTGATTCGGTTGAGAGACACCAAGTCGTCAGCTTTCTCCCGAAAGTGGAAGTCGATCACGAAATCGGGGCTCCAAATCACACCTGGCTGATTGCGTGGATGTGCCGACCAGCCGCGCCGGCGGAACATCGGCAGATCCACCTCCACAACACTAAATGTTATCTGTTTACATTCACTGGCCCATTGATTCCGAATAGTATTATCACCGGGCTTTGTCATTTATCTATTGCGTGTTCTTTCTTATGGAAAAGAGATACACATTTCGCCCAGAAAAGGGTTGTCGATGCGTGGAAATACAGGGTGAAGTCCGAAGTTACAGGTGAATCATGCATCGACACTACTTAACGGATATATTGTAATTGCGTAAAAAGAGTAATCCTTTTTTTTTACGGAAAGAGATCTTTTGGGAGTCAACCTCCATCATAAACAGAACACAGCACGCGACTGCTTCAAAGCAACGTAAATGGGCCTTGATGGATTGAAATTCCCAAGAGGGGTCCGATGGCTCTTGGCTCGATTTCACCATTGCTAGTCAGAGCAGTTATGATTGAGTACTGGAGATGTATTCCCGCCACTAGCTCGCACTTGCTTTTTGCTCTTTCCTCATACATCCTTAGCCCTGAAATAGCTGTTTGCTCTGCAATAATAATGGCTGGTTTGCGCCCCAACATCCTCTTTGACATAGCCGATGACCACGCATTTAAATCAATTCCATGTAATAGAGCATATATTAACAGCGCCACGTATCTATGTCCCATTGAAGGAGTGAACTTAATCACTACTATGCGACCAACAGCATCTACACTTCCCTCCCGCCCGCGATTCCAATCGGAACTCATAACCATGTCCATGGTGTAATGACCCTCCGTTCAAAAATCAACAAGCACATCCTTAAAATGGCCAAGCGAATCCGCGTTGGTGACTACCAATTGGCAATGGCTGGGAAGCGGCCTCTGGGCGAAGGCAAAGATCGTAAATCGATCGAAGTCGACCACTGGGAATTTGTCCATAGTCTAGGCGAATACCACGACCTGCAATTCATTCCACCCAGCGGCATAAAATGAGAGGCTGGAGACGCGACCGATGCCATCATGGGCGAGAGTCTCAACTAAATCAAATCGTGTCATTCGAAAAAGCGCGCCTTCTTCAGAGATAAGCGTTTTGTCTACGAGAACAGCTTCAACAAGTCCTTCCTGGTTCGTTGTCCCCATAATATTGCAGCTGGAAATGACTGCGGTGATGTAACTTGCAACGCGGGCTTCCAGCATGGCTTAATCACGCCGCGAGGTGCGCAAACCAATATACATGCAGGGTGTGAGCTGCCGTGAGCGACTGAAGCAGAACACCCAAGTAGACTGGCAGCAGGTCGCGTATTACCGATCCTGGATGCACCGATATATCATCCACGAGGCGTAGGCTCACCAATCTGTGCGGAATAGGCCTTATAAGCTAGTTTACTGGTACAATGAAGACTTTGGACTCGAGGGCACTCGCCCGGGGGTGTCGGAGAAGTGGGAGCTATTCGATCTCGAGGAGAGGACCTGTTGAACCTCTTCAACTGCTAGCATGACTGCCACCATGGGCCCAAGTACAGTGATGTCGTTAAGCACTTGACTCGGGTGCTTGAAGATAAGATGAAAGGGATTGGTGACGAACCAACACACTCCCGACAAATCTGATCGTGTGATAGCTGAGCAATGGGCTTGTTCTATTAGAGTCACGGGCGGTTGAAAAACATGATTAAAGGTGAATTGTTCTCGGGTATTAAAGAGACGAGTGTATGATCTTATAGCCCTACTTCTTGTTCTGAATATCTCAGATCCTTCCAAGCCGTTGTGAAAATATATATTGCAGCAAAATTTTTACACCACTCAAAATTCATGAGATGTATGGTGTCCTAGTGAGCTCTCCAAGGAAAAATAGAAAAATAAAAACAAATGATTTCTATCTGCAATCATAAGTTTTATAACACGTGTTGACGGAGGAGATTCTTCGCAATTCCGTTGGTTATCAGGCTTTGTTTCAAGTAGAGGATTGGGGGGACTAACTGACCGAAGCTAGAGACACTGAGATATCATATGTCTTTTTTTGACAGGATTTTCCATCAACCGCCCAAGTGGTCGAGCAGTAACTCGACTATCGCATCTTCCTTGGTCTAGTGGTCATGATTTCCGCTTGTCATTAACACCGATAAGCGCGGGAGACCGGGGTTCGATTCCCCGAGGGAGAGTTTCTTTTTGCTTTTATTTTTTTCCCCCCCCTCTTGTTAAAAGGAGGGATTGCCTTGCTCCTGTTGAGAAAAACAGGCTCACGAACGAAGTCACATCAAGTTTTTTGGCATGTTATAATCACGTGTTCCCGGCTGCATAAAGTACAGGAACGTGGCGTTGTTCCTAGAACTCAAACGCCGGGTACACGGATAGGGACAGAATTGGTGCAGCATCGCAATGTTTTGCTCTCGATTCGGCCCATGCCAGGCCAGACCATTGGCGAAAAAGGCATTCAGCGCACAAATATTCATATCAAGGAAGACAATCGTCCCAGTCCACTTCCATCAGAATTCATTCGCAACGTCATCAACTCAAACCATAGCCGGACAGCCTGTCCGAGCATTCCACACACCAGACAGCAAAGATGTTGGTCAATCACAACAGCTGTACGAATTATCTCTTGGACTATCGCGGATTCCAATGAACGGCAACGCAGAAATTCAGCATACACTGTACGATGCCAAAAGTGCTCGTGTCTCCACCAAAAGGTTGACCAAACTTGTAATTGCAAACCAATATGGTCTAAGTACGCGAGATGTGCGTTCCATTGATCTACCATCGACCGGATACCCGCACATCCTCGTCCGCGAGCAAACCATACTCATTTACATGTTCAGTTTGCGACTCCTGGTGCAAACAGATCAGGTGCTGATGTTCCATGTCGAAGGATCAGTTGATCATGAACAGGCTAATCAATGGCGTGTTTTCAACCATGACATTGAAGGGAAACTACGTGGAGATCATGGAGCAGGTGTCGCAGTTGGCTTACCATTCGAGCTACGTGTGTTAGAAGCCGCGCTGGCATCAACCACCTCGACAATCGAAGCAGAATATTTGTTGGCCAAGGAACAGATAGCAGAAGCTCTGCGCAAACTGGATCTGCAGATGGCGGGGGATGAGGAAAGTCGCATACATTCCGACCTTCGGGTTCTTCTCGATCTTGTCCAGGTTCTCTCGGGGATTGAACAGCGTGCTCGGCATGTTCGCAATGCGATTCAAGAGGTTCTTAACGATGACGCGGATATGGCAGCCATGCATCTCACCGATAAACAGGCTGGCAGACCACACGCGCCGGAAGATCATCAAGATGTTGAATATCTTCTGGAGGCATACTATAAGACTAGTGATGCTGTGGTCCAAAAAGCAGAAAGTCTGCTGGACAAAATAAAGCGAAAAGAGGAGAATATTCAGTCGATCCTGAATGTGCGACGCAACCAAATTATGGTGCTGGAAGCCAAGGTTGAGATTGCCATGCTGGGAATAACATCGGCGACCCTCGTAGCTGGGTTCTATGGCATGAATGTGACCAACTACTTTGAAGACAGTGCATGGGCTTTTGGCGTTGTAACTTCGCTATGTTTGGTTGGTACGGCGGTCATTTGGCGCTTTGGGCTCCGTCAATTACGGCAGATCCAAAAGGTTCAGATATAGCATGTCCTTGTTCAACCTACACAATTCTTGAATGTGTTCTAGTGCCTGTCCAAACGATATTTCTTTGATGAATAATTTTCCAAGTGGGCCCAGTGCTTGGAAACATCTGACGCACCACGTAGTTGAGTGCATCGGACCGAGGGCTTCCAATTCCACATCACTAGTTGGGAGCATCAGGAATCTCCGAAGCGACAAGAAGCGGTGTACTTGGGATCATAGAACATGTGTAGGAGAGCTTTGAGTAGATCTGGATGGCAAGAGAAACTACCAAGGCTTCAAGCTCGACCAGGCTGAGATTGGCGAAGTCTCGGTTACCGCGGCGCATTTCATTGCGGACGCGGAACATTTCATTTGGCTTTAGTTTTAGCCACCGAGCTTGTTTTCTGTGGGATGAGAGGGGGTATATCAAGACAGGCCTTGTCTCCTGAAGAACAGGATAATTATGTTTCAAGAGCAAGGCTACGTTAGATCATGCTCAGCCTTGGAATTAGGCGGTAAGCAATCGCAGCATTGGTATCTAAGGGTCTTCGTTCAACCGCCGAAGGAGGAACAACATAGATGAGGCCTGATTACACATATGTGACACTCTCATGCCGATCTCGTGCCTTTAAACTATTCACTGTGCAAGAAATGTGTATAATGCAAATGTATTATGAGAAAGGATGGGATAGCCCTACCAGTCAGTCTCGCTTTCACTGCCCGGATAGGCCTTCTTCCTCAGCTTCCACAGCGACTTTTCACGTCGCGCGGCAGCCTCACGCTGGCGCCGGCTATTATCCTCCACAACTGTCATCCAAGGGACATTGCTAGCACGACGGATTCTCTCACGAAGGATAGAAAGCGTCTGATTGGCATTGGTCTTGTCGATCTTCTGCAAGTCACCACCTTGCTTGGCATCGGCAATTGACTCCTGATAGCGTCGTTCAGCGGCTCTTGCAGCATGATATTCTTCGCTGATAGACCAGTTGGGATTATCTAACTGGCCACGAACAAGCACGATCTGATGGCCTCGCTCGATCGCATCCCGCAGACGTTTAGAAGGGATCGGGGTGTAGAGCTCGATTTTCTGCGAAGTAACATTGACTGAGCGAACCAAGGCCAAGCCAAGACAGTCAGATGCCTTTGGGTCCAAGGGTGTGCAGCTCCCAGAACCAACAAAGAGGTAAGGAAGACCCTCTTTTGTCCGAATGACACTTTTGGCCTCGAGAGAAGTGGTAGTACCGCTTCTAATTTGCTCATTGTCATGCATGCTCACATCCTCTGCTTCAACATCATTATCATCGTCATCGTCATCGTCATTTTCTTCTGAGGGATCTTGAGCAAAAACTTCTCCAATAATCGCGCTGGGAGATTCCACGGCTGTCACACCGACAATAGATCCCTCGAGTACTTCGCGCAGCATATCAGGGCTGATCTGGGATCCCAGGACCATAATGCCCAAAATGCCTTGCTTAGAGCCAGCGTAATCCACTGCAAGAGGCCTCGTGCGGGAGAGTGGTTCTTCTTGCCAGAGAGGGTTGCTGAGGTCATGGGGGTGAGAGTTGTGGAAGTAAGACTGTATTTGCATGGAGCGCAATTGAGCGCTGGAGCGGCTCACAAAATCTGTAGGCTGAGAGGGTAGAATAGTCAAGGGAACTTGAGCTTTGTTGGCAGCAAAGCTCAAGGGGTCCACGACCTCTGTAGGACCCTTCTCGCTCATGTAAACAACATCTGACAAGCCCAAGCACTGGATCAACCAGGTGGCCACCTCCAGACCCTGTCCAAAGATCCATCCAGGATAGTTGACAATCAACGGGCACTGAGGATATTGTGACAAAAGCGATCGGTACTGACTCAATAAATCCATCACAGCTAGTGCGTAGTGGTCGGGGTCATCCTTTGGTGATGTTGATCCAATATGATGGGCTCGTACTATTTGGCCATCGCGCGGGTTGTCGAGGGATGGGTGAGCAAATGGAGGTCCAAAGAAGGGAGTCCGCAGATGAGCAAGATAGACCTGGCCCATGGGAGCGAATTCAGGCTGCCCCGGGTCGAGGTCCAGGAAGGCAACGCCGTCTGTGTTGACATATCCGTTCTCGGTGTCTGGTGCCGGGCTGAGCACATGGTTCAATAGGTAGCGACTGAAGGTGGACTTCCCAGATGCCTTGGGACCGCAGACCAAGACTCGAAGCTTCCCTTGCCGCATAGAAAGTGCTTTCATTGAGGCGCTCCATTTCCTGTCGAGATGGAGAGGGCGCAAATGTCTTTTCAATGTATCATCTGCTGACGTGTAAAGCTGCCACAGAATCAGTACAAATCTCTGTGACTCGAGTATGAAAGAATGATGCACTGACCACTGAGAAGGTGCGCCGGGAATCTTGGGAAGCGCCTTTCAATGTGAGGTTGTCTGCAGCGGTATTCTGTCCGTTCCAAATTCTTTGGTATAGCGGAGAAAGGTTCCGGAGGCGAGCGAGACCGCTGCTGCAGGACTTAATCTCCACCTCAGCTTCCCCATCAACACCAGAGACGCACTTGATGACGGGCAAAGAGTGGGTCGAAGGAGCGTACACTCTATATACTCGCGACGAAGGGTGCAGTTTGGCTCCCATGACACTGACAATCCCTCGCTTTACCCAAAGATCGTATTGGCCTATTAGGACCAAGTTCTGTCCAAAATCAGCATAATCCAGCACGATGCAAGCCTGTTCAGCCATACCATCTTTTCCTTGATGCGAACACAGAGAGTGCTGGCATCCGCATAAACAATGTCTTTCTTGTTGATTCGAGACCTCGACAACGGGAAATTTTGGAGTTCCGCAGGTGTCTCTACTGGAGATTCATATCCATCTGCGTCGCCAGCAACGGACGCGACTTCCTCCTCGGACATCTCACGCACATCCTCAGTCGCATTGCCCTTTGAGTCTTCCTCCTCGGATTCCTGCGCAGCTTCAATGACCCGAGGTTCTTCCTGTTGCTTCTTCACAGCTTTCGTTTGGCGCCCATTCACATTTTCTGCAGGCAATGGTGCATTTGGCTTCCTGGACGAACGTGTGCGTGGGTCTCGAGTCTCCGGTGCATTTGTTTCGACGAGTTGATCGACCTCGAGTGACCTTCGCGGTCTCTTGGAGGGAGGCTCAGCAGCTGGTTGAGTTTCTGGCTCAGGCTTCGTTGCTGTCACAATTGGGGCTTGTTGCTGCCGAGCTTTGCGCGCAGCAAAGGCACTGACAGGAGCTGTGACGGGCATTAGCAAGACATGCAAGATTCATATGGTGAATAGTAGGTAGTACCAGCAGCCTGTTGTTTCTCGGCCTTTCGTTTCATTGTGTCGTGACTATTGAAGAGATCTCAGATTCGGAGGTTGATAATGGGCTGGTGAAGCCGATAAGCAAAAAAAGTTGGCGGGTGGTCCGTGCTCCCGCGGAGCAGAAAAAAGATCGGCCGGTCTTGAGCATTCCCTTCAATTGATTCTCGGCGCTTATTGATTTGCGAATTCGTCGGATCCAAGGGTACATTGGTACTGCACTGAAAATTGCCGGCTTCGCTGCTCGAAAAACACACAGCATAGCCGCCATGGCAGCCTCATCCTCGTCAGATAGCGACAGCAGTTCCAGCCGGTCGTCGACCTCGCCCGAGCCTGGTAACCACCAGAAGGAGAGTGTGAAGGCTGTGTCTAAGGCTGTGAAGGATGACAGCTCCAGCGACTCCTCCTCCTCTGCTGGATCGGACAGCTCTTCAGGCTCCGAGTCGGAAAGTGACTCTGACAACGAAATGGACACCACGGATGATGCGCCGAAGGAACAAGCTCCTTCCAAGAAGTGAGGAATTTTTCCAACTATGGATATCTTGCAATATAGAGGAGGAAGCTAATGTTGATATGTAGAGTCAATGTTCCCGGTCCACAACCTTACAAGCCCCCAAAGGGTTTCCAATCCGCGAAGAAGCAGTCCCCGCCCTCTTCGAACGCCTCTTCTGTTCTTTCCGACTTGCGCGGCAAGCAAATCATTCACATCACCGCTCCCTCATACCTCCCGTTGTCTAAGGTCAAGGAGATCTCAATGTCCAAGATCATGAAGGGCGAGCCCATCCTCACATACGAGGGCAAGAGCTACGGCATTCCGGCAGAATCTTTCAATGACGACCAATCCGAGGGCAAGACCCTGCTCGTTTTCGACCCGAAGACTCAGACATATAGCAAAAAGGCCGATAGCATTCCCAGTTATATTGTCCAGGAGATGGTTCACGTACCGGAAGCCGACAAAGCCGCTGTGGAGGCACTCCGTGACACGGTCAAGCCCGCAAGGCCCCAACCCAAGGGCTTGAAGATGCGTTTCCGCCCCATCGGAAGTCTGCCCGGCCCCCCCGAGGTTCTTGGCTCTGACTCCGAGTCAGATTCCGCGCCCTCTAAGGCCCCTACTGAAGAGCGCAAGGAGCGCAAGAGGAAGCACCACCACACTGATGACGCCACGCAAGCGGTAGCTGTTCCTCAAAAGAAGTCGAAGAAGCACTCACAAGAAAACGACGCCGACGAGTCTAGCCATAAGAAGTCGAAGAAGTCCCACAAGGATCACAAGCGGAAAAAGTCCGAAAAGGCATAAATGGGTGTTTGGGTTTTTGTTTCGCGAAAAGATATCTTTGTTATTACGACATGCAGGACAATTTCAATTGTACAATTTTACCACTTCCAATCGATTCCAACCATACTTGAATACAATCAGAGGTCATTGAACGGTTTTAACCGGTGGTCATTCGCATTTATTTAGCAATTACAAGGACGAGTAAACTAGGTGGACATCAATCTTCTCTGAAAAGCAAATGCTCATGTGGTACGACACTTTCCGCCTTCCAGCAAGCCTTAGCGCCCATCAAATCACGAAGAGCGGTGGTGGATGTTAGCGTGGAAGTTCTCGTGCACGTTGACGAGCTGCAACTTCTTGCCGTCCACCCCCACAACAACGCCCTTCTCGCCATCTTCAAGAGAGCTGCGCTCAGCAGCTTCCCACTCGGTACCAGCAGCGACCTCCAAATTCTTGCCACGAGTCTCCTTAACAAAGAACCAGCAGAAAACAGCGGCCACGAAATCGAAGCCCATGAAGATCAGGAACGTGTTAGCACCCACGTTAGAGATCATATAGGGACTTGCGAATGAGAAGCAGAAGGACGATGCCCAGTGAGCCAACATGCTGACTGCCAACCCGAGAGCACGGATCCGTGTTGGGAAGATCTCTGGCACATAGGCCCAAGGCATGGGGCCCCAGGAGCAGTTGTAGATCTAGATGCGCGTTAATCAATGACCATGTCTGAACGATGATTGTTGCAAACTGACCATGATATCCAGGTAAATCATCGCGACTGTCGCACGCCCAGCAGCTGTAACGTTGGAGGACAACTGTGTTGGGATGTAGTCAACGATGAGTGCTGTGATCAACATGCAAATGGCCATCAGTAATGCGCCACCGACCAACGTCATGCGACGACTTAGTCTTTCTGCGAGGACCCAGATGAAAAATGTACACGCGATGACTTTGACGGCACCGAAGAGACCAGTTAGCAGCATGTTGCGGTTCGTACCGCTACCAGCGATGAGCTTGAAGTACTGCGGAGCAAATACAGCCAGCGCGCTGCTCCCCGTCGCATTTTGGAAGATAAACATGAGAGGTCCAACAAAGAAGCGCAGACGATTTGCGGGCTCCCAGAGTTCGCTGATTGAGAAACCTTCACGTTCTGCGCGCTCGGCTTGCAGCCCTAATTGTGTCTCGGTAAACTCAGCGTTGGTCTTGTCGCCATCACCACCTCGGATCCAAACAATGGATTTCCAGGCATCGTCAGTGCGATTCTGGGTCAACAGCCAGCGGATGGACTCGGGGAGGGTAAAAGCGCCGATAAATAGGATACCTCCGGAGATCAATTGCAGGCCCACGGGGATCTGCCACTCGCGCGAGGAGCCAGCCAAAGAAGCGCTTTCGGACACGCCCTACTTCAATGTCAGTGGTTGTCCGTGTAAAAAAATAGTGGGAACCCACATAGTTGACCCAGTATGCGACAAAGACACCCCAAGCATAGAGCCACTGGTAAAACGATCCGCATCGGCCTCGAATTTCCTTGGGAGTCATTTCGGCCGAGTACATGGGAATCACGACACTTTGACGGCCCATCCCCAAGCCTGCGACAATACGACCAATATACCAAGCCGCAAGCGAGCGAGTGTTGATGCCTTGAATGATTACTCCAACCACGAACAGAGCAGTTGAGGCAATAATGCAGATCTTCCGACCATACTTATTGGTGAGAGGGTAGACGCAACCAGCCGCGATGAACGAGCCCAGTTGTTCCAGACCAACGGTCAAAGACGAGACTCTCGATTTTTGAGCCGCCGAGTATCGAAAATCATTTTCAAACGACTTGTAGGTGAGAATACCACCTGCGATTCCGGAGTCATAGGCTGAGAGGAAGGACGAGATACTGGGGCAAAGGTTAGATCCTGTCAACCCTTACCAAGCCAGAAGACTTACAAGACGATGGCAGCCAAGTGATAGGCGCGTAAAGTTCCAGTACGAGTATTTAGCTCGGGAATGTTAAAAAGCGTCATGGCGAGCGGAACGAGGTTCGTACCGATGCCTCAAGAGGGTTGCACAGATTCGAGATCAGCAGCCAAGACGACACCCAAGAAACTTATAGAAGCTTGACGCAGAGGCGAGCGCCATGTTGAACAGCATGACGAGCAGGGACAGGGGTCTATTTGCGTGCTTTAGATTTCATGGCAACCGTTGGCGTTCAGAGGGCTCGCTCGTGCGCGGAGCACGCCTTCGCGCAACACAATGGTGACATGGACTATATTTTGTATTATACTTTGTCCACCCAAAACGAAACAGATAATGTACGCTAAGCTGGTATCTGGCGTTGACAGGATCTAGTACACGCGTCTGTGGCTCTAGACTCGCCCAGGTTTTTGATGCCCTGGTTTGGTCCGGTGATGCAGGGGAACTGTGCATGCGTCACCTGATATTATTCCTGGCTTGAAATAAAGGCTCCTTCCACCAGACGTACCCCTTGCCAAGTGTACAGCAAAGTTGATTGTGGTCAAGAGATGGAAACCCATCTAGATCAACAGGGCGGAGCCCGATGCTTGGCATTGGTGTTCCCGTCCCGTCGATCGACTCCACCATCAGCCGCTTATGTATATCCAGACCACCTTTATGCCAGAAGCGCAAGTAGAAATGTTGTACCCATGAAGTAAAATCAAAGAAATTGAACAGATTATACATACAGGAAACAGAGGACGGAGGAAAAAAAGCTTTGCATCTAGACAAGTTACGATCGAACGACAGCCTTATCTAAGCAGTCACATGACCGTCATTTGCAGGACATCCATCACATGCTTCAAGGGCACAGCTGATCCGTCTTACTATGTTCACTGGATCTCGTGGTATTTCACGATCTAACATTCCCAGCACTGTCCTCAACTCATTTCCGCAAAATCTTTATTCTGAAGTGAAAGACGACCGGGGAGCGGGGTCTCCGATTTGCTTATCGATCCCGCACCCGCAATACCCGTGGAGCTCCTTATCGTGGAGCTGTCCAACGCCTTTGATCTTTGCAAATCGCCAGGACCACGTTGTGATGACTTTGTCCAGTCCATCTGTTGGCCTCTAATAAAAGCCACCTGACGTGGATCCTCCTGATAGTCCTATTCGAACCCACGTCCGGTCACCTGCAAGCCCGACTCGACCCATCATTACTGTGGTTGATCCACACCCCAGCAGATCTCACTGTCCTCCCTTACCCTCGAACATCGGTCGATTATATCGCCTCATCATCTTCCAGCATGAAACCATTGATAGATGATAGGAAACGGCTGAATCAGAGGATGAGTGCAAGCATGAGGTCCCCCAGGTCCTTTGCGGATCGGTTGCCGGAGCGCTTCAAAGACGGGGACGACTCTCAAATCGACTATACAGCTCCCCCGAGAGCCGTGGACCCCCGAGATGGGAACATACACTATATGCAACAGTCCTTGTTTGGCATGATCGCCGCGGTCGGCTCTCGGTCCGATTTTCGAACCCGCTTCGACGACTCCAGTGATAGCGATGGAGAGACAGAGGTACGCCCAAAGTTGGGACATCTCCCAGACTCGCCAAGTCGACAAGAATCCTCTGATCAACCTCCGACTGGCGGAAAATTCGACTCGACCCAGCAGACTGAGCCGGAAGGGCGAGGACGTCAGCACCGGAGGACAATATCAGAAGACAAACTTCATCGCAAATTTCCTGTGGCAAGGTCAAGTGAGAAGGATACCGATCTATCAGCTATGAGCGGATCGACTATACTGATACCGCCGAGGCGAGCACGTAGCGCCACGCCTCGAGCAGCTCCTGTTCTCACACGCATGGTGCAAGCACAGAATCGCTTTGACACAGCAACCACCACGGAATACACGCCTCTCCGACCTGAGACCCTGAGCGAAGAACAACAGAAGCCTTCTGCCTCTGCTCTCTCGACCAGACTGATGGAGATGTTTGATTTTGACAGACCTGAAAAGGTCTTGGTGGAGTATGCTTGCAGCTTAGTACAAAGCATGCTCCTCCAGGGCTACATGTATGTCACAGAGGGACACATCTGCTTTTACGCCTACCTCCCGAAAAGGTCAAGTCTTGCTATCAAGTCTGGCTACTTGTCAAAACGTGGCCGGAACAACCCAAAGTACCATCGCTACTGGTTTGTATTGAAAGGTGACGTCTTTTCCTATTATGCCGATTCTTCAAACCTCTACTTCCCCAGCGGTCATGTCGACCTTCGCTATGGAATTTCAGCGTCCCTCGCGGAGCCCAAGACCAAGGGCGCTGAGGTGCGAGACTTTCAAGTCACAACCGACCAGCGAACCTACTATTTCAGAGCCGACAGTGCCACCAGCGCGAAAGAGTGGGTCAAGGGTCTACAGAAAGTTATCTTCCGAACACACAACGAGGGAGACAGCGTCAAGGTGTCTTTCCCTATTCGGAATGTGATTGACTTGGAGGAGAGTCCGATGACCGAGTTCGCCGAGACGTTTAAGATCCGGGTCATCGACAGCAGTGAGACCTATGCTATTGATGAAGTAATGTTCTGCCTTGGAGAGTAATGCCTCAGCACTAACATATTTTACAGTACTTCTTTTGTTTCTTCAACTCGGGACAAGATGCCTTTAATTACCTCAAAGCCCTGGTCAACTCCTCGCCCACCAAGAATTTGTCCGAAGGATCCCCAGTAACGGACAACCTGAAATGTCAAACCGAGGCCCACGGTCCAGAAACGAAGCAAGGTGATCCCACACCAAGGCGGAGTGCAAGCCCCAGGAATGAGCAACAAGGAGAGGGTGACTCGTTTGCGCAGTCTATAGGACTGGAAACCGAGTCTTCTGCTGTTGTGCAATCAGCAACAGAGACATCTGAATCTGCAAGCCAGATTCTCAACCGGAGCGATGTCTTCCAGTCACCATCCTTGGCGAGACGCTCCTCAGATGTTCAACCAATGGCCCGCAGACGATCTGGTGAAACTACTCAGTCAATCTCTGCGCAAATGGCCACGACTGCACGACGGGAAGCTGGAGCCGCCGATTCGAGCCGAAATGCTGAGGTCAGTCGATGTGCTCCTACGCCTGTCGGCCAGGGACTTCATGACCAGCCAAGTGTTCCCTCAAACGATTTCATGAAGACTGGAGCATTCCCCCTTCAGCGTACCACAACTTACTTGAAGAACAAATCCCAACAAATAACTTCTTTGCTGACCACCGAGTCAATGAGCTATCTCGAGAAAGTTTCTGGCATGTGGATAGGAGGTCAAAAACACTACGGCGAAGCCGAAGGCGTTTTGTCAGCAGATCAAACTGTTGATCCTGAGGATAAGGAGGGTGGTCTTAACCATGGTGATCGTTTTCGAGCACATTTTGCGCTTCCTTCAACAGAGAGACTCCAGGCGACTTACTATGCTTACTTGCACCGCGTTCTTCCTCTCTATGGCAAGATTTACATCAGTGAGAGGAAGTTTTGCTTCCGCAGTCTCATACCTGGCACTCGCACTAAGATGATTCTCCCCCTCAAGGACATCGAGAACGTCGAGAAAGAGAAAGGATTCCGATTTGGCTATCATGGCTTAGTCGTGATCATCCGTGGCCACGAAGAGCTTTTCTTCGAGTTCAACGCATCTGAATCCCGCGATGACTGTGCAGTTACATTGCACCAGAGCCTTGAGTCCGTCAAATACTTAGTTGAATCGGGCATGCTCGCTGAAGAGGAACGCGAGGAAGTTGAAGCAGCTGAGGCCGAGCATCGCCTGTTAGAGGAGGCTAGGCTTGACGGCCCAGAGGATCATCATTCAAAACATACCCTCAACGAGGATTCATCGGAGATGCATCCCTTCTTTGACGACCCTCGTGCATCCATCATCAACTTCAAACCTCCGCACCCCTTGCGCATCACTTGTCTGACGATAGGATCTCGTGGTGACGTGCAGCCCTACATTGCTCTTTGCAAGGGCCTTATTGCCGAGGGCCATAAGCCAAAGATCGCCACACATGCCGAATTCGAGCCGTGGATCAGGAAGCATGGCATTGATTTTGCTCCTGTCGATGGAGACCCAGCCGAGCTCATGCGAATATGCGTGGAAAATGGAATGTTCACTTACTCCTTCCTCCGGGAAGCCTCATTAAAGTTCAGAGGATGGATTGACGATCTTTTGTCGTCTGCTTGGAAAAGTTGCCAAGATTGTGATCTTCTCATTGAGTCTCCCAGTGCAATGGCTGGGATTCATATCGCCGAGGCTCTTCGAATTCCTTACTTCCGTGGCTTTACCATGCCATGGTCAAGGACTCGTGCCTATCCACACGCCTTTGCTGTTCCAGAGAATCGGATGGGCGGAGGGTACAACAAGATCACCTACGTCATGTTTGACACCGTCTTCTGGAAGGCTATTGCTGGTCAGGTGAATCGCTGGAGGAATAGCGAACTCGGGCTCAAGGCCACCAACCTGGAAAAGATGCAGCAAAATAAGGTTCCATTCTTATACAATTACTCACCATTGGTTGTCCCTCCACCCATTGACTATCCAGATTGGATCCGCATCACGGGCTATTGGTTCTTGAGTGAAGGTAATGATTGGACACCTCCGCAAGAACTAGTGGACTTCATCGCTCGTGCGCGTGCCGATGGCAAGAAGATTGTCTACATTGGCTTTGGGTCGATTGTTGTATCGGATCCAGCAGCTCTCACAAAAACCGTCGTCGAATCTGTTCAGAAAGCCGATGTCCGCTGCATTCTTTCAAAAGGATGGTCTGACAGGCTGGGCGATCCCTCTAGTGTAAAGGCGGAAATCCCATTGCCTCCGGAAATCCACCAAATCCAATCCGCTCCCCATGACTGGCTTTTCTCACAGATTGACGCTGCAGCTCATCACGGTGGAGCAGGGACTACCGGCGCAAGTCTTCGAGCTGGGGTGCCTACCATCGTGAAGCCATTCTTTGGTGACCAATTCTTCTTTGGCGGCCGAGTTGAAGACTTGGGCGTCGGAATTTGCATGAAGAGGTTGAATGTTAGCGTCTTCTCACGCGCCCTCTGGGAGGCCACACACAGCGAGCGCATGATTGTGAAGGCCCGTAATTTGGGCATTCAAATCCGCAATGTAAGTCATGGAGCAAGACCACATTTATATGACCCTACTGATCATTTATCCCATAGGAGGACGGTGTGGCTACCGCAATTCAATCCTTGTACCGTGACCTTGAATATGCCAAGACACTTGTCCGACAACGTTCCATAGCCTCATCCACCCCTTTTTCACCAACACCAACCGCTCAAGCATCTCCAGACCACGCTGACGATGATGTCGACGATATTGAAGAATGGACCTTTGTGGGTGACGATACTGACATCGACATCACAAGACGCATGCGCGACCGAGCGGCTTCAGAGAGCCATCCCTTAGCCTAGAACATTTGATTATCACACCATGTTTTCTATGTTTCGCCTTTTGATGCCCATATTTGATGTTTATTGAAGGAGACATCATGATTTACGACCCTTTTTTTTTTTTTTTTTTTGCTTCTGATTTAGGCGTTCGTGGCGCTCATTAAAGCGCTTTGCCTCGGCTTCTTGGGCTCATTGATCGAATACACCGCGATTTCAGCTCCTATACTCCCCTAGACTTTTGTCACGTTGGTTGCTACTATGATTCCCACATTAATTCAATAGTCTTTTTATTCCATCCATGTCCACTTGGCTCTTATACTCATTTCAAGCTTGGTAAAATATTGCACTTAGCAGACCTGTACTTTGGACAGGCCCAAACCCTATCTCTAATTGGGTGGATATCAGACCTGGTGGCTGACTCATCGTCGATGATGACTTTCTTGCTGGGCGACTCTGAATGACAGCAACGTATGTGTTCTCTCAAAGATGGTTCGCAGGGTTGTCCATCATGAGGACCCGGGTCATCGCCGGCATGAAGGCCCAACGCCTAAGGCGCGCAAGTTGACGCTCTCTTGCTCAAGGTGTCGAGCATCAAAGCTCAAATGTGATCGAAATGAACCCTGTGTATGCGATGGCCGCCATGATCGATAGAGATTTGCTTTCGCTGACTGCTTCAAGAATGAATGCACCAAGCGGGCCGTTGGGCATATGTGTACCAAAGATGAGCGTCAACCGAGAGCCAAAAGGACGAAGACGAGCCACAATAACAACACACATGCCACAGAAGCCACAGAAGCAGAACATAACGCAGAACTACTTGAAAGCTTCGTTGAAGGGGCTCCTCAAACCAAGGCCTATGAACCTTCATCTTCTACCGGGTTTGTATCTCGGGCGATGGTTGCCGCTGATTATCTCAATCCTAAGTGGACGCACATCGGTTATTCTCAGAAAGTAAAGTTGATGCGAGATGTCGTCGATGTGTTGCCTGCGGGGAATGTCATTCGCGCTCTCCATGAAACGTTTATTACGCGTTGTCAAGCACCACTAGGCAACATTTTCCATACAACTGCATTTAAGCAGCAGGCTCAATCGCTCTATGATTGTTTTATCCAGGCCTCCCCAGAAGCGCGCGCTGTAGCCCTGGCGACCAAGTTTACGACTGATGAGATTGCTTGTTTACTTATGGCGGTACATACTCCTATTCACTTTCATTCTGCATCTGCTCACAGGCACCACACAGCTAGTACTCGGTCTTGCCTTCTATTTCTCCACGGGCCTCAGGGACGAGGCTACTGAAAGGATGACCACATCTGTAGCGGCAATTCGAGCATCTGACTCTCCACATTTGTGGAGACAATTGTCCTTCCGTTGTGTACAGGGACGAGTTTCCATATATTGTGGCTCGATTGCAAGTTTGCAAGCTGCCGTTATGTTTCTTCTAGACGGCCATGAAGACTTCCTGGAGCTCGATGCACTCCTTGTAACTGCTATTTCTGGTGCTCGGAAGTTACAGCTGCATCGGCTAGGGGATGCGGACTTGAATTTGACGGCTACTTTACCCGATGTTCGGCCCGGAAATGGATCGTCTTTCGCTTTATCTACGGTCATACGAACAGAAATTGGTGTTAGGATATGGTGAGTGCTCAAGAGTTGTGATAGATTTGAGTGATGTCTAAGAAAAGTGAATCAAGGTGGGCTCTTGTTGCGAGGGATTGGTCTCGTGGACAGGCCTTAGGCTACTACAACATACTTCCGTCCACATTCAACACTCGGATCCCCTTGCACATCAATGATGATCAACTCTGCCCAACTGATGCAGGGTCGCAGGATAGGATCACTGAAAGACCCCGTTCAGAGTTTACCATGCTCTCCTACACGATTTGTACTCTCGAGATGGTGTTTCTTATGCGAGAATCACTAGACCTTCGAGACGCATTTCACAAGTTCTCCTCGAAGTCCCCCAACGAAAAGGCCAAAATAAGACAAAACCTCACTGAGAAATACGAGAAATATTGTACTGGGCTTCCATCGTTCTTCCAACTGGAGAGTTCAGAGGGAATTAATGCATGCGGCCCCTTGGCCGCTATGCCCGTGCACCGATGGATGCTACACCAACAGCTATGGGGCATGTTTCTACGACTTCATCGCGATAATCTATCATCGCCTGAAAGCCGTGCAACCTGCCGACTCTTGGCAAAAAGCATCATAGATTGTGGCGGGCAAATTCGAACCCGTTGCACTGTATGCGGCTCCCTCTCTGTTGGTGATGCTCAGCTGCTCAATGCAGCTAGTATCTTCATCATTGATCTACTTCATTTGTCGAGGATCGATACTGCCAAGGACAGTAATGCTCGGATGAATCAACTCATGGGAAGATCCAGTGTTGCAAAGGCTTTGGATCTATTCCAAGAGAAACAGGAGGCTACCATCTACCCCCAGGAAAATGCCTTTCGCTGGAAGTCAGCCCAAGACCCACAGCTACAACGAGTAAGGGCTTCAACATATCGGTGCATTACGGCTCTGAAAGCGCTTTCCGACCTAGAGAAGGAAGAATCTGAAAAATTTAACAGAAACTACGATAGAAGCGGATTAGACGAACCAGCCGGAAGGAAGCGAACCAGCTCTCTCAGTGAGAAAATCAAAACCATTCTAGAGAATCTGCCCAGAGTTGTCGAGGACGAATACTCCGCAAATGAATCGTTCGCGGGAGACCTTGGAGCCTTTCCCACACTCGGCAACGTGCCAACGGCAGCCGAAGATCCCGATCTTGACGTTCTGCCAATGCTCACCAATGACCCTAGTGGCAATCTGTGGGAGCTCTTTGACTCCCCCTCGTTTTCTCATCCTCCTATCATGGATGGAATTTTCCCGGCCCCGGTTGATTGGCAGAGCATCATTGATTCGATGCCGGATGAACCATCTTCAGAGTAGGCGAACTTACTGATCTGCGTGACACACTAGTGTTGGCTATCATACATCAAAATAAGGCGAGGACCGATTTCAAATAGTGAAATGGGAACGGCTCGATGGCTGTCTGGCGGTGCAGACTGGACAACACACACACACACACACACACACACACACACACACACACACACACACACACACACACACACACACACACACACACACACACTGCCTGCCCGGCGTAGAGGACGGTCTGGATGAGGCCGCACTGATGCCCTGATCGGCAGTACGGGATAATCTTAATGCTGCATCATGAATAGAAGAAATGAGGGGACAACCTGAATGAATTGGGTAGATGACTTGTCTATCTTCAACCATGTCTTGAAGATGTGCAAGGCACTGCAGGCTCTAGATCATGCCTAAGGCCACCATATGCTATTATGTCACCGGTTCTCCCACTACAATAGGTAGATTCAACGGCTTCGAATGATCATGCTTTTAGAGGAAGAAAACCGTATAGTGATCTTCAGATAACTTGGTCGCATATACTGACACACAACGAATCAATTCCTGGGAGCTACTTCCACTAGACCAAGCGAAATCATCCGGGGTTTACTAAATTAGTAAGTGATAACATATCTAGAAGCAATGCGGTGTTGGAGCCTGTAAAATCACAGAAGTGACGGTACTAGCCCTCCAGATCCCAGATTCCGCATATCGGATCAACCTCGACTGGTAGAATAGCCACCTTCCACTAATAACCCTATAAAATATCACCCAAACGCCGATTATGAACACTTATACGCACCAGGGATGCCGAAAATACCAGCCGATTCCCCAGATCCGGGGTGCGTAAAGAACCCCGCATTTCGAAATTGTGGAGCCCGCCACGTTGAAATTGGGCTAAACTTCGGATGTTCCTGATACGATCGTCTCCGTGCAGGAATTACCCAATGAAGGCTAAGGTCTTCGATCCGCAAACTACCGTTGTGAACTCCCGGCAGTCGATCTGACCTATCTTGTTCCACTGTGTGGATGAACCCCCTTGCTAGAGCTATCAATTATAACAACAATTCCTCAGAGGCGAACCGAACCATATCCCCATTTGTGTTCTCCAAACACGGCTTGCACAATATGGCTTCTTGGGTTGCGAGATCGATGTCGAATTTCAAGGAGTTTTCAGTGCTCGTTCGCGGGACCTTGGGAGCAGGTGCTTCGGCTTGTACGGCGAGTACATTCTCGTCTCTCCCTCTCAGTAACATGGACATTACGACTCTCAATGTGACGGCCGTGTACGACTACAATGGGGCCAGTTCCTCAAGTGCTGGTGGCTCGGGAGGTGTCGGAGTGACGTCTGCATCTATCGGTGCAACAGCGCCTGCTGTGGATATATGTTTGATTCACATGGCATATACCCACCCTGGACAGAATGATGTCGTCAACACATGGATTGGACTTCCATTGGAAACCGGCGATTGGAACTCTCGCTTCTTGATGAATGGCGGTGGTGGCTGGGTGGCTGGTGGTGAGGATGTGATTCTCGAGCCCTTGATGTCCGGTTACTCGTCTGCCTCGACGGATGGGGGACATAACACCACGGCCTCGACGGCTGACTGGGGATTGACCAGTGAGGGCAATACGAACTGGCCTGCCCTGTGGGACTTTGCCAGTGTTGCTTTAGTGGAAGCGGCAATCCTGGGCAAGAAGGCGACGGAAATATACTATGGTGTGGCACCCAAGTATTCCTACTGGAATGGGTGCTCGACTGGAGGTCGCCAGGGCCATATGATGGCGCAGCAACACCCAGATCTCTTCGATGGAATTGTTGGGGGTGCGCCGGCTATCAATTGGGACAAGTTCATCCCATCTGAATTTTGGCCGGTGTTGATGGCGCAAGTACTTGGTGAGGGACCTGCTTGAGTTATCATTGACTGCTCTTGTCTCACGCTTCCATAGATACACAACCCCCTCTGTGCGTCCTTGATGCCTTCACAGAGGCAGCTATCGAGGCATGCGATATGCTTGATGGTGTTGAGGACAAAATCATCTCCTATCCAGGCCAGTGTCACTTCAAGGCCTCCTCTATGGTCGGCCGCACCGTCGAATGCAGCGACCCGAGCGGAACAATCACCATCACAGAGGCGATGGCCAAGCTGGTGACTGCCTATTGGGAAGGACCTCGATCAGCCGCGGGCCGGTTCGAATGGTACGGCTTCGACTATGGATCCGACATGTCAGGCATGCTCACGACGAATTGTACTTCCGTCCACAACTGCACGGTGGTACCCTTTAGCATCAGCGATGACTGGATGAAGGTGTTCCTGGCTAGGAATTCCTCATACGATACGAACACCCTCACTCGCCTGGACTATGACCGTCTGTTTCGGCAATCGGTGAATCAATACGCCTCCGTTATTGGAACGGAGAATCCCGACCTGACGGAAATGAAACTGGCTGGGACGAAAATGATTGCCTGGCACGGTATGTCGGATCCCCTCATCCCGACCAACGGTACGGTGGACTACTACACGCGGGCCATGAAGTTCGACCCAGAGGTCGCGGATTACTACCGCTTCTTCCTAGCCCCCGGCGTAGGCCACTGCGGTGGGGGTGCTGGCTTCGATCCCAGTGACACGGTCTTTGATACCTTGCGAGCCTGGGTTGAGAACGGGACCGTGCCAGATACGCTGGAAGGCATCGCAACGGCCATAGACCATTCAAACAGCTCGGCTACCCGCGTGGGTCATCTCTGCCCGTACCCTAAGGTCTTCACGTATACCAACGGAGATCCGAACCAGGCTTCATCCTTTACCTGTGTTTGAGGGTTGTGAAAAATCATCTTCATTACAAGAATTTCAATAGGTCATCTGGATATATATTTTCAACTCGATTACTACTTCTCGTCCTTGCCCTCGGCCTTTTCTTTGCGCCGTTGCACAACGTCCCAGTTGTAAACGCGCGCCGTGGCAACCTCAAGTGTCTATTTCAGAGAATAATAATTAGTAAACCGAAAAACAAGCAAGTCGAAGCCATCTCAATGCACGTACTGTAATCTGCTCACGCAAAAACTCCAAATCCTCCTCACAATGACCCAGACTGATCTCTGCCGCCGACAATTTCTCTGCCAGCATACTCTCAGCCTCAGCCAGCGGATAGGCCAGCATGACATTAGCCCCCAACCAGAGATAGACCTCCTCAGCGTCTGCGGGGGAAATAGAAGCGCGAGCGTAAAGGGTATCATTGAGTTCAAAGTTCGTTTCGAGATCCGAGTCCGGGTTCGACTGAATCCCAGTTAGCCCACCCCTCCCCAGCCCATATATTTATCGGGAGAGACAGCATACCTCCTTACGCAGCTTTAAGAACCGCACCATCTCCAATGTCTTCTTAATATCCGGAATCTTCTCGCGCAGGCCCTGGCCGCGGCGCTGCGTGTTCACCTCCATGAACTGGTACTTGGAGATCATCTCCTGGAAAGAGCGAAGGGTCGGCTCGACCTCTGCGCGGGACGAGACGTAGTCGCTGACATTGTCGATGAAGGGGGCGACAGGGATTCCTCGTGAGTTGGTTTGTGTTGTGACCGGACTGCGAGATGGAGGGGTTAGTGAATGCACACAGCCAACGACGATCAGAGAGGCCCCGGGGGTGGGGGTAAAATGCGTAGAGGGACTAGAGGACAGCTTTGAAAAGGGGGAATTGGAATTGAACACTCACGCCTTGCTCTTGGAGTCTGCCATGGCTGCGACGCTGGAGTGAAGGTGCAAAGTGGGGAGCTTCGAGCCCGGAGATTTACATTTCTTGTTCCCGCTCCGCCGCAGCTGTCCTCTCCGCTTCACGTCACTACGATCACCACAAAAATGGTCCTCCTTGTCGCGACGGATCGAATTATCGCTGCACTCGAGGTGGTGTCTGCTTCGCAGCGTCGCGAGCTTGAGCTGCCTGCGACGCTAGAAGTCAATGGACCCATCGCGCACGACCAGATCCTCCGCTTGTCGAAGCACCTCCAGGCCGATGCCGAATACCATGCGACACAGGACACAAGTCGCAGCCCTACAATACTAAGTAGTCTCCTACGCGGCACGAGAGTCTATGTGCCCCCTCCGCCGAAGAAGCCAGAGCCTGTATGTATTACATATCGACATCCCTACGTACCGAATCAACGTCATTAACCGACCCTCTTCTTGCAGAGCCCTGAATATCTCGCATCCAAAGCCCGTCTCCTCGCCGCCGAAGAAAAAGCCGCATACCAACGCCTCCTCCACCCAAGCTATATTCCTAATCCAAATGACGCAGACAGACACACTGCGACCAGCAATGAGAGCATCACTGAAGACACACTCACGCCGTCATTGGTGTTTAACATCTTTATCTCGGTGCTAGTCACCGGATTCAGCACGTATTGGGCATTGACGAAGTTCACCATGCCGAATGTTCTAGCGAAGATGTTCTCTTCTGTAACAGGGCCGAAAACCGATATCTTAGCGGAAGAGCAAGCGACTGGCGGCGCCTCGGCGGCTGTCAAAGTCCTGTTGTCGCTATTCGCTGCGTTGACGGTCGCTGTTGCCGAGTCCTTCTTGTATGTGGCGTATGTGGGCAAGATTGAAAGAGCTCGAGTGCAGGAGAGAAAGTTCAAGGAGAGGAAGATTGTTGTTGGAGAGGTACAGGTACAGGAGAATGGACAGATTGGAATTACTGAAGAGTGCGAGGAGGTTGAGATTTGGGGTAAAGGCGTGAACGGAGGTGTAAGACGAAGGGTCAGAGAGAAGTACGAGAAGGAAAAAGAGCAGTCATGAGATGCTCGTGTAATACTATATATACCATTTACCGGCTACTAGATACCCCATTACAAGACGAAGAATGCTTTGATTCGTATTCTATGCCAAAAGCTATATGCGTGGTCATTACTCTAAACCGGGTATGAATGCTGTTCTGTCATTAGTGCTCGTCACCGACTCGACCGAGAAACGAGATGCAGGGAATGAGAAAGGAAAATGAGGTGGCGCTGCCTAGAAAGATCAACTTTCACGAAGCCCCATAGATGCGATAGAATTCAGAAGAAGCGCCTAGACCCGCTTCTCAAGAAGCAGCTTGCCGGAGGGAGTCTTAGAAGCGAAGCCGGCGTCACGGCTGAAAACACGCTCGCCGCGGAGCCAGGTCTCACGAACCATGCCGCGCAATGTCTTGCCCTGATAGGGCGAACACTTGTTGCGGAAGAGCATGGTGCTGGGCTCAACAACCCACTCGGCGGAGTCGTCAAAGACGCAGATATCGGCGTCGAAGCCCACACGCAAATCTCCCTTGTGACTCTCCAGACCGACCTGAGCGGCGGTGTTAGCGCAGCACAGGCGAACAACGTCTTGCAGGGAGTTTCGGGTGTTCTCGTCATTGGGAGAGGGGGTCAAGCCCTTGCGGCGGCTGAGTTCCGTCCACAGGATGGGAAGTCCCAGGCCGACGGAGGAAATACCGCCCCAGGCAGAGAAGAAATCGCCCTTCTCCTCCTTGCCGGACTCGGCATGGCAGTTGCCGGGGATATGTGAAGGAAGTTGCTTCAGGTTGGGTGTGCAAGGAGAGTGGTCAGAAACAACGGTCTTAATGACACCGTCACTGGCGTGCTTCTCCAGCTCCTCCCATAGGCCGTCCTGGTTGAGCTGAGAGCGAATGGGAGGGCAGCACTTGTGGCGAGTGTCACCATCACGCACTTGCTCGGCAGCCAAAGACAAATAGTGGAAGCAAGTCTCAGCGGTAATCTTGACACCGTTAGCGCGGGCCTCCCGCAGGATAGGAATAGCCTCCATGGCAGACAGGTGAACGATGTGCAGTTGGAGGTTGGGGGCAAGGTGAGCCATAGACAAGATACGCTCAATGGCACAAGTCTCGAATTCCGAGGGTCTGGAAGCCAAGAAGGTCGAGTAGGCCTCCAGAGGACCAGCCGGGGCAGCCGGGGGAGCCGAAGTTTGGGTCTCGTCACCAACAGACTTGGTGATAGGAGGCACCATCTCGGCGTGGAACATGAGGGTGGTAGCCTCATCTGCCAACGCAGCCATAGCCTTGTGAATATCATCTTGAGCCACAGCAGGGAACTCATCAACCTGAGAGATTGGTTAGTATGGCGGATTTAGAAACAAATTTGAAGTGATCACTTACACCACTATCAATCAAGAAACCCTTGAAGCCACGGACACCGGCGTCGACTAGGCCCTTGAGATCGGCATCATTGCCGGGAATGATACCGCCATAGAAGCCAACGTCCACCCAGCACTTGCCCGTGGCAGCCTTGATCTTCTCATTCAGGTTGGCCACGGTAGTAGTGGGCGGAATAGCATTGAGAGGCATGTCAATCACGGTAGTGACACCACCAAAGGCAGCAGCCTGGGTACCAGTGTAAAAGCCCTCCCACTCAGTACGGCCAGGCTCGTTTAGATGGACGTGAGCGTCGACCAGACCGGGCAGCAACACATAAGGCGAGTAGTCGGTGTACGGTGTACCCGCTGGGAATTCCGAGGCAGGGATCACGGAATCGAAGACGGCATTGATCTTGCCAGTAGTGTTGGAGATGACAATGGTAGCGGAAGTCAGACGGCCAGAGATAACGGCTCGTGACGACGCCACGACAGCGATGGAGGGCACGTTCGTCGCCATAGCTCCAAAGTCTTGCAAGCGTATAGTATAGCTTACAAGCGGGGAAAAGAAAGTGTGGGGAGCAGAGAGTAGAGTAGAAAAGAGTTAGAAAGAGTATAGAAAAGTGACGGGGGAAGATAAGACGACCAATAAAATGGAGGAGATAAAGGTCAACAGTGCTTATCTGAACGAGGGACAAGGATGAGTAGATAAGAGCCCAAGTCTGGGGGAAAGCTGTATAAATAACTGTCTTCGCCCTGAAAAATTTGATTTCTGGACGGGGGATTGCGGCGACCCACCTATCTTTCGATCTCAATGCCGTGGGGAGTCCCACCCGGTGCGGTGCCGGAGGGTGAAAGCGATTACTCGATAATTGAGATCGGGTGGTGAATCGGCCGGCCCAGAGCCAGTCAGCGGGCACCATGCACCGTGCATGATCACGAATGCCTTCACCTTTGCCCTATCGGGAGGGATGTCTGAGCGCAGTGACGGTCCTCTTGATGTGTATCTAGGGGTGTATTGCCTTCCCTGGTGAGTATTGCGGTTATGAACCGGGTATGAACCATGGTTAAAGCCATAAAATCTGTGTTGTAAGCGGCAAAGACACGGATAGTGGTACGCAGGGCGCACGGTGGTTGGGCAAAGCGGCAGCGGTTATCGAGGGCCAGAAAGTGGCATCGGGCACCTCCGACGCAGTATCTGGTCTCGGTGGCTCTGCAGAAGGTGGGCCGTTCGTTCCGGGGCTATTATCAGTGCCCGTTACTCGATCAAAATTGCCCGTCTGCTGCCGATTTTCATTCTCTTACTCGATCAAAACTCCGAATGTGCGCTTTGGCTGGACCATTCGCTTTCCCTGTGACTGTCAATTGTTCAACTGTCGGCTTCCCCTCTCTGCGGCCGGCGGTCTCCGAAGAGTGGCCCCTGAGTCGACATTTGTGGTTCTCATCGAGTAACCTCGTCCCAAGCCTCCATTGGGAGAGTCCTGAGTGATGATCTCGATGGCGACGATGATGCAAAGATGGAGATGTGAAAGTCGGGAAATGGACAGTGGAGGGTTGAGTGCGGAAGGGTTGCGGGGTTAAATTCAACTGGCTCATATCCAGAGGCGACAGTTCAGGGGTGCCTTGATGGCGCCATCCCGCACCAACTGATGGTCGCACCGATCAGCACTACATCTGAACGTTCGAAATGCTTGTTGTGACTTCGCAGATCATGGTGATGGCATGTCGAGAGATCTTCCGACATCAAATCTGTCTTGACTAGCGATGATTTGCGTTACACTGCAGATGCGCTCTACTAACTTTGTTCTCAGCGTTCAATTTCTGATATGCCCTGGACTATAGCTATCCCTTGTGCAGAAATGCAAGAGCAGAAAATGAAATCATTTCCAACTGATCGCCCGTGAATGAATGTGGCTTGGAAAAACAGGACATTCCGCGTCGAGAGCGCATTGTTCCTCCCATTTCAATTCTTGATGCAGTAAAGGACTACCCTTGGATCAGGGACCTGTTCAGACTGCCTCAAGCTCTGTGTATGCAAGACAATTGAAATAGAATCCGCCCCCGACACCAACGACAACTACTGCATGTTAGGGCCCACCATCTCTTCGATATCCCCAGCATAGCCGTCATCGCTGTCGTAGATCGCAGGCTGGGTGGCCTGCATCATGTTCTTCTAAGAAGCAGGGGAGATGAAGGTCTTCGCACTGGCTTCCTCTGCTTCAATAACGCTGTCCTGAATCATGTCACTCGCATCCTTCCAGCCCATGGTCCCCGACATGACGTCCTTAGCTTTGGCTTCCCGTTCCAGATCCATGTCCTTCAGATCGTTGATTTGGATATTCGGCTTCGCAGTTGCTAGCTCCCTGACTGAGTCTATTTTAGGCTCAGCTCTATCCATAGTCTGGCATGTCAGTCCTCCCATAGCTTGCTGCAGTTCCTCGTCCATATTAGTGCCCATGACAACGACTTCTGCATAGCTGTCGTCTTTGTAGAGAATGTCGAGCCAGGCGAGCACAAGAGGCCATGCACTGAGCAAGATGCCCTCGCTGTCTTCAGTCTCACCAGATGAGTAGCAATTACAGCCATGGTGGTGGTACCCCACTTGGGGCTTGTCGGCTTCATCTTGAGAGACAACGTAGGCGCGACAGCGCGAGGACATAAATGCAGTGAATGAATTCGGGTCGGCTAATTTGCCCACGTCGATTTCAGCATTCGTGCTCTGAAGCGGGTCGGTGAGACACATGGCTGAGATATAAGGGCGCCATCTCTCCCCTGTTCAATCGTGGTCAATTCTGGTTGTTGATGGTCCGACCTGAGTGATAACCATTTGGCTGAAGTTATCTTGATGAATGGGTCCACTTACAATGATCTCTCAAATAATTGATGGCGCCCAGACCACCCTCAGACATGCCAATCACATCGACGCGACTCGAGGGTCCGAGGTAACCCCATAAAGCCTGAAAGACACAGTTGATATGCTGCTGCCAGTCCCTGTTGCAGGGGATCACGTTGCGGCGAGACATGCCAGCTTGCTCTGAAATACCAGAAGGACGAGGATTCGCGAGCCATGTCTGCGTTGTGATGACACGAGTAGTACCACAATGCCAAAGCAGCTGGCCCGTGTTGGCCAGGATCAGCGCAGTGTCTGTTCTTTCCCCGGAGCTGTCATTTGTCTCTGCATCTTGGCTTTCTCCCAGAACGGCCTTGGTAAAATCCACAGCCGACCCGATGTTGACGCCATGCTCAAGGATGGCTCGATAGGACCAGATGCCTAGATCATGCACGGGCTCGCCGAAAACCAAGATAACACGAGGTGCATTGAAAAGATTTGGAGACACTAGGACCGGAACATGGGGTTCAGTGGGAAACTTCTCTCGTAGGGGGTTGCTTTCGCAGAAAGGAAGGCGTAGGGTCTTCAGTCCGGCCTCCGCGAGACGTGGGAGGACAATGTTACGAATTGCCTCTGGACTCAGCCACATATCTTAGTAGATGTCCTGCCTGTGGTGTAGTGCTAGTACTGACCGTTCATGGCCTCACGGTACTTGATGTTGAACCGATCATTGCGGTTGATCCTGTACTTATATCCCTTGTCTGGATTGTCAATACGGCGGATTGCATCTCTCTCGGTAATGAAGAATCTGCGAATGGCGTCAAATATGTGGCTTCCTTTCTGCTGTAATTCAAATTACTCACCCTAGCTTCTTGAGGTCCGGTAGATACTCAGGGTCGGGAGGCAAGTTCTTGTTGGTGTAGACGAACATCTTAAAGCGAGGCTTTGTTGCAAGTCTGTCGAGTACTGCTGTGAAAGAGAAGCTGAAATGACAACCAGAAGGATGAGGGAGAGAGTTCACCGAGGCTGAGAGTCATATGTAGGATGACAAGACTGATGCTTAGGCGAGCGATCAAATCGAACAAAACAAACGTCCGCCAGCGAAGAATTGAGCTTTTCCCAAACGGATCTTTCCTTATCACAACGATCATAAATGAGACTGTAGAGAAATAGAAATTTGAAGAAAGAAGGATATGAAAAAGTTGTATGATATTCTGTACTGTACATGCTTCAATGCAAAAGAAGCGAAGAGAACGCCTTCCGAATTTCTCATACACATGAACCCTGGTATCTAATCCTCTTTAGCTTACCAACTGGCCTTCTTGACACCGGGAAGCTCGCCAGCGAGTGCCTGCATACGGAATTGGAACTAAAGAACCCCAGTCAGTCACCCATCATTCAGCCCGTTGGTACCATCAAAGGCTCTGTACTCACTCGGTTGAGTCTGAAATCGCGGAAAACACTGCGAGCAGTTCCTGAAGCCACACACCGGTTCTTGATCTGTGTGGGCCGAGTGTAGACGTGCATCTGCGACAGCTGGAGCTGGGCCTGGGCGCGGACGCGCTGGGGGAGGGAAGTGTTGCGGATCAGGTAGCGGAGCGCTTGCCTGTTGGGAAAATGTCAGAGACGACGTTCCGTCATTGAAGCAGCGATGCTGATCCGGAGGGGCACTCCGCCGGTCCAGGCGAGGGTTCTTACCGTTCGGGCTCCATCTGCGCGAAGGCATTGCGCTTGTTGTGATCACGGATCAGGCGGGTGTTAACGAAGCCGGAAAGATCCAGCTTCTTGGGCCGGAACATTGACGCTGCTGAAGCTGCTGCCTTCGACATTCTGGCGGGTTCCCGGGGGTATGTGGTGGGAGCTTGGGAGGATCGTAACGTTCTGGAGTCGAGGCGGAGTCGGCGAAAAGATGCGGATCCCGATCGGGTTAGCGTGGCTTTCAAGATTTCGACACTTCGATCGGAGCCTTCAGGTACTACAACACTAGCTTAAGTTTGCCATAGTTTATTTACTTAAAATTTTGGTCAAACTTGAGGAAATCCACTAGGACTGCCACCATGGATGAATTGCGAAAGAAGTGCCAGTCCTTTAGAAAATGAGACACATATCATGATCCGAATCCAGCCGGCAGTCTGGTAATCTACAAGGCATGCCAATGCACGCCAATAGCTCGGATGGCTCGGGCTATACTTCATGAGCCGCCAAGCTAATAAAGTGACCAGTGATTCATGCGGCAATAAACTGTACAGCAACCTACGACACGCCACGGTCAAGAGCCAAAGATAGTAGTGGTACAGCTTGTGAATTGATCCAAGTCACCCTGGAGGGAATCTTCTATATGCTTGGACAGAGGGCAAACCTCCCTGCATACGTACAACACTTTGCGGACTATAGCCGAGCAAAGGCCTCTGTTTCACATATACCCATGCACGACGGCTTGATCCGTTCCTGCTCACGCCACAAAAGGTGGCATCTCAATGCCCCATCGTCGGTCGAATTTAGTGACCGTTACCGGCCTTAGCGTTGGGGTTGCGGGGGTCGTTCTTGTACTCGGCGGCTATAGAAACGGTGTCAGTCTAATGTCCAAAGGTGCAAGTGGGCCGACCGTTATCGGAGATTGGCGCTCCAAATCATCCATCGCAAGAAGCTCCGATGTTGGTCGAGATAGGAATAAGAAGATACTGGGTGCACTCACTCTGGGACAGAGCGTTCTGGAGGGAGTTGACGCCGTACAGAACGATGACACCTAGAAAGGAGACTTGTTAGAACATGGATCCACGGGATAGCGACGCAGTCGAAACAAGAAGCGAATGAAGCATCAATTCGGCTCCGTAGAACATAAGAAATAGAGCGGATCCAGGTTTCGTACCGGCAGCGAAGAAGGGGGTCATGGGTGTGGCTATTCACAAGCGGGTTAGATTCGAGATCATCAGGTCGTAGCGCACGAGGTCGCGACACGGAATTGGGGGGAACATACCCAAGAGACCGGGGAACTTCTTTCCGAGGAGAGACATAGTGGCAGATGGTGCGAATAGGTAGATTCGGGGTTCGCGGGGGTGGTGATGCAGGAGAGAGAGGAGAAGTGAGGTTGGAGTTTGCCCGGTCCGAGACGCCTTGCCGCTTTTGGGGGCGGTGGCCGCTTTACCGTTCCGTTCCGATGTGCGACCATGTAAACACGAGCGCAACGTCTGCTAACTCGAACAACACCAACAGTTTCACTCATTTAAAATGGCATCTTCGCTAGCATCGTCGGTCTCATCCCTGCAGTCATCCTTGCAGCTCCTCGACAACTCCATCACTACGCTTGATTCTGGTGTCAATGACTTCCCCCGCCTTTGCAAAGTCTTGCAAACAACACGAGTAAGCAGTGCCAAACGTCGAATACCTGGGATAACAAGAGCTACGGGCTAACCGCGAATTTAATAAAGCATTTTGAGCTCTTGCCAGAACCAACATTGCGCGAAGCCCAACAATCTCTCCTGGACGAAATCACACCGAGCATCGCACACCTGCTCTCCCTCGCCTCAAACCACGTCGACAAGCTCTCACGCCGCGAGGAAAGCTTAAAGGCTAAATGTGACTTGCAAGAAGGTCGACTCTCGTCCAATTCAGAAAACAAAACTTCCGCGAAAAGTAACGCGATGCGGGCTCGTTCCGCGGGGTTAAGCAGCAGCGCTGCCTCGATAGCCTCGAAGGCTGCTGAGCTGCGCAGATTGGTGCAGAAGAAAGAGCGCCTCAAATATGCGGTTGATCGCTTGGAGTTGCAGAGTACCCAACGGCAGAGACAGTTGAGAAAGAGTATGGCTGCGCAGTGAGCTGGTCCATTGGATTAGTTCTGAACTGCGCCATCCTGCCCGGACCGAAGTCTGGTGTGTTGGCGCAATGCTGCCATGGCAGTAGATCCAAGCTCTCAATCAGGCATAGTGAGCAATCAGCAGACATGCCTGGGAGACATTCTCATGGTGGATCAACACCGAAAATCCTGCTTTTCAGGCGATCTTCTCTCCGGGAGCTTGGTCCCAGCTGCGTATGCTGAAAGGACATTCCTCGACCCGGAAGCCTTTAGGAGGAAAGGCAGTTTCAAAACTCATTGCTTCGAGGGCGCTTTCAGACCTAGCCAGCTTGAGAAGACGAAGCTCCACTTACGAAAATGTGGTTTCCAAATGTACGAACAAACAATGATACCCATCAAACAGCGCAACGGGAGATAGTCTCAAATGTCAGGAAGAGAAGCCTTACCGAGGAGTTCAAGCCAAATAGTAGTGAAGAGATTGAATTTACAGCTGAATCTGGTGTGAAGATGAATAATATAGTACAAAGTGGCCAAGTCCAGATTCCCCATGCCAAATCGCCGTGGTCTAGTAATACAAACACATGGTTTCCAAGTCTCAATATGTACGCCAATCAACCCAATGCAGGTCCATGATCCCAAAGAGATTAGACACCAACAGATGCTTTAGAGATCTGCCGCAGATTGCTTTCTCACGGCCAGTCGAATCCTCTTCTTGTCCGCATGTTTCTTCCAGCTCGGGATATTCTGGCCCTTCTTCCGCATTGGGATCTCAGGGAGCGCAGATCGATCCCGTCTGCCATTTGCTGACTCTTCGTCTTCCTCTTCTTCCTCGTCGCGGTCATGTTCATCCAAATCACCCTCTTCGTTGGCTTCACGTGCCGCAGCCTTGTCTGCTGCCCGGCGAGCGAGACGCTCCTTCTTACCCTCGCCGTGTTTGTCGCCAAGATTCAGATTGCGCGGAACGCGGGTCTTCGCTCCGAGAGCCCATAGGTCTCCCCAGCGGGACTTGCGGGCGTCACGGTAGGCCTGGCGACTGTAAGAGCGCGGGACAGTCCAGCGTTCGATCTTGCCGGCCGGCGTGCAAAGATCGAAAATGACGTGACCGCGGCGTTTCATGGGCGGGTAGACTGCGCGCGGAAGGGCGAGAGGCTGGACATCCGGTAACGATCCGCTTCGGTGTTCGAAGCCTTCGAATGCAGCGTCTGTTGCCTCGGCATCCTGGCGAATACCGCGCTCTTGGCGCATATCCTTGCCTCGTTGTACGGCAAGATAACTGAATTTGAGATCTTCGTGGTTGCGATCCTTGGCGCCCATGATGCGCTGCAGGAAATCCGGACGGATGTACCGCTGTTCGAAATGGCAGTAGTCCCTGCGGCCTTTGGTCGGTCCGGAAGTGTTGTGCATGGGACATGTTGAGTGGTTGGTACAGGGGGCAATGATCATACCGGGCTCTTTGATCGTGGTTATGCTGTCTTCGGGAGATTCAAGAGGGTTGGCATATTCCGTAGAACCAGGACTCGCGATATGGCGCTTAAGCAGCATCTCGCGGGCGCTGGCAATCGCCTCAAAGCCCTTTTGGCGACCCTTCTCGAGCAGAATCAAAATCCCTCCGTTGGGGTTGAGCATTGCCCAAAGGTTCTGGACGAAGTGCTTGCGCTCGTATTCTTCGTCGAAGTTAAGAAGAGAGTGCGGCGCAATAATCACGTCAAACTGCTTTCGCTTGGGAGCCTCCCGTTTGTCATGCACAGTTGGTGCATCGCGAACATGGAGATAATCCGGTAGACGGGGGAGGAAAGTAGTGTTGTCGAGAATTGCGCTCGCACGTAAGCGCAGCGTATCCGCGGCTGTCAGAACAGTTGATCGACCGTATGGGATAGGATCTCCCTCGGGATGATCGGGCACCATACTCTCCCACTCGGCTCGAATAGTATCTCTCCAGGCCAGGATTCCAGCACCGCCGCCACTAGCATCAAGGACATTGGGACCACCTTCTTGAGAAATGAGTCCACGAATCCACTCAGTTCCCATACGTTTGCGAATTTCAACCAGGACGCTGAGTGTTGAGGCATAGATTCCGGGGTACAAGGCTGCCAGGAAAGCATTGGCCTCCATCTCCCCCATAAAGTTCTGGGATGCATTGATCGGGATCGCAAGCTGTGGGAGCTGAGCTCGCGGAGGAGCAGTTGTGGTGGAATGAGGCAAGCCAGGTCCACCGAACAAGCGACGAGCGGTTTCAGCGATATGCTTGTTGGAGAACTCGGACAAAATTACCGAGATGGGACCTGTGATTGTGCTTTTCGGCAGATTGATCGTGCTGGGATCCGTCTGGAACTTGCCCTCCATCGTCAATGGGTGGGCTCGTGGAGCAGCGTCCGGGACGGCCTCATTCTCGAACTGCTCCAGCATGATCTCTCCGCCCAGCTGCTCGGCCACTTCGCGAGTCCGGCGCATGGCGATTGTTTCCTCTTCCTCCGTGGCAGCCTCCATGTCATACACAACCGGCACATCCTCTTCGACCTCCGCTTCTTCCTCAAATCTGATTTCTTCCCAGTTCCCTTCTTCGTTTTCGCGCAATAATTGGTCAGATTCCTGCGGCCCTTCCGCCATGGATTCTTCGAAGATCTCCTGGATGATCGGTTCACCATAGAGAGTTATGTAGAGTTTCATTTCAGATTCCCCTAGGACTCCCTCCGGGATTGTCTCTCCGAATGACTGTCGGACTAGGTGGACCCAGGACTCTGGGGTGTGTTGGTCTCGCTGGCTAATGAACTCAACTAATTCCCGCAGGCCCTCCATGTCTTCTGGGTCCCCCATCATGTCTAACTCATGCATCAAATTGGCCATATCATCGTCGTTTGCATTGATACGCTCGATCAGGGCGTTGATACGTTCCGCTTCGCTGGGCTGCGGTGCTTCGGCGTAGGTCGCTGCGGTGGACACTGCTCTTTGTCCGGGCGCCCATCGTGGCACCGTGGGCCTCAGAGAATAAATTTTGTGGGGAGAGGATTGAGAAACGACGAAATAGGGGCGTAGTTGGGTTTTGTTTCGTTTCTGTTGTGTCGCGGTGTAGTCGGTAAGTCCGTGAGCCTGTCGCGGACTCGCAGGGCGAGAAACCCGGGATCGCAGCAGCTGCCTCGTATGAGGACAGCTGGCGCTCGATGCTGAAGGTCTGGACAGCATTATTTGAACTCGGGCGCTGCGGTTCACGGAGAACAGAAAGAGTTGAAGGATGAAGCAGCTCCAGAAAATTAAAGTCGAGACCCACACGCCATCACAAACCGCAGTCCGCTCATTGGCTGGCCCCTCGTTCCTTACGATTGACTCCACTTTGAAGGTCAAATGGATCAGGATTTGAATGAGATGAATTCAGATGGACTTAGATGGATTTGGACAGATATGTTGATGTTGATGGGCTTCGCCGACGCTCTAGCAACGTCTGCAGAAATTACTTCACTCTATTGAGATTGTGCTGGTCACAAGTATCACCAACACGACTGTCCTGGTCGTGAAAAGAAAGACGCCTCCTACTCTACTGAAGGGTATGGGGTATGAGTCATGTTGAACTCAAAGCTCTGGTTTCGATCTGGCAACTTAATGCTACCGAATTATTAAGGGTATCATTGTAATAAGAATGTCTATACCTCGCTCTCCGTGTCCTCGTTCCCCATCAATATCCGCAGGGCCGCTACCCAGCGCATCACTTCATGCTCTAACGCTGTCAGCTTGGCCATGACAGCCATCAAGCTCGGGTCTTGGCTTTCAACTCGCACTTTCTCGCGAACGTGGACTTCCTCGCCTTTCCAGATGAATACGTCACCGACCTCATCATGCGCGCGATTACGGGTTCCAAAAATCCGGTCTCGCAGGGAAAACCCGGTCAAGGAGATGTCCGTAGCGAAGGCGGAGGGCGCCTGCGTCGTAGTGTTGCTTTCGAGAGTACGGACAAGGAGAACCAATGCGGAATCTGCGATGGAAAGGTGAAAGGAAAGGTAAGGAGGAGGGGGAGGATCGAATGTCTGCATCGTCGTTAACTGAGGCTCATTTGAGACATCTCACGCTGAACACACGTTGTCGGCGGCACTGCCGTCCCACCAATTTCCACGCACGTCTCCGTCCCCCTTCAGCATCTGACGAGCCTCGCTGATCGTCTCCTGCAGGAGATGCAGCTGGCCGAAGATAAAGCTTGCATTCAAGGGGTCCCCTGTGTACGTGCTCACATCTACGATGTCCAAGCTCTGATTGACTAAGTTTCGTACGGAGACGAGCTGGGGCAAAATCATGCCAGGAGCATCGGGAGATTGAGACAAGGTGAGGCGGGTGCTGGGAGCACCCCGTGGCGGCGGTAGTGAGCTCAGCCGGAGTTGGATATCCTAACGGCCAGGATTAGTCCCCCATGTGCGGAGATGAAAGAGTCGGGCACATACCCCTTTGACCACCTGAGTGCCGACACGAGTCACAAAGCCTTTGACATGTTCGGACCGTAATGACGACAGAACCAGGGTCGAACCCGGTTCCTGTGGCGCCAGTAGGGCAGCACACTCTAAAAGACCTTCTTTGAGCGAGGCTAGTGACTCCTGTAGGGATTGGAGAAGCCACTCCAATTCACGAGCCTAAAAATTGGGTGCTATCAGACGACAAGCTCCACCTCGATCGCTCCGATGGTCCATACTACAACCAGGGTACTGGGGAAGATCGGTGAGGGTCTCATTTTTACATACCAGTGCGGAGTCGGCTTCGCGGGCCAACTGGCCAACCGGCAGTGGGGGGTACGCCCACGTCGCCATGGCCTGAGAGCAGGGGCCAAGGGATGGGACTGAGGGAACGGGGACGATAATTCGATCAAGGACTCGGTTAGAACTCAGGCAGCAATATATTGATCCACGTCACAGGCCCCGCGCAAAATTGAAAAAAAGGGAAAATCAGTGATGTAAAAGCTAAAGAAGGTGAAAGTAACGTTGTTTGCTGCCGCTCGACTTCGTCATGGACCGCCAACGCTAAACCCGATCGGGCTCGAACCCACTGCCCCGGACAGCAAATCAGGTGTGTCGTGACGTCGTGATTCTCACGAACTATGAACATGCCGATGATGCTCACACCGTCTTAGATACGTCGTGAGAGGAAGCATAAGTCCCGGATACCCCCGGCTCTTGAGGTCACAGCTATACTTCTGACTTCATCTTTCCTGCACCTCTAAATCAATCGTCGCTCTCCCCAACTCTACCTCACCTCGAGTCTACTTCGAGATCTACTTGGGCACTGATCAGACCGCTATTTTATAGCTCCCAAGCTCCGCAAAGTTTTCTTCATTTATCCACACAGGGACACACAACCATGCCTTTCAGCAGTAAGTCCAGGTCGATTATCAAACGGAGGACCAGAAGGGCGTCTAACTTGATTTCTTGATAGGAGTGTCACTTGGCTTCCTCGGCCTGTTCTTCATGGCCAGCGCCATCCTTCTGATCTTCCTCACATTTTTGGGTGGTGTTAACAATTCCACTCCTCTCAATGAGATTTGGTTCCTCCAAGCCGAAACAGGCAATATCCCAGGGGCCCCCTCGGTCTCGCGCTGGACCTTCTGGAACGTGTGTAGTGTCGGGGCGAATGGCAGGAGTGTTTGCGGTAGCACGCACGCGGCCTTCCCTCTCGACCCTCCTCGCGCCAACAACTTTGGCACCACGGTCAATGTGCCTCATCAGTTCATCGAGTAAGTGATACTGGATTCGCGCGATCGTAGCGCCTGTGCTGATATATGAAATAGCACTAATCACTACTACTTGATGACCCGGTTCATGTTCGCATTCATCATCATTGGCTTGTTCTTCGCCGTGTGTTCTCTCTTCACTGGATTCCTGGCCATGTGCACTCGCATTGGTAGCTACGTCTCCGCTTTCCTCGCCTGGGTCGCATTGACCTTCCAGATCATCACCACCTGCCTCATGACGTACGTACTCATCGCAAATACACACTTCTTGGATGTCCCAAGCTAACGATAAACTAGTGCTGTTTTCGTACAAGGCCGCCATGCCTTTAGCAGCAATGGCCAAGTTTCTAAACTCGGTGTCAAGGCCTTCGCCTTCATGTGGACTGCCAGCGTGTGTCTGTTCTTCTCCTGTCTGCTTTACTGCCTCGGGGGTGCCGTCGGCCGCAAAGAACCCGGGTACAGTGGACGTAAGGAGCGTCGCCGTGGCTTCTTCAGCTCTGCTCGCTCAAACAGCGTGAGAAGCCCGAAGAAGGAGCAGCAGGAGTCCAGCGCACAGCAGTACGCGTAAATGAGCCATTGGAGCTCTCGAAACAAAGGATACTGCCCCTGGACCGTCGTATCGGATTGAGTTCACCCGCGACGTTGATTATCAACGTATTGCGTCATCACGTACACGATTCCCTTTTGTTGCGCCGTTACTTCTGAGATATTCCGTCTCTGAAAAGAGATCTGTTCTCGCTCTGCTTTTACCGGCCTTGCGCACTCGTCTTCCGTCCCACGTTACAACCCTCACGCTCGTTCCATGCTGTTACGAAAATACCTGACGATCATTAATTGTACCACCATGACGATAGCGGCGACGCCTCATGCGGTCCCTGCACTGGCGCTCATCCCGTCGTTATTGACATCTACCGACTCCGAATTTCCATGAATCATGCACGATTTCATGGCTGCAATGTTTTCTAGTGTGGTGTTATATGTGATTTCCGCTGCTTTTACCTAATAGTTGTAATATAATCTCTCTTGTTCTTAGAGGATGAATTGTACACTTGGTTCATATTAACCAACATAAGCTGGTAGCATATTATGGACTCCCGTCAAATCCGTATCTCGGGAGCGATCTAGGGTACCCGAGAGGTCCGAGACGAAATCCCTGGGCGGAAATGGCCTACACGGCTCCTTCTTCCACGGATCAACAGCGTTGGAAAATAATTCTTCATTGGCCACCTCCATTTGGGAGTCTATGTAATTCGAACAGATAAAGAAACAGGGTGACTCCAACGAGACAAAATGGGAACGGGGGAAAAAGTGAACAATCTCTATCAATCATGCATGCATCGTCACACCATAAGGGAGATCAATTTTAGGGGAGGGGGAGGGGAATCTAAGCAGAGCCATTGATGGCGCCACGGACAGCGGTGCTGCCACCGACCTCACGGACGGCGATCTGGAGACCCAGATCGGGGTTGACGTGCACCATGACCTCGACCTTGCTGCCAGCCTTGACGCCCTTAACGGCGAGCTCGGCAACGGGCTTCTCGGTCTTCCAAACAATCTCGCGGTGATCCTCCTCTTCCTCATCGTCGGAGTCGAAGTCGGAGTCGGAGTCGTCAGCGGGCTTCTCCTGCTTGGCCTTGGGCTCGGGCTTAGTGACCTTGATCTCGCGGGCACCCTCGCAGACGCGGACGAGAACGTCACCGCCGTCCTTGGGGGCATTGTACTGAGCGATGCGGCGAGCGGGCAGAGCGGTCTCGGCAGCGAGCAGGGGCTGGAAAGTAGTCCCCGAGGCGGACTGGAACTCAACACCAATGGCCTTGCTCAGGTGGGGAGTAGCAGTGACCATGGGGTGGATGGACTGCACAATGTCTTCTTGGTCAAACTCCTGGATGAGAGAGGCCTGGAAGGCGGCACCACGGGCAGACAGCTCGGAGGGGTTGAGAGCCGAGACGGAGGTGGAGGGAGCCAGGATGGTGGTCTTCTCAGGGAAGATATTCTGGGCAAGCTGGGCGATCTTAGGGGTGTGGGAGGCACCACCGGAGAAGATGACCTCGTCGATGTCGAGGACGTCGAGGCCAGCCTTCTTGACGACCTGCTCGATCAGACCAGTGAACTGAGCAAAGACCTTGCCGGAGAGCATCTCAAAGCGAGTGCGGTTGATGGTGGAACCGTAGTCGATACCGTCAGCGAGGGACTCGATGCTGAGCTGGGCGTTAGGGCTCAGGGAAAGAGCCTTGCGAGTACCCTCACCCTCAAGCTTGAGCTTGGCGAGGCCGCGGGCGTCTTCACGGGGGTCGGTCTTGTGCTTCTTCATGAACTCCTTGGCGAAGTGGTCGATGATGATCTGGTCCAGGGAGGCACCACCCAGCTCGTAGTCATGAGCAGTGGCGAGGATGGTGTACATACCACCGTGAGAAGCAACGACAGCAACGTCGGAGCGGGTGCCACCAAGGTCGGCGACGACAACAAGCTTGTCCGAGACGGTGGCCTCAGGGCGGCCATCGTAGGCCATAACGGCGGCGACAGGCTCAGCGATGAGCTGGAGCACTTCAATGCCGGCTTCCTTGGCGGCAGCAACGAGAGCGGTGCGCTGGGCATCGGTGAAATCGGTGGGGACCGTGATGACAGCGGAGTTGACATCCTTACCCAGGAAGTCGGTAGCGGACTGCTTAAGACGGCGCAGGTGACGGGTAGTGATCTCAGAGACGGTGACAGAGTTGGGGGTCTCGCTGGCAGTATCGCGAATGGTGAAGGCAACGGTCGAGTCGCTTTGCTGGGGGTGGGCGGACTGGTGGGAAGGAGTAGGGTCGATGTCCTTGAATTCCTTGCCTAGGTAGTCGCGGAAGTAGGCGACGGTGTTCTTGGAGTTGCGGACGAGTTGGGCCTTGGCCTGGGTACCGTGGTACTCCTCGCCATCAATATAAGAGAGAACGGAAGGAATTTGACGGTCTGGCAGGGTCAATTCGAGTTCATTCAGGGTGGAGCGACAAAGAACGTACCTCCCTCCTCGTTAGCAATAACCTCAGCCTTGCCTTCCTGTAGTGGTTTATTAGCATCTGGATCCCATCTCGAAGAGTCAATGCGGAACTTACAGGAGAAATGCGAGCAATTGAGCTGCAGGAGTTGCCAAAGGAGATACCGATAGCAAAGCGCTCCACCTCAGTGGAAACACCGTTTGTATCACCCATTTTAAATGTGTTTGAAGAAATTATAAGTCACAAGAAAGACAGAAGAATTCCACGTCACTTGGAGTGAATGGAAAGTCAAGAGGGTGACCGATGAAGGGGAATGTCTCGATGGAGGGGGAAACCAATCGAAAAATTTGAAGATTTTCGGCGGAAAGTGGCTAGTGCTTATCGATAGCATGTGGCGGTGTATCGGGGTCTGTCTTCTATGCCCGTACATTCGGTTAATAGATCTTTGCAGATACATACTGGTAAAATCTAGTTTGGATGCATTCCAAGTATCCTCTATAGCTCCTAGTAATTGATCTCTCAATCTTTAAGGTCTTTTTGAATCACATCTTCCTGGTTGGCAATTTCGTCACGTGCTGATAATGTGATAAGCCAGACGTTTTCTGCGCCATCCACTTGGCTTAGCTACTTAACTCTTTACTCCGCCATCACCGTGATCCAAACCTCAATTGATCCGAAGTAGCATCTTTTTAGGTCAATATAGGCTACAACTTTCACTATGTCTGCTCCCCTCATATTGCTCCCGGGCGATGAGGTACCAAGCGACTACTTGCCGCCTACCAAGTCCAATCCTCTCAAACTAGGCCCTGGCCTCCGCCTCTTGTCACAGCCTACAGCTTCATCTAAATCATCAAACCATGTTTTGACAGCCACACAGGCCGGTTTGCTTGTGACCGATACAAAGCGCAACGCCGTCTCATTACAATCTTTCTCCAACCGCCGCTACATCCCCACTACCAACGATCTGGTTATCGCACAGATCCACCATTCCAGCGTCGATTATTTCCACTGCATAGTGACCCCGCATACGGCGCACGCGATGCTGGGCCAACTGTCCTTCGAGGGTGCCACAAAGAAGACAAGACCGATGTTGAAACAAGGCGACCTGGTCTACGCGCGCGTATTATCAGTGGGTGTTGGCGCCGGTGCTGAGGTCGAATTGACCTGTGTCAACCCGGCCACTGGCAAAGCCGAACCTGGAGGTCTAGGTCCTCTAGTTGGTGGGATGGTGTTTGATGTTTCCACGGGCATGGCAGCCCGCTTGCTTCGGGCTAGCTCCACTTCAGCTGAGAAATCCGACGCTGTTGACGGTCTTGTGGTCCTCGCTGAGCTTGGAAAGAAGCTCGAGAGCTTGGGAGGATTTGAGATCGCCGTTGGACGCAATGGAAAGGTTTGGGTGGATTGCTCCAATGCAGGAGAGAGTGCAATCAAGGTCACAGTCGCTATTGGCCAATGCCTGCAGAGTACAGATGAGAGAAATCTTGACGCGGCTGATCAGCAGAAGTTAGTGACAAAAATCTTGCGCGGTATGAAACTAGCATGATTATGCACTTCATGCAGTGCTCTGGTCAAAGGAGTACGGGTCTTGGGGTTTCCTACTTTTATGTACATCATGAGCATCTTGTAAATTAATTCTTCATTCCAGCATATAAATTCTGCTGAATTTTTACAAGTTTCACGACCAAAGTCGAATTCTCCGTACTGATATTTGTTCTCGTGCATATCATTGTGGCGGTGATGCAGGCGGTGTGATTATGCCGGATATCCTCACCTGTCAATCTTAAATTCTGGATGCGCGGTCTTCCTCACTCTCGATAAGTTCCTCGCCACAATGGGACATCGAATGTCTCCCGTGGCTCGTGGGTCTGAATGGCCTGAGTCGCCGGGTAAGCTTCCATGTTCATCGACCATTTCATGTCTTGAGACCACGATACTGACCTCTTGCAGCGGCGGAGTCTCTAAATACAAAATTCGCGGACGGCGCAAAGAAGAAAAAGTCGCGCAAATCCAAGAACAAGGACCGCTCTTCACCGCCAGAAGCTTCTGATTATGTCGGATCTGCACATTCTCGAGGCGAAGATCAGTCACGGCCCTCGAAGCGAAAGCACGACTCCGATCCCGAGCGCAAGAAGAAAAAGAAGAAGCACCATGATGCCAAAAGCGACAACAATGATGTATCGATGAATGCCGCGAAACTTGAGCCAGAACAGACAATTGGTCTAAAACCTGGAAATTCGCCGGAGGAGCCCCGCACGGTACAGAATGGAGTTGAGAAAGCGACACCCTCCAAATCTGCCGAAAATGCCACTACCCTCGCGCCCGACTTGGTCCATGACATCGACAACCTTTCGACTGTTGAGCTCAACAGCAAGGCCAAGCCGAAAAAACTCAGAGGATCGCGACCCGGCGGGAAAGATAACTTAAAAGTTGGATTCTTCACACCCGACGAAGTTGAGAAAATAGAAAACTTCAAAATCTCTTGGTGCAACATGCATGGCATTGGCAATAAAACTTTCAATGAAATGATTCAGCACTCTGAGCGAGAAGGTGCTGAGTGGCCGGGTCCACCGGACGCCCCCTCCAAGCATGAGTTATGGACCGACATCTATGGAGTCCTTCCTGATCGTGACCGCCGGTCTCTGTATCGCTTTGCGCGGAGACATTTCCTGATTCCTGGCCAGAAAGCGCACGAGTGGACGAAAGAGCAGGATGAGGAGCTTGTTGAATTGATGAAGTTATATCCCGCAAAGTATGCACTCATTGGCAAAATGCTTGGCCGCAGCGACGATGATGTTACGCAACGGTGGAAAAACCGTCTTCAACACCGTGAAAAGATGAACCGTGGCAATTGGAATCTCGATGAAACACTTGGCTTCATGAAATCCTTGCAAGACTTCTTTGAAGCTCATAAAGTCATCAACCCCGCAGCTGCTGATAAAGACATCTATGAAATGGATCAAAAAGTGATTCCATGGGGCTCAGTCAGCGATTCCATTGGCAACAGTCGCTCGCGTCAACAATGTGCCGACAAGTGGCGCAAGATCTGCGTAAAGGTAAAGGCTGAGCGTGCCAAAGGCAATAAAGACTATGCTTTCGACCCTCGAGCAGCCGTGGAGAAGACCTCTCGATGGAAGGAAAGGTCGTGCGAATTCAGGAGCGAGGAGCGCGTGAGTGAGAATGACGAGGACAACAACGACGAAGGCCCAGTCGCAACCAGCACCCCGGCATCAAATCCCAAATACGGATTTGTGGACCACCAGACCATGATGGGGGTGATACCGAAGACCGAAAATGACCCTCCGATCATGACTGCGTCCTCACCACTGCCTGGTGGCTATATGGAAGAGGATGAAATTGAAGTCGCCTACCCATCCGAGCCTACTACTCCAGCTACTCCAGCCATCAATGGATTGTCTACGCTCTCAGAAACCTCGAGTCCGGTCAATACGAGCAGTACCCAAAAGCGCGACCCAAGCAATATGGCTCGTAACAAGGAAAAGACCAAAGTTGTCAATAAGCCCAAATCCTCCAAGAAACGCCGAAATTCCGAAGTCGAGGCTGAATCCCATCTTGAGTCTGAGCTCGTCTTCCCTGAGGTTTCCTCGCCATCGAAAGAGCAGGACGAGAACGATGAGAGGAGAGAAAGGAAGCGCAGAAAGAAGGAGAGGAAAGAAAAGAAGCGCCAGCGTGCTCTCGAAAAAGAGGAGGCTGAGCAGGCACGCATTGAAGCCGAAGCCGCCACGACCGCTGCCCAGGAGCCTGGCTCCGGTGATAAGACTAAGAAACACAAGAAGCACCACAAACATAAGGATACGAACGCTCTCGTGGCTGCCATTGCAGCTGCCACGCCCGACAAGAAGCAGAAGAAGCACCGCAAGTCCGATATCAACCCTGCGCACACCACGGAGTCCCCGAAGAAACGCCGCAAGTCAGATGCTGGCCCGATTGCCATTGCCGAATCCCCTGAGTCTTCGAAGAAACACAAAGACAAGAGGAAAAAGAAGAAGGCAAATCATGTCGACGAAGTGGCTATAAAACAGGAGCGCTCTATTTGAAATGTTTACTTAGCGAATACCTACGTGACTTTTGTACGATTACCATGCACAACGATGCAATGCATAGGCCAAGGTTCATTCTATGACCGCTTCTTATACATAAAGTTATCACAAAACAGATGTAATCTATAATTCATCCTTGCGGTCTTGATCTTCGTCCTCATCCACGTCTTTCTCATCGACCTCGACCTTCCGTTGTTCCTCTTCAGTCTGCACGAATTCAACCTGCTCACTCGAAACACGCTTCGCCAGTGCTGCAATCTCATCATCGTAAACTGTCCACTCTGGAACCTGTCGTCTAGCTCTAGCCAATTTAGGCTCCTTGGTCTGCGGGTTATTACAGAGATCAATGGTCTTCGCCGTCGCAAGATCTTCATCTGAACACCACGTCTCACACCACAACCACTCCTGCGGCAAACTGTGAATGGGAATATGATGCTGCATATGATTTGGAAGGTCCTGGTCCAAATTGCTTAGACTGTTGGGGTCTGCCGAGAGCATTTGGTATTGACCACGCAGTCTGTCACCGGCGGCAAGAGCACGGAAGCGGTTGAGGTCCACGACGTACAGAGCGGAGATGTGATATGGTCGGCCGCGGAGGAAAGTGGACCAGTAACCCTGTTTCCAGAATCGGAAGCCTTCCATTTCTGTCCGCGAGTCACCCATGGGCGTGAAGCCGTAAGGTGCGCCTTGGAGGTCGTGCGTGACGAGGTCGTACATATCTGTACGGACGATCTGGTCTGCGTCGACGAAGATGACCTTGTCCAGAGATAGGGGGAACAGAACGTCCAGGAAAAGGATCTTGTAACCCCAGATCTCACGCTGCTTCTCGCGCTGATGGCGGAGCCAATGCGGCCATTTGTAGGTGACCATTTCAAAGGAGAAGCCATATTCCTTGGCTAAGTGGGGGAGGAAGGCGCGGAAGGAGGGAGACAGGAATTGTTCGATGAACCAGAATTTGACAGTGTGCTTTGTGTGGCGCATTACGGAGACCATCATGATGTTCAGCATGCGCTCGTAAAGGTGGCCGCTGGCGACGGAGAAGATATTGATGTCTGCGTGTTCTTCGCTGGCGGTCTTAGAGCCAACTCCAACGCTGGAGAGGACGCCGGAGGCGAAGTTAAGGCCCTTCGAGACGAAGTCCATCGTCGAGCCTGACTTGTGTCCGGTCTCTAGGACATCTTCGTCTTCGTAGCCGGGCTTGCGGGAGAGCCGTGGGAAGAGTGTTCGGCCCTGGAAAGACATGAGTGTGACTTCATTGTTTTCGTCACCCGGCTGAGGGCGATATCCCAAGCCGCCAACGCTCTCGATTTTGAAGAGCTTTTCGCTACGGCCGGGCTCCAAATTGATCTGCCAGACGCCAGGCTGGGCCTTGAACTGGAAGTAACCCAAGTTTGCCATGATGATGGTACCGTCGAAGTACGGATTGTCTTCTGTTCCCAAGATGAGCTGGACGCCTCGTGGAGGAGCCTTGGTGGTGACATCCCGAGAGTGACCCTCGATCAGAATATGCTCCAAAGCATAGATCGCATCGACATTGGCTCCCGGCTTGAGCGAGCTCAGCTTGATGTTGTCCGGGTCATACGCGGATTCCTGTGGTGCAACAAGCCACGAGGAAGGTACATCCATACCAAGTGTAAGCAATGCCTCGACAGGCACGCCAGTGAAGGACGCGCCAGGACGCGACAAAGATCCATCAGACGCAAAGGATGGCTCCGACTCCAGCACGTAGCGGTAGAACCGCTTGACAGGAAGCTCTGAAAGCTCCTCCTTGGGGTTCAAGAAAATCTTGAGCTGAACACCAGCCACCTCAGAAACGACCTTGAGAATGGGCAGCCACGTCTGAGCCACCTCAGACGCAGGGTCCAAGACAATTGCAAAGTTGATAGCTGGATCCTCAGAGTTGGACACAGTAATGACAGAGTGCTCGGTCTTCCACTTGTTAGAAACATCCAATCGGAAGTCTGGTGTGGATTCGAAAATCCCCTCTGGAACGTCTGGGATCGAGGAAAGCGAGACGAGTGAGGTAAGTTTGGCCAGGTCGAGTGGCTTGGAAAGCTTCGTGTTCAGGTCGAGACTCAGCGAAGCCCTGGCAATGGGGTCAATACGCTTGGAACGTTCGTAGGCCACGAGCTGAGAAATCTCGCTGACACCAAGGTCAAGGTCCTTCTCAATAGGACCAACCGCCCTTCCATTAACAACAAGGCCCTCAGTTCCGGGCGCAAATCCAAGCTTGGCAGCGAGTCGTCGGTGGGTAGCAAGTACCTCCAAGCTTTGTGGCTCTGCATCTGTGTCTGAGTCCTGAGCAATGCTTGCCAGGATGCCGTCAACATCTGCGCCCTTGTTGATCAATTTTTGAATCTTGTTCAGATTCGGAGTATTCTCCTCAGCGTCGAAAGCACCATTGTGTACCAGAAGAAGCTCGACCTCGCCATTCTCCTTCCGGAAACTGAGAGCGTCAGTGAAGAGCTTCAAGCCTTCCATGGATTCGAAATCGCCAACAACGATAATATGAATACCACCCAGAACACCTTCATCGGGCTCGACTCGAGGAATGGTATCCAAGTTTACATTCAGGCCAAAGATACTGGCGAGGTCCACGATCTGCACACTCTTCGGGTCCTCAGGCATGAGGAACGTGTTGCGTCTTTCAAAGGCAGGCCCCAAGAAGAACTCCGGCAACCAAGCATTTTCCTCAAAAACTCCCTCAACAATACCCTGCTGAATCAACTTAAGATCTCTACCAATCGTCATACTCAACTCTTGCATCCAATTCCCCTCACGGGAAATCGGGATACCATTGACCAGGAAATGAGGAGCGACGCCAGTCAAACCCAACCGGCGCTGATAATCAGCTGTGTGGGTTGCCACAGTGCTGTAATGCTCGTGCTTCAACAAGACGTCAAGAGATAGGACCTCCTTTTCGTTGCGGGGTTGCCGCTCTTTCACTACAGAGTTAAACACGGACTTCTCGGGGCCACCCTTCTTCAGTTTCGAGACAGACTACTCTAGAGTCAGCAATCGGGATTGGCGTATCGGTCGAGATATCTACTAACCTCCTCCAAGTAGTGGATGAGACCCGAAAGCCCGTAGGTCTCTTGGAGATAATGAGCCACCTTCAACTGAGCAATGGAGTCAGGAGATGTAGCAGTAGGCACTAGGCCAAACCTGACGGGAATAGACCGCTTGATGAACGTCTGAACCTGCTTGACAACCAGAAGCATGTCTTCGGGTTCAGACAAATCCACGGGCACGATGACATTGTGCAAGTCGCGGCTAACCGGTGGCAATTGTCCTGGGTATGCGTTGGCAACGAACTAAGAATTGTTAGTATGTTTCTGATTCTTCCGTGTGAAGGCTTCTTACTGCTTCGAGGTCACTTGGCCAATCAGAATATCTGGAGTCTTTCTCTAGGTTGTTCAGCCAGATAATAACGTCACCGCCCTCCAAAGTATCGCGATAATCATATCGCTGCACATCTTCCTCCGATTGAGCTTCTGCGAGAAGCGGGTGCGACAGTAGCTTCACTGCCTCTTGGGCGGAAATTCCTAGATCCCGAAATTTCTGAATGAGAACTCTCTCTCGACGCAGAATATCCAGAAGAGAGAAGGCATCAACCTGTCGGGCATCAATCTGCATGCCGTTGATCCACATGATGTTGTATCCAGGCGGGATCATTCTTGCCCGGTTGACGCGCATTTCATTACGCAGTTCATTGGAAGCGTTGTGAGCTGCCACGGTCGATGAATATTTGGGGAAGTTTTGAGACAGTCTGAGCAAAGCATCGAGTGGATCCTCGCTGTCCATCACATAGGCCGCAGAGTTCATACCCAGCCTAGACACCTCAGAAGACGAAAGAGGCCGCAGATCATCAGGCGCGTCCTCCTTCAGCTCTTCCAACCCAGGCGTCTTGCCGTCTCCCGAGTTCTCCTCTCGCTGCTCTGCATCACGGTCATCAATGACAATGTAATCCGTCCTTTTCAAAGCAAGCTCGACACCATATCCAGACACAAAGAGGGGGCGGGATCTCCAGTGCTGAGGCGGCCTGTAGCGTAAACGGTATGAGATCTGCCCCTGATTCGCCAGTTCAGTCAATGTCTCGTGGAAATCTTTGAACATGGGCGCGGCAACGTCAGCGTAGAGAATCGCCGGAGGAAGAGACAGATCGCCCAGGACTCGATCGAAGGGTAGTGTCCTAGAGTCTCTATGACAGACTTTCAATCAGCGTCTATGTACGACTCTCTCAATAATTGGTTCCACTTACAACTCTCCCTCGACATCCTGCTGCGCTCTCTCCATAGCCGAAGAGCAATACTGCTTCCCTCCGGAGTGAACCCAAACAGGACAAGCCGCGTCCTGAGCAGCCATCAACGACCGCTGAACAGAGGTATTGTAAAACTGGTAATGTGCTTGAATCCGCGGGGCAGACGATCGAACGGCGAGCGAAAGCTTAAAAGAAGAAAGACTCTCCGCGGTACGCAGGTGCCCATCTTCATGAATGACCTGGAGGAAGCGGTTGTACAAGTCTTCCTCGGTAATCGCATCCTCAAAGGCACCATCGGCAATTCGGTCAAGCAATGGGAAGTAGGCAGTCGAGTTCTCTTCAGCGGCGGTCTCTCTAGGAAGTGGTCAGCACCGTGCTTAGCTTCGGATATCTTGGTTCAACTCACAGCAATTCGACGAGGTATGGGGATGCGTCGAATGAAGCCTGCAGAGCTACATTGACCGCCGGGCTGGGGTTTGCCAGCGCGCTTGGCAGCAGAGCTCCGAGAGCAGCGTACCAGCACCAAGAGGTGCGGGTTGTCGAGGCCCTCATCCTGACGCAATGGGTGTGTGAAATGGATATGAGTACAGAAGACAGCCCGCGAGAGGCGGTGCTGCCACGATCAATCAACCTTTGCAACGGGGGCAGCAAGTCGGATGGCAGAGGGTCGCCAAACAAACGCGGAGGTGGATCTGGACACTTGTCTGCTTATCTTATCGCACCTTCTGCGGTGGCCGATACGGTAATATACGCAGGCCTTGTGTCCCTCATTTGGGAGAACAGCCGAGAGAATGTCAGACTTCGTCTGTAGCGAGCAGTAAAAATGAATGAAATCCGGCCCAAGCTTGCAAATAGGGGGGCAGGTGCGATGCAATGAGCTGGAGATGACACCTCGGAGAACCCATCAGCTCGTCCTGGTATGCAAGTATTTGAACTACATGTGAAAACAAACTACTGGAAATATAACTCATATGAATCCTGTTCAATTTGAAATGAAAGTATTGACTGTTTTTGATGATCATAACACATGATTCGTAAATGACTTGATAGTCCCAGGCGCCAGACACGTTGCCTCTCATAAATGCAGATGTCCGTGCGCCAATGCTCCGTGAAAAGAGACAAAAAAAAAAAAGATGAAAACGCAACCTGATAAACAACCATATATGCAAAAACCGACTGGCCTCCTTTTTTTCCAGTCCCACAAGACGCCGAGTGATAATTAACAGTGAAAGAGAATGCGCCAAGACCATGCTGGCGAAGTTAAGAAAGATACCCACAGGACCGCACAATGACCCTTACTGGGTGAACACCTGAGACTGGGAGTTCTTGCGATAGTTGGCTTCAAAGATCAAACGTTTACGTTTGTCGTCATCAATCTCGAAAAATGAGCTCTCGTGGCTCTGCTGGCTGCCGGGCCGAACATTGAGGGTGGTGGTGGACTTCATCTTGCGCAGGTTGCGAGACTTGGACTTGTCACCCAGGGCGCGAACCTCGCGAGCGAGACGCTCGAGGATGGAGCCGCCGTTTTTGGCGGTGATGTTCTGGGGGGCAGGGAACTGAGGCAGTTCCTTCTCTGAGATTGTGCCTTCACCAATGCTTGCGGTTCTGGATGAGCCAAAGCTCACACCCGAGTCGAACTTGCGACCTCTGTTGCGGCCGAGGCTCTTGTCCTCTTCCAAGGAGGCGGGCTCGTTAACCAGCATACATTCGTCAATAACATCGTTGACCAGGTTCAGGTACTTGTGCAAGGTATCGCAGATCAGGGGCCAGTTGGTGGCATGACCGTTGGCCGCGCCCTGCTGGATAACGGGGTCCAAGACCGAGGTGCCCTTAGTGTGAACAGAATTGATAATCCGGAAGTAGCCATCGCGGTGGCTTTGCAAAATGCGGAGAGTCAACTGAGGGGTGGGAGAAGGATCTGACTCCTTGGGCGGTGGGAAAAGTACGTTGAGCAGTGCCATGTGGTTGGCCTTCCGGGTGGGCTCAAGCAGCATCTCATTGATCATGGTCTGAGTCACGTGTTAGTTGCAGTTGGGAACAAAGCATGTTGCGTGTAAGTTACTTACCCAGCGGCGCAGACCAACGTAGACCTGTGTGTACAGAGCCTGAATCTGGCGTGTCTTGCCCAGAAGTGACTGCAGCCATGCAGACACTCCGGGGTACTTGGAGACGAGCTCGGAACGCCCTGGGTGCGCGGCGTCCTCCTCACTGACCTTCAGTCGCTTCAGAGCATCGTGGACCTCCTTCTTCCAGCGATCTTCGAGAGATCGGAGGTAGTCCAGTGCGGTGAGAGCCTGCGGGAAGTCGACCTTGTCCAACTCGCCCGGGAAGACCTTGCGAATGAAATTCGTCGAGAAGCTAGGAGGCAGAGAGGTAGGCTGCGAAGGCAAGCGAGACAATTGGTTCTCCAGAGCGGAACGGAAGTCAGCCGCCGCATCCACCGACGCATCCTGCGAGGAGCGCGAGGACTTGGTCGTGGAGGTGGAGTTGCGTGGGGAGCTGCGCGGGGAGAAGGCGGTCTCGGGCGAGCGATTGCCCGAGGCCTTGGTGGGGTTGAGGTTCAGTTGGTACATGGTGCGCAGAGGAATCTCATAAGAACCTTGATAACGATTGACATGATCGAGGATCCAAATGAGACTTGAGCCGTCGGGGGCGTCAGATGGAGACATGGTGAAAGCAAGTGAAGTACAGTGGAAGATTTTTAGAGTGAGAAGGATTGGAAGGAAGCAGATAGCATAAATATGAGATCCAACTTCTGCAGGCTGGTGAGAATCTCCAAAGCACGGCCAAAGGGATGTGTTAGGTCGAAAAAATTCCCCCAATACCGAAGCTCAGGCTGGCTCGGACGTAGTTGTTTGAGACTTTTGTAGATGGTTCGTGATAGTTCTGAGACGTCCCTCGGTGGATGCGAGGGGATGCGAGGGGGAGTGGATGCTTTTGGATATGGTTGGACAATCTCAACTCAGATGCACGATGCGAAGCTTATGATGGAAGGCAAAAAAACAAGGCAATCGAAGGAGAGTTTGGTGAAAACAGAGAGGCTTGCTCTCGATAGAAAGGAATTGGCTTGAGACAAGTCTCACGGGCGAGGCTGAACGAGGGATGTGATAGAAAGACCGTGGAAAGAGAAAACCGGAAGGGATGCGGATGGGGAAGAGGGGGGGGGGGCTTGTAATATGTAGAATCGGCCACACTGGAGAATCCCCCGAAGTCTGGACCTGTCGCTACGGAAGGATCCATGGGTTTCGCCCGTTTTGCAGGGCTCCACTGCACTCATCCGCATCTCCTCCAGGCCTCCTTGACAACCGTTGGTTTTCCGTCCTTCCGGGTGGCCCACTTGGCCTCCGTGTAATCCAAGCTACGCTAACCGCATCACTCGCTTGGGTCCCATCGGACCCCGGCTGTCTGGATGTCGCCGCCGTAGCGCGGTTTAGCGCGTCCCAGACCGGGAATTGGGGATCTTTGGGTGCAACACTGTCCCCCCATTTGTGAATGCACGCTTTTTTTTTTTTTTTTTTTTGACTTTGGAGCCCTGAGATGTTCCTATTGCCCGGCAGGGGCTAATGCATCGTTCAGGGACCCGCAAAGACCACGCTGACGAAAAGCGTTTCTTAGGATGTGCAGACTAACCCGGATGAGCAGGAGGGATCGTGTTCAGAGGCTCAGCGTATACGTAAGAATCCAACCCATTACGACCTCCCCCAAGAGGGCAATGGGCTATGTATAGAGGGGCAACCCCGATGGCTCACTGTGGGGTGGGACCACGCAATCAGAAGCGAGCCCTACCAACGCGAGCTGTCAAGAGAACACAAGTACGACTACTCTATCCCTGGTGTACTTTTGTCAGGAGGCCTGCCGGTATCAATCTGATCCATGTCAGGATATAAGAGATCAGATTCATGAACTGATAGAGCACATTGAAGATGGGCCATCACTGCGGGCGTTCATCAATAAACAACCGGAATTGGACGAGGCATCCATGGTTCCCGTCCCGTCATCCCCGCCCGGCTTTGCTTTTGCGTCTCTGTATGTGCGTCTGCGTCTGCGTCACTGTTGCTTTTGCTTTTGCTTTTGCTTTTCCGTTTCAACCTGCCCCATCGCTCGCGTTGTAATGGATGACGGGCATGCGAACCCTCCATTTGAAATCTATTGTGCAGATTTCTTCTCCATCGTACTTCTCACACAGCCCCGAAACTAGGCGGCCAGACGGAAACATGACCTTCCCAAAACTGCTTAGATCGATAGTGGGGGCTCGGGGGGCCCTTTGCGAGTCTGGACGCTGAGATCTTCCGTTCTTTCAGAGCCTGGGTGGATACGTCAGACCCTGGGAACCATCACGAGGGTAAATAGCTCCAACGGCGATCATGGCATCATGCCCTCCTTTAACTCAGGGACAGATCTCGGGGGAAAGTCTAGACACAACCAGGGGAGTTCGCGGCCCGTGGACCTGTGTTTCCCCCTGTCTCGGTGCCGGTGTGATCATGTGAAAATGGGAGCAAACAAGGACCTTCCTGAGATGTGTTCGATCGTCTCCCAAATTCAGCACCCCGTTTTTTTTTTTAGCCTGTACGCGTTTGGACATTTGTGCCCGTCGCTTTCGTAGTTCCCATTTTCCAGTCGGGCACGAGTGGATGTCCTGACGGGAAAACGGGATAACGGTGAATATCCGGCTCTTTCATGATCTTCACGTCCGCTTTGCTACTGGTTTCCGTCCAGTACAGTCCAAATTGCAAAACCTGTGTTCTATTGGGTCGGGGGAAGAGGATGACGCCTCCGCAACCCACACTACTTGGGACAAAGGAATCCAAAACACAGACATACAATCTAGGGTTATCGGACAGCCACCATTTCCCCCTACACATCGTCTGACTCCTCAATCGAGTACACCTCTAATTCTGCAATCATCGTATGAGCAGGAATGGTCACACAGATCGGGAAGCCACCGTAGTCCGGATCTTCGTTCGGCATCATCGCAAAGGACCCGCTCCGAGTCTCGTCTCCGTTCAAAGTCCGCAATTTGCGCAACTCGCCCGTCTCGTGATCTACAACCTGTTTCTCCTCGAAGCGTAGGAATCCCGTGAAGCGGCTGGTCCGTGACAGGGAGCGGGCCCGTACCTGGAAGCCCCAGCCGATCAGGAGGAACTTGGGTCCGCCAAGGTGGACGACCATTCCTGCGCCCGACCCAGGCTTTCCAAAGACGAAGCAACGCTCGATAGTGATCTCATACCCACCCCAGTGTTGGATGATCGGCTTCGAGGGATCAGTCCCATCAGCCGCTAGCTCGTCAAAGTAGAACCCGACCGAGGAGCCAGGCCGCGTCTGTGCTTCGAGAACAAGCTGTGAGACGGACTTGAGCAGCCCATAGTGCTTAGTGAACGGGTTGGTAGCCGGCTCTAGAGTATCAATGCCAAAAGGTGACACTCCAATAGCCTGAAAGGAACCGTACGCGACCCAGATCCGCCTCGCACCGTACTCATCACGGCGCTGCTCCGGGATGAACAGCGGCTGATTGCGATGGCGATATTTGCGGCACGAGCTGGCGTACTCATTCAGGTACACATCGGGCGCAATGAAATCCAACGAAGGCGCAAATTTCAGCCAAATATCGAGGACGGTGCTGGTGCCGCCACCCGACGGGTAGTCACCGGGATTCCCACCGCCACCAACAACGACAGGGAAATCATTGTCGCCATCTTGGCCGACATAGTTCTGCCACACGTTCGTGTATAGTGGTATCGGGTACTCTTTCTTGCCAGCTGCAGCAACCTGATTGACGTACTGTGCGTAATGGTACGCCATGAACAGCTCGTCTGTGTGCGGGCTGTTCCCAAAGACTTGTGCCCATGTTCCGCTGGGGCTAGATTGGTCTTTGAAATGGTTTAGGTTTGCTTGAAGGTCCGGGTGGAGGTTGTCCCAATCCTGTGCGAGGAAGTGCAGCAGGTCTGAGGGGACAGAATCATGGAATCGCTGCTCAGCTGCTGCGGAGCCATCACGAGAGTCCCCTAGTAGACCTGTTTCGTTCTCGACTTGGACCATGATCACAGTCGAGTGCTCACTGTCGATCTTCTTCACATGCTGAAGCAGGCGGGAGAATGCCTTCGCGTCGGCCTTGCATGCTTCTTCATGGAAGATAGACAGCACGTCACCTGTTTCAAGGACACCACCAGCTTTGCGTAGTTTGGCACGAGGAAACCGACGCGTCTGTGTCTTGACCCAAGGTGGAACGTAGGTAGAGATACCTATAGCTGTTTAGTTTTTTTTATATTTTCATTATGCCATCGTGTGATGGAGTCGACAAGCATGAAAAGTGAACATACCATTCTTAAACGAGCCAAACCACAAGAGCACGAGATGCAATCCATGGCGCCTTGCATCTAAAATCACCTTGTCCAATTCCGTGAAATCAAAGTGATCTTCCACTGGCTCAATATTCTCCCAGGTGACACAACCAAGTATAGTATTGATATTTGTATCGACCAGTTTCTGCCAAATAGGCTCCATATATTCAGCGGAGGTCATAGACGAGTTTTGCAACTCCGCAGCCAGCGACAGAAATGGCTTCCCGTTCACAACAAGCTGCTGAGTATCCGCGACCTTGCGAAGATGAGGAATATTTGTAGAGAGCGTCATCGTTACAGTCTCACTGTTTCAAACAAGAACCAAAGAATCAGGATTGATAAACAATTTCATACACTGTCGTTATGGCACTTCTTATGCCCTCAAACACATTCTTACCCCTCATGGAACCCCGCTTCATTAAGAACATCTATTTACATCTTGCGAGCATCTCAACAAGATCCCGGACTCGAAGGTGACTGTACAATCGGGATTGACAATGATTTATTGGCTCATAACCCGCACGAAAGGTTCTCACTCGTGGCCCCCGCGCGGAGAACTGAAATTGGGAACTTTGCGGGATTGAATGTCTGTTATTGGCTGATATCCCGCACCTCATGCCGCGACGATTCTCCGCAAAGATCTAGCCTGAATGGGCAGAAACCCGGGGTAACTAGCTATGGAATGTTCAATGTCGGATGGCTAGATGATAGTTTTGTCTTGTGTATAAATAGAGGCTGGCGGTTGGGGAACGGCTGATATATGTGTCTGATGTCTATTGTCGAACCCGAATTTCAGAGCGTCTATTCAACCTTTCTATCTCGAGATGGAAGACAAGAGCGACTTTGAGACTGACAAGAGTCAGGCGGTGCATGCCGAGTTCTCGTTGGTTGAGAATAATGTATCTGCGCAGATTCCTCGGGTGACTTGGTGGAGACACCCGGGCTTGCGGAAGTTGTATATCATGATGCCGATTCTCTTTCTTGGTATGAATCTCGGGGGCTCTCCAGATGCTGGTGATGATTGAACATACTAGGGTCTTCTACCAACGGGTACGATGGGTCTTTGTTAAACGGATTGCAGACAATGACCCCGTGGCAAGAATGTGAGTTCAGCTCAACCATCATGATACGGAGCGTTATTGACGTCCAAGGAGATTTTGGAAACCCTAGAGGCTCTACATTGGGTCTCTTCACGGCTATCCAGAACATTGGTGGTGTTTGCTCCTTATTCTTCTGTGAAGTCGCACCTTTTTCCCTGTCCCTTGAGAGCTCTGAGCTGACAGTCAATGTTACGATAGCATCCTATGTCGCCGATCTATGTGGACGGAAACGAGGGGTGGCCATTGGTCTAGTGGTTCTTTTTGTAGGAACCATCATTCAGGTCGTTCCATCCGTCAATGCGAGCATGTTCCTTGCAGGAAGATTCTTGGTAGGGCTTGGGTAGGCACCTTTCTTTGCAATCTAGTGTGTTAAGTCAAGCTGACCCTAGCCAGCTCAAATGTGAGCCAAGGATCTGCACCGCTGCTCATCACGGAACTTGCTCATCCGCAGCATCGCGGAAAATTGACAACAATGTATAACACACTTTGGTATGTTGGCGCCATCGTCGCAGCCTGGACTGTGTTTGGGACCATCAAATACACGTCCGAGGCATCGTGGAGAATTCCAGTCGGAATGCAAGCGGCTATGCCTCTCATTCAGTTCATAGGAGTATGGTTTCTTCCAGAGAGCCCACGCTGGCTTTGTGCACAGAATCGCTCAGAGGAGGCCTTCGAGATATTAGTCAAAGTGAGTAAGAGCGTTCTCCATTTCTGTCAACGTCTGACAGCGTCGCAGTATCACGCAAGTGGTGAAAGAAATGACCCATTCTGTGCATTCGAGTTCCACGAAATCCAGGAGACAATCCGCATGGAAAAGGAGAACTCTCGGAATGGTTGGCCGGTTCTTGTCAAAAGTCCGGGTAACCGCAAACGACTATTGCTCATTGTGCTGGTCTCTTTCTTCTCGCAATGTTCAGGCAATGGTCTGGTATCGTATTATCTCCATGACATTCTGAACTCGGTCGGAATCCAGTCTACGTATGATCAGTCCATGATCAATGGAGCCTTGACCATATGGTGCTTCTTGGTTGCCATCTGCTGTTCCTCATTCCTTGTTGATGTTCTCGGTCGACGATTGTTGTTCCTGATTGCAGCGGTCGGCATGTTGATCAGTTTCAGCATATGGACTGGGTAAGTCGTCACGAGAGTCCCGAGAAGAATCAGTGCTGATTAATTCTGCAGATGCTCTGCCGTCTATGCTAAAACTGGAAATGCCGGTGCTGGTAGTGCGGTGATTGCCATGATCTTCCTCTTCTATGGTGCGGCCGGCTTCGCATGGCCGGGTCTGACCGTCGCGTACCCTGCCGAGATTCTTCCTTACAGCATTCGTGCCAAAGGTCTCGCGGTCACGATGGCAGTGACTGCTTTATCATCCGTTTTCAACCAGTATGTGAATCCAATCGGCCTCGAGGCTTTGCAATGGCGGTTTTATTTCGTGTATATCGCCATTCTTGTGGTGGAGTGCGCTTGCATCTGGTTCCTCTTTGTGGAAACAAAGGGTCCGACGCTGGAGGAGATTGCGGCACTGTTCGATGGTGATGATGCTAGTGTCGCTGGGAACGAGCAGATGATTCACGGAAATGAGACCAACCCTAGGAGCCACTAGCGCTGGTTGTGTTCATGGATAGCTCCTGGAAAAGCACCGGACGAAGCATCGACAGTGCATCATTTGCGACCTTGCCTCGTTCTTCCAGGTCCGAGAGAGTGGGTGTAGCCCCCTCACCATCGATAGGCAATGCATGTTGAAGAAGAAATTTGACAATCCATCTATCTACGGCATATGTTTTGTCCATGGAGCGCATGCACACTTTCTGAAAGGTAAAGAGACGTTCCACCTATTAACTCAGTCAGCTCCTATCTTTGGAATGCATCATTCTTGGCCTCACCATGAGATTGGCTCCTGGCCAATATTGTTTCAATTTCAAAAGTATCTCAAAATTCGAGTAAAGTCGTCTTCTAGCTTCAGAAAGCTCGTCTTCCTCGCCAAACAAAAGCGTATGAAGTAATACAGATGATGAAACGACCGTCATATGAGCCACAATGAGGTATACGGCTTCGCAATTGGGTGTTTCATGTGAGGTCCTCAGCAAGTCGCTAAAGGATGCAGCATGACTCTTGCAGAGATCAACATAGCCAGATCGGCCTGGGATTTGGGCAAGCTGTAGGTCGAGGTAGGGAAAGTAAAGCAGTGTGGCATAGTGGTGATAGCCAAGATGAAGAGCCACAAAAGTTCCCCCAAGGCCAGCGGCAGCATGGGATTTGAGAGTTTTTGGGTTGTAATGGTGTCCAACTGGCAGCTTGAGACGGGTGAAATCGTCAAATCTCTTCTTCAATCTGCAAGTAGTGATTTCGGTCCCAAAGTCGCCGATCAATCCTTCTGCTAGCTCTTGATGGAAGTCTTTAACGCGGCCGAAGATTTGAACAAGGTCAACCATGTGGCCCCAGAGACTTGGCGTAGATTTTGCTTGGATGGAGGGTGCGAGGAATGATCCAGGCTTCAAGCGCCAAAATCGCTTTTCATCCATAGGTCGCTTCTCTTCGTCCCCGATTTGCCTGCGTAGGTTGAGGCCAGCAGAGGACCACTGGTCAATCATGTACAGCGAACACCACGTGCGTACAATCACTTCTTTGGTAACGCTATCTTCCGAGTCATGCGCGTCTGGAAATCCGCAGATATCTGCCATGCGAAACGCAACTCCTAATGATCGATTAGAGATTGATGTTATCACCGGAAAGGTGGTTTTACCGAAGAATATAGCTTCCGCTTCAATTTCCCCTTCTGCACCGCAAAGATTGCCGACAAGAATACAAGCATGAATGTTATCAAGACAAATTACTTCGATCTGTTGTTTGGTGAGATGCTTGGCCGCCAGGTATAGTGATTTTGTCATTTGGCGAATCTCGGCCTGGTCAGAGAAGCTATATATGGTCAGGGTCAGTGCTGGGAACCTTGTCAATCACAAGAACCTACCGGACTCCCAATGCCATGATGCAGTAGAGAAGTGCTATTCCAGCCTCGTCTTCACGAATCCGTTTCCTGAGAAGGGTCGGGTGAAACAATGTGTGGGGTTTGTCATGTATGAAGCGAAAGTAGAGATCTACCAAATGGTCGCGAGTTTCTTCTGTGATGTTTTCTATCATCACGTCTTCATAAAGCCAATAAGCTTCCATGGTTGAGGGGTTATCGGGGAACAATCTTCGTGGCTCTTGAGATGCAACCGATAGCGAACAATGTTTCCCCTTTTTCATGCATTGTTGGCACGACGTCCCTCGCTCCAACGTACACTTGCGCTTGGCAGTCCTGCATTGGACGCATGACTTGGCAATCTTCATGATGATCTTTGATGTTGAATTCGAACTTGAGAACCACTTTTAAATTGCTGGCACATGAGCAGAGAGTCATCGAACATGTGTTTCCTGCCCGCTTAGCTCGTGTGCGCCATAATCACGTGGTAGAGTACACATCATTTTATTTTCGTGTTGAAGGCTTAGTGAAGTGCGTTCCTGAAGGTGGTAATAACAAACATCTTTTGTTGATATTTAGTATGTTCTCAGATTGAGCTGTTCGTTGAAATGAAATATGTTATGCATTTATAAATGCCGGTAACATAACGTCGACGTGAAATGACTAATACCGATCTCCATCCAAGGCCTCAATTTGATAAACGAAACCCCAGTAGCAGAGTAAGCCCGGGAAGAAGCAGTGATTAGAATACCCATGAGCGAGTCCCAGGTTGTTCAACTAGCGTTCAACCGCACGTTGGTTTGTGGACTGCAACAAGAGACGGATACTTGGAAAGCTTTATCAACTCCTAGAATAGACGGGAATTCTAGCCGAAGCCTGAAACATAACTATTTCAACGCTACTTGACCACTTCAACCCTCCAATCCTCCCCAAATAACGATGTTGAGCCTCAGGCAGAAAGTGCTTTTATCGGCATACACCGCCTGGCAGAAAAAGGACGAAGATAAGACTGCATTCGCAGCATTCATGCGACAACCCTCCAACTGGATCTACTGCAGATCCTACAATTCTTAAGATGGGCAAGGGGCCTCTGGAGAGGAATCTTCATTTCGAGAAGAAAAATCAAGGCCTCGTCAAGCTCCCCAGATGTACGATCCATGTCCTTCCACATATTCATAACACCAAGGCCCAGACAGAAGACTAACGCTTGGCAGATGCCAAAGTCGAAAAACGACCTATCCCCCATGCGCCAGTCGCCTCGCCCTACGCAGGCCCGTCTGTACCCAAGATTGTTTATGTTTCGAGCAAGACACCTTTCATGAGCGCGGTCAAGCGCGTCCAGAAACTACTCCGCCAGGCGGAGAAGCGCGCGACCGCTGGTATCAGTCTCGAGGATACGCAGAAAACAGAAAAGCAGAAGCTTACAGAGCTCTCTAAGGCTACTGAGACGCGAGAGGAAATATTCGTGAAAGCTACTGGCAAGGCTATCGAGAAAGCCCTCAATGTGGGCAAGTGGTTTGAAGAGAAGGAGGCCGAGTACACGGTTCGCGTGACCACCGGAAGTGTTCTTGTTGTTGATGATGTGGTTGAGGATGAAGAGAAGAAAGAAGGAGAGATGCGCAAACAGCAGCGACAAGACAAGGCTGACAATGCCGAGGAAAAGAGTTCCGTGAACAAGAGGAAGCGCGAGGTCACGAAGGTATCCGAGGATGAGGAGCTACCTGAGACTCGGACTAGGTGGATCAAGAAGGTCGAAGTGGCTATCAGCTTCAAGTGAAGTGTTTACGAGTGGGGCCATGTCAAGTGCACGTATCTTGTGTATTGACATGCCTTTGAATACACCAGAGTAAGACACAAAAAACTTTGAAGGCCGCGACGATCAGACACCAAGGGATCACTGTGCCTCGTTCGCGCCATGCGCCTACCCGTTCAACAGCGATGCTCCGCTTCTATCAGGAAGAGCATCGTTGCAACAGGGTCCCGTCTACACATGCCGCAGATGATCCCAAATCGAGGCACTTCTCCTTTCGGAGGCTTCTGGATGGTATCGGGCCGAATTTCTCCTTGTTCACTTGGTCTGCTGAGCCCATTTGATGAAAATCATCGTTGATACCCGAGCAAGATGGACCGACAATATTCGTCCTCACATGAATAGACTAGCGAACTATCGACATGGAATAGCAGTGAATATCGAGAACAAAATGTCCCCTTGAATATCGCTACTCATGTATTGTGTTTCGACAAAAGATAATTAACTTTTAAAATAGCGCAAATGCCTTTTAACTACTCTAGACAGCGGCCTCACTTGATGTAGCCCACCTTCCCGTTCAACCAGTTCGCCATAGTCGCTAAATGCATCTACTAGTTCATGGCGGGCCCAGTGCAGCTTTGTTGAGAGACTAAGCCCGTAAGCTCAACATGGTCGTTTTCAGTCTCTGCAATGGCGTTCATCGTTTGTTGCATTTCTTCTCATTACTGTCATTTACACACGTGGCTAGGTCCTAGGATGACTATGTCTGACCTTCAGGCTGGATCGATATAATTCTGAGCTACGAAAGAAGCAACGGAATTCATTCAAGAGTTATCACATCGGGAAGTTTCAAGGGAATTACAATCTACAGCGTCGAACCCGAACTCTGTTTGAGTAAAAAAATGTACTTCCATCATCACGACAGATAACTCTATAAACACTGTATCATGTACAAAAAAGATACACAAGCCCTAAAAATGCACAGGGAAGAATAGACTAATATACAGGCTATGAGTCAGGAACACAAGCCCAACTACACCCAAAGCGCCTGAAGGGCAAAGGACGAAGCTTCTCGCCCGAAGCCCGCGGCCTCTTCATCCCATTCTCATGAGGTGTACAATCCCACCACTCCGTCCACTCAGAGCGCGGATTCACATACTCCCGATGACAGACCGAGCAGTGCCAGCCACCATCTGCATGCCATTTCTGAGCTAAAGCAATCAGAGGGACTGCGAGTGGAGGGAAATCGATAAGTTCTTCCTCGGTGATTTGGTCGAGGCCCGGCATTTTAACCAGTGTGCGGAGTGAGAGTTCTCGGAGGGATGGGGCGTGGTGTGCTGAGGGTGATGCTGATGAGTTAACTGGCCGGCCGTCCATGTCTAGACGCTTTACTGGGCCTGTTGCAATGCGAATGGCGGTCCAAGCGTCCGAGGGAGGCTCGCCTTCGTATTCTTTGAATTTGAGAACCTCTTCAATACTTGCTTCACCGTCTTGGCTTGATTCATGACGCCAGACGGCAACCTCAGTTTCTTCAATTGACGGGAATGGGTTCGGGTATACAGAAAGATGCTTCAGCTCTCCTTGGAGGAGACCCAGAAGCTCCCACGGGAGGGAAGTAAGTTCGTTGACTGCGATGTTGAGAACTTGCAAGGATGTCAGGTTGCGGATGTTGGCAGGAAGCGTGATTAATTTGTTGCTTCGCACGCTGAGGACTTTGAGGTCTTTTAGCTCGAAGAGCTCGCTACCCAAGCTGATGAGGTTGTTGTTCGGGAGGAAGATGCGAAGGAACGGCTGAAGAGAAGAATAGGCGGTTTCAGACGTTGGAGGCTCAGAAACAGATGGAAGCTTCGTCAAATGCTGCAAAGGTGCTAGAAGGGCGGGCTCAAGGCTCTTTAGATTCAGGTTTCTGTAAACATCCAGTTAGAGTCACTGTCAACAACAATATAGCGCATTCACTTACCCAAGATCAATGCTGTCCTCGCCATTCTCAAGACAATTGTTGATGATTTCCTTCGCGATTCGATGCTCTTCCGACACGCCACCCTTGACCAAGATAGGCATTGGACGAGAATGAGCCTGCACTGGAGTAGGGACCCTCAACGTAGACGACTCAAGAGGAAATTTCCCCTTACTCTGCGGATCCAGAACAGATTTTAAGAGATCCTCTCCCCAAGCTGGCCCATCCTCTGAAGGCAATGAAGACTCCGCCAGTGACTCGTCACTGCCCATCCAGACACCACTGTCCACATGGCGCTTGTCCTTGAAATCGGCCCTCTTTCTCTTAGAGTCCACGGCCTGTTCCCCCCACCAAGTCCCACGATACCGTCGCTTCCGCCCCGGGCCACCCGCCAGGGGTGCATTGTAATTTTCAAGCCCAGACGCGGGAATGTCGTCGCTCGAAAAAAGCGCCGGGTCACTGGAAGGCTGGCTTGAGCGATCATCGAACCGCGATAACCGGCGCGATTTGTGAAAGGACGAGGCGACCGAGGCTGCAGGTGAGGGGCCGGCTCGCGAGGAAGACCGATGGCGCAGACGCCGCGGTGGAGGGAGGGGAATCTCGTTATCCATTGAAATTAACAGTGTAGGACACGCGAGTCTTTCTTGTCGTCTAAGTCCGAGTCCAAGCTCTTTCGAAGAGCTGGTGGACAATGCGCCAATTTGAGGGGCGACGCGTTGTGGAGACTAGACCGTGACAGCTCGGATGTCAACAAACGCGTACATTCGACGCTGTACAATCTTGGGAGAAAGATCAATCGATACAGTGTGGGATTTAAATGAAGAAAAAAAAAGTCGATTTGAGATCAAGAATGCCGAGAGATAAGATGCGATCAAACGACTGGTTACCTGAAGCAGACGCGTGGGCGCACGGTCAGTCGCGGAGTCCACGGCAAAGAATGTTCCCCACCCGAACATTCGATCGACGTGATCTTCTCTACTCTCTAGAGCCGTGAAGAAGTTGGGGAAAAGATTGTTGTACTAGTAAATTGATTGTTTGATGAAGTTTTCTCGAATGTACTTGTGCAATCCTTGGATTCTGACATTCGACTCCAGACCCCGTCCACCCCGAAGGCGGAATAAGTCACGGCCGGAAGATCAATAGAAAACATCCCTCGCACAAATATGAACAGAAGAAGTGGATGAAAAGTATAGAATAGAAGTGTAAATCCGACATCAACTCGTGTCCACAAAGTCGTTAAAAAGGGGGTATTTGAAGAGTGAATGCGTAAAGGCCGTTTCCTCTCATGAAGGGTTCTCCAGCTAACCAAGAGGATTAAAGTTAAAGGTGAAGAATAGAAATTATGAGTCAAAATAAAAAAAATGTACCCCGGCTCGGCTGGAGATGAACGGCAGGAAGAGACACCGGCTAGCCACGTCCAATCAGTGGTGGTGATGCCTTCCATTGAGTGCGAAGCCTGCCGATGAGTCTTCAATCGCTGCTGCGATTACAAGGCCTGGCCCATAATGAGCGCGAAAGAGCCAGCGATGAGGACAGCCGGCACGCCGGCACCCATGTTGACCGCACCGCCAGTGTGAGTGGCAGAGGGAGCAGCGTGAGTAGATGAGACAACCAACGGGGTGGAAGTCGCCACGACACTCATCATGCTGGAGCTGGGAGTGGGAGTAGGAGTGGGAGTGACGGTGACCGAGTTTACTCGGATCAAGGTCTTGGTGATGGTCGCGGTCGACACGGAGGTGGTGTCCTCTGCGGCAGCGAAGTTGGCTGCAGCTAGGCAGAGGACGGAGGTGAAGAGAGCGCCGAACTGCATTTTCGCTAATAAAATTGTCGAGAAATGTGACGAGTTGTGCGCGAAAGGTGGTATAGAAAGACTATTGACGTGGACAGTTCACAGAAGTCCAACAATAACTTTAGTCGATGCGTATAAAGCGTATAGACAAGTAGACGACGCGATGCGATCACAATTGTACGGTGAGAATGATAGGTTTTTGAGTGTAGAGAATGATACTCAAAAGAAGGTAGATAACGAGCGAAGACAGAGCACGGCTCGTGAGGAGGGTTGGAGTATAAACGAGTGACGAGTGAACGAATGACTGGGGTGAGCTTCAAGGCGCCTAAGGGGGAAAGGAAAAGGAAGTATGACAGGGTGTGGCATGCGCCCAGTCTAAATAATTTCAGGCACGAGTGAGTGAACCTGGGGAAAGGGTCATTTGCTCCCTCTAGAGCGCTGTGTGGGTCAGATAGTTTAATTGGCTTTTCTTTTCCCCTGGCGCAACGGGTCCCTATTGGGGGGAGTGGGCACCCGGTTCCTGAGACTATCCGAAATAGGGCCAGTCCATGATCGAACTATGGGCCAGGGCGGCGCCAAGGACTTAAAGAACACAGGGTCTCGTTCCGCACAGACACACCCGGAAGTTCGTATGCGAGGGGATGGTCAACCCAATTTGCCGTACGGGTTTGGGTCTCATTTATTGATGTAATGGATTCTTGTGCTATTGAGGACGATCCAAGCAAACTCCGTTATCACCAGGACCTAGGTTCAGAATCCGCACACGTCCCATGGGTCCATGGGCTCCATGGGAACACGATACGTCTCACTCTTCTTCGCCGGTGTATGGGAGTCTTTACCCCTTCGGAATTTCGAAGTGTTCCCCAGTCCTAGGCCTAGACAGGGCGTGAATGAAGGCGACTAGTTCTTGCTACTGGTTGAGTCAGCACCACCATACCAACTTTGAAACCCTCTGGGTTCGGCTCGCGTTTCCATAGGCGCTGCAGTCTTCTCAATGAGGATTCACTCCGTTCATGATCTGCGCTAGCATCTCCTGTGCTTTTTTCTGCATCCTGAAAAGTTCCGGGGCCTCAGTCCAGAACAGATGAACGATGTAGGTGTGGCCCCTGGCGTTATGGATGCAGGAACGGATAACGCGGATCGCACAGAGATGGCGGATTGCCATTCGCTCCCGAACAGGAGTACAAATTTTCGCTCGTCACTTGGGAGGCCATGTGTTGTCGATCGGATTGGCTAGATCACAAGTTTAACCGAAATTGGACAGGATTCTGTCTCATTTTGCCTGGTTCGGGTTGCTGGCCGAACAGAGCCCACACGAGGAGACTATTGTTGTGACGGTGTGCTTGGCATGATCCACTGGGGAAATCAGAGCTAGGCCTTCAATGGAGGGAAATTAGCGACTGGGGCTTAGGGAGCGACTCAGAAGCCTGTGCCTGGCGACATCCATGGAACCGCCGATCCACCGCGATCGTCTCTTCCGGTTACCTTTCGTGGCTCGCTCTGTGCCCGAGTCCGAGGGCTCGAGAATTTGTGATCAGCCCGAGGCTGAGAACTCCTTGCAGTTGCTCTCCGTCATATCGTGTTGCCTCACACGACGATGTTTGGAAATCAAAACATTCAGTTCTGGAAGCCAGTTTTGGGTCCCCTTCGGAGGACGGAGAGGGGCAGATACATTCGATGTTTCGTGGCTGAATCGAAGATCCGATTGTCCGAGAACACGATGTTTGCAATTCATCTGGTCAAGTGATCTGTGACCGATCGGGGTCACACCCACCATACCGCTCTTTCCCACCTCCCCTCTCAGTTCACCACCCGTCCATCCTGAACCGAAAGCGCAAGAAGCAGTCCAGGTTACCCGTAGTCACACAACAGAGGCAAGAAGAAAGGTGAAGATAGCCGATTTGAGCCCGAGACTCGTGTCATATGCGAAAGTCTGGTGTGCGAATAAGCCGGGACGCTTCGAATGGCTGGCCGCCTGGAACCATTGCAAATGACATTCGAGCTATGTCGAAGCTATCCTCGAGCATCTGCAGTGACTTCTCGTCGCAGTATCAAAATTTCCAAGGAGCAGTCAAGGTATTTCTAAATTACGATCTTCATTCGAACCTTGCGCATTTGAAAGTCCCATGTGTTGATTATAGATCTCTGCTGTTTGCCCGTCAGAGGATAAGTATAGCTCGTCTGGTCGAACAGTCGCTCAATTTACAATTGTAAGGTTTTCTTCCAATGGACAGCCAAGACACATGAACTCCAAAAGGGTAGAGCTTTGTCAAGCTCCGTCCAACAGATTATGTCATACCTGCGAATAAAGCCCAGGATATGATGAATGCAAATACGTCACAGATGAAGATGAAAATGTCCTTTAAACAAGCAACTTGGCACAAGCTTTTGGTCCATCGAACGAGATCAGATTGCAAATTGAGAGAGACACATGCTGCATTTAACTAGTGCGACGAATTCGGGAAAGGTTGGTGGGTTTGTTTATTTGGATTTAGCTTAGATAACCCAAGATGAAGATATGGTCAAGCAGCTTTACTCAGTCAACTTCGTCGGCGAAGTCACGGATTGCACTTGCCCGGAACAAAAGGTATGTTTCGCCTTGCTAGCATGTTTAATACTCGGAATATCGAGCGCTTGCGAGTAGGCTAGAAGTATCAGAACCGAATGCTTGAGACGGCTTAATCGGTCTATCTATGTTTCGAGTCGAAGTACATTAATTTCTACGGTAAACCACTGACAGTCTACGCAGGTAGAAGATTGACAGCGTGTCACGAGATGGTGGCTTAGCCTTGCGTGTTCTCCCACGCGCCATCCACGCTCTCCGGGACTTAAACCCGCTCAAAGTTGTGCCTTTGCTGTTTGCCGGAGACTCTGTCTTTGTTTGTACCCAGATGTACGATGTTGAACAAAGAAGCTTACTTCATACCCAAATTTTTGGTTGGTCAAGATCACTTAGCTGTCCAATATGCCTGCAAAATGAGCTATCAAGTGCCTGTACCGTCGTCTAGCGATGGAAAAGCTAACTTTGCCGAAAAGCTCGGTGCGCACCGTTACATTGACGTCAGATCAAGCAGAGCCAATTCAATAGCTACTCAACGGGGCGGTGCAGACATCATCACCCAGACTGCGCCCAATTCGAAAGGTTTCGAAAGTCTTCTCGCTAGCCTCTCGCTGAGGATAGTTTGATTTGCCTGACATCTTTTTGAGACTGTCACGATCAATCTGGATGCAGAATTTATGATGGTGACTTACTGATGGTCCCTTAATGCATGAGCGACAGTTGAAATAAAGGGTAAAGTTGTATTCCTGATAAAGAAACATAGGCTTTTCGGCATGCAATTGGCAATTAATAATTTTCTATTGAACAAGGCGAGCTTCAGAAACATTTTTGTCATGGGGTGAAAGTCTTCAAACCATGTACTTCGTGTAGACCTAGCTTGATGTGGTGTAAAATCTATATCGTTCGAAGATTTCCCCAGTAAAATTTCTCTACCGAGCACTACCAGATCCATCATACACTAAATGCACCTACGAAAGGACATTTTTTGGAAAAATGCCAGAAAGATCGAGCATTTAGACCTTTGGCCTACAAAAGGAGACTTTGTGTTCATATTCTAGTGATTCACCCACGTTTGCGGAGTCGTGTACAGGCCTCGGAAGTATACATTGACATACAAGATAGCTTTGGTCGTGCATTTTCATTACTCGATTCTTCTCCCTTCCTGCTTTCGCGTTTGAAGCTCGACAGATGTGTTTTGTGTTGGGCATACTATCCTGGAAGAAGTCTTCCACCGCTTACTTGAAGGTGTCAATTTGACGAGAGAATTAAATAAGGAGTCTTGATTTACAGGCGCAGCACCGTATACAGCTACTGATTGGGACATGTCAGGTTCTCAGGCGCAGTCCTCGGATTGGGCATTAAGACGCTCTCAAAGATCACGCCGTCATTTTTTTCTTCCCTTTTTTAATGCCAAATAAATCTCCCCCGACATTAAAAAGTCGAAGCAGGCAATACCGCCAACATAGCATTCTGAGTGGAGAGGTTTTCAGTCCCAGTATCTCTCAGTTGCGACAAGCATATGTACATGGTGAGCTTGGAAGCTTGTGGCCGTCTGGCTTCAATAATACCATTATAAACACCGTAATCTTGGCCAATTCTGCCATTCAATTACTGAAACCGCTTAATAAATGTGAACATCATATCGTACAAGAAGCGTCCCCTCCAACTTGGTCATGTCATGGAGATACGTTGACATCCACTTAGAAGGGCGACAGTCGAGACAACTCTATTGGCTCATAGACCGGAGGGGGCTCTGACGGGGAAGCATCATGGGAGGGCCTCGAGCGCGGAGCCAGGCATCGTTGAGGGGCCCTTCAGTGCGGATGACACTGCCAATGGACATGAAAAGGCTGAAAAGAAGAAAGTCCATATGTTAGCCCTGGTGATTATTTGGAAGGTTTCGGAAACAAAAAAAGATCGTCTTGAAGGAAAGAAAGTCCATACCCAAAAGTGGCACCCGAGCCCAGCATGTACTTGCCCAGAGTGCGCATAACGCCGTTGGGACCAGCGCCGTACTGGAAAATAGTAACAGTTCCTTTATCCTGTTAGCTTCTTGTTTTCTACATTTTGTTTGACTTGTAGTTGTTACCGATAATGAAGCCCATGATTCCACCGACAGCTATTGCGACGGATGGAGTTAGTAAAAGCTCAAGCTATGACGCAAAGTTGTTTCGCGACCACGTACTAGAACCCATCAAGCAACCCATTTTCACTGGAATATCGTCAGTTCATGCTTTGAGATCGCGAGAAGTGCTCCATGTAGAGCTCCCCGCATGGACGGACAACATACTCTTCTCAAACGTCGAGCCACCAGCAGGGCCCCCTGCGGCAGGACCAGCAACTACGGGCATTTTGGACTGAAAGGCGGAATGTAAAAAGGTATCGAAGATGTAAGATTGAATGGGTGGCTGCCGAGAGTCGAATGAAGCTTAAAAGAGGAGAATGGATGAGATTTCCCAAGACAAGGCGTTTTCAAGCAGCGCATCGCGGAAGCCAAATCTCCGTCTCCGCGTCACGTGACCCATAACGGGTGTGCACACGTGCTATGAGATCACGTGTGGTCCGGAGGCGTCAAGGGAGTAGAGACCAGGGACAGTTTCCTCTCTTCGTGGGAGAGATTTCCATGGCCATCCCCGTCCTTTGATCTCTATCCTTTTCGATTCTATTTCTCTCAGGGCCTCAAGCCTGTGGCTAAGGCGGCAAGTTCCGTCTTGTGCTCCCCCGACCTTGGAAGGTGGTGAGACACCGGTCGCTTGCTCACGTTCCGGACCTCACACGCCTCCTTGGTCTAGTGCACTGACTTTCTTTGCCCCGGACGGTGCTCATATCTCCCTCAAACCATCTATAGCGGGTAAGTATAGCAACTTATTACGATCTTCCGGCAGACCACCTACCTCGAGCCCAGACCCCAGTCTGGGGGCCGATAATCTGTTTGGCGAGCGACCGGATAGCGCTAACGCGACCGCTCTAATATAGCCGGCCAACCAACAAAAACAACAGTCCTGCGCGCATTGAACACTACCTATTCTACCACTTTACTTTAGTCACGAATTCAACTTGAAACCGAATCTTCGAGGTCCCCGCATCTTGTGAAAACCGCGACCGTTAATTGTCGCCGGGACATTCCACTGTTTCGAATCGCCCGGACCATCTTTCTCCATGACTGCTGTGGCATCCCCACCTAGTGTGCAATCGGGGTCTCGCTTGGGATGGTACAGCACTGGTGACGGAGGACAAGGAGCACTGTCTTCAGTGAACGCCGACGAAGTTTCACGGATGTTCATGCCACGGAAGCACGTCCACCGCTCCAACTCCTCCTCTTCCCTCGCATCGAACTCCTCCACATCTACGGTGACCAGCAACCAGCAGGAGGCCCACGCCACGCAAAGTTCTGGCGCCGAAGCTGGAACCTGGTCATCAAAGAAGAAACCTACTCGGAATCTTTGGCCTAGCTCCAAGGCTGAGCCTGTGTCTGGAGTAACAAACACGCGATCACAGGCAGTTCCCGCTTTCTCCTCGGGTCCAACTGCATCATCAACCATGTCTGCTATGCATCAACCATCGTCTATTGTTCCGTCACAACATATGCTCCAATCCTCCCAGCAGAATGGAATCAGGCAATCTAATGGGCAATCTGCGGACCCCCCTGCCATTCTGGCCCTGACACCTTTGAACGGTACATTTGAGAAGAAGCAAATCAATGTACCTTTTTTCCCTGATGTCCTGCGAATCGGTCGTCAGACGAATGCTAAGACAGTTCCCACGCCGTTGAATGGGTACTTCGATTCTAAGGTCCTATCGCGGCAGCATGCTGAGATATGGGCTGATAAGGCCGGGAAAATCTGGATACGTGACGTCAAATCGTCAAATGGAACCTTCGTTAATGGCCAGAGACTTTCTCCTGAGAATCGCGAATCAGAGGCGCATGAGCTTCGCGAAAACGACACCTTGGAGCTAGGCATCGACATTGTCAGTGAAGATCAGAACACCATTGTTCATCATAAGGTCTCAGCTAAGGTTGAGCATGCTGGTCTGTATGGAACAACCCCCAACATTCTTGACCTCAATTACGGAGACTTGGACCCTGCCTCTGGCGGTGGCCTTCTACCATCGCCCCTTAGCCAACCACTTTCTCATCTCCGGGGGCGATCTGGCAGCAATGTGAGTAACAGAAGTGCCCAAAGTGCCTCCAGCAATCAGATCAATGCCATGCACCAGCAACGACAAATGAATTACTGGAGTTCCCCTATTTCTGTGGAACAGGTCGTCAAAAGACTCACGGTAAGGCTCCCCGATTCACATCAAGCATTTCTTTTGGTATACTAATCAATTGAACAGAGCGAGTTGAAATCAGCGAAGCAACAGTCGCAGGATCTTCGTCAAACGGACGAATTTTTGACCGCAATCATGAAGCCAGGCTATCTTGAGAAAGAACGAGCTACGAAGCCGACATCTTTCGAGAACAGTGCCCCTCGCCAGCTAAATGGCCGGCCAAAAATGCCCCGTGTTGATTCTTTCTCCCGGTTCTCGGAACCGCCTGCCCCTCCTCCCCAGCAACCTCTCCCGGAGAAGCCCGATGCTATGCCCCGTTCCGCGTCTGATTTCTCTCCCTTGAAACGCAGTGACACCGACAAACAACCTAAATCGGCTTCTAGCAATTCGCCCGTTTCGCGTGATTCGAGCCAAATTCTGTCTCTTGTTGAGGCACTTTCATCTGCTAAGCGAGAAATTGATAATCAGGGTGCTCGTGTCAAGGAGCTGGAAAATCTGCTTCTTCAGGAACGGGCCGCTCGCGAGTCTGCGGAAGAGAAGATCAAGAAGCTGGAGTTGGAATCCGCATCCGAAGAAGGTTCCAAGTCGAAAATCGCTGTTGATCGTCCAGAGGAAGAGCCAACGATCAAGCTCGAGCATGATGACTCGACAACTATCGCCGCAGAGACTCCTGCTCCTTGTGAAGCCGACCAGAAAGAGTCACCTGCGGAGGTCAATGCCACGCTGCTTCAGCGCCGCCTTGAGAATATGATGGAAGAGATGGAGGAATTGAGGAAGCAGATGGCCTCATTCAAAGAGCGTGCCGAGAAAGCCGAAGATGAATCGGTCGAGTCGCGAAAGTCCCTGGCTGAAATGATCGAGACCCTCCGAAAGGAGCGTGCCGAGAAAGAATCGGTTTCCACCGCCTCGGATCTAGATCCACATAGCCAAGTCTCTGTGACGACCATTTCTGCACAACTTCCGACAGAGAATGGGTCAATTGAGTCTAAGATGGATGGCACATCCTCAAATCGACACGGCCCAGTCACCTCGAATGAAATAGAAGCTGCGGCCACTGCCTTTGCGACACAACACCGGCGCAATTTCCTGGAGGAAGCAAGTCCTTATGCATCCATGTTCGGGGTGGTTCTTCTGGGGGTTGGCTTAATGGCCTATCTTAACGGGTGGCAAAAGATGGACAAATAAATCGGCTTTGGCTATTTCTTCCGCAAACGCTCACGATTTATTATTACTCAAAAGTTGGCGCTCTAGAAGGGCAGTCCAGCATGACTATTTTCACCGACGATTCTACTTCTCTTGACGACATGATGCTCCCTGTATTCTGGGCCAAGGTGCCTGGGTGCTTGATTCTTCTGGGTTCGGTGTTGGTACCTCAAACGTCATTCAGCATAATTTGCATACCCTGACCTTCTCTCTTGTCTTTTTTGCCCTCGTGTTCCCAGCCTTGGTTCGCGTCAGTCATGACTATGGCGTCGAATGTCCTGATCCTTTCTAAACCAGTGAACTCTGTTTTCTTTCGTACCTTGTCTCCATACCATGTTTCATAAGCCTAGCCTACAATCCTTATCCTTTTCCTTCCTCTTCAAGATTTTGTTCTTCTACTAAGAGCACGTTCAGCTTTGACTTGGGTCCGTTTCTTCCTGTACATGATGAAAATTTCAAGATGTTCATGACCGAACTTGATTGTAGTTCACACTTTTTCGCGACAAACCGAATGGACTATCTACAGTCTTCACGCCGCACAAAATCAAGAAATTTTGTACGCCTTGGCATCAAATGGTAGCGGCTTCCATTATACAGACCAGATTATTTTCAATTGATTGAATCGGAGAAGGTTGAACCAATAAACTAAATCTCAGAAAGCCATGAACAAAACCCTTCAAAAATCCTTTGAAAAGACCTAATATCCACCACGTTGGTTACCAGTAGCTTCGTAATCTGAGCTCTTCACGCGAGGATCCAGCTTGTTGAGAAGATTGATGCTGTGAGGACCAGAGCTTCTTCTTCTACCTCCCTGCGGTGCGTTATAGCTGCTACCACCAGCAGCCGCGCCACCAAAGTCGCGCTGGGTAGTAGGCTCGCCACGCGAGTCCATCTGACCAACAGTAGAAGTACCCAAGGCCGACCCGGTGTTATCAGCTGAGCGTGTGTGGTAAGCTGTAGAGGGATCGCTGCCACCTGTGCCGTAGCTGGATGTCTGGCCCCTTGTACCAGTGTTGCCGTAGTCTGATGTGTAGCTTCCCGTCTGACCGGTGCTGCTGTCGACGCGAGGATCCATTCTGTTAGTCATGTCAGATTCACGAGGTCCCTGAATGCCAGAGTAACCTCCAGCGCCCGACGAGCCGTAGGTATTGGATCCCATGCTGTAGTCGCCAGTGCGAGTGTTCATGTCGGAAGATCCCAAGCCAGTCTGACCCTTCTTGGAGTCATAGCCAGCATTGTCATAATTGCCAGAGCCTGTGGTGGATCCATAGTTGCCCGAGCCTGTGGTTGAGCCGTAGGTGTTTCCGGTGTCCATCGTGTTGCCCCTCTTGGTATCATAGCCCCCTGTGGCCATTCCCGAGCCCATTCCCGAACCCATTCCAGAGCCTGCGGTGTTTGAGCCATAAGTGTTCCTGGCTCCCATTTGGGAATCATAGGCTTGAGAGCCCATCCCAGAAGAGCCGTAGTTGCCGGAGCCATAAGAATCACTCGTGTCCCTATTGCCCATTTTGGAACCATAGGCTCCAGTGCTCATACCTGCACCGGCGGACTTTGAACCGTAGGCATTACCAGTTCCCATTGTATCCCTTTGTATGCCAGGCTTGTCTTTGCCAATGCGGTCATTGTCTGAGCTGGAGCTGCTGGAACTAGATCCCTCCTTGGCCTTCCGACCAGTGTTGGAATCTCTATTTCCCCAGCCGCCAGTAGTATGAGTACCGTACGTATCGCCTCGCCCGGTATCAGAGGCCCTGTAAGTATCTCCCTGGCCAGTATTGGAAGAACCATAATTATCCCCACGACTGACGTTGCTGGAACCGTACGGGTCTTGGGTATCTATAATCTGTTAGAACTAGATGAGATTACTGTAAAAGAAAAAGCTGACCGCTCATGCGCTGCTCCGCCTGAGATGAACCTTGAGAGGATCCTTTATGACCGCTCATCGCATCCTTGACCTTGTGAATGAAGTTCGACATGTTGAGTAATGTATTGCTTGAAATCTAGAGCCTTGTTGGAGAAGCTAGAGGACTAGCTTGCGTGATCTTGGTGGCTTGAAATACGTGATATATGTACAATGAGAGCGAGATGAGAGCTAAATGTTAATTTATACACACTCAAACCCGAAAGATTGAGTGTTTCAATTGCTACATGGCTGTTCACGGGACACTCTGACGCCATTACGCCAGGGTGGAGTAGGCGATAATGGCCATTCAGATGCGGGGAGAGCTCGAACATTGTTATCTTCTACACTGTCATGACGTCCTCGTGGCACAGTGAGTTGTGCGGCGTACGGATTTGCTAAATACTGCAGACCCGTCCATGTCATAGACCGTCATGTTCCGGGTCGTCCAGGTCTGAAGCTCGCCACTGGACAAGGACTCATGCTTGTAATCAGTGGGTAGATTCATGCGCAGCAGACAGCGTGAGGGTACAGAGGAAAGACATTAGTCGAGAGAGTTTAGGAGGTGTTCCATGGTCTTTAGCTGAAAGCTGATGTACCGATTCTCTCTGAGTGGCGCAACCATAACTTACTGTACTGTTAATCTTACGAGTCGTAAGCTCTCCACGACGAACAACTTCCCCCAACCGTAGTTTCCACTGTGGCTTGCTGCCCAATGATGGTAGATTTGGGGCTTCTTCGCCCAGAATTCTAGAAAGACGCCCATGAATTATGCATGGGGTCTCGAACGTAGATCGGATCGAGTACGTCATGCTATCCACCTGAGGACGGTGCACGCTAAACCATGATAGGCAAGGGTGGACCAGTACACAACAAGTTCATCACATCAATCGCATTGAGTGCACATTCGATATTTCTTAGATCCGCCGGTGGGTTCAGCATATGCAATATTAGGGCGTCTGCGCCAAGCATCGTGAAAATTTTGAAGGACTGAAATGAGGGTGGCTTATACGGCTGCCTGGAAGACTCATTATGACATGATCAGCGGGGAAGGGGGCCTGTCAAGTGAGCCTCGCCGTTGACCAGTCCCTTCCCCAAGAGTTAGAATTCAACTTCAGGCATCTCGTCTGGACTAGATGGTTCTTTTTGAACATCAGCCTCTGCAGTAAAACCATGTCACAGGACCGATGCCAGCCTAAGTGAAAGGGCATCACGAGACATGCCTGAGGCACGCGAAACTTCCACAGTCGTTACGTAATCCACCAGTTCACCCTTCTCCACGTAGACTAACTTCATTGACACATCCCCTTTCCCTATAAATCACCTTTCTGTTTCTAGACGTCTTGGTGGCTGTGGCTGTTAGATCCCTCCGTGATAAGCGGTGCTGCTCATTGATCTCGATGAGTGGCCGCCAGTTCGCTTGCTACCAACCTTTGGATTGGTAGAGTGTCCGGGCCTGTCAGCCGTGTCATACAACGGAATCACCTGGTTATCGCCTCACTCCCGGCGAACGCCCACTATTTCTTTATCCTTTCTGCCTCATACCTGTTACTGGAGCCCAAAATTGCTGCAGATATGCGACCTCCACGTCTTCTCCTTGTTCTTTTCTGTCTTATCTTCTTCCCCATCTTCCTCACCTTCTTTTCCGCCCTCTCCTCGTCACATGTTGCCACTCCCAATACGCTCGCTGGTCGATCGTCTGGCCTGCATGCTCGTTTCTCCTTCAATATTCCCTCGTCACTTTTCCCTCCCTCCGCTATCATCAGTCTCACAGATGACAACTCGACTTTCTTCCTGGCCCGCCCTGCAGCTTTTGGCCCGCGCTTGCCGGGCAAGGGTTTAAGCGGCCAGCTCTGGGTGGGCAGCGGATTTGGTGAAGGAGGACTTGCCGCAGGCGTCGAAGGAGAACTCGGATGCTCCGATATTCCAGGCTGGGGCGAAGGTGCGGGTCACAAACCACAGGACGCGGCTTCTAGGGGCACAGAGCAGAAGTCCGGCAAGTCCGGAAGTAGTACATTGAACGAGGGAGCTGTGACACAGATTCACCCTCGATTTCCATTGCAGGCCGATGCCGCGAGACAGAATGATCGAAGCGATGGTCCAATGGGACCTTTATCGAATGACGGTACTGATGATCATTTACACCATTCGCTGTCCGAGTCTAGTGCTGCCGAGAACGGTATGCCCCAAAAATATGGTGATTACGTTCAATTTAAACAATCGACGCATGCCGATATCCAGTCACTTCAAGAAACGGCCGAAATCCAGGGCAAGGTCGTTTTACTGAGTCGTGGTGGTTGTGGATTTCTCGAGAAGGTGAAATGGGCTCAGCGCCGAGGAGCCATGGCGTTGATCGTTGGCGATGACACTCGCGGCGGAAACTTGGTCACCATGTACGCTCGGGAGGATACTTCAAACGTTACAATTCCCGCACTCTTCACGTCTCATACAACAGCCCACCTCCTTTCTTCTTTGATGCCGTCGCACTCTGGCACAAGTATTGGTTTCGGTGATGCTTTGAAATCACTGCAAGCGAAACTTGCTGGCCAGACGGATGTGGACTTGCCAAAAACCACAACAACCGCAAGCGCAACCCCTGCATTCACACCAACCTCCGCCAGTTCTTCTGTGGCCAAGGAGCGGTCCCCTCCTGCTGTGCAGCCCAGTGGCGGGATCTTCCGCGCCCTCGGATCTTTCTTCGGCTTATGCAATAGACACGGTGGCTCGGGGCATCCAGAGGATAGCCGACGCCCGCCCAGCAGCGGCAACATTGACTGGATGACTTCGGGCTCGCGGGACACAGGCAAGTCCCGAACCGCGAGCTCAAGGATCTCAGAAGACTACGATCAGCCCACCCGAGGCAAAGTTGATTCTGGCATGGGCAGCAATTCTGGCTTATCAACTGATAATACCGATGGCGACGGATTTGTCATTGGCGTTCAAGATTGGAGAGATCCAGACTTGATGCCGGCACGAAGCAGCGCCTTCCCAACACCGAGTACTACCGCAACTGGAAAAGAAAGCGCTAAGACTGCTGCAATAGACTTGGACGCAGCTTCCACTTCTAACATATTGCGCGGCGGCAGCATTACCCCTGGTAGCGGTGAATATCTCAGTATCGACAAATTTACTGGTACTGTTCGCGATGCTGATGTCGAGAAATCCGCGAAAATTATCACCACCGCACACGGTACATCTGAAGCCTCTGGAAAGGGTTGGTTCTCAAGCCACTTTGGGTGGGGTGATATCGCGGAGCAAGAAGCAGGATCATCATCTTCCTCTTCACCTCAAAAGGTGTCAAGTCAAAAATCAAGTTCGGCTCATTCTTCAGATTCTCCCCCGGCTTTGTTATCCGAGCATGAAGGCCTTTGGGTTACTATGACCCCCACAAGCATGTCGACGAGCCCCTTCTTTGACACGCTTTTGGTCCTTGTCATCAGCCCACTTCTGACGCTTACGGTGGTCTATGCACTTCTACTTCTTCGATCTCGAATTCGTCGGCGCCGTTGGCGCGCGCCTAAGTCTGTCATTGAGCGCCTTCCTGTCCGCACATACCACACGATCTCGAATACATCGTCCTCTTCCAGCACACCTCGGCCTTCTAGCCCTGGAGCCGTCTCGCCTACTTCACCGCTTCTTGGTGAAAGCAGATCCAGCACTTCTCGATCCAACCAATCGCGATCTCAGACGATTGCGGGAGTTCCACTCAGCTCCGCACCTAGAGAAGAAAAATCGACAACAATGCAGTCCGGATCGACTTTGTGGCGCCAAAAGTATACTGGCAGACAAGTAGAATGTGTTGTGTGTCTCGAGGAATACGTTGACGGACAAAGCCGAGTTATGAGTTTACCATGTGGCCACGAGTTCCACGCGGAGTGTATCACTCCTTGGCTTACTACTCGCCGAAGAACCTGCCCCATCTGTAAGGGCGATGTCGTCCGTTCAATGGCCCATTCTCAGGCTGCTGATATTACCAACCGAGATGAGGACTCTAGAGGCAGTGGTTATGCTCAAGAACTGGAAGCACAATCGGAAGCCTCATCTGCACCTGTGCTTATTCCCGTACATGACGGCGATGCGTCAGACACTGAGCAGACCGTCGGGCTTCTTGATGGCCACTCGAATTCTGCACCCCAATCAAGTTGGAGGAACCTTGCTTCGCTTAGCTTCTCTGCTCTCAGTGGCGACACTATCTGGCATCAGGCTCATGCAGATCGAAATCGCTGAGCACCACTCTCCTCTTTCTTTTCTGCGAATTCAATTATCATCTACGTTCCTCGCTTATTGGCGAGTGTTGCTGTTAGTCTCTTGACACATGCGGTATTAGCGATCGTTTGATTCCTTTATGACTTGGCTTTTTACAAGGCGTTTAGCGGGTTCATCTTGGTATGCTCGCGGCATTCAACGAGCTATCTTCAAGCGGCTGGGATATACCGCAGGACAATCGTTTTCAAATATTTCTTCGGTCGAAGTGTTCAACGTATACCCTTCCAAACTTGATCTGAGACTTGCTGCACTACCTCATCGCACCCTTCGTAAGTACAGTAGTGCTTCTGCAAATTCACTTTCTGTTCTGAAACGAAACTATTGAAAGATATCTGAATTGTAACCTTTGTGAGATGAGAAACAACGGCCTGCGAGCTTTGAAGAACGTGGCCCTCATGCAGCCCTGGAATTGATAATGAGCAGGGCTTCCCTTTTAGACTTCATTCCTGCGAGACTAATTTACAATTACGCTTTTGCCGGGGTATTCTCACTGTGGATGCGGCTCAGATCTCAGGCTCAGGCCTGAGGCCACGACAGAATGCCAAGCTTCGGCTCCCAGAGATGGCAAGGGGTGGCACGTTAGTGTTGTAGTGTCTTATATACCCATACACCTTGGTATTCAGCAAAACAAAACATTGGGGCGTGTTATATTTTGTTAGCCAGACTTTCTTAGTGACATTTTTCTTCATCATGCTGCCCTGGAGACAGTTTCGATGTCAGTTAGGTCGAATGGCGTCCATCCTGCCGACAACGGCAAGGCATTCCTACTCAACGCAGCGATTATCCTCTAATTCAAGAAGACACATTGCAACTGCGGGCTTTGTTGGCACATCAGGTCTAGGGTGGCTTCTGAGCACCCACGACGATGTGCCAAGTCTGGAAAGCTCATCAGCGGAACCTTTGCTCCCTGAAACTGGCCTTTCTAGAGATGAAGTGACGCGTATCATCTCGCAAGGTGCATACACTTTCTCGGTCAAAGATACCCCGGGTGTCACTCGGTATGATGGCAGTCAATTGCCTTCCAATTCAGTTTGCGAGGACCGGTTCATCCATGGCACTTTCTCGCCATACAATGACGGTCAAAAGTGGATGGCCTGGGCTGTGTTTGATGGCCACTCTGGCTGGCAAACGGCGGATTTGCTACAGAAACAGCTTTTGAAATTTGTGCGACACAGTTTAAACCAAGCCAAGACCTCCTCTAGCGAACAAACAAAGTCCGACGTGTCTGTGCAGCGTGCGATCGCAGAGGGATTCCTGGCTCTTGACGATTCTATTGTCAAAACTGCTCTGGAGACCTCTCAAAGTGAGATGTCACTCGCAGAGAAGGTGAAGAAATTACTTCCGGCTTACGCGGGCTCATGCGCTTTACTGTCCCTTTACGATTCTACCACAAGTACATTACATGTGGCGTGTACGGGTGATTCGAGGGCAGTCCTGGGTCAGCAAAGGCCTGACGGAACCTGGGAAGCCATTCCATTGTCAGTAGACCAGACCGGGTACAACGAAGAAGAGATCGCCCGGTTGAGTGCCGAGCACCCTGGTGAAAGTGAGATGATCAAGCATGGTCGCGTGCTCGGGCTAGCTGTCTCACGAGCTTTTGGAGATACCCGATGGAAGTGGCCTTTGGACTTTCAAAAGGAAATGAAAAGCAGATTTGGTGCCCCACCCCCTTTGACCCCGAAGTATGATGTGCGAACGCCGCCCTATTTGACTGCTGAGCCTGTCGTGACAAGCACCAAAATCGATTCCAATAAACCCTCGTTTTTGATCATGGCATCGGATGGGATTTGGGATATGCTCTCCAATAAACAGGCTGTCGATCTGGTGACGAAGTGGATTGAATCTTCGGCTGGTCAGAAGAGGAAGTCCGAAATGGAGCTAGCTCATGAAGCCTTCGACTTGGGTCGTTTTGAGAATGGGCTGGAGTGGAAGTTTCAAGACCAGAGAGCAACCGTCCAGGATGAAAATGCTGCTGTGCACCTAGTTCGCAACTCTCTAGGTGGAAACCATCATGAGATGGTTGCGGGCCGACTTGCCTTTGGGTATCCTTTCTCACGAAACCAGCGGGACGATATGACTGTGCAGGTGGTATTCTTCAACATACCAGGACTCGAAAAGAATTAGACCAAGCCACAAAAACCTGTGATATACCTTAGCACATTCTTTGACGAAATTTGAACACTTGTCTAAGCCAAATTGTTGATATAAACATTACCAGACACCTTTTCAAACACTTTCAAAGTATGCAGACACTGATCACAAAGCAGACCGACTCGACTGATCATATCACAACCCAGCGGCAGGAGCTGCTCCGCCTCACGTCCGGCGTCAACACCCTCAGCAGCAGCTATTTCAAAGATAGCCTTCGATGCTTTCATCCTTGTCACCATCGAATGGAAGCTTGCCGCTCTTGATAGCATTCATGGTCAGCTCAGCAACAGAGCCACGGTAGTCCTCCGGCAGAGCGACTTGGGCAAACCGGGAGACATTGCCAAATTTTGTATTGAAGGTACCCAACCAGACGGGGAGAGCCCAATTGTTGAAGGGCGCTACTTTCTCTGGCCAGGATGCGCGATGAAGCTGATTCGGCCCACATGCACACAATTGGTCAGAACTGCGACCAGACATACCATCTAGTGCTAACTTCCCAGCGGCGTGGCCTCCCATACTTTCGCGGGCGTCAAGTGCTGCGCCCAAGCTATTGACCCCAATCCCGAAGCGACGCTTTCTCGTACGAGGGATTAAGGCGTGGATCAGTCGGCTTGGTCCAATGTACAGCGTTTCCATCTGATTATGTAGCTCCTCGTCGCCAAGTTTGCTCTATAGCTCCAAAGATAATTGATCCAGCATTGTGGATGAGAACATCGATGACCTGACCCGTCGAATCTATGAATCTCATCAGTACCTTTGCTGCATTTGAATGGTTAAGGTCCAGGCTATGCCACTCGACGCCATGGCTTTGCAACTCAGCGACAAGGTCCGATTTGCGTGAGAGCTCTCGCACTATCATCTTAACCCCGTAGCTTGATCGACTAGATAAAAGGTCTGCAGGAGCCTCGAAATGAAGTATTTCTCCTTAAGGCGGTCTCCAATGCCACGCCTAGTAGCCTGATCATTCAAGCGAAAATCTGTGACCTAATAACCACATAGAACAACTTCTGAATGGCATTGCACCAGTTAATCTTGAATAGTGACAGGGGTGGTCGAGTCTGAATCGACGAGATAGATCGAATAGCACAGAGTCAATTGCAGTGCATGTAAATGGCGTATTTCCGTGTCTCTCTCTCTCTCTCTCCCTCTCTCTCTCCCTCCCTCACTTCGCCCCTCTCCCCTTCAGCGATCACACTATTCACCACACCAGGATGTGGTACGCGCTATTCATACCAAATTCCCCAAACTGTCGGAAACGGAGGCATCATCAATGGGTGGACTGATTTTTTTTCTCTATCAAAGAAGATATTTCCAAGGCCCAACATCGTCTCCCGGCATGGTTGGTGGGAATTACAAGGAGAATGCCCCCAGGGCTTCTGTCCCTGGGAGTATGTCAGATCATCGACGTGCTACGCCATCAGCTCCCAATTGCAATTCACCGCATCGATACTACCAGCAACGCCTCGTCGTTCCCCCTGGGCCAGCCTTGATGTCCCCTCGATGTATTTCCTCCCCACTCAACATTCATAGATCCCGAACTTGTTTGACAGCTCACTAATGTGTTAGACCCAGGCTTGAGCTCTCCTGGCGTCTCGCCACACTGGACTGCACGACGGAGATCAAGATGGCAACTTTTTTCGCTGAAGAGAAATCATCTCACGCCAGATTTCGCTTCTCTCGGTCCTCCTCCCGCTGGCTTCCTCCATGTTGGTCCAAATCTCACCATTCCGCAAAACTTAGGCTACTCACCAATTCACAAACCTCCATTTCCACTTCCTATGGCCCAAGCTTCACCTCAACACCCGTCAACCCCTCAGGCTGGTTCTTTGCCTCTATTTCGTCCACACCCTCTTGTACCTCCTTTCTCTCACATTACGTGGGGCACATCCAGTGAATCAGGTAAAGGTCCCATTAACCCGTCTTCAGACCAGGTTCGCCCTGTCAACAATTCAATCGAGAGAACGCCTGGTCACACATCCCGCCCTCTGATTCCAACTGTGAAGCCATTTCAGCCCGCTTCTTCCCGCATGACTTCAGGAATCCAAAGGATGACCGTCAGGTCAAACCAGCCAATGGACACTCATACCTTGGGCAGTCTAATCCCGCATGCCAAAAGAAAAGTCTCCCGTCCACTCAGTGCCCATGTGGCCCCATTCGAACCTTCATCACGTCGTGTTCCACTTGAATTGATGGCAACGCCGGCAGAGGAGAGTGAGATAACCGAGTTTGATGAAATAATAGAGTGGCCTACAGAATGTCCGGAAAGCCGCTCTTTCACACCTTTCTTTGAAGGCGAAGGGGTAGGAAATAAAGCAACCGCCCAATGCTCCCAATACCAGCAGCGTGAACCGGCCAGAGAAATTGTGCACGTGAAACATCTTGAAAGTGGGTGCCGGCAATATCTTTTCTCTCCAGAAAGCAATTTGCCAGCTACGGGCCCACAATTCGAGCAGAGAACCTCTCCTGAGCGATGTCGAAAATTCGAGTCTGTCAACGAAGAAGTCGAGCTGACAGACCCCACCCCAGGTTGTCATGCTCACCAGGGAATGATCACCCCTAGCTTGGCTTCACAAATTCCAAAATGCCGAAGATATGATCACAGTGATTCACATGGTCACTGTACTACAAAATCCCTTGGTGGGCCTGCTGTGATTCGAGAAAGTGACTCATTATTCCCTAGACTGACGACGCAGGAAGATGCAGTGCTCACCAGGGCAGCGGAAAGACAGGCTCGGCTGTGGCTAGAGGCAGAAAGGATCGAAAAGGACAGATTAGAGATGGAGGACGAGATGGTGAAGAAACGTGCGATTGTACAGCACTCGCTTGAGGCACGTCAGTTTTCCAGACTAGAACGAGAAGGCTTCAACTGCACACGATCCGAAGAAATTGTCCATGACCATCAACGCAGGGATGAAGCTACCGCCTGCACAGCCGATTGTCAACGTGAGTTTGATGCCCGTATTTGGGAGACCTTTTACCCATTCTGGGCCCAGCAGCCGCTCTGCGCACGATTCCCACATACTCACATTCGAGCCAGGATCCCCGACAACCAGGGACTAGTCACCTTGTTTGAGAACGTCTTCTATAACATGGCTGGCTACAAGTATGGCTACATCGACTACCGGCCCCTTCCCGTTGCGCCAATTCGCACGTTGTCTCGAAGGAGTGAACTTCCTCGTCATCGGCCAAGCTGGATACCCGGTCCGGTTCCCACTCGAATCGATTGGAATGACCCCAGCATTTGTAATAATGCAGAAGCTCGCCGTGAAATCCGAGAAAATGCCTGCTTCGTTCCATATATGGAACCGTATGGACTGCATCGTCCTCCCCATTTACGAGATCCATGCATCGAGCCACTCATCGGTCAGGAGACTCTCCCACGCATTCCACCATTCGTCCCCGACTTTTCGGGAAAAAGTCTACAAGAAAGTGCTTGGCTCCGGGGCTTTCCACCATGGGCACACCGGCCACTATCATCTGCGCAGAACGATCATACTCAATCGAGAAATACCGCCACGACAAGGTGGTCAGCCTCAATCCACACCAATTTGGACACCCCAAGATCTAAGCTCGACCCTCCCCATGCCCCTTCGCGCATGTTGACTGGCAGTCAGTCGCTCTATCCAGTCCCCGAGAGTCCAAACTATTCCAACTCTCCTTTACAAAAAACAGCTCGCAGCCCGAAGCTCCACCATCAGGCTCCACAGAGCCCAGTTTTGTACAGAAACACTCCTTCTTCTCATAGAACTGACCGACAGACGACATATTCAGCTCTGCACAGCCCAAACTATTACGATAATACCCCTTCTCCTCAGAGAATTCGCAACCAGCACACCTACCATCACGGCCCGCAAAGTCCGACCACAATTGATACAACACCGTCGCCTCTGAGGAGACGCCGTAGACCGAGGAAGAAGTAAGCGCCCAGCGTTCACGGCTGCAACATGCCACGAGATCTTTAAACAGGTAATCACTCATCCTTCCTTTGGGATCATGACTCAAGTCTCGAACATTTTCCCGACAAGCCTTCACGATTCAATTTTCATGAGCATCCATACTATTCACTGACTTCGAGTCGATTTGGTCGAGCATGGGATGTGGAGGGTGAAGGTCACAATGGATTCCTTTCCCCATGTACCGCAAAATCAAGACCAGTGAACAATCTGCCCATTGATTCCTTGTGCCTGGCCTTTTCAGTAATCGATACTCATCAAAAATTGTTTGTAAAAGCTTCAAACGAAATCAACAGTACGGATATCACGTTAGTGTCTTGAATGGATGACCTTGGCCACACGTGACACACCGAACCCTCATCCGACGGACTCGGAATGACCTTCTTAAGGCATTTTACTGAGATTTAGAGAACCTGACTGAAGTGCAACAAGGAGAATATGTATGGACATATCATTGCGGCATCGCTAACTAGATGACATGAGAAAAGAAATCATCACAGGATCCACATAGGGAACCAGTGTGCACTAGGGAAGCGGAAGCAATTACCAGCGCAGCCAGTCTCCAGCAGTGACCTAAATCTCCATACCAGTCCAGCAACCGAGAGTGGAACATGCCAACATCCAAGCAGAAAGAGAGCAAGAAACAAAGTAGCATTATGCATCGAACATGGCTGCTTCAGATCAAGTGGAAGAAAGAAGAAATCACCAGAAGTCCGAATGGAGTGAAAATAAGAAGAAAAGAAGAAAAAGCGAGACCTTGCAAGGTCGATAGATTCGCCGAGACGCCGGAGAAAATTTGCGAAATGTGTACGAAGAGCCATATTACAAGAAAGAAAATCATCCGATCGGGGACAGATATATGGCCCTGAATCTAGCAAGACACGATGTTGATATGGTTGTCGTTCAAAGCTGCACAGGCGAGCATAGTGCGATGGGGATGGAAGGCGGTGCTGACGATGGGGGAGGAGCGGTTATGGTGGAGGAAGCTCGAGTATGGCTCAAAAGTAGAGAGGTAGGTGCCGTCGACATTGAAAGTCTTTATTTCATGGCGATTTGAACCCCTGTCGTCAAAGTTAGTCACATCGTCATCTAATCGGGTTAATTGATACCTACACGCTAAATACGGGAGCATGCTCATGAACGCTCAAGGTTCGGAGGGTATCTTTGGTGGTGAAGATGGTCGAGAGTGCGTTGTCCATGCGGAGATCCCACAGTTTCACTTCGCCGTTGCGGCTGCCAGATATGAGCTCTCTCAAGCCGCCACGTTGCATATGGACATTAGTGATCCACTGCTTGTGCTCACGCCAGACTTTGACCATGGATGTAGTCGGCTTCAGGCGCTGATCGAAGACACGGACGGCGCCGTCACCGAATCCCGCAACAAAGATGTTGCCAGCTACTTGATCTGACGTCAAGGACGTGATGCAGGATCCAGATCGCGCAGGAATGTCCTAGAAGTTATGTCAGTCTAAGAAAATGCGCTGAAATAATCAAAGTGAGCGACTCTTACATTAGTACAGACTTCAGTAGCCGCGTTCCAGACACGAATGACCTTCACGTCACCAGCAACGAGAGCTTTACCCTGACCTTGTTGCCAATCAAGAACAAGCCCGGCATTACGATTGCTTGGGATGAGTTCAGGTAAAGCTCGGAAGGCCGTGACGACCTCAATGTTCCGCGAAGATTCATAATTGCGGAATAATTTAAGCACTCCATCGGAAGAACCTGTCAGTAAGAGAGCCTGGTCGTCCTCGTTGATGTATCGAACTTCGTTGATCTTGGATCCAACAGGGTTTCCGTTCGAAAATTGGTTTAGACGCTTGTGGCTATGCCAGTCCCAAATCCTGCAACGAAATTTAGCGTAATAATCAGAGGAGAATGACTTCTATGTTACATACGCAATAGTGTCGCGGTCGTCTGCGACAGCGATATGGTCCTCAAATTGATGGAAAGTCATCTTCAAAGGCTGACTCTGATTGGACAACAGAGTCGTGGAGTTGTCCCATCGACTTGTACCTGCCTGAACTTTGAGCGGTTGAGTTTCCGCGATGATCTTTTCGTTACGGCCGCGTCGCCACAGTCGTTCATTGTAATCGGAGCTACCTGGCTCGTCGGGCTCATTGGGTTTCATCTGAGGCTCCCGGAAGTACTTTTCATAAATTAGCAAATGTCCCGCAGTGAAACTGATGCTTGATGGAGATTTGTAAAGAATCTGTGATTACCTCTGTTGACCAGTCCAGGAAACGACTCCTCAGAGGAATGATCGGGGTCTCCTCTGGGTTTCTGGGGACAAAGCCGCGGGATGCAGGGGCAGGGTTTCGGTGATATGAAGTCGCAGGAGCGACGTTATCGTTGACTTCCGGTGGCCTGGTCCATTCGGGAGGAGCACGACCGCGGGGAGTTGAGGGCATGCGACTGGTCGAGGGTGATTGGAGAGCAGAGCCTTCCGAGCCTTCGTCCCCTGCGGGTCCTCCAAAAGCAAGATTCTTGAGAGAGGCGGCAACGCTGGCAGTGCGTTTGAAGCCTAAGGTTAGATAGCTATCTTGTTTGGGAGGTGTCGTCGTTGCCGACTGCGGTGTTGCGGGAGGTGCAACCTTCTTTGCCTCTGATCGCTCGTGAACCTGGAATCGCTGCGACATACGGAATGTGAGCTCCAAGATCTCAATCCTGATTCGGTCAGCGAGAGCCGCCATAGGGGACTCTAGAAGGGAAAGATGAATGAAATCGACAATGACGCCAGCATCTTGAGCAATGTCGGGGTGAGGATCCACCGAAAGAATTAGAACTTGCTTCCAGATTGTCCCGAAGGTTGTGTTGCGAGACAACTGAGGTGTTTTTGGTTCGGCAACCATGTCACCCTTCTTAGACTCGATACGGATTTTCTTAGATGTCTCGCTCTGAAAACGATGGAGCAGAGACTGCTTTTCATCCTGAAGCTCCTCGTACGCCGCCACCAAGAATTTGTTCTGATGGCGTTTCACGAAGGTCGAGAAGAATACCAGAAGCTCCTTCCGAACGAGCACACTGCCATCGGCCGACATAGGTAACACCGCTAGGGCGAGTTGCTCTTCAATTTGAGCCACTTGATCTGTCAAGTCCGGGATGCCGAGGAAGGTGGTTACTGCATGCAACATTGCCGCGCGAACCTCAGGAACCGGATCAAAGTTGAGTTCACAAAGCCTTGCTGGCGCTGCGCATCGAATACCCATCCACTTCGCTTCGGGGAATTCGCACCACAGCATACTGAGACAAAGACAGGACCACTGCCGCAGCAGCGGATTCTCAACATCTGCAAGGTGTCTCAAACACGAGTCAAATAGTTCCCCGGACAGACAAACATTCTGGCCCTGTGGATAGTTTTTGCAGAATATTGAAACAATAAATGCACACATGGCTCTGTGTTCGCTAGCATTACCAACTGGTATGGGAGACGATGGGTTTAAAATAGAGATGAAGTAATGAATCCCGTTGTCCTTGAGGAGATCGTTTTGGACTGTATGGTCGACAGCCATGATTCTTGCCCAAATGAAGACCATTACCGGTTTCAATTCTTGGGCAGCTGACTGCAGCAGCTTGACGACGTATGGGAAGATGCCGATGCTGAGTGCAAGGTGCACGGCCCACGGACCCAAGTCCAGGAACTTGCTCAGAAGGATCAGAGCGCGCAGTCGATGTGCTTGACTAAGTAATACTTGCAATACGATGGGAAGTTGGTCCGGGGGGTTCTGTTCCGTGGGTCCCGAGGAGAGATAAACCTCAAAGGCAGTAAGCTGCTCAGCGAAGAATGTCGAGTGCTGGTACTCATACTGCCTGCGCCCTTCCTCATGGTCAATTAGCGCAGGAAGCTGCGAGAGCACCATCTCAACGGCGAGATCCCAGCTTTTCCAGAGCGGATGATGATGAGTTTCAGGTAGTTCGGGAGATGAAATGGGGTGGCATTTGTACGTGCGCATTATGCGCTCACTGAGGAGGAAGTTGCGGAAAAGGGCGGCGACCATTAGGTCTTGACGAAAGAGCTTCTTGAATAGTGCCCGAGGAAGGGTATTCCATGCGATGGTATCGGTGATGGCAGTGAAGATCCAGTTTAGCTCTCCAAGCGGACTTCGTCGGTCTTGCAAGCGGCCCGGTACTCTGAAATCCTCGATAGTGAAGTCGGTACGGAGAGGGTTCTGCAAGATGAAAAATCGCAGTGCAATGTCAATTGGCGTTGTAAGGCAGCAGGTGAATAGATCAGCCGGTAGATCGGGATTAGTGGGCAATGACTCGTTCTTTTGGCACGCTGCAAGAAGGATGCAGTCGCCGTAATTCTGGACAATTGCGTTGGGGTCTCTCTTTTTGGCCTCAAGATTTTCCTTCTCATGCTTCTCGACAAACGTATGGAAATTTTGGACAATGTTTCCTGCGTGTGACACGTCGAAAACGAAGAGACTGGGACCGGCTAGCCAGGATTGCAGATCGTAAAGTGGGACAGGAATGTACTGAGTGTAATTTTTGTTGAACACCCAAATTTCACCTGACTGTGTTGGTAATGGGACTCCGTGTCCGTTGTAGTGCAGGAGCACTCGCTCGTCCTTGGCATTCCGACGCAACGAGATGCAGAACTTCTTGGTTTCATCCACGGAGGGGTCCAAATACTGCTTATAACGCGTCCGAAGACTAAGGGTTTCATACTGCTCTTGTAGCTTCTTGCCGATTTGCTCCATGATCTTGTTCTGACCCCCACCTGTAGTGGAAGTAGGATCCACCCAGCATTCCAGCTTAGATGTCGGATTTGTCTTGACCACGTCTGGAGGATCGACACCGATATTCAAGCAGATAGCCAACGCAGCAGACACGGTCTTCAAACGATCCTTCATACGCCAGTCTTGGCTTGGCCAGCTACCGACGGGGTCTCTGGGAATACCATTGGTTTCGTGACGTTTCTCTGTAAAATACATGTAGAAGTTCTGATTGTCGCTTGTGTCAGCTCTGGTATAGGATCAAAATTCCACTGATTGAGACAATCTCACCGAATGTAGGATCTTGAGGTATTCGCTGGATGTATACTCTTCCTGCCATCCATGTCGCATGGCAAAATCCTCCTCTTCCTCTCCCACAACTGTCTGATCGAAGGTGACACGGCTTGGACCATAGTCACTCTTGGCTCTCTTGAGCATGGCCGGACGACTACTCTCTGATCTTCGAGGAGACGGGCGTCGCGGTGGTGAGCCCGATCCTATAGCTGCATTCACTCCCGCGGAACTAGTAGGACGAGGGGATGGAGCTGCCAGAGACGGCGGCTTCTGCTCGACGGTCGTGAAAGAACGATGGTGGCTGCTCAATGGAGCTGGAGATCGCTCGCGTGCAGGGATGGTGGTTTCTAGATCAGGTCCAAAGGCCACTCGAACCGATTTGTTGCGGCGGGGTTCGGTCGACCCGTTCGTCGCGGGCTGGGCTGGTTCTTCCATATCTGCAGTGGGATCTCTCATGTTGCGGGTATGATCATGGTGTTACGTGAGAGAAGGACAGAGAGGTAGGACAGTGGCGGGGAAAGACCTGAGGGACATGCGATAGTCCGGCTTAGTCCAAGTACCTCTTCAATGACCAGGCTCGAACTTGGATGTCCGGTTGCCTGAAGGTGGAGAGAAGGTACACAGTTGCAATTTCACCGGTCTCCAATGTCGCAAATTGTCCAACGCTAGCTCACAACGGCGAAGCGAGCGCACGGCGACGAGAGGCCGAGATATGTTGAACACGGACGCAACGGTGAGGCTCCGATTGCTCTCGAACCGGATTATCGATGTCCCTGCTGACTAACTCGAGCTTCCCCATGTCTTGACTTGTGGCTGCCTCAGGTGTCACTGATCGGACACCTTTGATACATCAAGAATGGGATAAGGCATATCACAAGAGGGCTACGGAGAACTTCTGACAGTAAGCCATGCATTAGCTTCCGCTCAACTGACTGATACATCTGATATGATCTGTTAGAGTACAATGTGGCAAGGAAGCTACGGCGGAGTTCGCAGTAGCTCGCTGTCCGAGCCCTGTGGAAAAGGGCCACAACCTTCTGACCTGACTCGTTTATCTCAGCCTACATGCGCCTCAGGAGCCCCGATGCCCTGACGCCAAGAGATGTGTTCGATGCCATGGAACACTGTGTCTTAGACATGGCTCTTCAGCCACTTACGGGAAATAGAGATAGACGGCTAATTTAATCCAAGTCTCACTGGGAAATTGCATTTACAGAGACATTGAACCGGGAGAGCACGGAATCCCATCTCTTGCATTTAATGTGGTTCGTAGCGAGGATGACTAGGTTCATCCCTAGACGGTGTCAGCATGCCGTAACCGAAAAGTAGAGGCGGCGCACAGGGACTCGCAACGGTAGCGATCACCGCGGCCCAGAATGCCGCAGATACGCACCAAATAACCCCCTTTCTTCATAGAGTCCATCATTTTTGGAGACAGAAGGACAGCAAGAGTCCCGGTAGACCGGTGCCACAGACGGTACCAAGCCACCCCTGACTCTACAGCACAAGGTGCAGCACCGGTGGGAACTGAGTCGAGATAGGTTGCTTGCACGTTGTGGGGTGTGGATCGCCCGATGGACTCGGCGCTTTCTAGACCATTTATTGGCCACTACTCTGTTTTTCAGTCAAAGACCCAGGAACGACAGCCCCGCGTAGAGGGTGGTATAATTATAGCGCGGGTTGGAATGGAAGCACATCAGGAATGAAGCACCACAGCAACCGATCACGATGCTTTATCTCCGAGATCTACATTGGTGGGATTTGCGATCAAAATATATTATGCGCACCTCGTTTTCATCCTAGGAATTTGGTACTTAGCGAATGGTAGCGGTAGTGGTAGTGGTGAGGCTGATCAAGAATCTCGTGCTGGTCCTCGAGCTGGACATGCATGTGGAATAGGACATACTTAGTGACCTTCATCTAAGCATAGGGATGAAAACATTGACCGTAGACGCCGTCCGGGTAGATCGCACAGCCATGACAATCGAGGGCTGGGCCATTGGGAATGATGGCATATCGCGATTTCTGATGCCCCTGAGTATGCAGCGTGCGGCACTAGTGTAGCTCATCTCTCCGCCTGCGAAATTGAAACACCCTTCTCCTCCATCGGCCTCTTCCTTTCTTTGCCCCCCCTTTTTTGACCTTTCCGACCTCGTGGGAATTGCAATTCGGCCCTGTTACTATCTAGCCCCATTAGGGCTGCGATCGCTGGGTGAAGCGCTGTGTTCAGACCACTTCACCCACCCCTGGCTCTTTTTTCCCCCGAACACTGTGGATGGAAACAAGGTCGACGGTTCCTGGTTCCGACTCCACACTCTGGAAAATACACAAACCCCTGTCTCCGCCCGGTTCCTTCTCCCCAACCTCCAACTGAATCGTCAACGACAAGGCTTTTCTTTGATATCCGTGCTGGGACCGTGGAGCGCACATCGCACCGCGCTTCCCCCGACTTGGGCGCGAAGCTTTCTTTAGCTCCACTGAACGACTTACGACTGATTAACGATGGCTTTCCTGTTTAAATCCAAGAAGAACCAACCGGGAACTGCGCTCCCTGCCGCGACGAGAACTGTCCACACTTCCGAGGGTGCTCCATCTACCAGCATCTCGTCAATCAGCAACGGGCCCAAGACCGAAGGGAACGCCTTCTCCCAGACCCCGACCCCAAGCAGCAGCTACAACAATTCATTGAATTCCGCAACGAGTCCTACCAGTCCGGATAACGTGAAAATGCGTCAAAGGGCGGAATCAGAATCCCAGGTAAACTTGCCTTTGCACCCGTGGCCGCCGACTGCGATCCCCTAACCTTTGTAGGCCCAACGACCGCAGCAGACTCCCAATGGGGTATCTCCGCAAAGTCCAAACTCTTCCCTCTATCCCTGGTCACAGCGCCGACTCAATTTCTCTTCGCCGCAAGCCAATCCGTTCCCCCGATATGGCGCCGCAATTAATGCAGTTGCATCGAAGGAGGGCGATATCTACATGATGGGTGGATTGATTGATGGATCGACTGTAAAGGGAGATTTATGGATGATTGAAAGCAGCGGTGGCAGCTTGTCGTGTTTCCAGGTCGCAACCGTTTCTGAGGGTCCTGGTCCCCGAGTTGGTCATGCCAGCTTGCTTGTCGGGAATGCGTTCATTGTGTTTGGCGGTGATACTAAAATCAACGAGAATGATGCATTGGACGACACATTATACCTGCTCAACACCTGTACGTGGCTGGCGAACTTTTTTACCCCCAAAATTATCTAACTTCTCGCTCCTTCTAGCTTCTCGTCAGTGGTCTCGCGCTATTCCACCTGGTTCCCGCCCCTCGGGACGATACGGTCATACATTGAATATCCTGGGATCTAAACTATACGTGTTTGGTGGACAGGTGGAAGGGTTCTTCTTCAATGACTTGATTGCATTCGACTTGAATCAACTTCAAAATTCCTCAAACAAATGGGAGCAACTTGTTCAGAATAGCCACGAAGGTGGTCCCCCGGAAGGCCAAATTCCCCCGGCACGAACCAACCACACGATTGTGACATACAATGACAAATTGTTCTTATTCGGAGGAACAAATGGTGTGAAATGGTTCAACGATGTCTGGGCATTTGACCCTCGTGTCGGCACATGGGCTGAAATGGACTGTGTCGGATTTATCCCGACACCTAGAGAAGGCCACGCTTCTGCTCTCGTGAATGATGTGATGTATGTGTTTGGTGGTCGGACTGACGAAGGAATGGATCTTGGTGATCTTTCTGCCTTCCGCATCTCCACGCGACGCTGGTACTCCTTCCAGAACATGGGGCCGGCTCCGTCACCGCGATCTGGACACAGCATGACAGCCTTCGGGAAACAGATCATCATTATGGCCGGCGAACCAAGCTCGGCCCCCAGAGACGCTGCCGAGCTGAGCATGGCTTATATCCTTGACACATCCAAGATCCGTTATCCCAACGAATCGCAGAACGGTGAACGCAGCGCTTTGCCTGGCGGTCGGAAAGTGAGCACCGATAAGCAGGGCCCGCCGTCAGGCCGTACATCTCGAGAGGCGCAAAACGCAACTCCAGATCAACTGCGTCGCGGACCGACCCCATCGCGCGAAAGTCTGATTCAAGCTGCGGCCGGCCGACAGGGCGAATTTGGCTCAAATCCTAACTTGGGCCCAGGTTCCCGACTCCCACGAGCCTCGATTGCTCAAGCGCCTTCTGGACCGCCTCCGCCTGGGCAGGCACCTTCTCCGGGCCCCCGCAGCAACGGGCCTCAACCCGCGAAGGATACCCGCAGCAAGACTCCCACGAAAAATGAACGTGGCTTCACTCCAACCGTCGATGTTTTGGCTGCCAATGCTGATCGGAACGTTGAGTCGCCCGTTGCGAAAGATGGCCCGCAGGACGGCCCAGGTTCTTCGGGTCAACGGACTCCAACACAGCCACAACAAAAGATCACAGCCAAGGCAATGGAAACTGGCGAGGCGGCTCCCATGATTACTACCCCGGCCCGCCAACGATCACTGCAAAAGCACCGGCAGCGCGGTTCTATGGACAGCGCTGAGGAATCAGTCCTTGGTGCCCGCCAAGTGAGCATTGATGGCTCAGTAGAGTCTCGCAGCTTCCGCAACTCACGCAGCCTTGGGGATGAGCCGCGGTCACCAAGGCTGACGCCTCACCAAGAAGCGTTGATCAAGGAGTTAGAATCCACGAAGGCGCGAAACGCTTGGTACGTATCCGAGCTGGCGCTGGCCAAGAAGGCTGGCTACATGCCGAACGCCTCTAGCGGTCCTATGTTGGATGAGCGTGCCAGGGAATACTTCAATGATGAAGACCGCCCTCTTCTAGAGGCATTCCTTCAAATGCGGGACAATCTTGCCAAGATGCAGGCAACCGTGGACCGACAAGCATCCATTGCCTCCAAGCGCATTGCTGAAGTGGAGCACCAACGCGACGTGGCTGTCAACGAGGCTGCATACTCACGAGCGAGGCTCGCAGCTCAGGGCGGTAGTCAACGTGGCACTCCCCAGCCCGAGAGCTCTCGCGACAGAGATGATGGAGTTGAGCGTCCTACTGATATGGGCCGTCGTCTTGCATTGGCTCTTGCATCACAGTCCGAGCTCAAGACCAAGCTGGAAATTATGTCCGTTGAGCTTGCTCAGGAGAAACAAGCCAAGGAGCTGGCCGAGGATACCAATGAAGCCACAAGGAAACGCCTAGCAGAGCTTGAGATGTCGAACAACGCCCTAGAGGCTGAGAACCTGCGCGCTGAACTGCACCGCGCGGAGGCTTCTGCTAGAGAGGAATCGTTATTGCGCGCTGAGGCTGAGGCTGCTTTGAAACAGCTCAGCTTGGATAAAGAGGAGTTGTTGAAGCAGATTGAGGATTCTTCGAGTCGATTGAAGGACTTTGGCTCCAACTTTGGCAGCTTACGCGAAGCTGTTGCCGCGTCCGCTACTAAGACGACGATTCTTGAGAGACAACTAGAGGAAGAAAGAGAGCGCCGTGAGGGTTTGGAGAGAAAGCTTTTGCAGCTCCGATCTGAATATGAAGAGCAGTCCACAGAGTTGGAGAACACAATCCGTCGTCTGCGTGATGCTGAGGAGCTGGCCGAGATTCATGCTAAGGAGGCTGAGACACATAAGCTGGCGTTTGTGTCAGGCCTAGAACGTGCATCATCCACTGATCTGAATGTCTCGATTCGGTCCCTTGCTGACCAGCGAGTGGCTGCTCTCGAGGCTCAGGTCGAGAGATCCACTACCCTGGCCAAGGCCAATCAAGCAGCAGCGGATGCTGCAGCCGACAAATTGCGCCGGGCTGAAGAGCGTATTGCTGGTCTTGAGGCGTATCAAGAACAGGCTAGTCGGGAGGGTTTGCAACTAAGGAGACAACTCCAGACCGCCTTGAAGGAAAGCCAAGCAGCCGCCGCCGAAAGCCGAGACTTAAAGGCCCAACTTGAAGCTCAGCAACGCGAGGCTGGTGCATTGAACATTCAGCATGCCGCTCTAAAAGATCTTCTTGGTGAACGAGGCGTTAGTACAGACAGCAGACGTTCTCCTCGCTTAGAATCGCCAGGGTCACGCTTCGGAACACCGGAGCAAGGCAAACTTCGAGAATTGGAGCAACAACTCTCCGCCAGTTTGAAAGCACATGAGGACATGAAATCCACTTTCGAATCCCGCGAACAAGAGGCCGATAAAGCGTTCCGGGAGAAGCTGGAGCAGCTCGAGAATGACTACCAGTCGGCGGTTCATTACGTCAAGGGAACCGAGAAGATGCTGAAGCGCATGAAGGATGAGTTGAGCCGATACAAGTCTCAGAATGCCAAGATGCAGTCAGATCTTGAAGCTGCTCACAAGAGTCTAGAGACCACTGGCGTCCAGGGAGACGCTTCTAGCGAGTGGGAGGCTGAGCGTGACCGACTTCAGAAGTCGATATCTGACCTGGAGCAAAAAACATCATGGTCGGTGGAGAATTTAGAGGGACAAATTCTGCAGTTGAAGAATGACCTCGCCGCTGCGGAGGCTGAGAAGGAGCAGTCTCAGAAGGAGCATGATCGTCTCAGGCAAGAATTGGTCTCCTCCGTTGAGCGAAGCCGTGCCGAACTTGATCAGCTCAGGGAAGAAAACGCCCTCCTGGAGACCCGCGCTACAGATGCTGAGCAGAAGGTCAACATGCTTCTAGAGCAGGTCGAAACCTCGGTGGGACATTACCGTCGTCAGTCTCAACATGCTCCGGGTACTAATGGCATTACTCGCAGCCACAGTAATGCCTCTTCCAACGCGGCGGTTGGTCGAGCCCGCGCCGATAGCAACGTATCGCAGGAGTCTATTACTTTCCCGGATAACCGTGGCTCCATGGCCTTGGACTCTCTCGCCAACGAGCTAGAGGCTCTCCGCACCCACTGGGAGAGCACTAACCGAAATTACCGTCTCAGCAGCCAACTGGACATGGATCGGACCCCCACCAAGGAGACTAGCGAGGGGCCTGCCATGATGAATGATAGTCTGGCGGAGTGGCGTCGTCGATTGGATGAGGAGGAGCGAACCGGATCTTCCAACAAAAGCAAGCCGGTGACATCTGGCAACGGTGCCTCGATGATTTGATTTCATCCATTCTATGAATACGTGCCCTGAGATATGTCGATCTGCAACACCCTCTGAGCGCTTTGCTTTTACAATTTTGCCTTTTTCGACTTTCTTTTCATATTTTTGTGTATTTTGCGGTGCATGATCTTTATTTGATGAAGTCCTTCTCCGTGTTCCGTCTTCATTATCACACCGAGGGACGGGCTTCCCTTCGCTTTCTGTTTGGCTTAATTTCTGGAAATCCCTGTTCGATCGCTCCTGTACCCCTTTCGTTTTTTTTTTTATTTTTTTTATACCCCGGTTTTCCGATGTTTATTGGACTCTGGTTGTACCACTAGCAACATCCTACCTACACGAACCTTCTGTTCTTTAGGCAGAAACTTTCAAGCATTGATTCAAGAAGGCCCTCGTCCATCTTCACCTAAGACCTCGAAGACCCGAAGGTCAGGGCCCGATGAGTTGCACTGGCCAATCTAACCCGCCTGCAGGGTGTTGAACTTGCCACGCCTTAGTGATAGGCGCAGAAAGCTCGGCAGTCGTGTCATTTGAACCCGGGCGGAAGGCAGGAGGGGGGTCACCCTGGGGCAAACATGGCATTGCATGATAGGCATCCAGCTAGATCTGGTGCCAGAATGAGACATGGCTCTTTAAAGCTTTAAACCGCCTGAGTTGGCATGCCGTGGCTTTGTTAGATTCCTCAAGAGATAGGCATTGTATCCCTGTTCCTCTAGACAGCTATTCAGGTATCAAGAATACATATATGAACAAAACAAAGCATCCCGCATCACCCAGGTTTCAGGTTTCAGGTTTCATGGCGTTATCGGGTCAGGTGAGACGCGCTCCGACAACTGGACGGTGACTAGAACCCCAAGACATGAACATCCAATGCCGTGAATCTGTACATGACAAGGTTGTCAGGACAGATCATCACTGAATATCTAGAAGAGAACATGGAAATAGAAGATAACAAAGAATAAACTAAAAGAGATATAGATCATAAAAAGAAAAAACCAACATTTCAGCCCGACGGTATGGGGCGTTACAGTACCCCAGCCTCGGGAGTGACTGAGCGTGGCAATCCCTGGACGCCTTGTACTTTGCATGTAACGCTTTCGCTAATGAAAAATACACCTCACCGACTCCTCTTCCCCCTCTCTCCTTTCTCTCTCTCCAACCTCGTTTTTGCCGTGATCAAGGCTTTTGCCCTTGATATCTGATCGGTTTTCTTCCGGTTCTGACTTTGCCTTCGACCCTGTCCGATCCTGCGCCCCCTCCTCCTTTACTCCTTCCTCACTCCCCGTTCTTCAGTCGGCACTTCACGGTCGGCATCGGACCCATTTGATCCCAACAGGTAAGCTACCATGTTGTCTTATCCACCCTATCTACCGTCTTGTCAGCCTTGACTTAGTGGTTCTCTCTCCGGCTGCCTGCGTGGTCAACATTGTCATTACCAATAAGGTGGCCAACACAGCCGCTGAGGCCGGGAGCCCCATTTGCCCAAGGCCCAACTATCACCCCCCTCTTCTCACTGCTTCTGCCTCATCCACCTTGCATCTACCCTCTCTCTTGTCAACTCCTTGCACCCTGAAACTTGTCCTTTTCTTGCACCTCGATATTTTTCTAACAGCCACTCCAGAGTCTCCAGTCCATTCCGCACGGCTAGCCGCTGTGCTATCGACGATTCCAAGATGACGACCATGGTCAGTGTATACTACCTCCATCGATCCATCTCCTTCCGAATCCAAATCCTATCAGGCGCGAATCGTACACTACGCTTGGACGATGGCTTGGAGACGGCCCTTTCCAGGAGAAATAAGAAAGGACAATTTTTGCTGACATCATACACAGGATTTGCGTGTTGGTAACAAGTACCGCATTGGCCGTAAGATCGGTAGCGGTTCTTTCGGTGACATCTACTTGGGTATGTTATCTATTATATCTCCTCCGAGGTCTCTCCGCTGACAGCGGCATAGGCACCAACATCATCTCCGGTGAGGAGATTGCCATCAAGCTCGAAAGCGTCAAGGCCAAGCACCCCCAGCTCGAATATGAGGCCCGCGTCTACAAGTCCCTGGCTGGTGGTGTCGGTATCCCCTTTGTTCGCTGGTTCGGCACCGAGTGTGATTACAACGCCATGGTTATTGACCTCCTAGGTCCCAGTCTGGAGGACCTCTTCAACTTCTGCAACCGCAAGTTCTCGCTCAAGACTGTCCTGCTGCTGGCCGATCAGCTCATCTCCCGTATCGAGTACATACACGCCAAGTCGTTCATTCACCGTGATATCAAGCCCGACAATTTCTTGATGGGCATCGGCAAGCGTGGTAACCAGGTCAACGTGATCGATTTCGGCTTGGCCAAGAAGTACCGGGACCCCAAGACACACTTCCACATCCCTTACCGTGAGAACAAGAACCTCACTGGTACTGCCCGTTATGCCAGTATCAATACCCACCTGGGTGTCGAGCAGTCCCGCCGTGATGACATGGAGTCGCTCGGATATGTGATGCTCTACTTCTGCCGCGGTTCTCTGCCTTGGCAGGGTCTGAAGGCTGCTACCAAGAAGCAGAAGTACGACCGCATCATGGAGAAGAAGATGACTACCCCCACTGAGGTTCTCTGTCGTGGTTTCCCCAACGAGTTCGCCATCTATCTGAACTATACTCGCTCCCTCCGCTTTGACGACAAGCCCGATTACTCATACCTCCGCAAAATCTTCCGTGACCTTTTCGTCCGTGAGTCCTTCCAGTACGACTATGTCTTCGACTGGACAGTCTATAAGTACCAGAAGAACGCCGCCATGATTGTGGACGCCACCAAGAAGGACAAGGACGACGAGGCCGCCCGCCGCCAGGCTGCTGCTGCCCCCTTGGGCGCCAGCGGTGCCGCCAAGCCCGGCGCCATCTCCGGCCAGCGACGCAAGGTCATTGACCGCGGTACCCTCGACAACACTCCGGACACCAACCGTGCCGTGGGAGGAAGTGACAGGATGTGAGTATTTTGAAACAAGGTTCCGTGTAGGGAACCCCCTTTCTTTCTCTCCTGCGTTTGGTGTTTTTTGTGACGCTGGCGTGGTGGACCCTTCAGTTCTGAATCTGACTAATCGCATAGTCTTCGGCGTTAGGCTGCGTTCTGCCTCGAAAGGTGCTGCTTTAGGTTATGGACCTACTGGTAGCCGTTCGAAGCGGGACGATGGTACGGGAGCTCAGTGGTACTAATTGTGTAGCAGTCGTGGGACTGAGGGGAATAGCGGATGCTTTTTCGTTTCCACTTCTCCCTTCCCTGCGTACTCTCACCCTTTGTCAACCTCAGACACCCGGAAATCCCATGGTCAACCGCCGTGAACGCACCGTTCGTTCTGCACTCGACTCGACTTTTTGGATTTCTTTTCTTCTCCTTGGACCTCTCCATTCATTCTGCAATTTCTCCTATCAGCCCTTCTACCCCGTTTTCGATCCATTTTCGACCTCAGCCGTTTCGATCCGTCATTTTACATTCGTTCGCTCGCTCTTTTTGTTCTACAAAGATTCCTCCCTGTGTGAATCATGTTCTGAGCTTGCGATCGCTTTGATGACTGTTTTCTCTTTATCCGGACCACTTGTACTTCTTCACACTGGTCAACCGGGTCATGCAGTCTCGAAACGCTATTTAGATGGTGGCTATTTTTACGTCTTTGCCTTTCGGCCTTTGCGACCAAACTTTCACACCTCGCAAGCCACTGGAAAGGAAAGATGGAAGGAGACGCGAATGATGGCATCAATTTGGGATCAGAATATTTCTTTTCTGATTCTTTGATTGCTGACACTGGACATCCTTGGACCGCATGATCGAATGCGCTACCTATCCTTATCTTCCCCTTTGTCTTTGCCCATTTTCTTCATCACTATTTCTTCTTTGCTCCTGAATTTCTCTTGTTCTCGCGCTTTCTGTCTGTTTTTCTTTTCCTGCATATCGACGCCGCATGGGGACGAGGGGAGGACCGGTTCAGCCCGGTCCAGATTTGAGGGTTCTTCGAGGGTGGCTTTCTTCGGGTATATCTGTTCGCGGGCTTGATACATGCCACTGCTTTTCTGCAGATGGGCGAGTCTTCAAATATACCCACTTGGAGGAAGTCAGGTCTCTTTGGTGGTTGGCGACGGACATGGTTAGGGTCGCTTCCGGGGTGGTTTGCGTCGATATTGCACTGCGTTTTCAAATTGAGCCCTTTCTATTCATTTCAGCTGCATGTTCATTTCCTTTGCTTTCGCATTTTGCGAGGGACAGAGGACCTGACGACACCAGGACGGTAGTGCCACTGGATCGGATCATCCAGGGCCAATATCACTCAGTGTCTGACGGATATGCCGTTGGCCCCTTTTTTTTTCTTCTCAACATCTAATATGAAATTTACCCCTCCCAACTGAGTTCCTCATAGAAGCCGAAACCGTCGTAGATAGTTGACGTTGCCCGCTACATTTGACTTTGAGGGTGAAGTCATAGAACAGCCCCGTTTATGGCCCCTTCACGGGCTAGACCCGCTCCACCATGACAAGGCACGATAGATAATCCTGATCGTGTGTGACAAAGAGATTGAACACAGATCTGTGGGAACGTATCGGCATCTAGGTAAAGAAGAATCCGTGGAACACAAATTATCTCAATTGCGGAGTCGCCTCGGGCGGGAAACGATCAGATCCTCCCGGGATGGTAAGCCTTGGGAGGTATCAGGATCCCCCGGCCAGAACCCAACTTCATCCCTCTCTCCGCTTCGCTCTGCTATTTCGACGTCCTCTCATCACAGCGCGATGGATTATACACACTATGCCGCTCAGCAATCCCAGCCATACTCGCTCTACGGGTTGCCCACACCTGACCAACAACCTCAGTCACAAAATGACGACGCTCTCCGCGACCCCTTCACCTTGGTACGACCCCCCTAGTCGAAGGCCGTCTATGCGATCGCATCTCTCTAACACTAGCTTCAGAACGCATATAACAACCAATACTTCCCTGGGTTCGACCCCTCGTTCCGCCTCGATCCCTCCACCTCGCTCGTACCGCCACCGCATTCACCGCCAGACTCGTTCACCAAGCACTCAGTGTCGAGCAATGACGTGAACCATACCAAAACGGACCCCGCTTCAATCGATGGAGATGAGCGTCACTATACCGATCCCGCGGGGCACAGCAGCAGCGAGGAGAAGGATAATATGACGCCAGCGCAGAGTAAGCGCAAAGCGCAAAATCGGGCTGCGTACGTGCTTTGTTCCTCGTTTTCCGGTCTATACGATTTCCTCTTATTTTTGAAAATTTCTACCCCCGTTTCAATAATTTGGAGACTGACCTTATCTCCATTAAAGTCAACGAGCATTCCGCGAGCGCAAAGAACGCCACGTCCGCGATCTCGAAGAAAAAGTGAACAGCCTCGAGGAAGCGTCAAAATCCCTACAAGCCGACAATGAGCGCCTAAAACGTGAGCTGGCCAAATACGCAACCGAGAACGAGATCCTGCGTGCTACATCACGGTCTAATCACAGTCCGCACGAACACCCCGAACCAACCGTCACTGGACCAATGAAGTACTCTCCGACCGATTTTAATACAAGTCTGACGCCAGAGGGAACAGCCTCTTCAGGCTCTGGCGTCACCGTTCCCGGGGCCGGCAGCCCACACCGCGTTACTGTTTGCCAACTCACAGGCGAGAAGCTGCTCGATGCTGGCGACACGTGGGATCTTATTCAGAGCCACGAGCTGTTCAAGCGTGGCCAGGTCGACATTGGTGATGTCTCGGAACGACTTAAGGGGCTGGCGCAGTGTAATGGACAGGGCCCTGCTTTCAAGGAGAGTGAAGTTCGGAGGGCTATTGAAGAGAGTGCCGCGGACCGTGATGAGCTGATCTGATCTGAGATAAGCTTAGTCCTAGACTTGTTGCCTCCTATTTGATGAGATATGGTCTTTTGGTCGTTCTCCCTTCTTACATTCGTGGGCTTTCCGATTGTACATTTGGAGTAGTTTGGCGTTGGAGCTTGAATTAGCGAGCGGTAAATTGCTCCTGGCCGTGACTTTTTTTTGGGATACTTGGTTGATTTAATGTAATCCACCCGAGCAAGGTTTTACTTCTTATCATGATTTATTGAAACTAGGCAGAGTGCCCTGATGGTTTAGCTGACGTCCACAAAGAATTCAGTGTGTAATGTGCATGCCTTCAGGTCAATTGAGCTGTGTAAGAAAGAAAATATATTTGCAGAGCGTCTGGTAATGAGCAGTTCAAACCCTTCCAAGTAATCAAAGTTTTTGTTGGCCTGTTTGTCTCCTCATTCCAATCCCCATCAAGGGGCCATGGCTGGGCATTTCATAGTATACACACATTGCAAAATCATGACTTTGTCATATCGGACTAAATAAGACGATCAATCCCAGTCGTCATCATAATCCTCAACGTTCAGATCATCATCCTGGTGGTAATCCTCCTCATCATCCCGCTTTTTAAGACGAACATCGTCTTCCTTGAGCGCTCCAATCTCAATGAGCAGCTTCTCTAGATCTGGAAGCTTCGTACGTGGGCCATTCAGCTCCCGCAACGTGACAAGCTGTCGTCGGATCTCGGTATCCTTGTACACCAGGATAGTGGGCGTGTTTTTCTCAGGGTAGTTCTCAATACACATGTCCGCACGAATCTCGCAGAACTTGATATCGCCGAACTTGGCGGCCAGTTGCCGCCATAGCTCTGTCAGCACGCGCGACTCGACGTTGGCGCCTTGAGAGGTTAGGTTGACCAGCACGAAGGCATTGTTTGAGGCTTCCGTCACCTCGCGGGCGTAGTCGACTTTTTGCAGGGGGTAGACCTGGTTGAACAGACTGGTTTGTTGAAGGGTGGAGAGTTCTGCGAGACGTTTTTGGCTATGTGGTAGGTTAGCTTTGGGAGCTTTAAAAATGAGGGCATTGAATAGGTATTTGGGTATTATCGAAGATCACTTAGTGTTTGCTGTCGAGTAGACTCACCGATATTGCTCAAGGAAGCCCTCATCCTCTTCATCCTCCAGAGCGTCTAGCTCATTTATGTCTTTATCCTCGAGTCTGTTCTCGTACGCTCTGTGTTGCGCCGCGATCAAGGCTTCTTGGATCAATGGCTCTGGGTCTTTTGGCTTCTCAGGGATGATTCCATGTTGACGAAGGATATCATTCCTTGCTCCATACTCCAGTTAGAGAGTGCTCGTAAATAGCTCGTGCCGGGCGTATAGCGGGGGAAAATGCGGGCAGGCCGCAGGTAGCAGATGACAGATGTGAACGACTTACCATTCGGTGTCCTCGTTGGGATTGACTTCTACCTGCATATTTAAATCAACGACCAATATGCAGTGCTTGGCGATCGATTAAAGATAGTTTCAAGTGTGAGGGGTGAAGGCACGCATCATTGCGCCCTCCTGTTTGCATGTTTGCAGTGTTCGGGGCGCCACAAGGCCAAACACACGGAAGGCCACCTTCAACTTTACTCCATAAACAGTCGGAGCTCGAGGTCCCCTTCATCCCCACGTCTCCGCTTCGCCATTTTTCTTTGTGCTCTCTTCATTCGCTTGGGGGCGACTATGCCAATGCAGTAGTTGCCTACACCGCCTCACCCCTGCTACTGTGTCCTCCCTTTTCAATCCATCCCCGGCGCTCGCGAATACACTGCTGGTGCAATCCCAGCACCTGCGCAATATGAGCTATATGAAGAAAGACGAAGATGCGGACCAGGTCATGATCAAGCTTGATCGGACCTCCGTATTCCAAGATGGTACGTGGTCTGCAATGGGACCTCTGCCCGCCCCCCTGGCCATGCGGCTCACCACAACCACCCATTGTGCAATTGTACTGACTGCTTGCTCCCTTTAGCTCGACTTTTCAACTCCTCTCCGATTTCGCCGCGAACATGTCGTACGTTATTGACCAAGATTGCGGTCCTCCTCTTCACCGGGGAGCAGTTCCCCACGAACGAAGCCACGACCCTCTTCTTCGGTATCTCCAAGCTGTTCCAGAACAAGGATCCCTCATTGCGACAGATGGTTTACCTCATCTTGAAGGAGCTGTCCGGTACCGCGGAGGACGTGATCATGTCGACCAGTATCATTATGAAGGACACCGCGGTCGGCAGTGACGTTCTGTACCGGGCCAACGCCATCAGGGCGCTGTGCCGCATTATTGACGGATCGACTGTTCAGGGTATCGAGCGGCTCATCAAGACCGCGATTGTTGACAAGACTCCCTCCGTTTCCTCGGCCGCTTTAGTTTCGTCCTACCACCTTCTCCCCATTGCCCGCGATGTTGTTCGCAGATGGCAGAGTGAGACACAAGAGGCCGCTTCCTCCTCCAAGTCATCGACCGGTTTCCTGGGATTCTCATCTGGCTCACAGGCCCACGCTATCTCGCAGTCGAACTTCATGACCCAATACCATGCAATTGGTCTTTTGTACCAGATGCGCTCGCACGACCGCATGGCGCTTGTGAAGATGGTGCAGCAGTACGGCGCTGCCGGTGTCGTGAAGAGCCCTGCGGCTCTGGTTCTCCTGGTCCGGCTTGCGGCCAAGCTGGCAGAGGAAGACCAAGGTCTCCGGAAACCAATGATGCAGATGTTGGATGGCTGGCTCCGTCACAAGCACGAAATGGTTAACTTCGAGGCTGCAAAGGCCATTTGCGACATGCGCGATGTCTCCGATGCTGAGGCGTCACAGGCCGTTCACGTCCTCCAGCTGTTCCTGTCTTCTCCACGATCCATCACCAAGTTTGCTGCCATTCGCATCCTGCACAACTTCGCTAGCTTCAAGCCGCACGTCGTCAATGTGTGCAATCCTGACATCGAGGCGCTTATCTCCAACTCCAACCGCTCGATCGCCACCTTCGCCATTACGACCCTTCTCAAGACTGGCAACGAGGCTAGCGTTGACCGTTTGATGAAGCAAATCTCTGGATTCATGGCCGATATCACCGATGAGTTCAAGATAACCATTGTCGAGGCCATCCGCACATTGTGTCTCAAGTTCCCCAGCAAGCAGGCTGGTATGCTTGTCTTCTTGAGTGGCATTCTACGCGACGAGGGGGGTTATGACTTCAAGCGCACCGTGGTGGAGAGCATGTTTGATTTGATCAAGTTCGTTCCCGAGAGCAAGGAGGATGCTCTTGCCCATCTCTGTGAGTTCATTGAGGACTGCGAATTCACGAAGCTTTCCGTCCGTATCTTGCACCTGCTTGGCGTCGAAGGCCCCAAGACCTCTCACCCCACCAAGTATATTCGCTACATCTACAACCGTGTCGTGTTGGAGAACGCCATAGTCCGCGCTGCCGCTGTCACTGCTCTCGCCAAATTCGGCGTTGGCCAGAAGGATCCCGAAGTCAAGTCCAGTGTGCACGTTCTTCTTACCCGTTGCCTTGATGACATTGACGATGAGGTGCGCGACCGTGCTGCACTGAACTTGCGACTGATGAGCGCCGAGGATGACATGGCTCGGGCGTTCATCAAGAATGGTAAGAATACTTTACATACCGTTGAGCGATCATGATACTAACAGCTTCAGACTCGATGTACTCTCTTTCCACCTTTGAACACCAGCTTGTGATGTACGTGACATCGGGTGATAAGCAGACTTTCGCCGCTGCCTTCGATGTCTCTTCCGTCCCCGTTGTCACCCAAGAGCAGGCGTTGGCTGAGGAGCGGACTAAGAAGCTCACCACTGCTACCCCGACTCTGAAGGCGCCGTCCACTGGTGCCCCAAAGAGCAAGGGAAGTGGTGTGGCCGAGGCCGCTACCGCTGCTGCTACTCAGAAATACGCCGAGCAGCTCATACAGATCCCCGAAATCAAGGAGTACGGCAACTTGCTCAAGTCCTCCTTGCCTGTTGAGCTCACTGAGAGCGAGACTGAGTACGTTGTTACTGCCGTCAAGCATGTCTTCAAGGAGCACATCGTCGTGCAATATGACATCAAGAACACCCTGCCCGATACTGTCCTAGAGAACGTGACTGTTGTTGCCACACCGTCAGAAGACGAGGTCTTGGAGGATGACTTCATCATTCCTGCCCCCAAGCTAACTCCCAACGAGCCCGGTGTTGTGTATGTGGCATTTAAGAAGGTTGATGGTGAACACAGCGTTCCCATCACCTCTTTCACCAACAACCTGAAGTTTACCAGCAAGGAGGTTGACCCCACTACTGGCGAGCCAGAGGACACTGGTTACGATGATGAATACCAGGTGGAGGATCTCGAGCTTACTGGTAGCGACTACGTGATCCCCACGTTCGCCGGCAGCTTCGACCACATCTGGGAGCAGACTGGTGCTAACGGCGAGGAAGAGAGCGAGACTTTGCAACTAAGCAACGTGAAGGGCATTACGGGTAAGTCTATTTCTTATACACTGATACCTCGTCAAGCATACTAATGGATTTCAGATGCCACTGAACAATTGATCTCCGCCTTGTCCTTGCAACCCCTGGAGGGCACCGATGTCGCCCTCAACAACAGCACACACACGCTCAAGCTCTTCGGCAAGACCGTATCCGGCGGCCGGGTGGCGGCCCTCATCAAGATGGCTTTCTCCACCAAGAGCGGCGTCACGACCAAGATTACCGTGCGGGCAGAAGAGGAAGGCGTTGCGGCTGCCGTGCTGGCATCTGTCACTTAATGTTTTTAACCTACTTTTTTTCTCCTTTTCTCATATCAAATTGTAGTAGGCATGAGGATTTGGGCCCACTCACGCTCCCACGCTGCTTTGTCCCTAGGGATCTTTTCAATCTGTTGTCGCTGTTCTTAAGCTCAGGGACCAATTTTGTTGCTTGTGACGAGTCCCATGAAGCTGCTACAAAACCTTGGAGGACCTGTTTAGTCTGCTGTCAAGCCTGTTTTTAATTGTTCGTTGTTTTTGTGGTGTCCGAATAGAATTCACGGAAAACATTTTTAAGAGCGAATCGATTCAATTCGGAGTAGTTACTTGGGTGTGCCCATTTTCAAATCGCAGAGACGAACGAACATATGGTGCTTATATTTTTACGATCTTAGTGTCAAGACAATTTAGCTTAGAAGTAATTGATAAGTGAGCGAGTAATCATTACAGCCAAAACGACGTTGGCATAGCAAAAGATTGGGCAGCGTGTTCAAATTATGAGGTCCCCAGGAACCTTCATGGGCTAGAACTTATCTACAGCACCCTCAGATGATAGGAGATCCAGCCATAACCCCAGAGCAGAGTACAGGGGCACCTCAGCGTTTCAATGTGAGAAAATCGATGTACAGGGAAATCGTCCGGCTCATTCATGTTCGGCGCGCTCCTACCTGGCTCATCTGTGAGGAGCACTTGATGAGAGGAAGACGTAGATTCCAGACAGAATGTGAATTAACCCGAGTAAATATAATGGGATCTGGAGGAAGTCCCTTCTAAGGGGATAGCCCATAGCCTTGATGCGATGTCACTCAGTAGGAAAATTAGGTGAGTCGTTGAGAGTCCAGAGGGCTCGATCCCTAGTGCTGAAGATGTTCTTCTCCGAGTGTGATCATGAGACGGTCGAGAGCCCCAAGGAAGATTCCAGGGAGAGAAGATCGTGAAGATCCAGTCCCAGACCACTTAGAAGTAATTGCGAGAAGTCTGATCGAATGGTCCTCGAAAAACCGTCATCTAGGGGAAGAGCCCGGAGAAGAATTATCTTGGGAGTCTCAATTCCAGCAGCTTCATCGGTCAATTCAGAAAAGGGCCAAAATAAGCTGCCCAAAAAGCATGGCGCTCATCTGGCTTAATTCAAAGATCACGAATACCCTGCGCACGGAGTTTCGCAATGAATATAGTGATATGTCGAGACTGGTGGATTTATATCTACTCATACTTTAGTCACGATCCACCTATCATTCCTGGTGTCGCGGCACTTCGAAGTAGGGTCATCCTTGCGCGTGCAGGGTGAAAATACCTCAAGGAGCCACGACAGCTATAGATAGATCTGGAGAACTATACATGCGCTACGTTCTTGGCTCAAATATGAAAGGTAATAGATATGTATTTACAGAGCCCGCTAACAGCATCAAGTATTATGTCAAACATAGTGCCCATATGGACCATAAATGGCGTCGAAAATTTTTGCAGAACAGAGCAGTCTTACAACGGGTTCCCAAATGGAGTTCATCGGGTAGTTCGATGTAACGAGTCAAAATTCCAACAAATCAACACAACACAGAGGCCCATGGGGTAAGCGCTTCATATGTGAACGACGAAATGCACCGATGAAGAAATGCCGTGGCCCATAAGGGTGACTTAAAGACTCCTGTGGGAGGACATCATTATGCAGGAATATCCTGCGGATAGTTCATATTCCATAGGCCGAGGAATCTGGGGCCATGGAGATCTGGAAGTTCAGTCAAGGGAGTCTTCCGCACATGTGCAGCAAGTTTTCTGTGAATTGCATGATAATTGCCCTTCCATAGAACTCCGGGAATCTGTGGAAGTCCTAAAGAGACAAGATGGCGTAGGTTCGTATCCAATGCAAGGCGAAGAAATGAGGTAAAATTCTTCTGCATTGAGCCAGAGCCTGGCTCATCCAACTCGAGTACTTTGATCGGTAGGACCGCGACAGAGGCGGGTAGAATAAGGAAATCTTCGACCATATCCAGCGGAATTCGAAGCTCGACGAGATTTGGCAGTGAGTACAAGAAGCCAGTGGTCATGCTCTTAGACAGCAAGCCGTTGTCAGAGCTGATATACAGCTCGTGGAGATATTCACGGATGGTCTCACCGGCGAAGATGCTATCAAGTGTAGCAACTTGTGACGCAGCGGGTAGGCTCCGGCACTTGCGCAGGACAAGGCCAAACGGATGAGTAGGCCACTGGAATTTCCGCATCACTTTGGGGTCAAGAGTTCCTCCTAGCGTGATGCTCTCAATAGAGGCGGGCCAGTCTCCAACAGAGATATCGGCGTCGACAATTGTCATTTCACATGGTAGAGTGATGTGTTTCAATTGTGACAGGTGGCTAACGGCCTGCTTCAAGTCCAGAAACCCAATGCCGCTGACTGGGCCAAGGTCCAATTTCTGAATCTTTCCACCCGCGGAAAGGGCAGTCAAGCTTTCTATTCCAAACGGAGTCTGCGGGGCCTCGAAAATGACAGGTTTTGATCGAGAAAGCAATCTTGTGAGTAATTCGTCGTGATTGCCGGGTTCAATGCATCCTAGTTCGAGAATATGAAGCCAAGTTCCGAGTTTGGTACCATACCGGTTCACGGTGCTCTCAAATTTGCCCAGGCCTTTCCCAGTTCTAAGTTCGGGGCAACGATAGAGCCATTTTGTAGCAGCCCAATGAAAAACTCTCGAAACCTCAGAAAAGTTCCTCATGAGGCGTTGTCGAGCCATAAGTGTTTCCTTTTTCTTGGTATGCCCCGTGAGCGTCCACAGGTGCTCCGCAATGAGTAGGATGATTTCTGCGGGCAGCTTGGGACAGGTCTTGGTAGACATGCTGGAATAAGTGTAGCCCTGGCAAGATATTTGGGAATGGAAATGAAAGTTCCCTGGAGGGCAGAAAATGGTGGCAGAGGCATTCGCACGAGAGATCACAGGAAGCATCTTCTTGGAAAGGGAAACGTGTGACTGATTCCGATGAGGTACAGCAATGTTGGTGCGGATGTAATTGCCGGCGTGTACTGGGGAATTCAAGACCAATTCGGCTCCAGTTGAGGCGGAGCTTCTTTTGGTTCTTCGTATGTCCGAATGTCTCAGCCTGGATAGCTCCAGTCGCGAGGCTTAAAATGAAGGCTAAGTGAGAATTAAAAGATTTAAAAGGATTCGAGCAATCTAGGGAAGGTCTCAGGTCAAAGCGAAACACTGCAGAGCAACGGGGACGGCCGTGTTGAAGTATGAGGCACCGTGGGGACCTGGGTAGAAAGTAGCTATGCCGGATCGGCGATGCCAATTTTGGTGAGGAGAAGCTTGCCTCGAACTCAAGTAATATTGTTAGATCTTGATATTCATTGTATTCGTGTATATGCTATGTGTGGGGTATTTCGCTGTCAATCTAATTTAAATCATAAGTTGTCATCTAGGATGTAGAGCCCCAAGTCCTCGAGCTTCTCAAGCTCGTCATCATCTGCCTCATCAATGTGATTCCAAATTTCCTCATCCAGCTCTTCCTCTCGTCCTTTGACCAAATGCACGCACTTTTCGCTGATGCCAAAGGCCCACAGGTTGGGCAGGTTTTGTTTGAATGCATTGAGCATCTCAGTCGGAAGGTCAAACCCGAGGGGTTCTTCGGCAAAGTATGGCCTCGTTAATTCGAGCGCTCGAAGTGGCAGACTTGGGAGTCCTTCAGGTGGCGGTAAAAGCAAAAGATCCTTGGTGACATCCACCGGGATTTTGAGGTAAATAAGATTCGGCAACCAATATAAGGAATCGCTCGCCTGATCAGAGCACATCTCTTCATTGGTATTGTCCAAGTCTAGTGACTCGAGGCGTTCACGAAGCTGTTCGTTTTCGAGAACGCTGTATAGGACGACTGCAGTGAGGTTTGAACACTTCCGTATAGAAAGCTCTGTAATGGAGGGGGGCCACTCAAAGGTACTCATCACCCTAGGATCCAGGGTTCCACCGATCTTCAAACTCCGGAGCTTAGGTGGCCACGACCCTGCGGATTTGTCCGTGTGTGTAAGAGACATCGAAGCAGGAAGCTCCAGTTTCCTGAGCTTTGGCAAACTGCTGATGGCTTTCTTCAAGCGGTGAAACGGGATCGCATGTCCACTGACGAGACTCAGTTTGAGCTCCAGAAGATTCTGGCATTTTGATAGCGCTGGAAGGCTGTTGACCGAGAAGGAAACGCGAGGCGCAATAAAAAATTCGAGGTTCTCTTTCATTTGCCCCAACAGGCGTGCCGTGAGACTGTTCATGCTATGATGTACCAAGCTCGCCAAAGATAGTACCTTCACCATGGATCCAAAATCGGCCTTTCTTTTGACACCTCGAGGTGGGCACAAGGTGTGGGCGAACTTGGTAAATCCACTACCGCCGGGAAAATATGGGCGTTGGTATAGAAAGCTGACACCGACAGAATACCATTGAGTCGATACCAGGCAGAAGTTATAAAAAGCTCGTTGTCTTGCGATGAGAGAGTCCTGGGAGAAGTCATCCTCGTCGATGTGGTCAAGGGACTCTGCAACGAGGAAGACAATTTCAGTAGGAAGGAAGACGCTGTGGCTGGGCGAGGACATAGCGGGTGCTTGCTTCAAGTAGCATGGTTAATTCTTATTGGGGGGACGGCTGTCTGGGAAGAGACAGTTGAGGTTAAAGATGAAATCGAAGTCGCGAGGAAGCGGCGAATTGGAGAAGTTAAAGTGTGGGGCGGAGGTTGACTCAATTTGGAGATGATATCACCGCCCGGAGCTTTCCCCCTCGCTCTCTTCCTTCAACTCCCGTCTATCACAGCACAATGAGACTGCAAACACTTTTGCGGGCACGAAGCCTGCTGCAGCGTACGCCGGTCGGCTGCAACTTCGGTAGGCGCGCTATTCAGACAGCTAGTTCGACCCGCATTCCGGACTTCGCCTTTGCCTTTGAGTGAGTGACTGCGATGTATGCAAATGGCCGAAATATTGCCTCTCAGGACTAACTCATCATTCTAGCATCGACGGAGTCCTCTTGCGATCTTCAAAACCTATTCCGGGTGCCGCCGACTCCCTAGCCCTCTTGAGGGAGCAAGGCATCCCCTTCATCCTGCTCACCAATGGCGGCGGCAAACATGAGGCGGAGCGCGTTGCGGAGATAAGCGAGAAGTTGAACGTGCCCTTGGATCCATCAGTCATTATCCAGAGCCACTCTCCCTTCGCGGAGCTGGTCAAGGGCCCCGATGAGGAGAGTGCGCTGGAGAACAAGTGTGTGTTGGTTGCTGGTGGTGATGGTGACGGTTGTCGACGTGTTGCAGAGAAATACGGATTCAAGAATGTTGTGACACCGGGGGATATATTCATGGCTAATCCGTCTGTTTGGCCGTTCTCCAAGAACTTCTTGGACTACTACAAGTCGTTCGCTAGGCCTCTGCCCAAGCCATTGGATCCGACGGACCCGACCAAAGGCCTCAAAATTGACGCTGTCTTCGTCTTCAATGACCCTCGGGACTGGGCGCTGGATACGCAAGTCATAATGGATCTTCTCCTCTCCTCTCAGGGACTTGTGGGCACTCTCTCGGAGAAGAACGGTCGTGTCGATCTTCCCAACCACGGATACCAACAAGACGGTCAGCCTCACTTGTATTTCTCCAACCCTGACTTATGGTGGGCTGCCGCATACCCCTTGCCGCGCCTTGGTCAAGGTGGCTTCCGTGAAGCCCTGGAGGGTGTCTGGGCGGCAACCACTGGAGGCCCCAGCAAGGGCATTGAGTTGAAGAAGACGGTGATTGGAAAACCATACCAAGGAACTTATGAGTTCGCTGAACGGCAGCTACTTCGAAATCGCTCAAAGGTCTTTGGTCGTTCAGCTGACCTTCCGCCAATTCGAAATGTCTACATGGTCGGTGATAATCCTGAGTCAGATATTCGGGGCGCGAACTCTTATCGCAGTGAGTACGGCAGCAGCTGGCACTCAATTCTGGTGCGCACTGGGGTTTATAGCGGTGGAGAACCCGCCTGGACCCCTAAGACCATTGCGGATGATGTTTACAAGGGAGTGCAGTGGGCTTTGAAGGCTTCAAACTGGGCTTAAGTCGACATGCCAACTGCGTAGGTCGCTCTTATGGCACATGAGTCCGTCTAAATGAGGCATATTTATGGCGCTGGCTCGATGTATATATTTCCAATACCGACTTAAGATAGCCTGTAGCGTTCGAGTGAAACTAGATCATTGTTCATAAGTAAGTGGTGTCAGTCACTTGAACTATACGAACTATGTCTGCGGTAGAGTTTGCCGACGCCAAGCAATATGCACCTCCAAAACACAGTATTTATACTGAGATTGAGGGCCTTATGGACGCTCTAGGGACATCTGCAAAATTCTGTCCTTACTCAATTGTTATTTATGCCATCAACAGCTGCTTGTTCTTGGTTGCATCAGCAAGTAAACTTGGGTCACGTGAATAACACCCCTCTTAGGGCTTAGGGCTCTCCGGCGGGGTGAGTCAAGTCGATGTGTCAACCGCAAAGAGCTTTCCCATTCCAAGAGCATCATTAAGGTACAGAGCTTCTCTAGCAGCTGTTGCCTCATCAACGCTAATTGTCGTTTCTACAGCACCATGGCGGACTCCGAATTGCCCACCCGTCCCAAGCCCGAGGAAACCCCTGCCGCTCCCGCAGAAGGCGACTCTAAGAACGCGAGCAAGAATGCGCTGAAGAAGGCGGCCAAGGAGAAGGCCAAGGCTGAGAAGGCTGCTGCCCGCGCAGCTCAAGAGAAGGCTCAGGCAGCCATCGCAGCCGTTGACACCGCCAAGGATCTGTACGGCCCTATTCCCGAGACCGAGGACGTCATCTCCACCCTTCGATTCAGCGAGCTATCAGAGGAGCATGCCGAGAAGGAGGTTACTGTGGTTGCCCGTGTGGACAATGCGCGTGTTCAGAGTGCTAAATTGGCTTTCTTGATGCTGCGTCAGCAAGGACAGAAGATTCAGGCCGTTATCGCGGCCCAAGAGCCTATCTCGCGACAGATGATCAAGTACACCGGAGGTTTGAATGTGAATTCCATTGTACAGGTCACCGGTCTGATCAAAGTCCCCGCCGAGCCCATCTCGTCAGCCTCTATTCAGAACCTCGAGATCCACATCCGCAAGGTGTACATGATCTCCGAGGCCGCGCAGATGCTGCCCATGCAGGTCAAGGATGCTGAGCGCCCGCCTCCCATGGAGACCAACGATGACAGCCCTCAGGTTGATGCTGAGGGTGCTCCTATTGTTACCCTGAAGACCCGTCTCGACAACCGAGTCCTGGACCTCCAGACCGAGACCAGCCAAGCCATCACCTGGATCTCCAGTGGTGTCGCCGAGCTTTTCGCCGAGTACATGATCAAGAGCGGCTCTCGATGGATCTTCACTCCCAAGCTCGTCGGCTCTGCCACTGAGGGTGGCAGCAACGTCTTTGAGGTCAAGTACTTCAAGCGTATGGCCTACCTGGCCCAGTCTCCCCAGCTGTACAAGCAAATGTGCATTGCTGGTGACATGGAGAACGTATTCGAGATTGCCCCCGTGTTCCGTGCGGAGGACAGCAACACCCACCGCCATTTGACTGAGGTAAGACCTTTCTACAATGATGGCGGAAAGGATCATTGCTAACGACCCTGCAGTTCACCGGTCTCGATTTCGAGAAGACTTTCCAGAACCACTACCACGAGGTGCTCGACTTCGCCGAGGACCTTTTGGTTTTCATCCTCTCCCAAATGAAGGAGCGCTACGCTGCGCAGATCGCTATTATCCAGAAGTCCTACCCCAAGGCTGGAGACTTCAAGCTGCCCAAGGACGGCAAGGCGTTGCGCCTGAACTACATGGACGGTGTTGCTCTGCTGAAGGAGGCTGGCGTTGATATGTCTGAGCAGGAGCGCTTTGAAAACGACTTCTCTACCGCGATGGAGAAGCAGCTTGGTCAGATTATCCGCGAGAAGTACGATACCGACTTCTACGTGCTGGACAAGTTCCCGATGGCCGTTCGTCCCTTCTACACTAAGGCCGACCCTAAGGATCCCCGCTTTTCCAACTCCTACGACTTCTTCATGCGTGGTGAGGAGATCATGTCGGGTGCTCAGCGTATCCACAACATCGACGAGCTGGAGGCATCGATGCGTTCCAAGGGTCTGGACCCCACCCAGGAGGGCTTCGAGGACTACCTCAACGCTTTCCGCCAGGGCTGTCCCCCTCACGCCGGTGGTGGTCTGGGTATGAACCGTATAGTTATGTTCTTCCTGGGTCTGCCCAACGTGCGGTTGACGTCTTTGTTCCCTCGTGACCCTCAGCGTCTGCGCCCGTGAGCGGATTGTGTGTAGATAGATTTAAAAAGAATGAATTTTTGAATGACCATATCATTATCCTCCCTTAGTTTTGGTACCCGTCAATTTTAAAATAAGTCCTTCCTAGACATACGTGACTATCACAGTAATCAATTTGCTTGTGTGGAGCCAGCTCAAAGTGAGAGATACTGAAACCTGGGGACGGCGTCACATCATCACTCCACCAAGACACCAGCAAACAGCCATCCGAATGCACCGAGAGAAGGCTAAGCTATTCGTGGCGACTTGTGATATAGATTTTCTGAAATATTGGTTTCTGAAATCAAGTTTCGCCCACTTGCAGGGCCAGAGGACAGGGGGCTACGAACTATTGGTAGACAGGGGAGTTTGCGACAGGATTTGAATCACAGGCCTCGCTGTCACGCGTCCGATGGTCACTAGACTATGCCATTTGCATCTTTGATACCATAATTCTCTTGACTAAGGACTTGACCTATCCACTGCTTGCGTTTTGTTCTTGGTAAAATTTAAAGGATAGTGTACTTCCCCGGATTTTCAGACCTAGCTTCGGCATTTACTTTCATTGGACCCAGCTGATGGCCCGTGCTTCCGTCGCACATCTCTTGGCATTGTCAACTTCGATCTTACAAGGAGCACTATTCCCAAAATTCAGTATTTGCGCTTTCTCTTACATGGCTCAAAGAACCTATGCATGCTTTGTGACATCCGTTGGAGTAGTGTTTTTTTCGTCATGAATATCAAATGTTCATTGTCTATGCTCAGGAGCTCCAAAGCACATTCTTCTGATTCTTAGACATCTGCATCCAGTGGACGAACCTCAAGACTTCGAACAATTCGAGACGATTGTCCCGATGATTCTGGAAAAGATCTAACTTAACAAAACATAGGTAGAGTTAGACTAAAAACCAGTTCGTTGTATCTAAGCCCTCCAGACCTGGCAAACTCGACGTATGGGTATACATGCTAGGCAATAGACTTGATCTCACACGACTTCCAAGGTTGCGCCTCCGAAGGATCAAAGAGTCTATATAACATTTACTTTCCTTGTCGTAAGGACCCGCACCCAACCCTTTCTTCTAGCTCTTCATTTCGCGCCAAGAGACCCTGTCTGAATCGACCTTATCGGGCGATAAGCTCGATAAGCAAGGCGGGCCCAAAGCTCAAGCTCCGCAACTTTTCTTCCTGCAATGCCCGTGATGGCTGACAAGCGCAAAGCATCCATGGCTGGGTTTGACTCCGAGCCAAAGCGACCACGTATATCCAGAGAGGATGACAGTGACAGCGGGTCTGCACTGATGCCTGCAGAGCGGCCGCGCAACAACCCTATTTTCGGCCAGAAAAGCGCATTCCCTGGTCTCGACGACGGCGGCGATGAGCTGACTTACGATGAGCCAGATGGTGCTCTGGAGTACCTGCGCATGGTCCGGTAAGCTCTTGATATCAGTAGTCGGTGTATACCAGCTGATACACACCAACCCTTGTAAACCCTGTGGCGATCTGACCTTGGAACAACTTTCTAGATCCGAAGCCAGTGCCCTACCATCGCTCTTCATCGCCGCAACCTCCAAACAAGAAACGAACAAGGCGCAAGAGAACACTGTGACGGTGGCTGTCGTCCCTGGGCCTCAGTCACACTCTTTACCGGCAGGGTTTTTCGAGGACGAAGCCTTCATTGCTCCCGCCGATGCCAGGAAGACTACGGTTGCTCCCGTTGAAGATACATTTCCAGAAGCACAGAATATCTGCTACGATCTCCTCCGCCACCGATTTCGACTTCTCCGATCAACCCTACGATGTACACCTCCAGCTGGCGCCATCGCGGCCCTCGACGACTCCCATCCTATCAGTCTTCCTCGCGGCCACGAAGCTGCACGCAAGGTATGGCGGCGGTTAATACTTTCGGTGGATCCACACATGACTCAACTTGCATGCATGGATTCTCACACTGTCCTCGGAGCACTAGGCATCGTCGCTCGAGAGCTATCCGACGTCGTTCGTCACCAGAAGGCCGAAAGTATTCGACGCATGGGAGCTTGGGTCTGGGGGATATTAGGGAAGTGCCGCGAAGTGGGTGAGCTGTCTACGGAGGATGTGGGAGCTATCCGCGACCTTGGCAAACGAGCTGCCAAGATTTGCGAAAAGATCGGAGAAGAGAACAGCCAGGATGCTCAGGATGACTGTGATTCAGACGCCGGAGAAGATGATAGCACAGGAGGTACATCTCCACAGGGCGAATCTGACGCGGTGATGACAGAGCAGGCCGAGGTCGTGGGTGCTGGCGACTCTGACTTGCCCAATGCTGAGACGGAGTTGGACGATTTGGAGGCTGCAAAAGCGCGTCTTCAAGCCCAAATACTGGGTGACGATGACACCCAACTAGCAGGACAGGGTGATCAAGATGAGACAATTTATGTGTCGCAACTAACTCGTGCTATGCTTGACATGATCCTCACCATTGTGGGCGAATTTTTTGGACAGCGTGACTTACTGGAGGCACGTCGAACCTGGGCCAGTTGAAGCGTGCCCGGGACATCCTTTGGTCAGACTGAGATACCCCAAGCCTGTATCCATGTAATTTTTCATCAACAAAACATAACAAGACATATAATGATCCTTGCCCCATATTGACATTGTCTTTTTTCAAACGTGATCGGAGATCCAAAGAGGTGCCTGACAGAGCTAAACCCCATCGGGCTCTTTGCGTCATGCGTCAACTGCAGCTTAAACATCCCCCAACTCTTCTCCTCTTCATCTTCTCTCTTCTCTCTTTCGCGCAGCAATGGCGCCGACCGTTGAGATCGCCATTCCAACGGCCTCTCTATCAAGCACTTCTCCGCCATACACCATTTACCACATTACCCTTCGCCTCCCGCTTCGCTCGTTCACAGTCTCCAAGCGTTACTCCGATTTCTCCGCTTTCCACAGTGCTCTGGTCAATCAGACAAACGCAGAGCCTCCGGTGCCTCTTCCCTCAAAATCTTGGTTTTCAAACACGAACAAAAACCCTCGTTTCCGTGAAGAGCGTCGTATCGGCTTGGAAGAGTACCTTCGCGCGATCAACGAAGCCCCCGATGCTCGGTGGCGCACCTCACCGGCCTGGAGAGCATTCTTGAATCTCCCGACCGCGGCAGCCTCCGCAGTAAATGGAACAAGCAACACCTCGGCACGCCTTCATGCCGCCATCACAGACCCCGGTTCCACGAACGCTCCCATCACCGACCCGACGCTATGGCTCGACTACTATCGCGATATGAAATCCCACCTCCATGACGCCCGGCTCCAGCTCTCCCGCCGCGACCAAGAGACGACTCCTCAGAAACAACATGAGAGCTCCGCGCAAGCAAAGAGCAGCCTCGTCCGTGCGGGCACGATGATCACCACCTTGGAGGAAGGCCTCAAGAACCTCAGTGGCCACGGCACGAAGTCGGGTGACTCAAGTGCTTCGTCTAGTCTCGGAGATGGCGAAATTCGTCGCCGTAAGGACCTCCTCATCAACGCGCGTAAAGAAAAAGACGGACTGGAGGACTTGCTCCACGCCATGGCAACCAAGAGCAAACTCGACCACGCTGTGGCTTCGATGCAAGATAAGGATGCACTCTTGCGAAGTGGAAACGATTCATCAAGCGAAGGACGTAGGACTCCGGCGAAATCCGGACGAGTCCTCGGTAAGGAAACGGAACGTACGCGCGAGCTTGACAACAACGGTGTGCTGCAATTGCAGAGACAGATGATGCAGAGCCAAGATCAGAATGTCGATGAGCTTTTGAAGATCATTATTCGCCAGCGGGAGCTAGGCACAGCTATACACGAGGAGTTGGAGGTGCAGAATGAATTGTTGAAGTTGGCTGACGAGGACACTGACCGGTTCGTCACTCTTTCTGTCTCTTTATATCCAGTCGTTCTTACTAACGTTGAATACAGATTGAAAGCCAAGCTGGATATTGGCAAGAAGCGCATCGGCAAAATCTCGTAATTCTGATTTGGATGCGAGTGGACGGCTACCGTTCTTGTCTCCTTTTATGGCCGTGATGTATACCGCAGGGCTATCTGCATTTCCATTCCCATTTGAGCGTTCACGTATTGATTGTTATGAGTTTTTCTTATTCCCAGCAAGGGCGATCTCTAGAAATGTCAAGCTTGACTTTTTCTTTTGTTTCGTATGATCATTACACAGACAGGCGCGTGGACGTTTACTCAACACTTAAAGGTATCGCTTCATGACATACACTATACTCTCATGCTAGCAACACGCAGAGCAAACTTTAAGGGCACAGGACACCCAAATCTCAAGTAGCCGAGAGGAACTGTATTCAAGTCAGCACATCCACAATGAGATATTCCAGGGGTCAGACATACCTCCTTGGCCTCCTCCTCGGAGACCTCTGACAGCTCAGAAGCGACTCGATCAATAAGTCCCAATTTACTCTTCCTCACAAGCCACCACAGCTCGCGTCGATCCCCACCCAATTCTTCGGCCAGAATCATTCTCTTCAGTACGCGCAGGAACTCATTATAAAGTGCTGGCTCTTCATAATCAATTAGTTCCTCGCGCATGGTCCCGAGGCCCTCAATAACACGATCGTAGAGAGCATCGCCGAGACTATGCTTGACCTGGGCCTCGATGATAGCAGCCATCTGCTTCACAGCGTCATGAATTGTGTCGACGCTCTCGGCGCGTGAAAGCATCTGCTTGAACTCCGGGACGGCATTTTCGGCAGAGATCTTGGAGCGTTTAGGTTCTTGCAGGAGTAGAGCATCAACGTCCAGGCCGGAGAGGGGCTTTTCGGTCTCGCGTTGGCGTTTACGACCCTTTTTCTTGGGTGGGACTATTGGTGATTAGTATGGAGGGATTTGTTGGTAAGTGAAGGACGTACCCTTTTTGACGTCTGCTACTGAGATCAGCTTCTCGAGGTATGGGGTTGATTTCTTCACAAGATCTTCGGGTGGATTGGCGAATTTGGCCAAGCGTTCTGAGGGCTCGAGGATGGGGCTATCAGGATGGACGGCGCGATAACGTATCGCGGTGTCAATTCGATGCAGTAATGGGGAGAAAGCCTCCTCAATAGGTAGACCGGGGATAATGTCACTGGTGATTTCTTCTGGTTAGCTCAATGAGTCTCATAAGAATCAAAGGTAACACAAACCCGTCATCATCCTTCAGGTCCAACTCCATACTGTCCACGTAATTGGTCATGGCTTCTTGCAGATCGTCGCTGGGAAGGTTGCGGTGCTCGGTGACAATCTTTCCCGAGACAGTGACCACTTTATCTAGTGGTGGGAATCGGTAGGATCTTACATCCTCCGCAAACGGCAGCTGAAGTTCAATGAGGCATTCGTATTCAGGCTCGATGGACGGCGCGAGTAAGACAATCAATGGCGGCTTGGCCTCTTTTGTTACTAATCGAGCGATAGCGTAGGACTCGAGCTCAAACAGAGCATGAATGAAAGAAGATAATGCAAGCGAGGCCTTCTCGTTTCCTCGCTGTGGAATTATGATGTTACTGTTGGACATGGGGAGATATCGATCAAACTGCAGGACGAAGTTAGTTCAGGATAGCCCGAGAGTGCTCAAATTCCCACCTTGTCACTTTGGACGAATCCAATGAGATCCATGCCAGCAAAAGTCTCCAAATTTGTGATATTTTCATCAGTCTGGCTGATGTGGACGGCTGTGCGTCCGTATTCATAGCCTTTTGCAAGATCGTCTCGCTCGACATCGATCTTACCACCCGGCGCGGATTTGTCTGTGATTTGATATGTTCGCGATGTCCGCACCGTCGTAAGGGATTCGTCTCCTGGTGCTTGGCTTGCAGCGAAAACATCTTCATCTTCGCCCTGTGCGGTCGACCGAATGACGAAGGAACTTGCGGATGGGGGTTTGGCGACATAGGTTCGAAAGTAGCGTTCCACGGGTATGCGCAACGCAGTTTCGTATTTTGTAGCATCGCCAAGTTGGAGGAAACCTTTGAAAGATGGCAGACTTTTGGTGACTTTGACGCGAGGGATATCCATTTCTGCGATGGCCTCCCCCAATGTTCCGTAGAGGCCATCGACGCCCTCGGCGAATTCCCTGAGAAGGGCCTCATTCTGGGCCTATTTCAAGCGTGAGCGAGTCTTCGGATGACTTGTCCAGTGGTAGATCACCTTGTGAATATCTTTATCCTCCTCCTTGATACCAAACTCTGGATCGTCGAAATCCGCTCCACTGGAAGCTATCAGCCACATTGAGAGAAATCAAGATAAAAGGGGGACTCACATGACAGCAAAATCAATTCCGTCTTGTTGAATCTTTTGTTGAATGTCATCAATCCCCTCATTGTTCATGAAACCCGTGCCATTAGTGATGAGTACGATCTTGCGCTTGTATTTGAGTTTCTTGCAGTAAGCGCTGATCATCTGGATAGCCAGGATGACTGATGAAATGGCTTGAAGACATCAGCCTACAACATTCGACTAGGGAAGCAATACCTCACATACCGTCGCCTTTGTCAGTTCGACTGGGCTTGATGCTAGCTCGCAGCTTCCGAATATCAGGCATGAGAACCCTAATTAACGCCTTGGTTAAAAAGACCTCTAGGCGCCAAAGAATCAACATACTGCCCAATCTCCTGGATCACGGAGATATTGGAGAAGCTGGGATCACCCGCCAGCTCATTTGACGTTTCTAAATCACCCTGTTTAGCCGAAGTCATATGAAGCATTTGAATTCCTACCATCTGAGCGTAGGGCAACCACACCGAGGGTAGCTGTCTTTCGGCCCGTTGCGACCTGAATCATTAAATAAAAAGGTGCTTTCATCCAATGGAGTTCCACGTACTGTTGTGGTGATCTTGTCCCACACATACTGCATCGCCCACTCGAGGTCCGTGACGAGGCGGCCATGGTGGCGCTCCCCCATGGATTTGCCGACGTCAACAATGTACACTGTCGCTTCCTTCTCCGCCATTGTGAGATGATTGAGAAGAAAGAAATGTGGCAGGATTTAAGAGACAGGCGCGAAGTAGGCAGACGCGTGATATTTCCTTTTCGGTTTAGCCTCGAAACGCGCTGCACATGACATCACTTGATGCGCGTGGACTTTACAGTAATGCGTGGGCATAACTCCTTTGTGCAAGATATCTGGTGGCAATACAAATATCACCCGTGTTTGGCAGTGGTTTTAAAAAGCTCTGGCAGCTATCTCCGTCTCCAAATCTCCCCACATCCGAACTGAACTACGGTCTTGAAGCCAACTAGCCATCAAACTCTCACCAAAATGACTGACCCTCGCCCATATCACGTCCTCACGTATGTTTCATGCCATGCAACCTCAGAGCAAGACTAAGCTCAGGCTTCTGGTCCTATCGAGTCCTACTGACACGTTCCAGCTACGGCACCCTTCTGGGTACCCAGTTCTTCCAGGTGAGCTCATTATATGATTAATTATCACCTTGCAACGTCGCACCAACCTATCTGACTCCCGAATAGTCTTTTGTAGGTGGAATTGTCGCCTTCCGCGCCCTGCCGCGCCCGCAGTTTGCCACTTTACAGACCGCCATCTTTCCCGTCTACTTTTCTTTGCAGACTGCGCTGCCCGTGGCCGTAGCTCTGACGGCCAGCCGAGGTGGAAAGGCTCTGGGTATCTCGGGCCTTGCCGCCCCAGAGAACCGCCTCAATACCTTGCTGCCCTTGGCGACCGTCGCCTTGACCGGATTGATCAACATGTTCTGGCTGCGTCCGTTGACGACCAGGATCATGCGCGAGCGGAAGCATCAAGGTACCTACTTCCTTTTCAAGAGCATAATGCTCCAAACCTGGTATCCAAGACTGACCTTATTAGAAACCCGTGACGGTAAGAAGAGCTACGACGCTGCTCCCCACTCCAAGGAGATGGTCGCTCTGAACAAGCGCTTCGGTCGAGTGCACGGCATGTCCAGCCTGGTCAACATGGTCAGCCTCATTGCCACCGTCTGGTACGGAGCTGTGCTGAGCAAGCGTCTGGAGTAAATGAGTAGCCAGGGCCCAAGCACGGGCTCGCGACTGTTATCAGGTGTCATCTATATAGTTCATCTGTACATTGTGTATTGTATCTCTATTTAATGCCCGTTCTGTTCATGTCTTGGATTTCCTGCACCAATAGAAGGAATCCAATCTGATATAAGGGCTTACTCTCCAATCAAACCCGCAGACTCCACTTTCTCTGCAAGATTCACAATAAAGGACAAATAGACATTGCGCTCCGAAAGTATAAAGTGCTAGGAGAAGAATATATTGGCACGGACCCCCACAATGAAGCCGCACCGGATGCATGTTACGGATTGGATAAACCTCTCCACAATATATGGTCTTTCGTGAATCCTGAAGCGTGATCAGTGCAGCCCACTCGGTTACGCCCTTGACTCAGTTCTTTTTTCTCTGGAGTCTCGCAGACTCGGACGAAATACCTGGGCGATCAAGCTGATAGTTGTCTACATTAGATGGTCCGATGACTCGTAGTGAAGACTAGAGTAGGCATCGCACGATACAATGGCGCCCGGCGCATTTAGACGGCAATTCACGCACAGCTCGATAATGGAGGGCAGGTTGCAAGTCTATGGGACCCACGAGGCCCTGAACGGAAGAGGCTAAATGAGTCCGGACTCTCCAACCCGTAAGCTGAGACTCCGGCATTCGTTCCGATTAATAGGTGCGATCGGCGCCCCTGAATCCCCTTCCAAGTCTTAGTTTTTAGCTCGTCGTATATCCGTCGTATTCGCATACCGAGGACCTCCCGAATATCTCCACGTGAATGGAAATGTTATATTTCAAAACCTTCCCGTACCCGTTGGAATCCTTAGAAAGGCTTCAACCACGATCATGATACCTCTCATTCCCCTGTTGGCTAGTATCGCGCCCGTGGCCGCCACAGCTGCAGGTCCCGCAGCATGCGCGAACATCACTACTTACCTAGGTTCCTCCAAAGTCGTCAGTAGCGAGCTCAATTTGAGTTATGTTGAGAGCATAGAATACTGGAGCACGCTGCAGGACAGTTATAGGCCATCCTGTGTGGTATATCCGAAAAATGCTCAGGATGTCTCCATTGTTCTTCAAGCAGTTCGAGCCGCGGGGAGTCGGTTTGCCATTAAGGCTGGCGGCCACAATCCGAATACCTTTTATTCCTCTGTTGATAGAGGGGTACTTGTCAATATGAGCAGTATGACCAAAAAGTCATACGATCCTAATACTACCCTGGCTACATATGAGCCTGGTGGTGTGTTTGGCGACATCTACGAGTATTTTGCGCGATTCAATCGTACCGTGGTCGGCGCCCGACTTGCTGGCGTTGGAACCGGTCTGGCTCTGGGTGGAGGTATGAGCTACCTCTCGCCTCAATATGGCTTAGCTTGTGACTCTTTCCGTGAGTTGGAGATAGTTCTACCCTCGAGTGAGATCGTGACAGCCTCTAACGAGACCAATCCCGATCTGTTCTTCGCCTCTCGAGGCGGCGGCGGGAATGCGTATGGAGTGGTGACAAAATACACCGTGCAGAGCCGGCCTTCTGGTGAATTCTGGGCTGGTAATCTCATCTACGCGTTCCCTCAAAAAGACAATGTCATCGAGGCGATCGGAAACTTCATTCAGTATAACACCGATCCTAAGGCGGCTATTATTGGCACCTATGAGAAGCTGGGAACACTTGATCTGAACTTGAACCTGGACGAGGCCATTATTATGTTCCTGGTCTATGATGGCCCGGACCCGGGTGATGCTTTCTCCAACTTTACTAGCATTACTCCTCTCCTGGCCACTACCGGTGTCAAAACTTATCTCGAGGTAGTTAACATGCCCATCCCCATGTCCACCGAGATTTCCCGCGGCGCCAACATATTCCGCGTCGGAGTTCATCGTCCCGGTGATGGATCTTATGAGAACGCACTGGATTTGTGGCGTGATTGGGCTGAGACTAACAAAGGCAAATATAACCTCCTCTCTCTCGATTTTCAGCCAGTTCCCAAGAGTTTGACCGATGCCAGCAATGCTCAGGGCGGCAATGCGATGCAAATGCCTGATGGTCCCTGGTTTTGGCTCAATTTCCTCATCACAACACCGCCTGGTATGAGCGAAGCCGATTTCAATGCCGTTCAGGCCAGTTATCGGGATATGGTCAAGTCAACTGGGAATGCCGAGGGTCTTCCTTTGTTCATCAATGATGCAAACTATGATCAACATCCTCTACAGACGTTCTCGACTTTTGCAAAGTTGCAGGAGATCAAGAAGAGGTATGACCCGGACAATTTCTTTGCGGACAAGACTGGTGGTTGGTCGTTTGAGTAAATTTCGTGTTTGATCTAGTGTCTTCCGGGAAGACTCGCCGCGTCAAATGGTTTATGGTAGAGAGCAGGATGACCCAGTTTCCAACTAGTATATATGACACCTGATGTGACATGCTAATGCATCCCCTTCTACGGCCTGCCTGTCCGAGCGCGTGCCCGTCATGTAGAATAAGTGAAAGCGTACACCACACAGAATTAGTAGGTCTTTTCACCTGTCTTTGAATGCGTCCAGTGACCGCCATAGCTACGAGAGACTTGATTTATCAGCAGTCTTGGCGCATTCCTGTCACATGCGCCAGACCAATCAGGGGACAGCATTTGCCGGATTGACTCGACCTGTGATTTGTAAGGCACCGTGAAATTCAGATGAATCATCGCTAAACAGCATCCAAGGGTGTTCATGCCAAGCCGCCTGTTCTATTGGCCAGGCTATCATTTCCGACGCATGATAGCTTCCTCTACTGTGATTTATAATGACCCCCGATTATTCAGATGATTCATCTTAAAATCATGGACCGTGTGCACAACATTCTCATCGTTTCTAGACTCAGTGGCTTTGACTATTGCGGCCATGATCTTTGGAGCTCGTACTGCAAATCTTGGTTCCGTAGCTCCCGTGGGACAGTTGTGCTTGCCTGTGGAAAATGTATAAGTAGCTTAGAAGCTCCTCGTGTTTGGAATCTTATACCATTCCAATCCAACTTCCTCACTCATCGAAGACTTAACATCAATTGCTTCTAGCTACAAATCTTAAACATGTCTAAAGGCCTTGTTTTGATCACCGGTGGTACTGGCCATGTTGGGTTCCGAACCCTCGTCACAGCCTTGAAGGCCGGATACCAGGTTCGGGCTGCAGTGCGGTCCGAGTCGAAGAAGGAAGAACTTCTTTCTGCGCCATCTATCAAAGAGCTCAAGCCCGCAGATAAGCTCACGTTTGTCGTCGTCCCAGATCTCATGGTCGACGGCGCATACAATGAAGCAGTCAAGGGCGTCAACTACATTCTTCATATTGCCTCGCCGGTCCCTCTCAAGCAAGAGATCAAACCAGAGGATTATGAAAAGACACTGATTGAGCCCGCCGTCGCGGGAACAACCAATATCCTGGAAGCTGCTCTCGGTGCACCCGACGTCAGGCGCATTGTGATCACTTCATCCGTTGTCGCAATGGTCTCTGCCAAGTACATGTTCGACACCACTGCACCTGACGGTTTTGTCGTGGACCACAATTCAAGACTGCCGCCGCCAACCGGTCCATATCCATCTGACTTCCACGCGTACAATGCCAGCAAGACCGTCGCTCTCCAAGCAACTGAGGCCTTTGTCAGAGATCGGAATCCCCATTTCGACGTGACCAATATTCACCCGTCTTTCGTGATCGGCAAGAACGAGCTTGTGAGGGACGCCAAAGATATCACTGTCGGTACTAATGCGGTTGCTATCGGGCCCGTTCTTGGAAACAAGTCCGACAATCCCATCGTCGGCTGCAGTGTCCATGTCGATGATATTGCATTCATGCATGTCAAGGCTCTTGACCCGAGCGTCCCCGCAGGAAGTTATATTGGCAACTCTGATGACTATGCCGGAACTGTTTGGCAGAATGCGACAAGTATTGTGGCTGAGCATTTCCCTAATGCTGTTGCACGCGGCATTCTCCCTAACAATGGTACACAGCCAACTAGGAAGTGCAGAATAAATGCGAGAAGAACTGAGGAAGTGATGGGCTTCAAATTTTTGAGCTTTGAAGAACAGGTCACAAGTGTTGTGAAGCACTTCCTGGAACTGAAGGGAGAAAAGCCCGAGTAGATCGTCCGAGGAGATGAGTTTTATACTCTGATTTCTTTGGGAACGCCTGTACCTGCTCCCATTGCGTTTCAGACAGCGGCTTTATTAAGCTTAATATGAATTATTCATTTGCATGGATCAAGTTCTTGACTCTAAGAGACTCAAAGTACTGGTAGCCAAACAAAATCAAAGTGTACATTTTCGACGCAAACATTCTGTATAGAAATTTGGAAGTAACAGTCTTAGATTGTGAAAAGGTGTCTACTTGGACGGAGTTTCGCCGACCTCCGCAAGACGCTCCGCACCCTGGTAGAATTGGGGAAGAGGATCCAGCTTCTGTCGCAGGACCCAAACACGGAAGTGCCAAATAGCATTTTTCAGCTGATAAGAGGCGTGCTTCCTGGTCGAAACCGAGAACACTTGGTCCAATTCTTCCAATGTTAGAGCTAATATTGACGGATTAGTTCGGACCATAGAGTAAGGTGAACGAGGCACATCAAGGAAGCACTAACCTTTTGTCTCCGGAACGAAGAGCAACACCAAGACCCAACCAATGAGACACCAAGCAGCATACCACCCGAAAGCCCCTTGCGGCTTGAAAGTACTGAGAAGATGGGGCCATGTGAAGGAAAGAATAAAGTTGAAGCACCATGTGGTAGCAGTAGCCCATGACATGCCCACTTCTCGGACGTGTAAAGGGAATGCCTCTGCCGAATAGGTGAATGGGACCGGTCCTTCACCTGGAGAGTAGAATACTTCGAACAGGTACATGCCGGTCGTGACCATTGCAACTCTTTTCTTGCTATCGGGGACATCTGGCTCGATCCAGAACGAGAAGCCTGACCAGAATAGGAAGATGGCCAGGAAAGGGAACGTGAAGAGAAGCAAGTTGCGGCGGCCCCATGTGTCGATGGTGAAGACAGCTGGTAGAGCGAAGACCCAGTTAAGAATACCTGTGCCCATGGAGGCTAGAAGCGCGGTTGATAAACCGTATCCAGAGTCCTAGTCGAATTGTTAGCAACATTTCATTAACGAGGTGTCCAGCGTGTGATGAGGTGTAGATGACCAACCTGGAAGATAGTAGTAGAATAGTAGGCAATAACATTAACACCACAAAATTGCTGCATGAACATCACGATCCAAGTAGCCAAAGTGGCGCGACGGTTGCGAGGAATAGTGAAGAGCTCCAGGAACATGGTGAAAAAGTTCTTTCCCTTGTTGATTTTACGCTCCAACTGTACAGCCACATAGGCATAGTACAAGTCTCTCGCTGCCTCAATATCAGTAGATCGTAGAACCTTGAAGCTTTCATAGGCTTTTTCGATCTTGTCTTGCTGAATCAGCCATCTGGGCGACTCGGGGCAGATGTAGACTTGAGTACAGACAATGACAGGAAGAACAACGGTAGAGCCTAGCATCAGACGCCAGTTCAAATCGTTACCGACATTCATGAAGGCAACCCCCATTATATTGCCGAGCATGATGCCGAAAGCTGTCCACATCTGCCACATCATCACGAGAGCACCCCTAATAGGGGCCGGGGAGCATTCGGCGGCGTAGACTGGGACTGTCGTTGACTTGGAGCCAATTCCTAGTCCGAGGACGAAGCGCGCAATGAACAAATTGACCCATGAATTACAAAGACCTTCCCAGACAGAAGCGACGGCAGCAATGAAACAGGAGATGAAAATAGTTCCGCGGCGGGCGAAGACTCGGTTTAAAGGCTCGGTCAGCCAGCAACCCAGAATAGCACAGGCCAAGTAGGGAGCGCCGACGACAAGACCGGTAAGATTGTCATTGTTCTCAATTCCAAGTCGCTACAATTTGGTCAATTCTCCATATGCATCTTGATAGCTTGGCAAGGTCAATACCTTCAAGTAGATGGCCTGAGCACCATTGTTGACAGTTTCATCCATTCCCTGGACGGCGGCAGCGAGCGAGCACATGACTTTCAAGATAGAAAATTTTAGTAAAAGTCATGAAAGTTATTCAGGGCAGACTTACTTGCAAGAAAGTAGAGTTGCCATGGCTGCGACCATTTGTGGGTATGCTCCCTGGTAAGAGCCACTTTCTCATCTTCATCCAATTCAGGAAGACTTGTAGCAGACTCAGGAGACTGTGAGATGAGTGCACCCTTTTGGAAGACCTCCAGGTCAGCCATCAGCCCATATCTGGAGCAGAACTGCTCCACATCCCGGAAGAGCTGTTCGCGGGGGATCCCAGCAAGTGGGTTCTCGAAGACAGCATTCAGGTTGTTCGCTCCCCGATTCTCGACCTCAGGTAGGATATCGTCCCCCTTTTCCTGGTGGGCAAAGCTAGGAGGCTCGTCTGAGCTATCACTTTTCTTGAATCCGTCCTTTTCAAGTTGATTCATATTGGATGTTGATTTATAGACAGCATCACAAGTTTATAGAGCACTGCTTGGCGAGAACAAACACCATAATGCGGGGAAGACCAATTCTTTATGTACAGAAGTCAATGCACAATCGAGAGTCTCCAGAATGATGCAACATCCTGATATCATTCATCTCAAGGTTTCAACCACAGGCCACTCTCGCTCGCTCCCCTTTCGCTAGTGTGACATGGGCTGCGAATGGTCGACGAGCTTATCCATATCGAGCCATGATGGCTGTACTCGGCCTGGTTCACATAAAGCCTTTCCCTGTTCTCCACGAGCCACTGCCGTAGGAGCCGAGAATCCCCTGTGGACATGAAGACAGTGGCATCGCCCCCGCAAAAAAAAACATGGGGTGGGTCCGGGGATCGTGGGTCACCAGGCGAATCAACGCCAATGACATCGAAGGCACCGCTTTAGGGAGCGGGTGGCGGCCAGCTAGTGGGGCTTCTATATGAACAAGCATTCGAAGTAATACGCTGCTTGCGTACGAGTACAGGAAATGATCTCCGGGTCGGCCTATCATGGACGCAGCCGTTGTCGATTGCGTCATGTTTCCAGAAGCCGAAGCTCTCATCAATAATTGCAAGTTGAAATACATCGTGCGGGGAAACATCATGTTTTCTCCAGAGCCAAAGTTCCTCAAATGACTTTGCCCCAGAAGTGCACGCCACTGACGGCGACGATCCACTAAGTGCGGAGCTGATATTGATATTGATGTTGTTGGAAGGTATGGCTTTGGGCGGCTGCGGGTGGTGGGGGAGAGGGAGGGTTTCTCCTGCCAAAGGCTGCTTTGGCCCAAGGTATCTTGACGCCACTTTCAGATCTCCTGCCCCGGACCCTTGGCACAGTACTATCACGTTGAAGCCGTTTCAGAACTGCACTTATCTTGATCAAAGCTCCCAATGGACCCATCACATACGGAGTACTCACGTCCGCTTAAGACGGCCCGACAGTTCGTCAATGCTCGGACCCTAGATTGTTGACCTTGTTCCACGATAGGTAGATGTAGGGAGGCTCTTTCATATGGACCGTCAATGTAGCTACCCATCGAATTGACGTCCCCGTCTCGGGTCTTTGAGACTAAACCGATGTTGTGCCTCTCACAAGACACATAGGGGATTTCACATGCCCTCGTAAGGTTCCGAACGGGTAGGAAGCATTGCTTGAATACGGGCTCGTCATGATGGAGCTCCGTTTTCAGAAGACCACGTCCGTGGGGAGCCCGTGCTCAAGCGCTGGTTGCGAGCTCAGTGCGCGTGAAACGGACTCCAAGGCGCGCCAGGTCAGAGGCTTTTGCTATTGTGTTTGCTTGGCCGACGGAATCTAACCGGAAACCCGGGACTACTTGCAAAAGAAAGATCAATCAGCTAGGCTATTGTGAGATGATTCCTGTAGGTATTGGTTTACCATTCCTCTCAAAGGGGAAGCGAGTCACTCAACGAGATATTTGCGGCATGCGGCTTTCAACATCTCAATCCGCCGTTGGGTATGAATAAACACCTCTCGATACATATCCAGACTCTGCTGCACCACCTCCTGCCGGGTCTTCGTGCCGGCACAGATCTCTAACATGCGCAATTCCATCTCCTTGCGAAGGAAAGGCTTGCTGAGCGAGATGCTATTTGAAAGGCCCGCAACGATGTTATCGTACCCTTCGACGAGGGCAGTGCCCAGTCGGGTTGGAATGAGTTCTTCAACCTTCGTGCGACCAGTACCTCGCTGGTGCACAACGACGTATTCGCGTTCCTTAATCTTGGCAATATGTTCTGCCATGGTCGCGTCGGTGCCAATGCCATTGGCGTCCATCAGACCAATCAGCTCGGGTTCTGTCAGGAAGCTTGGAGCTGTGGTTTTGCCTTCCGCAATGTTTGCCTCGGTAGGTTCAAAGACTTCTCCTTTCTCGAATTTGGGGAGTTGTTGACTGCTTTCCCATTTATCGTAGACGTAAACGTCGAGGTAGTTTCTCTCCAGCACGATCAGACCATTGGCATGGAATAATTCTTCCCCATATTGGATTTCAATCTCACTGCCTTGACCTCTTGCGTCTTCAGAGCAGCAAGCAAGGAATCGCCGGACCACGAACTCGTACACTTTCTTCTCATTTGCATTTAATTGGCTTTGTGAGACCCAGCACACGGGGTGAATAGGCGGGTGGGCTTTGTCATTATGACGGCCAGACCGGGGGGTTCTGAACTTCCCGTCGATAAGGCTTCATTGTTGTTAGTTACACACCGGGAATCATTGACACACGTCACTCACTCTCGAGCGTATTGGCCCCATGAATCGTCGGGGTATTGTTTCTCGACTAGCTTCTTCAAATCAATTGCCTTGTCGAATTGGTCTGTTTCTGTTCGGGGATAGCTGATATATCCCTTGGTGTAAAGCGCCTCTGCCACTTTCATGATGGTCTGACTGTCCATACGAAGAAAACGACTGCCCATCATCTGAAGGTCAACGGTTGTCAAGGGCAAGGGCCGCCATTTACTCTTGGGCTTTGAATTGACTTTTGTGACCTTGGCTTGCTTGGCCATCAGGCATCGCTCCAGCATCACGGTGACGGCCGCTCGATCAAATAGATGAACACGTTTCCATAGGAAGTTAACTTTCTTCCCTTCTCGCTGATGCATGACCTTGATGCTCCAGAATGTTTCTGGTTTGAAATTCTTCACGCGCAGATACCGATCGACAACGAAGCCCAGTGTAGGGAATTGACATGATCCTGTAGAGCGTGAGTTCAAACTCTGGTAAAGCCGTAGCGGTAGTTACCATAACTGATGACTTTCTCCTTTAAGGCTGCAACGACAGCCTGAAGCTGAAGAGTCTGCAGACGAGTAAATGCGGCGCCAATTCGCAAGTCAAGCTCAATTCGAGCAGCCACCGCGTTAGCTTGGAATTCATCCAGCTCGACGGGCTCTCTCGCAGCACGCAGGACGTGGCTAAAATCAAGAGCCACTGCGATCAGTAAAGGCGTTTTGACATCAACTAAAATCCAGACTTACGCCCTCTCCGTGTTGCTGAATTTGGCTCGTTTGACTTCAATACGAGCGTTTCCAGCCTTTGCCTGGTTCCTGACCTCAGAGCCAATATGCTCTCCTTCTCTATCACAATCGGTCCAGATAAATAGTGCCTTGCTGTACCTGGCTTGGTTACGGATGTTCTCAGCTATTGCCAGCTTGTCCTAGGTCGACATTAGCAACCTCGATCCGCTCTGCTATGTCACAAACAGCAACCTTGTCAACAGACTCTTGCACTGGGGCTTCAAATAGCGACCCAGGAGGACAAGACATCCAGCCCTTGTACTGACGTTCGAAATCCAGGCCTGTGAGGTGACCGATCACGCTGGTCATAGTAACTGAGCAATTTCCCCAGGGACCTCCGAAGTTGAAATCGAACTCATAATTCTTCACATATTGATTGCCACGAATTGCATGCTACCCTCTACATCAGCCACTGTTCAACGCGAGATATGGGACACTTACGGTCTGGAAGGAACCGCCAGACAGATGCGTGGCCACGGCACGAGCTATGGCAGGCTTCTCTGCCACGCAGAGAATTTTACGTGCCATGAAGATGCAGCACGCAACAACCGAATTAGAGGTGGTCCATTCTACCGCGTAGATAGATCATCCCAATGGAGAAATACTTTTGGGACGCGAGGGTTGGATGCCTGAGGATGACGCGCCGTCGATCCTAAGGCACCAGTACCGATCCCGCCTTACCCGATGAGGTAACCCAAACATCAACCTCCCATCCTACGAACTCCGAGTGCTCTTCTCCTTTCAGCCCTGTCCTTGTTCAAGTTTTGGGTCCCAAAATGTCGAGTCTTCCGCTTCCTCGTGTTGAGTCCCTTGCGGACTGCACCAACTTCAAGCTCACCGTCCTTCCCTATTTCGCCCAGTTGGAGTGGCTCCCCGCCAGCTTGCGCGAAGCCGGCCTGGATCTGGATAGCTTGAAGGCCGTCTATCTCGCCACGAACCCCTTCATCTCCGCGCTTTCGATTTGCTTGGTACTGGCAGGGGTCTTCTTCTTGGCTGCCGAAATCAACCGAAACTTCTCTCAGGTGGACCGATTCTGGAGTATTCTGCCCGCCCTGTACAACGTGCATTTCGCCGTATGGGCGCGTTTAGCCGGGATCCGCACTCAGACTTTGGATACTATCGCTGTCATCAGCATTTTGTGGAGTGTAAGTGCGCCACTCTCAACTAAATGCGGATCGCTTCAAACGGGCTCACTCATGTTACGATGAATAGATTCGCTTGACATTCAACTATTGGCGCAAAGGAGGTTACTCCATCGGCTCCGAGGACTACCGCTGGGAAATCGTGCGCGCCAGAGTTAACAACACTTTTCTCTTCACGATCTTTAATTTCTCCTTCATCGCTGTGACCCAATCCCTGCTCCTCCTTCTGATCACCGCGCCGACCTATGTCTTCGTGATCATCGCGCAAAACAAGGGTTTTGAGAACTTTGGTCTAGCCGATCTGGCCTTCTCGCGCGCTGCTTTCTTCTTTATTATCATCGAGTTCTTCGCTGATCAGCAACAATGGAACTTCCACCAGGCAAAGCACGAGTACCAGACCAACGCGCGCATCCCCGAGCAGTTCAAGGACCAATATACATTCGAAGACCTCGAGCGAGGCTTCGTTGTCAGCGGTCTCTGGTCGTGGTCGCGCCACCCCAACTTTGTTGCTGAGCAGGCAGTTTGGTTCACCATGTACGCCTGGTGCGCCTTCCGCACCGAGACCTACGCCTCGTGGGCTGGAATCGGTCTCTTGGGCTACATGGCCATCTTCCAGGGAAGCACTCGCCTTACTGAAGCAATCAGTGCCAGCAAGTACCCCGAGTACAGCGAGTACCAGGCTCGGGTGGGCCGCTTCCTCCCGCGCTTGTCTGTTGAAGCCAAGCAGACCAAGCCCGCCAAGAAGGCCGCTAAAAAGCCAGAGGCTGTTGAGGACAAGAAGAGTAAGTAGACGAGAGAGGTATAATAAGGAATCCTAATGTTGGTATAACAAATGGGGAATTGTATTGGCGGTACCTGCACATCTTCAACCTGTAAAAAGGCGTTGCAAATGCTTCAATCTCAGGACGATATTAATAATACGCTGGTTATCTCCATACAAAAAAGACACACGACAGATGTGCAGCACTCATTTCCACGAAGGACGTAATACTAGACCTTGTTCTAGGAACAAGGTAGCATCAACTCCGATTTTCATAGGCTAATGCCAGGTGAAATCTCTTCTAATTTTGCCCATATCTCGCTGAAGAAGGCTTCCTGTATTCTTGCGCCTTTGGCATTGGTGACAGTGCAAGACGGCCTGAAAAGCATCAGCAGGGATGATCGCGAGGCTAAAATGAATTATCTTACCTCTTCACCTGACAGTTATCAAGGTATTGACCGCTGCTCTCTTCTCCACACAGAATCGCATGAACCAAAGCACGACTCCCCTCTTCGGCACTGCGAGCTAACAAGCGCTCTCCAAAACGCATACCAGCGCTGCTCGACTCTCGCATTAATTGAGACTTGCACCAGCTTGGATTGGGCGTGTTGATGACGATCAATGGGCCTTTACTTTTCTCCAGCCTTTCCGCGAACGCTCGGACTCCAAAGAGGACCAGTAGCTTCGACAATGGATACCGCATGGCCATATCTGCGGTGCTTTGGTTGTTTAGGCGGGCGAATATCGTGTCTTCATGGTCAACATCGATTTCCTTCAACGGAGCAACATAATGCAAGGCTGAATTGACGATTGAGACGCGAGGAACAATGCCAAACTTCATGGCAGACTCGCGAAGTTTCGGTACAAGCAGGGCAATAAGCAAGAAGGTGCTGACCACGTTGACAGTGACTGTCCTCTCATTGCCCTCCACCAGGTTGAAAGTGTTGGTAGCCAATCCAGCATTTGCTAGAAAGGCGTCAATACGGGGAAGAGCTGCTACACGAGCTGCGAAGCTTTTCACAGAGCTATATTGATCCATGTCCAGCTCCCAGACTTCGATCGAGTTTTCTTCACGCCCGGTAGCCTTCAATAGTTCCAGTCGTGCAGCCTCGCCTTTTGGAATGTTGCGGACAGCCATGATGAGGCGCTTAGCCCCTAGTCGCAAGGCATGACCACTGGCTTCAAAGCCTAGACCCTGATTTGAGCCCGAGATAATGACAATTTGGCCTGAGAGGTTGCCTGCTGGAATGGGAAGTTCGACGAAGACATTGGAGTATATCGTCCCCGCGACGCCCTTGAGAGCTGAGAGTGCTGCCATTGTCGAGTGCTGGAAGATGAGTTAAGAAATAATTGAAATGCTTGGAGCTTGTGAGAGTCACAACATAGGAAGAAAATAGTTCTTTAAATACTTCGAGCCCATTTCTTCGCCTTAGGAGCCTCCAATACAACTAAGCTAGGCTTTCAGGTCCAGACCCTGCTGCTCATCGTGGGGATAATAAACCCGCAGGCGTAAGCTTATTGCGTGACTCAAGTCTTCCAGCCAATATTATATGATCCAAATGGAGATATCTAGCAGGGGTATAGCTGACCTTGGCACGGAGATAGCTTTAACCATCAGCGGAAACAGAAGCGGGGATAATAGCCCCGCTCCGCCCCATTTTGCACCTTACGTTGCTTCATTCCGGCGATTTCCTAGTCCCACCACAGACTCCAATTTTGTCGTCTCGTTGATCATATTGAGAATCAAACTTCATGAATACAGCATCGCAAAAGGTCGAAAAACGGAACAGGCCGCCCGTCTCTTGCGAGCCCTGCCGAACCCGAAAGTGAGTTCTGATGCTTCATTCTTGTCCGAGGGCTAATCTCCGTGTTGTAGATTAAAATGCAACAGAGAACAACCATGCGACTCATGCTTCAAACGAAAGCGTCAAAGTACCTGCCATTATGCTGCTAATGCAGAGCGCAACAAGCCAAAAGCTTCTAATCACGCCAGTTTGAATGACAGACTCAAAGGCATCGAAGAGCTGGTCTCTTCTTTGATCAGTACAGGAAATGTCGCCCAAATGAGTTCACTGTCCAGAGACAATCAAGAGTCCAGAAGCTCACATCTTGCCCCTGAGACCCCTCCCTTGTCAATAGTGAACACTCGGTTTACACCTAAGGGAGTTGCAAGCGGCCCCGGAAAGGAGATACCTCGTTTCCTTCATGACCAAAATGGCGAGTCGGTCTACGTGGAGCCGAGTCATTGGATGTCTATTTTACAAGATATCAAAGAAATGCGAGCAGACTTGTCATATCAAGATTCCCTTGCATCTAATGAGCTTGCGAGCAGCCAGGACCTCGGCCTGCAACCCGATATCAGCTTGGGATTTGCTCTCAGGGATACATTGAGCATTTCTGACATATTTAACACTCTTCCTTCTCAGTCAATATGCGATGTTCTACTTTCTCAATATTTTAATTCTCGATATATGGTACTTGGTATGTGTTGGAAAACTTGCCAACAATGGTCCGTGACCTAATTTTCTGTGTTTAAGGGATTGTGCATTCTGGAAAGTTCCGCACAGAGGTAAACTCTGTACATTCAAAGCCATATCAGGTGCTAACGTGCTAAAAAAATTCTGCAGTATGGGCGATTTTGGAAGGATCCCAAAAGTGCATCATTCGGCTGGCTTGCCCTGCTATTTTCCATACTGGCTATGTCGACAATACTTCGCAAAAAGTCTCAAGTCCGAACTGAAACAAATCAGTCCATGCCATCCACCGAATTCTTGCAACAGATGACAGCCCAGTGTCTGGTTTCTAGTGGATACGCAACCGCAAAAGAAAATGCATTGGAAGCACTGCTTCTCTACATTCAAAGTCGATTTATGACTCAAACAAGCTCTAGTGCGCAGCTGTGGCTTGAATTAGGCACCATTATTCGGCTCGCACTTCGAATGGGTTACCATCGAGACCCTAACGAGATGACGAATGTTCCCAAGTTTGAAGGTGAAATGCGCCGTCGAGTCTGGCTGCACATCTTTCAAATCGATGCTCTGACCTCTTTTCAGATGGGTCTGCCGAGCATGATTCCTACGGAATACTGTGACACGCAAGTTCCAAGGAATCTGTATGACACAGACCTTTGTATCGGCATGGACGACTTACCTCCTTCGCGTCCACATGAAGAAGCTACACCCATACTCTACGCTATCGTGAAGTCTGGCATCATGAGGGTTTTCAAGAAGATTGTTGCGAGCACACAATCTCTCGCCACTCCTGGTTATGAGGATCTTCTCGCTCTAGATTATGAGATGAAAGAAGTATACGGAAAAATCCCAAGCATATTTCTCCGGAGAGACATTAGCGAATCTTTCATGGATTCTTCTGACATGATTCTGGAGCGATGTTCGCTTGAGCTATTATATCTCAAGGGAATTGTGGTGCTTCATCGACGCTATATTCGATACGAGCCCCAGAACCCCGCATACGATCCCTCTCGGCGCTTTTGCTTGGAGGCTGCTCTTGAGATACTTGCTCGCCAAGCAGACATTTACCGAGCAATACTGCCCGGAGGACGCCTACATGAGGATCGCTGGATGGTCACTGCGCTGACCGTTCATGACTTCCTCTTGGCAGCCATGGTAGTCTGTCTTGATCTCTCTGTGAGGATGCAAACTCTTCAGCAGGGTGATCGAGATTTCGCATTGAAGAAGCTCCGTGCTCTTCAAATCTCTCAGCAGATATGGGCAGCAAATGGCGACTTTCCTTCCCAGTCCCATCTTGCATCACTCACACTAGACCTGATGATTCAGAAAATTAATGCGGTCCAGTTCAATCCTGATGACAGTCACATGTCTCCAAATTCAGAACAAAATGACATTTCTGGAATCGAGTTGCCATACATGGAGGCGATGTCGGATATGATTGACGGTACGGAGGCTTTAGATTGGGTGAGTTCACATTCACTAAAGCTTTTATCACTTCTAAGCAAAATGATAGTCTCTACTAGATCAATTCTTCCAAGATCCGGGATTAAATTCGTCTTGATCGGTTCAGAAAAGACAGGAAATGGGGAATGAACCATCCCTGAACTCTTCCGACTCGCTTCTAAGTCTGTGAAAATTACATATGAGCCAGGACCATCATCCAGAAAGCCCCTCGCAAGGCTTCATGAGCAGATCAATGTAAAGGAAATCTCTCCTTCCCGTCTTTTCCGACAGTTGTGCGCCGCTGAAACTCCGCCTTCTTGCATTCTTCCTCCTCATTCAAAAGTTTCTCCACCAATCGGTGCATATCTACTAACAAGTCCAATGGACTGTCTATTCGTTCAATTTTATCCATCAAGTCAGAAATCCAAGGCGCCTACTTTGGCCCTTATTCATCAGAATAAATTGACACCACAGCCACTCAGTGCCCTGCGTCCCCTGCTGATTGCATTGGATTTCACGGCAATATTGCACCATGAGACCAAGAAAATCCGTCAAAGACGCACAATTGTCGTACTCGAGATCAAGCATGTCGCGGACACCCCTCATAGAACAAAGCGTGGTTGCCGATACTGAAGCGTACGTTCTCTCCAGGTAGAGCCCAAGCTCCGCGCGGATTGCCCCGCCAGTCGATATTGAGGATTCTACGTATCTCTAGAGACACACTTTCCATGATACCGAACCACGCGATTTTGAACAATTTGTGGTGGTGCACCTGGTAGTTGCTTTCTCCGGGCACGCAGCTTAGGTCTTCCGAAATCGCCCGCCACGCGTTGGATTCGATGAACTGGCGCTTCTTATTCGAAGCCCACCAGGCATAATTCTCAGGTCCCGTGAGAATAATATCGACGTCTCTGTTCTGATAGAAACGATTCAATGTCGGAGCGGGGATCTGTGCAAGATGTTCTTCTATCTTGGAGGGCTTTGGCAGCTCTGAACTCCTGCCTGGTGGTCTCGGCCACGAGAAAGACCCCTTTGTCGGTGGTCTGCGGTGGTCATCGTTGCTGGATGCTCCACTGGGAATTGGTATTGGCTGTCTCTCGATTCTGAAGTGCACTGAAGCCGGCCGGTTGGATTCATCATTCGATCCTGCTTCTTGCGGGGTTGACAAATGATTTGGTACAATGTTCGACCAATTCCAGTTCTGCAGCTGGGCAGGCTTCCATTCCTTCTCAATGAGATCTCTTGGGATGCCATTGTTTAGCTGTGCTATATTGGTTGGTCTGTCCCTGCGAATCTTGGCGATTTGCCTTTCTTCAGCTATCGATCCTCTGCGTGAGATGGTTTGCTGAATCATGCCCCTCCGGCCTCTTAAAGAGTTTTCGACCTGGTCGCTCATCGTCGTCTTGAGATCCCCGGAACATCCTTGAGGTATTCCAAGAACTTGCGGAGTGCGAATTTTTGAATTATGCCATTGAAGATGGGCAGGCCTTTTCAACGCGCTTGGTCATATATCTCTTCGAATTTCATTGTGTACAAGTGTCTTGTCTGGCTGTTATTGATGAGATGCGGGACAAGTCACTTGCATTGTTGACACCACCATGTGATGTTACACGAGTCAGAGGTGCATTACAAAGAACAATATGAAGCCTCACGCATCTTTGAAAGTACATTGACACGTCTTCTCACGCAGTATCAAAATACGTTTCCAGTTAGATGATTACGAAGCAGAATCCACTTGACCAAAAACTGATACCAAAGATCTTTATAATATACACTCGACACAGTAATACACGAACTCCCATAAGAGAGTTCCAATAACGAGAAAAGATGAGTAGAAAGGGGTCTTCATATTCGATTGCGACATGATTGAAGAGAGTGGGCGAGACATTGTGGGCGAGAAAAGAGTATTGAGAGGGGATTTAAAGACGAAAAGAAACAGATGCAAGTCCATAAATACACAAAAGAAAAAGAAGAAAACCCCAAGGAGTACCGCGATGATATCACTCCCTGCGAAATTTGCCAAAATGCAGTCCAAATCAGTACAAAACACAAACCGTCCATTCGGACCGTTTACGGAATCGGGGTTTCATCCCGACCATCCTTGCCCAGTGTCTCCTCAGGGTTCGTCATAGGCTCAGGCGGGGCAATAGTCTCGCCATTCCTGCCGTCAAAATACTTGGAGAACTCGCCGGACTCAGGGAAGGGACGGGGACCCAAGAGACGGATCATATCGTCACGGCTGAGGACCTCCTTGGAAAGCAGCTCTTCGGCGACGATGCCCACCTCATTCTTCTTCTCGGTGAGAAGGTCGCGGCACTTCTTGTAGGCGTCGTTGATGATGCGGCGCACCTCCAAGTCGATGCTTTGGGCAGTGTCCTCGGAGTAAGGCTTCTGGATCTGTTGCTGACCGTCCTCTTCGTAGTAGATGAAGCCGAGCTTCTTCGACATTCCGAACTTGGTCACCATCGCGGTAGCCATGCGGGTAACCTTGTTGAAGTCATCGCTAGCACCGCTAGTCACGGTGTCAAAGTGAAGCTCCTCGCTGACTCGGCCACCCAGGGTCATGGCCATGCGGTCCATCATCTGGTTGACGTTCATCAGGTAAGTGTCACCGCCAGCAGGGAGGTACTGGGCGTAGCCCAGAGCGCCCTGTCCACGAGGGATGATGGAGACCTTGAGAAGCGGGTCGGCCCACTGGAAGTACCAGCCGCAGATAGCATGGCCAGCCTCGTGGTAGGCGACAGTGCGCTTCTCCTCGGGAGACAGCACAAGGGACTTCTTCTCAAGGCCACCAACCACTCTCTCGATAGCTTGCTCGAAGTGCCTCATCACAACCTTCTCAGCGTTCTCACGGGCAGCTGTATCAGACGTTAGCATAGCTTCCAATACTTGATTTCACATAAACTTACCAACAAGAGCGGCCTCGTTCACACAGTTGGCAATATCAGCACCGGCAAAACCGGGGGTTAGAGCAGCAAGACGGCCCTTGAGATACTCAAGATTCTCATCAGTAACAATCTTCTTCAGGTAGACGTTGAAGATCTGCTTGCGGCCGTCCATGGTAGGGCGGTCGATGCTGATGTGTCGGTCGAAACGGCCAGGTCGCATAAGGGCCTTGTCAAGCACATCAGGTCGGTTGGTACCAGCCAGAACGACGACCTGCTCGGAAGTGTTGAAACCATCCATCTCAGTGAGGATCTGGTTCAAGGTACTCTCACGCTCATCATTACCGCCACCAAAGTTCGACTTGGAACGGGATTTACCAATGGCATCGATTTCGTCAATGAAGATGATGCAAGGAGTGTTCTTGCGAGCATTGGCGAACAGGTCACGGACACGCGAGGGACCGACACCAACGAACATCTCGACGAATTCGGAACCACTAACACTGAAGAAAGGCACACCAGATTCACCGGCGGTAGCCTTGGCAAGCAACGTCTTACCGGTACCAGGGGGACCGGACAGGATAGCACCACGGGGAATCTTCGCACCAAGCTTCTCAAAGCGCTCGGGCTGCTTGAGGAAGCTCACGAATTCCATGATCTCAACCTTGGCCTCGTCCATACCAGCGACGTCAGAGAACTTGATCTTGATATCAGACTCGTGATTGAACCGCTTGGCACGGCTCTTGCCGATGCCAAAGATGCCACCTTGACCACCGGCAGCACCTCCAGCACGACGTGAGGCCCAGAAGATACCACCGATCAGGAGCAATGTAGGAGCGAAGGACAACAGAGCACTACCCCAAGGAACTTCGTCGACATAGGCAACGGGAATCCGCTCGTGGGGTGGAATGCCCAACTCATTTTGAGCAGCCTCTAGCTTCATCTCAAAACTGTCGACAGATCCAATTGTGAAGTATACGTGACTCACTGCCTGGCCACCGGACTCGGGGTGCGCTTGAGCCACGACTTCGCGGTTGAGGTCAACCCGGACCCGGCTGCCGTTGGATACAGTCAACTTCTCCACAAGACCCTTATCGAGGTAATTGGAGCGGAACTCCTGCCAGGTGATATCGCGGGCACTAGTCTCGCCAGGGAAGAAGGATCGGTAGACGTAGTATGTGACAAGAGCGGTAACGAGGAAAGAGGCGGGATCGAAACGGAATTCAAAGACTCTGCCGGGAGGGGGAATCTGTTGCTTGTCCTTCTGTTTCTTTTGATCTTTCGGACCAGGCTCCTCTTTGCCCTTCTGCGACTTTTCGCTCTCCTTCTTTGCCTCCTCGGCTTTTCTCTGCCACTCCTCGGTCGACTTGTCCTGGTTAAACATGTTCTCCATGTCTTTCTTTGCCTGCTTGTCGGCTTGCTGGCTGGTAAATTTAAATAGGAATCTTGTCATCCGAAGGTAGTCCATCAACGAAGCATTTCGGTGGTTGTCGACGAAGTTCTTCACCTCCGTTGGCATACCGTCCTTCATGAACTGTTTCCGCATCTCATGAAGCTGCTCATGCTGTGATGGGGGCAGACGGCCTTCAATGTGTTTGACAAATGCGTCCAGTTGCTTCTGCTCTTCTTCGCTCAAGACAGACTTGGGGTCCTCCTGCTTTTTCGAATCTTCATCTTTGCGACCATTGTTCTCTGGCCCGCTGCTCGGCTTGTTGTCCGGAGGCGTCGGGCCGCCGGGGCCATCGGTGGCATAAGTTCGGATACGGTATGGGGTGATGAGGGATGGAAGTCGAGCCGGAGGCACTCGCAACGAGGCTGGGCCTGCGCGGGTGAGGCAATCGGTGGCTCTCCTCGAGATTCGAGCAATGTTGCCTGGCCGTCGGAGAAGGGCGGCCATGGTCGAGGAAAGGGAAGCCCAGAGGGCTGCTCAAGCGGGGAAAAGGGAAGATCAATCAAGGACAGCAGCGATGAACGACTGCGCGCAATCCATAAAAGGAATCGACGATGAGGTGGGAGCTCTGGAGCTGCCGTCTCGGCGGAAAATTCACGCCGTTCCGAGCTGAGTCATCAGAACACAGTCGAAGCCCAGAGATGGACTTAAGCGGTGTTAACCGCTACTACGTAATACAAGCGGCCGCAAGGAAAACGAATATGACTCAACGACACTATGGAGAATAGAGTTTGATACATGGGGTTTTTTTGGGATGCCCGTCACTTCAACGATCTAGATCATAATTGCACTGTTTGTAGATCACTGATTGGTAACCTGACAGTCAAGGCACATTTTGAAGAATAGGCTGAGATGTGCCTGTCTTGGAACTTAACGGATAGGAGGTATTTCTATGTACATGTAGAGGAGATAATTATAGAGAGACAAGACAACCATTCTGCGCCAAAGAGAAAAAAAACTCCGTAACGTACCCATACCATGAACGCCATGCACATCCAAACAAATGCAGTAATAAGCCTTGCGGTACTCTTGCGTCCCTAACCAATCATGCATCATGATCATTGTGCTGGTGGCTGGCCAGCACTCCCGGCTTCAAAGACAGGGAAATTTGTAGACATATCAGCCCAGTCCCACTCGATCGTCATAGGCATCTGCCAGAGATCCTGTGGTACAAAGGGCTGTTGGAATGACGCTAAGTTTGGGCTGGCGGGAAAGGAGCCTTGGTCCTGGAACCCAGGATTTGCCATTTGTTCAGGACTCAACATACCCGGGAAGTCTTGTTGGAGACCAGGCACCGGGTTGATGTTGCTAGGTAGGTCACTGGAGATGCCGGTGGTTGGAGGCATACCGGCGGTTCCACTAAAGCCATTGATATCACCGGGTGAAAGTGCCGCGGCATTAGCATTGTTCATAAACGTAGAGGGCGAGAAGCGAGCTGAAGAGTGAGATGATTTTGAAGGCCTATTGGCAGAGGAGTCGCGCTGTCCTTCGGTTGTCTCGTCCTCCGGTGCATTCTTGCGCTTCTTGCGTGCGTGAGTTTCTTTTTCAGCTTTGTCAAGGACGACTTTGGCGATTCTCTCGAACTCGCCGCATAGACCCAGCATACGCCTGATGCTGCCATTGGATTCATCGGAAACAAGAGTAGAGAGGAAATTGACGACAACGTTCATCAGCTTGACGTCGGAACGGGCGCGCCCGTCATTCGGATTTTGGAGAATATTGGCGAAGAGAGTCACAAGTGCCGAGACTGGATAATAAAGAATCAACCTGCAGCAATTAGAATTAGTCGACCATTCGAGATTTTAAAAAGCTCGAGAAAGCTCGCCGAAAGCACGTACCAGACACAAGCAAAGTCTCCCTGAGGTATGTACTTGATCAGATTGATTGACGCCCTCGCAGCGGTCACGCAGAGGACTGCCGACAAGAAGACCCTTGGGTTCAAGGGCCGAGCATTTAGGCCTTGAATCGCATAGTTTGATAGACGGCTGGTCCAGTATCCGTGGTGCACAGACATACGGTGAATCGTGGTAAGACAATTATAATATGAAAAATGGAGAACGACAACGTGGAGCAGGAGGGGGCCGTGGGTTGCCTGGATCTCATGTTCGGGGCGGAAGTCGACTGGAATGTTGTCTTTCCAGTCCTCCAACTCCTTGTCAAGTTCGCCGATAGTGTTGAGCAGTTCGCCATCGGACTGTTTCGATGCCTTGGCAGAGTACAGTCTCTTGTACACGCTACTTTCAATTGTGGCGAACTCGCACAAGGATCTGAAAAGGTTGAATTTGCCCTTGCCGTTAGCGAGCGGGACATTACCAACATTGTCTGGCGGGTCTTCGCTGGGCAATTCGACATTCATATCATCGTCATCTTGCACTGGTGGTCGACCAGATCGAAGGCAGATGTCTTTGTCAAGGCAGTACGCAATCCAAAAGACTCTTTTTCGCTGCTCCACCTCCACGGTGTTTAACCCAAAGGCCGATCCCCGTTTGTGCAAGCCGATGCTGTGCGAGAGACGAATGGCGGCAGCCACTAGGAAGAAAGCAGGCTGAGGGTTAGGAGTGCCCTGTAGGAAGAGCGACATACCCAAGAGGGCTTGCACGCTCAATAGGTCGGTGTTCCGCATAGTCAATTCTGTCAAGACACCCATAGCGTTTTTCAGATATAACCATGCTTTCTTGTCTTCTTCATGAGGCACCAAGTTGCTCATGACACGGAGACGATGGGAAATGGCCAGTACAACGTTGATACTCGCCCACCACCCTGAGCCCTCGTAAGGGTCACGAGAGTATTGTCGCTCGACCAGATGCATAAATGTCGCCTCGTGGAAAAGCGGGAACATACAATTAAAATTATCGAAGAAATCCTTGAATAGTGACAGAGCCTCCTCTTTCGGGGGAAGTGGTTTGAAGACACGGCGGGCGAAAATGTCACTGAAGATCTCCGGTTTCCAATACATCCACTTGTTATCATCAACGGACGCCGACGAAATCATATCTTGGAAAGAGGTATCTCCTGTCTTTTCGTTGACCCATTGAATGCCCTTTGGTGAGAAGATCGAGAATCCAGACGAGGAACCTGTAATGCGATTGTCAGTGTGTGATCTGCATCATCCACTTTGTAAGGAACCATACCAATATACCGAGTCTCTCCGCAATTATTGGTCACCAATGAGCACATCATATCTGACAGCGCCTCGACCTCGCCTTCAGACTGTTTCTCCGACTCGGGGGATGTGGCGTCGGTATGCGGGCTGGAGTGGGAATCCATGCGGGGTGTGGTGTTATGAGAGGCTGACGTTTGCTGGGTTGCACTCGGAGTGTTGAACTGTTTCATATTCCTCGCCATGTTCAAAGCATTCGTTCGATCGGCCAGTCGTTTCTCCAGCGTTCCCAGATCCGTCTTTCCATTGTCGTCCTCAGACAAGAGGCCGGACAGACGCAGAAGAGATTCCATGCGTCCCAAACGGTTCTCCAGACCTTCGATGTACTTCGCTCTATTTACGTTGTGTCAGAAACCGAAAGACGCATTTTCAGTAGCAACCATACCCTTTGGGTGGATTCCGCTTCTTCTCCACTTGCGTGAAGACACAGTCCGTCTTATAGTTGATGCAGTGTGAACACTTTGGCATCTTGCCGTCACACTTGATCTTCTTTTTCCGGCACATGTCGCAAGCCTATAGCTTAAAGGACCTTATTAGCATATGCCATTGACACGGAGCCGGTAATTTGTCCGCACCCTCGCAATCCTTCGTCGCTTCGCATCGTTGGTTTCATCTCCCACGCCGAACGCCGAATCGTCGTACATAGAACCTCCAGACATACCGGCCATCTGTCCGTCTTGTGAGTAGTTGCTGTAGAGCTGGGGCTGCTGGTTCATCATCATGGACTTCATGTCGAAGCCCATGCCATCGTCGTCCCCGATGCCGTCCATTTTTTTTTCGCGTGGAAACTCCGCGGGGTGGAGCAGAGGAAGGCGGTGTTAAATATGGTGACGTTGCGGGGCTATCGTGTCGGAGAGTAGTTTTTCCCGGAGCTCTCCCCTGAAGTTGAAGATCAGAGAGAGATTGATAGTGGTCCGGAGTGGATGACGCATCCGAGAGGCGAACCTTAGTATAAGCGTTCGTCCCTGACGTTCTGTGCTCCGGACTGTGCGCGAGAAAGCTGACTCAACGGATCTCCGGACCCACGGACTAGATGCTACGTTATTCTTTTTGAACCAGGGGTATAATTCGCGTATAAAGTACGAAATACGAGAGACGCCTGTTGCTGCCTTGAAGAAAGATCGGAGCCGCTTAACCCCGATTCCGAGGCCAAGAGCGGGCTGACGGTGCGGTGAGTTTGCGTGTGTGGACTCCGTCCTTTTCGTCCGGGTAAAACGCGTGTCCGTCTAGCGCCCGTTCTACGCCTTCACTGGAGTCGGGATCTCGTTCGGATGCTCATGGGTGACCAGCGCGAGTTTAAGGCTTCAAAATGAGACCCTCATTGTATCCGATCGATACGAGCATACTGTGCGAGACCGAGCCGGAGGTGGGGTACTCGGACCCGGATCGTTGACTAGGTGAAACCGCGCCTTCTAAAATCGCGGGGACTGGACCGAGAAAAGATCGGCAAGCTGCTGAAAGGTCCGCAAGATATGAAGTTGTGATTTACATGGAGTGGACCCCTGGAAAAAGTATCGGATATGGCGCCCAGAGGGTCGAGGTTGATAGATTGGGAGCGTAGATGCTTTGGCATGCTCAATAGTATGATATGATACAAGATAGTACAATTGGAGTGGCGATCTAATCGGATATGTGAAAAGGCATAAAGTACAAACAGGAAGAGGGAGACCACTTCATTCTGTCCCTCGCCCTGGTAAATAATAACCAAACGCCACGCTATGCACCCAAAATAGGCCAGTCTCTCGGACATGAAGCCCGAGTGCGACAATCTGCCGTCTTCCTCAAAGAGATTATGTCCAATATCATAGAACTTGGTTCGGAGGCGGCCGAGTCGAGTCAAGCCAAGTCAAGTTAAGTCGATTCGAGCATATCACGTATGCTTGTCGAGGAACTCCTTGGCCTCGTTGATTTTGGTGGCCAAGTACGGGCTGCCACCACGATCGGGGTGGTTGAGCAACATGAGCTGACGGTGCTTCTTCCGCACCTTATCCTTGTTCAGGGTACGCTCACTGCGAACATGGTTAAGTTAGTGCCCAGGTCAAGGATGTGGATATTGAAGCCGAGGTACATACGGAAGTTCGAGGATGAGGGAGGCTTCACGGCGGTTCATGCGGGGCTCGAATCCTCTAAATAGAATGTCAATGATAATGTCATACAGATCCTGATATCACACGTACCCCTTGTAGAAAGCCTTTCCGGCGGCGTTGACGCCTCCCTTCGAGCGGCGATAGGCGACCAGGCCAGCGCGACCCTGTGAAACAATCAGTTCAGGTACTTACCCGACAATATCAATCAGTCAACTTACCAGGAAGGCAGCCACGCCAACACCGAGACCAACAGTAAGAACGGAAGCCATGGGGAAAAGATAGGATGAACGACGAGAGGGCGATGAATCTCGGGCAGTTCGAATCGAAAGGGTCGCGGGATAAAAGTCAGCGCGCGAGTCCCGATTGGGTTTAGCGGCACTCCTCCACGCCGCCCGAAGCTTCAAAAAAAAAACTTCTTGCGACACAGTAACAACCACACATCAGTAACCATGCGGTACGTTCACATCAAATTTCTCATCTCAACACATCAGCTAACTCTCTGCTCTCCAGTGTGGAAACCTGTCACTTCTGCTCCCGCCCCGCCTTCCCGGGGAAGGGTATCACATTCGTCCGCAATGACGCCCGCCAATTCCGATTCTGTCGGTCCAAGTGCCACAAGAACTTCAAGATGAAGCGTCAGCCCCGCAAGTTGAAGTGGACCAAGAGCCACCGTGCCGCCCGTGGCAAGGAGATGATCGTCGACTCATCCCTGGTGCTCTCCCAGTTCGCCAAGAAGCGCAACGTCCCCGTCAAGTACGACCGCAACCTGGTGGCCGCCACCGTCACCGCCATGCAGCGCGTCGAGGAGATCCGTCAACGCCGCGAGCGTGTCTTCACCAAGCGTCGTCTGGCCGGCAAGTTGGCTCGCGACCGCCAGCGCGAGGCCGACCGCAAGGTTGTCGCCGAGGGCGAGCACCTTATCCGCAAGGAGCTGCGCGACCGCGAGGAGGGTGTGCCCATGGTGGCCGAGCAGAGCAAGGCCGCCAACCGGGTGCACGGTGCGGATCTGCTGGAGCAGCAGAGGAAGAAGAAGAAGCTGTTGGTCGATGGTGGAGTGCAGGACGAGATGCAACTCGACTAAAGGCATGGGCTTTGATCTGGGACTTTTTTCTTATGTTTCGACCGCTATTTCGACGATACGATCCTGGAGTTGGGCTTGCATTTCATTCAATCATGGTGTTTTCTTCCTCAAAAGCAATCGATATCACCGGCTCTACGTCTTACATCCGACGGGCTACCAGTGAAGAATATTACACGCAATCTTTTCATTCATCAATATTCATCTCGGTGCCACTCAGAAGTTTGGGGGCATTTGGGCGATTTGAAGTGAATCTATCGATTAGAAAGAATCTAAATATTTTTCTGCACAAGCATGTTCCATGTATAAACTCCTTTCTGCAATCTTATCCTTCACCTCTTGGCTTGTTCAGTCGTCTTTGCTAAGGAGTACCTGAGAATGAAGCATCGAGACTTGACCGATCGTAGTAGTATCTGTATTAATTATTTCATTAATTCCAGGAAAAGGCAAGCACGATGTCCTTTGAGTCAATGTGAAATTGGTTCTAGGCCCTGGCACCAGACCGACGTAAAATACCCCGGCCTATTCAACAGGAGCAAAATGCAGCCACGTCTAATTCCTTAATGGAGAAAGACCTGTGCATACAACTGATCGGCTCATCACATACGAATGACAAAACTTTCTAAAATACAGATTAAGATCAAGATATGTGTGAGAAGACCTTTCAACCATTGTAAAGATTTCGACTGGTCCAGTCCCGTCAGCACGCAGACAACAAAGAACCCCTCTCAAGCGGCTGAAACCGGCTCAGCGGGTTCCAAGGTTCCTTTGAAGGTTGTTTCTGGACCTGCATATGGTCTCAGCCATACTTTGGCCGGAAAGATGCTGAAGAAGTATTGGTGCTGAATAGAGTCTCCACAATGGGGAAGCGAAAGAAAGAAAAGAAAAGAAAATGGAAAACTAACAAGCCATACAACGCAAGACATCTATAAACTTTTACGAAGAAACAAATTTAGTTTCATGGGTTTATTCATAGCGTGCCCCGTTCGAGGATGTGAGTACACACGGTGAGGGACTGCCAAATGGCAAGAAGCATGGATGAGAGTGGATGGGAAGAACACGGGAGATGAGGTTTGGAGACAGATAGGTGTATATGTGCGAGCATGAGGCGAACACAAAAGAAAGAGAAGCAGACGAGCTCAAGAGGTATGGGATATGAAGGGTGAATATGCGCCGGTCAATCAAGTAAGGCCATTTATGGGGGTTTCCAGGAACAAAAAGAAAACAAACACTAGCACGGGTGAATAGGCAACAAAGAAAAAACCAAGAAAAAGAATGAAAGGGCCAAAGAGACATGATACATGGAATTCCACCGGAGCATTGGAGGAATCCCGAAATTCTTTAGACACACTGTTTTGCGAAGAGTAGACCGGTTGTATCCCATGTCATGACAATTTCAGGTCCCGACTAGGTTCAAGGTCTATTCCTTCATTATGCAGTGCGCATGTATAGGTAAACGTGTAAACAAGAAGTTGCCCAAGACAAAAACGCTCAAGCTCGTACATTTCGTCGTGAAGAAGTCGTCGCGCGGCGCAAAGCCGCAACGGCGGCCGGCTCTGAGCTGGCGAGAATTATTATTCCTCCATGCGGCCGAAGACACCGTCGTCATCGTCGTCGGTGGGAGATGTGCGGCTGCCAAAGTCCACATCGGCGTTGCGACGTTGGCGGGTCTCCTGAGCTGTGGCTTGGCCGCCTCGTGCTCCGCGTAGATCTGACACCTTGTAAGATTGCGACGGGTTGAGAGAGGCGGAGAGGAAGAGTTCGGCGTTGGATTCGCGGCGAAGGGCCTCGCTCATCGCGCTAGGTTGTGCCAGGCCAGAGCTTTGGTGGCTGCTCGAATCCAAGTAGCGAGCCGGCAATGGAGGTACAGGTGGTACATCGGGAGTGTTAGCCACGGGGTTGGTCCGAGGAGTACCAAAGTTGCACAGTCCGATGGCAGCGGCTAAGTCAGCCTCATCATCCTCGTGCAGCCGTGTATCCGCGGTGGAGGGACGGGTATCGACGCTCGACTTGCGGAAGTGGGAGAAGGCCGGGGAGTGGAGAGGAGCGCTCTCGTTGTAGGAGCTAGAGGGAATCGACTGGTAGGATCGGGAAAAGGCCGAGGCGTTGCTGATGCTCGGGCGCTTCGTCCAGTTGGCCGGCATGCCGGACATCTCAAAGTCGTCGTCTTCTTCCTCGTCCAGCGGGGGCGGCGTCGTCTCGGCCGAGCTGATGCCATCACGGACTTCTGACAAGGCGCCAGGAGAGCCAGAGGAGAGTTCCGAGTCGGCCTCGGGGGACTCTTCGGGCTCCTCGTCAATGTTCATGTTCACCAGCACGGAGGCCGCTTCGAGCAGCTGGACCTGCTGGTGCTTGGAGATGAGAAGTTTCGAGGTAATGTTCCAGGCTGGGTCATGTTCCCACCTAAGCGACCACAAAAAAAAGGTCAACCGGATGCCACCAGAAAATTCAAGGGGGTGATCAGGGGGGAATGACGGAGGGGGAGTTGGATGGACCACGAAGGCGACCTGTACAGAGCCGACATGGCGCATCTTCTCCGATCGAGCGGGAGAGGACGGGCGCCAGGGGGAAATACACACATATGCTTGGACAAGCAGCTGCCATGCTTGTACCCTTTCCCACAACGATCACAGCGGAGATCCGCCGAATTGCGTTTTCCGTCGCTCTTCATCAGACCAGCTTCGCTGGCTCGGCGGTTGCGGCCCTTGAGAATGGACTTGCCGTCCGCTTCAGAGTTGCTCGGCGAGGATTTGCGAGGCACAGGCTCCTGGCTGGGGCTGTTGACGCTACGAGACAGGTATGAAGCATAGCCGGACGGACTTCCTACTGAAGCGGATTCCTGTCCCTTGCGGCCCCCAAGGCTGCGGCGGTGCGCGGCCATAGGGAGCGACAAGGACTCTCCGCCCTCCTTCATCGACGCCGCAATCGCGGCCACGGCATTGGCAGTCGAGGTGGTGACACTCTTTCTGCGAGTGACGCGATGATTGGCATTGACGGCACCGAGTGAAATGGAGTGTGCGTGGGAACGCTGGTTGGGGTTGAGGGGACGCGAGAGAGACAATTCCTATAGAGCGGGCCGGGACGGCCACATCATCAGCCTGGGAACCCAGCCAAATGACTCAGGAACCGTAAATGGCGTGTTGACCACATACCTTGAACGAGGCCATGGTGAGAGGGCTTTCTGGCAATCGAATTTTTGAAAGCCTTCAATGAAGCGAGGTACCCTCAATTCCGGGTGGAAGTTGGTGGAATGGCGCGGAGGGTCGAGTGGTATGCGCGGTTAGCGGAGGTCAAAAGAGTCGAGGTACTGAGAATGCAGTAGCGGAGCGAGAGGTGTGAGGCTGGAAGAAGCCAGGAAGAAGGAAGCAAAAAAAAAAAAAGGTTGTGTAGTCTGGTGTGGAAAGATGAACAAAAAAAAAAAAAAAAAAAAGGGGAGAAAGAAGGAGATGTCCGGTATGGCAGTGTGGCCCACCAAAATCGCTCATTGCTTTGCGGGGGCCTTTCCCATTGAGCATGCGGGGGGAGAGGATCCTCGCCTGTAACACCGTGTATCGGGTTTGTGTTTTTTGGTTTTACGGGAGCTATTATTGTCGCAGTGCCCTGCTCATTTCAAATTTCTATTTATTTGCCCTTCATCCTCCTTGAGTGAGCGTCCCAAGGCCTGTGTGCGCGCCGTGCCCGGCGCCCTCCTTGGGATGATGCGATAGCCACGGGCTCCACTTCGCTTCCATTCCGGATCCCATTGATTGTGAACCTGCTCCAGTCCAGTCTGGCTACCCGCAACCACCGATTCCTCTTGTCAAGCGACCTGTCTTCTAAACTGGGAGCGACAAGTAGGCGACTATTCCGGGTTATAGTGGTTCGCCGGCCTAGGGACCGAGGACAGGTTTCAAGGTCACACCTTCCTGGCCCAGGCACCCATGGATAAGGTCAGCGCAATGTCATCAGTGTCCACCGGGGACACGCGGTAAAGACTGGATGCTCTATCATGACTCCCTCTTGGTGTACAGCACCGAGGACACCGAGCAGACCCTCCCAGTGTACATCCGTTGCCTGACGATCACCCGCCCAAGATCACAAGAGGGGATGCCAGTGGAGGGAAACCATTTCCTAACCAGCCAGCAAGCCCAGTGTACCGGGCGCTCAGGTACCTGGATCTCACGTTGATAGGCACCTGAGCGCAATACAGGGCAGTAACAGAGTACCGAGCACCCAAGTACCAGTCAGCCCCCCGATCACCTGCAGGGCATCGACCGGTCTAGGACCTCGTGGTGGATCCAATGACATCAGAGCAATGGAGGGTAAACCTGGATTTGAACCAAGTGGGTAATGGGCACCTGATAGGATAAGTCACCTGATCTTGTGACTCACTCAGGTGACGTCCTGCCTGGAACGGGTCTCCAAGAAACTTTGGTGGTCCAAGATTCAACATCGTAGCCTTCTCCTAGTATTAGTCGGAGGGACATACTCGAGGTTGCCACTCTCACAGCCACCGTGTGCCATGAAAGAGAGGCGCAGGCGTAGGCGCCTTGGGGCAACCCTTCCCGACGATCAGATCTCCTCTCAGTCGCGCCATTCGGCACGCTAACGCGGCGCCGGAGAGGATCATTACTCCGAGAGTCTAAGCTCACGTTCACAGCTGAAATGCGCCTGGGCCGAGTAATTTTGGCCCCCCCCCCCCCTCTCCTTAGTGACCAAAGACATTCTGGTGCATTCCTCCGGCTGCAACACCCCTCGCAGAAACATGGGTTCCTGCAAGTCCTAGCGTGCTCTCGGTCTAGTGTACAGGTACCGCCTCTTCAAGCCAGTCTCTTCTCAGGATAGCTCAATAGCTACCCACCTGACGTCGGTCAATGACATGACAAGAAAAAGCGAAAAGAAAAAAAAAAAAAAGAGTAAATAAACAAGGAATTAGAAAATAAAAATAATATACACAAGTGTTGAAATCGACACTAAATTTAATTATGGGTCTTTAGCTGAATCAATACATGTCTCGCATTGGACACTCCACTATGACATGGTCCGACAAACAGTGCAAATCACTCGACTTTCGCGATAAGAAAATCACACGATGCGCTGCCATACTTGATGATAGGCCAATGGTCCTTGAGACGCTCTGACCCAACTAATCCCGTGTTGATCTTTTTTTTTTTCTTAAATGAATAAGATGGAATAAAATAAACATGAACCATTAATGATTTGTAATTGAAGCCGTCGCCGGATCCGAGCACATCGATTCAGGTGTATCAGCGGTCTTGGCCCCACCATCTCGCCATCTCGGCATTGTGTGCGCGCGAGCTTCGGCATGTAAAGAATCACTGTAACGAGGTCGATGAGATCTTCGAGATTGACATGATCTTTTTAAAGTTGTTTCTGTCTGGCATATTTCCAAAGGGACACTCTGGCATTCGGCCATCCAGGCCAGCATCTACCCTACTCATCCCCGCACTATGGCGAGCTCGAACTCATGGGCCCCTTTTGCCCCGCCTAGGGCGGAAAGCAACCCGAAAAGGTTACAGCCCGACGGGGGGGGAGGATACCAATGGTATGAACACATTGAAAGAGAAGACTGCTACTTGCGCATTCTCTATGAAGCTCGGCTTTGGTTGTGGCAGAGGACAAATCTTAGATGCAGAGGCACTCAGACGCCGGAAGACAAGCGTGCGACATGTTGGAACGTAAAAAGACGAGGCTATGCTCGAGCTGGGCGTTGGTAAGTACAGTATTTTCTCGGTACATCCTAGATTCCTCAGTGGGGACATTTCTATCATTGCCAATGCATCCAGTGTCGTAGCAAGCGATCAGCCCCTCATCCCCGCAATTCACGGGTGCGATTACATATAGCATGAACCATGATCTTCGCATTTGATCATCCAACACCCAGCTTTCTATCCAGGCACACGAATGGACTGTTCTCGGCGGTGCCTCCGCCCAGCAGAATAAGAGCACTTTAACGCTTTTCGTCGCAGCAGACTGCTACTAGATCCCTCGAGCAGCACGAGAGCCTACTTCGCAGTGAAGTTATCTGGGTAATTTCCGGGTCACATGAAAGTCGTGGAACAATCGCCAGTTGTTCGAGATAGCAATCCAGAAGGGCCCTTGAAGACGAGCGTTATCTTCGATGGCAAGTTGCTCAGCACCAAGGGTGACGGTAAACAGGTCACACAGGAGTAGCTTCCTCTGTGTGTGAAGGAGAGAGATCGGACAATTGGCGCCGCTGGGCCAAGATCGCAAGTGTTCAAGCACATTCAAACACATTTGGGAAGGAGGCAAAAGCGCACTCGCATTTTATACGTAGAATATCGGCATCATCCGTACCTGACCGAGCCTATGAAATTAGATCGCAGGTATTTTTAACTCAGAATGGACATTCATCGTTACATCTAATGATCGTAGATATTGGCATCAAGCATCTACAACTCTTTGGAAACACACTGTACACACTCCCTGCCCTTCCTGTCCCCCAAATCGAAACCGCGGGTATTCCACACGTCCCCAAACCACCAGTCGGTCCTTTCCCTCGGCCCCAGTAAACCACTTCACAAGCTCATCCTCCGTCCAATTGCAGCTCGTCACAACGAGGAATCCACCCCGTCTCAACAACCGCCTCGCAATATCAGGATACCGCTCACAAACCCTCGTCTCCTTCGCATCATCCGCCAAGGAGATGGCATCGAAAGTCCCCTTATCAAGCACAATATCAAATCCGCCCTGCTGGTAAGGGAACCAATCCAATGCCTCACCAGTGACCTCAACAGCATCGCCAGATGGGGAAAGACAAGCCTTTGAACCAAGGACATCCCACTCTTCAAACCGAATAGGTAAAGCCTCACCCGGCGCCTTATGCCCAGCTTCATATCCATCTGTATTCTCATCGTCATCCTCTTCCTCACTATCCTCCTCGGAATCAGTACGATAAGCAGAATGTCCCCTCGAGCGCTGCAACTCCCTCGCCAATTCAATACTCTGCGCAGAATAATCCACTCCAACCATCTCGCCCGTAAATCCGCCTCGCTTGCGTAACAGGGCTAACATGCTCCCGTTGCCCGTTCCCAAGTCCAGGATCTGAGGTTGCGCTGCGCCATTGCGGGTATTGCGCGGAGACAAAGGGAAGGATTTGCGGGTGAGGAAGTGGAGAACTTTTTGAGGCGCGTTGTGTTCGGAAAACCAGGATGTGCCGGGGTCGTCTTCGTCGTTGACGTCCGAGTCGGAGTCTGCGTCGGCCTCGTCTTCGGGCTTGGTTGAGTCTGTGGGGTTGGAGATGTGGGCCAAGGTGCGGGCGTAATATGTTTCCCAGCTATATAAATAGGTTAATTTTGACTTCAAATCATGCATTAGGAATTCGAAAGTGTAAAGTTGGTGCTGAGGAATTGTTTTTCTGGGTGCTTTGCTTGTATGTGCCCCGCGGCGAGAGGGGTAACGTGGGGGGAAAGTCGGATGGTGAGAGTGAAGAGGCTCCCGCGTCAGAGACATCCACGGTTACGTACTAGTCTTTGGTGCCGAGCTCACTGGGTGAGAGGTAGGCTGGTTGATTTTCTTCTGCCATTGTGGTGGTGTGTTGGGGTCGTTGGTTGCGCGAGAAAATTTTGGGATTGCGGAGATAGATGCTTATCAGCTATCAGCTGGGACAACTGCGAATCCGAGTATACGGACACTTTGAGACACTCTCTATCATTACTTTTTAATACATTCTAAGTATTTATCAGGGAATAAGTCACGCTCGAAGCTGTCCATTTCTATTCAACTGCGCACAGGGGGTATTTGTTGTTCATTAATCCGCCCATCCAGTATACCGTTCGGTCAATGAATGGACCGATGAACAAAAGACAGGAAACAAGAGGTAATGAAGACTTGTCTCAAGGACAAGCTAGAAGATAGGAAAATGTAGCGAAAGTTGCAACGTGGTGGCCAGCCAATGCAAAGGGCTAAGGTCTTGGCCCAGTATCCGGTTTCCCGCAATAATATTACATTTACCGGGCTCCCAACAAATGGCAGAGAGTCTTTGGGATGCCCTAGTATGAAAAGGGGGGGAAAAAAAAGGTTCAAGGTCATTTTCACACCCGGTGACGCCGGAAATGAGGATGAGTCAAGGGAATTCAAGTGATGAAAGCCAGCAAGTGGTCAAATCACCAGGAGCGTGGGCGAGAATTGAAGATGCAAGTAGAAGGCGATGAACGACAGCAAAGCCTGCTTTGGTCATAAGATCATCAGCCCAGTCAAAAGGGGTATGCGACTGGAGGAAAAGAATGAAAAAGATCGGGAAAGAAGGCCGGTTAGAAGGGAATATTCCTCAAAGATCGGAATCTAGACATGCAAAATGTCGGGTCGTGATATCGTCACATGCCTGCTTCGAGTGGTCACGAAGGTGAAGGCGGTGGAATTATAGGAACTCATCGATGTTCCTCATAATGAGTCGCTCGCCTCCAATGGGAGGCGAGCGAGGGTCTGCTGTCGCTTGTGCATACTGTACCGGGTTGCAGGCCGGTCCATCCTCCGCAACGGTGTCGATGGTACGAGGGGGCGGTCGCACAGGGGGGGCCAAGAACCCAGTGGTTCTGGGAGAAAACATGCCCCCGCATGCAGGATCTGGGATGTCGCGAACAAACACACTAGTCTGCACGAGAGGGTCGCAGCTGCTGACGCTACGCGGCAAACCTCGGCGTCGCCCAAATGCGGGCTCGATGGATTGGAATTTCGTCCGAAACGGCAGGGGACGCGGAGACAGACTGCGTTTGGGTGATCGATTCCCGTTGTCACTAGTCCGGGGACGACTGTTGGAGGCCGGGAGGTCGAGGCATCCCATTGACGGTGCTTGCACCAGACCACGGAAGAGCGGCCGGTTCGAGTCTTCTGTCTCTGCTCGTGGGACCTGAGGCTCAGAGCTTCTCCGACCGGTCTGGACAAACCACTCACGAGGAGCAGGGCGCGAGGGGGAGCCTCGTAGGAGCCGGTTACGGAAGTCTGTGAGCTGATAGATAAGGCTCATGTTCGGGCTCACCCACTGGCTGCGTTCCTTGACTGCCCCATACATGGAGTTGAAATCCATGTTCCGGTTTTTATACAGACCGTACGCAATAACCAATGACGCCGAACGACTGGCGCCCAACTGACAGTGTACAAGCACCTTCTGGCCCTCTGAAATTCGCTCATCGATAAGCTCACATAGCGGCAACAGATCGTCAAGGATTTCGGAGTTGTGATCCCACCCGACGTGGACGTACTCTGGTGTTGAACCGAAGTCAGGCGTAGCAGCCGATGGTGTCGTTACTCCAGAGTCGGAGGGCTGGAATTCGAATGCGGATTTGAATGAGATCTCAGAGACAGCAGTCTGAGGATCTCCGCCAGAGAGACGCTTCGAGGCGCGGGAGGCATTGCGCCAAGTACTCATGACGGTGTCGTTTCGCTCTTTCTGCTCAGTGTCGAACGGGTTCTTCACCTCCTTAGCGACATTCACAATTACATCAAATTTGCTAGCTTCCTCCGCGGTCGGTTCAAGATACAGGAACACGCCCGTGTCGTATATCCTGATAGGTCCATCTGGATAGCCACGCGAAGCTTTACGCGTAGACTCTCGTGAATCGAGGTGATCATCTTCTTCCTCGAGTCCGGGCAGGACGCGCGTTGAGAATGCAGATCCACCGTCTGGGACAGGCGTAAGAGGCGAAGCAGTACCCTCAGAAGATGCACCTGACAACGGAAGCGTACCGTGGTGTGTCATGGGCTGTGGCAGCTGCATACCACCAACAGGAGCAAAGCCTGGCGAGGTAATAGAAGCAAGAGACGGCGAGGATTCTGCATGTCGTAAGGACTGTCGTCCAAGCGGTGTCTGGGGAACTAATTCCGATATGTTGCTAGAGAAAGACTTGTCGAATGCAGGTGTCCGGATGGTGAGATTCGCAGGACGCCGTCTGCCACTATTGCTCTTCTGGGGGATTTGGAGAGGAGAAGGTGGGGCTAGAAGATGGTGTCTGGAGGATGTCTCCACCACCGAGGCTGTGGCAATGGGAGGTCGGGACTGTGACGGCGGCGGCATTCGCAAGGACAGGTTCTTCAGGTTCCGCTCCCGACGACCTGGCGAGACCGGACGTTCCTTGTTGGGGGCAGGCGATAGTCTGGAACTCTCCACTGGCATCATGGCGTGCGGCGGAATCTCCATGGGACGAGTGGGAGGGATAAATTTAGCGTAAGATAAAGGCATAGCCGACGGTGATTCTGGAGAGGAGCTTGGAGAGATATCCCCGGTTGATGGGGAATCAAATGGGGATATCGTGGTGGTGGGAGATGATTCGGTCGAGGCCGAGGTCGCGGACGACACGCTTTCGCGGTGGGGAGAAGGAAGGAGGTGTCGCGAGGTGTTGACGGGAATATGTGCCGGAACCTGGAGAGGGTACTGATTTTCGTCTTGCTTGTAGGGGGACAGGCCACCATAGACGGACATGAACGACGGGAAAGAGTCCGGAAAGGACGGTGGGCTAGTTTGTACCGGCATGGTTTGGAGGCTTGAAGACGGGCGCGTGTAAAAGGCAAAACCTCCCTTCCAAACCCGCCTTTGCTTTCTCTCAAGTATCAAGTAACCACGGGGATTCGAGGGGCATTCAGATGTGGTGTTTGCTACCTGCGCGAAGGGTTCTTCAAGGGACGGTTAGTGACGTTGTTCGGGGGATGAATCGAGGGTGGCGGGCGCGCTGCAAGGGACAAGCGATAATCGACGACTATGCAAAACAGACTCCGCTGTTTCAAAGGTTCCGTATGCACGAGTCACGCAGAATCGTGGTGAAGTGAAAGGAAGAGGCGCGCTCGATATTGGGGTTGGTGCCTCACATACCAAATCATAAGCCACCGGGTAGATCAGTGACACCTCGCAACGTCAGGTAATATCTAGTGCCGATTTGATTATATAGTCCAGAGCATTGGATGGTAGAGCGATTTAAGAATGATGTATAACCGGAGAATAAGAATTGAAGGTCGAAGGTCGAAGGCTAAAAGTTGAGAGATGGAAGTGTGAAAGGGTCTCTAGGTCGAAAGGATAGGACTGTGGCGGGGGCCTAGGGGCCTAGGTCGTTCCTCCGGGGAACGAGAATGCAAAGGAGAGATAGCAGAAACAATGCCCAGGAGAGATGGAAGGCCAAAGGGGGAGAGAGAGGAAACACAAAAAAAAAGGTGCCGGCTATAGGGAGGGGGAAAAAAGCAGGACCCTTACTGTTTTTATTTAGGTGTACAACCCAAACCCAACTCTGATACATGTTAGAGATCTGTTGCGGGCCCGTAATTTGGGCAGTGGAGGCGGCGGCCGGAGGACGCCAATGGACGCCCGCAGATCAAGGGCTCGGGGGCTCGGGGGCTTCACAGCTGCCCGTGCCAATGACGGTTGGCCTCTCTAATTTTAGCCGCCCGGCGTCATGAAGGTGCTGCGTCGGCGCCAAATGCACCACCGTGAGAGGCCACCGGTGTGTGTTCTGCGTGTCCAGATTGCGTTTGTACGGTACTCGATCCTTAGTCTCTACTTCGACTTCTAGTCAAAATGTCTAGGCCTGGAATGGTGCGATGGCTCGGATTTCTCGAACAGTACCGGGATCCACAGTCCCACAATACGCTGAGCCTTGGGGATGCCGCGTTCGCACATGCTTTGGCCTGTTCTTCACTAGTCCCTAGGGAGCACTCGGTCATTGGATGCCCTGGCACCTGGAGATCCGTCTCTCTGTACGACATGGTAATCCGGTATGGTGGCAAGTCCAGAAACTCCCAGGGACTGAGAAATTCGACGGTATGGTGTGGAGATATGCAATTCCTCTGTACTTTCTGTTCCCTATTCCCTACTTCCTACTTCCTCGATACAAAAAAATTTCCCCCTTCAGCCCTGTCCGACCCGTGTCTGTGCACGGTTGTCATGAGCAGGGGTTGTTGATGGCTATGGCGTACGGCACTGTGTACTTGCATTCAGCGCATATGCTACGAGCAGAGCCCCCTAAGGAAATTCCCTCGGAGTGACAGTACACAGGGTAAACACGGGACACGTCGGGTGAACGGTGGGCTGGCTGATCCATGGAAATCTTCGACCAGCACCTCACAGTTCCGTGTTAATTCATCGAGTCTCAGAGTGGAGTAAGAGAGGGGCACGAATTCTGCCATTCTGAAACCCCGGAGCCTAGTGGATCTGGCGTATGCATTCTGAAACACGCCAGACTGACGCTAGCGAAGCCCTCAGTGGCCCTTGGCGCACGTCGTAGCCTATCGTATTTCTTCTCGTCGATTGTTGCTTCTTTCAGATTCACTTCGTGTTAAGACATCTTGATGACTTGAACGGATTAGCCTCAATGTGAGATCACCGCATCACTCATATTTGACTTGACACTTCCCAAGAGCCTCAATTCTTGGAATGAAGAAGAAATATTCACGATCTTGCCCGTTTTAAAATGATCGATCCGGTTTTCCCACGTGGACGCGGTGACCACCCTGAAACTCGTACGCTCGAGTGGAGAGACAGGGGACGGGGAGAGATGGGGTTCTCGTATGTCCAGGACTTCTAGCCAAGACTATAATCGAAGCTGTTTTGTGGAATGATCTGCATAAGCACCAACCACCCCGACCACCAACCACCAACCACCTCGGTGCTCTCGTGTCCCCTAGCCCTCTGAATGGGGTACGTACTATAGTTGCAATGCAGTACAGGTTCGTCTCAGCACGTTGCAGATTGATGACATCCCCCTCTCACATTTCTAAGCGATTCAAGAAATGAACAGGTTTCTATTTTTGTCCTTGAACGGCCTGTCCGAGCGTGGCTTACGTTGATCGGTGTTTCAACTATGTTTCGGGCCCGTTTGCCACACCCAGGAGCTCGCTTGGAAGCATTCCCGTTGGTAGACCCACTGCCCCCGGCCGCGTTAGATCAAGTGTCGTGATTTCGGTTCACCCGCCACTCATGGCCCTTGCTGTCAATATCAGACGCCAAAGCCAATCGACGTATGTGTATCATATATACTGTTTTCGGCTATGGCTGGTCTGGGGCGCCGATTAAAAGCTCAATATAGTCTAGGTGCAACACTTCATATCGCTTGGTCGGATCCACCTGATGCTGGGGTTGCACATGGCGCTTCTTCATCACGCGCCTCCTTGCTGCTTCAGTTACAGAATGAAGGTGGACAATGTCCACTTTTTCTGCAGGGCTATTGAGCAAACTATGACAGAGGTATGCTATCAGCCCAGAAGTAGCAACTACTCCTTCCATGCATGTATAGCCCTACCCATAATTATATACCAAACATTGGGTTGAAGAGCGTGCTTCCATGGATGGGGCCAAGCCCTCGGGACTTCCGAGAAAAGAAAAGTAAGAAGTGAAGGAGAATTCGGAAAAAGCCTCCAGATGTCCCCCGGTGAAGCTGGACACCAAAATACCATATCTCGGGTTTTCGGCAGTGGGCTCCTTCTATTTATGAAGTACCTCTAGAGAACTCCCCGGAAAACCCTCTGGTGGCTCCTAGACAATATCCGTCCAGCCGTTTACCCCGTCAAGTGTCGAAGATATGCATGAGACCACGGTATTTTAGGTCGCTTAACAATCCGGGCATGTCGTTCGAGCTTCCCTTAGAGCTGTAATGCAAGATACTCGCATCCCATAGCACAGGAAAACAAGCATGAACCACGTGGAAAATCAATTCACAGTGCAAGATCGGACGAGACGGCATTCTTCCGGTCTTGAACATGACCTAAAATTTTGATTTATCCACTTACTGGGAGACTGCCGAGTACTGGTGGACAACAGTGGAATGGCTCGGTTGAAGATCCACGGTTCTTGATATTGCCGTACCAAGGTTTCTTGCCTTTGTTTGTTGCTACGGATAGGAAGAAGTCCGACACGAGGCATATTGAGATGTCTATGGAAAGAAACAATGGAAAGCAAGGCGGGCTTGAGGCTCTTCTGGAATTTCCGCGAATTTTGATTGGGAAAAGGCGTTTGAGACTTCCATCGATATAGATCGAACCTTATGGATTTACGAGCATATTACCCTACACACGCCCTATTTGTGCACTGCGCATTGCAAATTGCACTGGGTCGGAAGACGAGTCTGTTTTAACAAAATGCAGCAGGCAGTTGATCCTAATACCACTGGGCCTACACCCGTTCTAGTGGTGTAAAGCGAACGCTGGGACGGGATGGGGACCTCGTCCACATCTGAATTTTCCCAGCCACACGCCCAGCCCACAATTGGCACTATTCTAGTTTTTTCTTTGTCATGCCTGCTCGATAGGTCAGACATGTGGAAAGTGTCAGAATGGTTACAGTGATCACACTCGTGGGGTTTGTTTGACGTGGGTGATGCAAGATGCATATGTCCAAGTAGCTTCCCCAGAAACACTGAATCGGCGGTGATCAATCACATCAAGTCAGGTTCACACAGCAGCCAAACGCGAATCTTAGGCCCTAGACGTTCTCCCAGCCCAGGGCAAAAGGCCAAACCAGTCAAACCCGGATTCAAATACGTCTCTTCACGTCAGAAGCTGTAGCCCCACCGCATCCAGTGGTGAAACGCCTACTGTGCCCCCAAAACCAGGCGCTCCCTATTGCGATTCCGTCGATCCGTTCCAAGCTTCTCTTCCCCCAGCCTCAGCTCTTTTGATCTTGCGAGAGTTCGCTCAATGCCGTACCACCTTCGCCGCGCCCTAATGTGAGAAGCATGCCATCGAGCGTGGCATACTCTGAAACGCGAGCCTTGCCGGATCATGGTCGCTCCCTGAACGGATCTTATCGACTCGGTGCCGACAGAGTCGACATGGACGACGGGCGCCCGAAAAATGACGATATATTTCTGAACATCGCAAGGTCTGATTCAGGCCGACGCGACTCTCTGGGCCGCTCAGACTTTAGACGGGTGAGTACCGATTTCCCTCTGCGTCATGGTCGCTGGCCGTGTTGACCATGGTACCCACCAAAACCCTTGGTCTCGATAGCTGACAAGATGTAAACAGTCGCGACTAGGATATTCTGGCCAGAGTTTACGGTCGCCGATATCCGATATCGATAAAGAGCAACCCCCTTCACCCGATCAGCGCTTCAGCAATGTCGACCACCCCTTGCTGTCCCAAAATGGCACTCCTACCCTCCCGTACAGCTCGAACAGCCATACCTCATCGGCCTCGGCCCACCCTCTTGAGGATCCGAACCGTTTTCGCTATTCCAGTCTGACTACCGGTGCGCGATCAACAATTGGCGGCCCTCGCAGCCGGCTGAGTCGTACAAGTCCCGAGACCTCTCCGCGATCACCTCAAGTCAACGGGGAGAGACGCGCTTCTGTTCAGGAACCTCAACACCGTCTTCATCGGCGGTCTACCTTGTCCACTGTTCGAAGCAGCCGCGAGCCCTCAGCCTCCGAGACGACTGAAAGAGTTCTGGCTGACGCTGAAAGAGCGCGAGTCGACGGGACCGAATCCACATTGTCGACGACCGCACCTTCCACCGTATGGGACGAGCTGGACGATTTGAAGTCCCGAATTCGCAAGCTGGAGCTTACTGGAAAACTACCTCCATCATCTCAAGCCGCTATATCAGGCGCAAGCCAAGAAAGACCACGGACTGCTGCCACTACGGCTACTGCAATATCTACGTCGCCTAGACACTACCGCAAAGCGAGCAGTCCATCCGCGGACGCCGAAAATGCGGCCCAAAACCCGGTTCACCCGCTTCTACAATCGGCATTGGCCAAGGCCAAGACTGTCTTGATCAGTGAAGTGTACATGGCACTGGAAGCGACGATCCAAGATGCTCTGAATCTCTCGACCGTGTTGGGCGTCAGTACAGCACCATCAGGCTCAGTGTCTGTAGTGAATGGAGGATATAGCGCCTCTGAAAGGCATGCCCGACGTAAAGCGGATAGTGTATGTCGCGGCCTGACCGAACTTTGTTTGGCCTTGACGGATGAGCAACTGAAGAGAAATCGGCCCTCATCTAGCCATGGTGGAGGCGCTCAGTCTCAGCGATCGAATGGCGAGAACGGTTCAATAACACCCACACATGCCTACCAGCGAGCTTCTAGTTACGAGCCCGAAGGGGTCGAACGACCTGAACGGCGCCAAAGTATAAACAGCCGCCTACCTAGTCGCCTTGACGCGCGAAGGGCCTCCCTCGTCAGCCATAGCCCAGGCACCCCAGCGACAGATAGCAAGCCGACCCCATCATCACCTGGAGGTCCTCCACCGAGCCGACTTCACCGTATTTCGGCGTCTCTTCGCAGTCGTCGGCCTCCGACTGATGAGGAAAATGGAGAGGCAGTGACTCCTCTTAACCGTTCATTTTCAAGGACCATGACTGAGATTGGCACACCGAGCCCTGCGCCGAGCGTGTCTCCCCAACAACGGTTCTCCCGAGCTCACTCAGTTTCTCGATCAATGTCTATCGCGGGGCCTCCGAATCAAGAGCAAGGGCTGGGCATCTCTCCGCGCTCGGCACACTTCCAACAACCGTCGACACCATCTCAGGCACCTTCATCACTGCCTCGAACACCTTCCACATTGTCCCAAACTGGAATTCCATTCCGCCGCAGCTATGCGACCCCCGCTGTGTATTCCCCTGCGACTTCTCGCTCCAACATCCAGGCTGGATCCCGGCGGTATGGTCTTTCGCCTGCCACCGGAGCCTCTGGAGTCGAAGACAGCCCCCGATCTCCTCAGCTTGAACCCTTGCAAACCCGCATCAGCGTACCCTCTAGCAAGACGGTCACAAGCTATACTCCCATCCAACAACCACGCCTCCGTACCAATAGCCTGGGAGCTCGGAAATTCGGCCTGAGACGCCGTTCCGCAGTCATGACCGATGACAACACCAATATGGACGATAGCATCGACTAGCCTATTATGATATTCTGCATCCACTCAGCCACCATCGTGTATGCCTATCGACCAAACCCCCCGGTAACGCCCTTTTTGAATTCTACGCAGCGACGTTGCATCTGATTATGTTCTCCGGTGATTTCCAACCTCCGACTGGCGTTTCTTTCCCACAATTTAGACGCTTTTTCCTGTTTCTGTAATGCATACCTGTTGGTCTGGAGTCCGTTATTGCATTGCCCAGTCCACACGAGGCACCTTCGACGTTGATGCACTGTGACGAATTTCCTCTGTTGAAAGAATCCACATACTGTCAATGAGACATGGACACCAAAGTCCCTTTTCCTTATCTCATTTGTCATGCCACCTCTTGTCCAATTCATTTCCTTGAGATTCTTCCGGGCATGAACGTCCAGAGTCTATCGACTCCTGTACAAACATAACCATCACCGGCGCCCGTACCCTGACTTTCTTCTTTTCGCTTGTACATTGCCTTTCTGGTACATCTCTTGTTGGCCAACACGTCTCACATGCTTAGTGGCTTTTGTCTTGACTCGGGGCGTGCATTCGCATTTACACGTCACAAACTTCTCTAACGAATGACTAAGACTTTCATACTACAGTTTTCATAGAATAAGCCTTCTTATCTTTGACTTACGTACCTTGATCTACCGTATAGCCTACTTCAACTCCCGCTTTCGTATCGCTAGGCAACCCCATGCCTGTGCCACAAAAAAGTGATTTCCCGCGGGACCAAGAATGTGTCTTGGTGCCGTATGTCCCGCCTCGTCGCTGCAGGTGAAGTCTCCCACTGAGTCTAATGAATTGCATCATGTGTGGAATCGAGTCAAGCTTACACTCTACGAAGACCCCCCAGCCACAGCCAGACTCCTCGTATTCTTACCTCGACGGAACCGATTTGGCCCCTTTTCTCATGTAGAACCATTCGCCTGTCATAGAGTTCGAGACTGTTTAGTTGCCTGGTTCAGGTACGACGCCATGAGGTAGCCGATGAAAGGAGATGTGAGGAGATATATTTGAAAATAGAGATTGCTTTTTGAGATGCCGTTGAAAAACTGCTAAACTTGAGAAAAACGAAGAGATCCATATGCTTCTGAATCAGAAGACCGCTTTATTTCAGGAGCACTTGAGTAAAACTGACGCTATTACTGAACCATCCTAGACGGTTGACATGATACCTATAAATATTTCAATATTGTCAATCGGTATTTGGCTTATTTTGTCTATGGTCTCGTCCTATTATGAAAAGTTGCTTCATAAAGTACAGAAATGCCTATTATTGAGGCTTATCGTTCTATAGTACAACCGTGATGGGAAAGCTTAGTCATCAAAATGTTCAGGTGTCAAGGCCAACATCGTTGACTGTTTGCAGAAGATTGAGCCGCATTCCTCATTTGCGCTTGGCTAGAAACATCACAAGAAATACCTTTCTCGATGACCTATTCAGATGCCGAAAGCATAAACGGAAACTCAGAACGGGAATTTAAATCATATTAGAGAAAGTGTTGCAGCAAGATTTGTCTCATGTCGTTCACGCTTCATGAGCCCTGTGTCTACAGCCAGGGTTGGATCTACCCTTCAAGCCTTCAATCGCCATGCTTCAAAGTTACAGAATCCTGCAAATAGCCGCTGGTGCTGCTTGCATATATCTTCTCCTCTCTTCCTTCTCGTTCGATTTTAGAGCTACCGAATGGCGTCAGAATATAAATCACCTTTCTCACAATGGAATTAATGACAAGGATCTGGCTCACATCCAGAATGAAACTCTCGGAGTACGTCCTGAAATATTTTGCTTGGGGCACCATGGGCACTCAAAAGTCTGACATCTACAGTTTGAACATATCTATGCTATTGGCATGAAAGAGCGAACCGACAAGCGTGACTTCCTGGATGTCGCAGCCTCAGTCACGGGCTTCAGAGTGGAGTGGCTCGAAGGAGTCAGGCCAGATGAGTTGAAGCAGAAGGCAATGCCTAATGTCAGTATTTTTCGCTTTCAAGGAACCCGAAAGCTCACACAAAATGCAGGGGTTCACTATCTCAGCCACTAAGCCCGGAATCGCTGCGTGTTGGCGCGCACACATGAATGCATTGGTCAAGTTAGAGCCATTCTTTCCAGATCTATATCTACCTTTACTGAGCAGAAACTAATATTGAGCCCATCCAGGATCGTCGAGAATTCCTACTCGAGTGCCTTGATTTTCGAAGACGATGCCGACTGGGATGTGAATATCAAGTCGCAGCTACACGAATTCGCCCGTGGATTACATTCCTTACAAGGAAATGAGAAGTTCTCCCCAGAACACCCCTATGGAACTGACTGGGATGTCCTCTGGATTGGAGGATGTGGTTCAGCCCCGAAAAACAACGAGACTCAGTTCTACGCCATTCCCAACGACCCTACACTCCCAAGTCACCGACACCGAGCTTGGGACCTCGGCGGGCCTCTCGATAGCTGGACAGAACAGTTCCCGGAAGACTCAACACGGTTTGCATTCCGCGCAGAGGCGGCTTGCTGCTTATATGGTTATGCTGTGTCCAACAGAGGCGCGAGGAAGATTCTGGCCGCTCTTTCTATCGATCACCTGGAAGAACCGGTTGACAATGCTATGAGTAAACTGTGCGGAGGTCTCGCTGGACGTCGACAAATTGACTGCTTTGCTACTTTCCCCCAACTCGTTGGAACATACAGGAAAGCGGGCCCGGCTTCTAAAGACTCGGAAATCGAGAGCTATGATGAGAACGAGTTCCATGAGGAGGCATCCAACTACGTGATGTATAGTACCCGACGCAATATTCATCGCTTGGTTGCGGGTGAAGAGACTGTCTATGCACAGTGGGACGATGTTCCATGGGCGCACGCACAAATTAACCCCAAGGACCTGATCTATCCTCAAGGATTTCTGGTCAATTGAGTCCAACGCTAATTGCAAAGAATTATCAAAACAACTGGTTACATGGCGAGCTCGATATTATTGTACTCGATGATGCCTCACTTTCTATCAAATCCTAAATAGATCACTTCATCAATTTCCAGATCATTTATGCTATGAGTCAGGGTCATTTCAAATCAATTGGCGAGATTGCAAAATGCTATTTAACTGTGTAGTTACCGATGCGGGGTTAAATGTTAGATCGCCCATCCGATCTATTCACGTCCACAAGGATAGTGACAGATGTATAGGCAAACTGCGCATCTTGCTTCATTGGCGATAGGTGCAGAAGCGACTGGGTTGTGGGAATGCACAAACGCGTACGCAACGATGTGAGAGCTCTTTGAAATACTACCATGCATTGGTATGACCATAGGACCGCCACCTATGATGGCAACAACTGGAATAGGGTTGAAACCCGTGAAAGCGCGCGCGTCTCGCACGGGAGCATATCGTATAGAAGGTCGTATCCTCGATATTCTATGCAAAATATGACAATAATGGCTGGATATCCACCCAGACCGAGTAGTATCTAAAATGATCAGAATCCAATAGCGTCACAATTACTAGTATGGCTCTCAGGATTCTGTTGTGATGTCGAGGACCGCCAGGGCCCAGCAAAGAGACTCTATATTCTGACAAATTTCAAGATATTTGGCTATTTTCTATTTGGGCCTTGCTACTGCCGACCGGCGTGCCACTTCTATGCTTACTACTACGGACAAACTTGGTCAGGTACATAGGAAACAAGATTATATCAAATCGTAGCCTATCCGCGGCAGATAGGGATCTCTTTTGATATTTGGAGTCAACTCGAGATATGTAGTCACATGTCCGAGCGACGTTGAGAGCAGTAAGATAGTGAAGGGAGAAGAGGAAACAAGAGTTGCACGCGAGAATAAGGGGCGGATTGAAGGCGACGATTAGGAGAACAGTGAAGAAAATGGTTATTTTTTCGGTTTCGGACATTTTGTTTGATAGAAGGGAGGAGACGCGGTCAAAGGGAATAGGAGGTAAGATGAAGGTAAAGGAATCGCGCGATTAAGTCAGGAGGAAAGAGAAGCTGCGCAGTGGCAAGCGAGGACGAGGCGCATCAAACTTGAGCGCAACTTCCAGGCCGAGATTGCAGTAGAAGTGAGCGGAAGTAGATTGTTTCGCGGGGACGAGGTGAGGAAGAGGTAGAGACAGGAGGAGATGATATGATGAGCGGGAGTCGCGGTAGTGGCCGAAGAGTGGTAGATGATAGCGAGATTAAATTCCGTCGAAAGGTAAGATGGGGGCTTCGAAGCACAAAGACTAGAAACGCACAACCGCAGTGACGTATAGGAATCACAGGGTCGGAGGGATTTGCCAGAATCAGGAGATTCGTGTAAGGTGCGATTCAACTCAACGCCATGATCCACTAAGGCACACAAGACTTGGTATCTAACACGCTCGGGCCCGTCCATCGCAGCAAGGCTTTTGCCTCTTGATCATAGAAGCGACGCGTAAGATGAGGGGTTGCATCGGGGAAATCGGAAGGAGGAAAATAAAAGCAAAGAAAACGCGCATGCACATGACCGCCGCTGATCATGACCGACAGTCTTTGGGGTCGTTAAATTAGAAAAGAAACGCAAAAAAGCCATGTCGGGCTCCCCATAAGCTTCCGAGGCTTTTACTCCTGGGGAAGCTGGCTACGGCGAGTCTTCTCGGCTTCAAGGTTCTCGTAAAGGAGGTAAAGAGCCTTCTCGTTGGCCTGAGCGGATCCCATGATGGTGAACATGCGCTCACCGGTCTCATCGTGGGGAGCTTTGGCGATCGAGATGCGGGCTCCGGAGCTTCGACGGATCTCGGTGATCTTGCTACCAGCGCGACCGATGATGCATCCGACCATGTCAGCGGGGATGCTGATGTTTTGGGTCTGGATCTCCTCGCCATCTTCGGTGACCATGGGGTACCCACGGGCACCAGCGTCCGAGGATCGTCGGTTGTAGCCACTGTTGTCACTGAAATCAGCACCATTGCCAGTACGGTTGTACTGACGGCTGGTGTAACCATTGCCGCTGACTGGGCTGCTCTGAATGGGCTGCGAGCCACCAAGAGACGCACGAACAGCAGGGTTGTAGAGGACAGTGCCGGTACCGCGCTGCCAGTCATCAATGAGGCACTTGCCGATTTCCCAAACAGCCTTCTCAATGCCTTCAGGAGTGCCCTGCACCTCCACGATACGTTCTGTAGACTGAGGGAGCATTTCCTTTTGGGCGACCATTCGCACACCGGACGCATCCTGGATGTGCTTGATCTTCAAACCCTGGCGACCGATGATAGTGCCCATCTGATTGTGAGAGATCAGAAGGCGAACAGCTGATGATAGGTTAGCACATGGTCGGGTCCAGTTCAAAAGTCAAGGTAGACGATCCCAATGGCCTTTCATGGTTCCGGTAAGACCGTGAAATTTTGAAATGGCAACAGTTCATTTTGCGAGGGGGCAAAGGATTCCAAGTGACTTACGGTGGGTTCCATTGTTCGAAACGATACCGCCCATACCCATCTGCGGGGCGCCCTCCAGCAGACCCTTTGCAACGATCGCATAGGCCGAAGCGGTGCCAGACAGAGGACCGGTGACGGTCAAGACCCGATCATGGACACCAGGAACGACCTTGCTCACACCGGCCTTGACGCCGGTCTCGTCGCGGAGGTCAGCGACGTTCTTACCAGCCTTTCCGATGATGACACCGGCCTCCTTGGATGAGACGATAGCACGAAGAGTGAGCATTGACTGAGAGTACTCTTCTTCAGTCTTGGGAACGATATCCATGGCGTCTTGATCGATAGCATCGTTGAAGGCAGCATCGTTCATGGGCTCGTCGGCCGCAGGCATGGTAGTTTGGTGAACTTCAGTAGCCTCCATTGTAGTCTGCGATTCGACCGGAGTAGGAGATATTCGAAGAGAGAAACTAGCGATTAAGATTGGTGGTGTTGGCGGAAGTCACACGGTCGCAGCGGCGTGGATGGAGGGGAAATCACTGCGCGGGCAAAGTCAGTTTCAGGGACGACGAGATGGCAGCGCACTTCAACGAGAATCTTGCGCGACAGGCGAATACTGCCGAAAAGCCCAGAGAGACGTAGTCGACAGTGCCTGGAGTGGACGACGTACCGATGAGGGACCGAGATGAAGTGGAGAAAGGTGGGAGGGGGAGAGGAGGGGGGTTGCAGGCGTTCGGAAGAGCGGACGGGTGATCGGGAAGAAGAGGAGAGGAGGAGGAAAAGAGGAAGGGCGAGGAAGAGGGAAACGAGGAGGGTGGTGATGGGGAGGTGCAAGGTGAGGTGAAGAGTTGACGGAGGGAATGTTGTGAGTTAAGCGGAGAAACCAGTTGATTTCTATCTACACGCCACATTTTATTCTAACCATCGTGATTTTACTTGTCCGCCACAAACACCACCTTTTGCACCTTCATCGCATTGAACAGTTCGTACGCTTCCACTGCTTGTGAGAGAGGCATGATTTTCTCGGTCATGAATCTGTCTTAATGTCAGCGCTTTCCTGAAACCGTTGGCCTCGTGATCTTCTGTCTACTTCGAGCCACTCTATTGACGTCTTATTGACCAAATGCGACGTCCCTTCGACGTCCAATGAAGAATAAACTCACCCAAGCTTATGCTGATTCTTCTTCAGAACTGCTAGTGCCTTATCAGAGACTGAGCGCACTGGGCATCGACCCATGTGGACAGTCAAATTCTTGTTATAGGCGTCGTTTCCATCCCAAGGAATCTAAAAAAGAGAATCCAGTCAACACATAAACTACCAGCTGCGGAAAAACATCAAACACTCACCTCGGCGTTGTGGACTCCAACACTGCTAATAGTTCCGAAAGGTCGCAGCAGGTCATACGCGGTGCGCAGAGCAGGGCTCAAACCAACCACCTCAATAACGGCATCAGCACCCCGACCCTCGGTCAACTCCAGCACGCGCTTATCCAGACCCTCACGATCAGTCATGAAGTTCCAAGGCTCGGCACCGAGCGACTTAGCAAGCTCCAGTCTGGACGGCACGGAGTCAACCGCCAACACATGCTTAGGCTTGTACTCGAGAGCGTTGATGAGCGCGCAAAGGCCGACAGGACCACAGCCGATCACAACCACGGTTTGCTCGGCGATTTGCTCCGAAGTAGAGTTCTTGAACGCATTGCTGGCGGCGAAGTAGCCTGTGGGGAAGATATCACCCATCAGGACGAGATACTTCTCATCAACACCCTCTGGTGCCTTCATGACAGTGCCCTCGGCATTCGGGATACGAACCTGTAGATAGCATTAGTTATTAAATACCACGAAGTAGAACGAGTTGATGTTCGCGCACATATTGGGCTTGAGCACCGTCCAGGCGTTCACAGCCGAAGAGAGTGTTCTTCTCACAACGGGAAGAGTATCCCTGTTTGCAGTAGAAACACTTGCCGCTATCACAATATGAGAACATGAATTATTATAAAAAAAACCGCACCGCCTTGAACAGACTACATACCAAGAAGTAGTAAAGGCACTGACTACACGATCACCTTTCTGCAGCGCCTTCACCTCACTGCCAACCTCGACAATCTCGCCCATGAACTCATGGCCCATGATAGGTCCCGCGGGGCTAGGTTCAATGCCACGGTACATATGAAGATCACTAAGCCAGCCCGTCAGTCTCGAATTCCAGGAAATGATGTCTTTCTAACAGCTCACCTCCCACAGAGCGCCGTGTATTTGACCTTCACAACAACATCCTCTGGATCCTGCACCGTGGGAATGGGTCTCTGCTCCACGGCAACCTTGAAAGGTCCCTTGAAAACAACAGCCTGCATCATATCGGAGGATGACATCTTTGCTGGACGGTTTGCTGGCTTGAATCGAAAAGGTGGGGCTTGGTGAGGAAGTCAAAATGCGGGCGATGTCGACAGAACTGGAAATCCGAGAGCTGCCCGGCCCGGTCGGCTGCGTGTGGCCTTTGGAGGGGAGTCATTGCAGCAATTTGCGGGTCCCTTTGTCTCCAGGCTTTTCTGTGCGAGTGGGTCTAATTGTAATTTACCTTTACATGCGTTGGTTCCTTAGGTGAGGCAGAGAAGTGGACGAGTTGGTCAGTCAATTGGTAAAGGCATCCACATCGAAGCGTGGTGGTAAATATCTCCTTTAATATCGCTGAAGCTGTCCATCGGTCTGCGTATAGTTAAAGTTGATAACAAAGCCCTATATGTGGACCCGGCACCTGGCGTGATTCCCCCAAGGTTCGCTAAAATAGACTGCTGTCTCTCTGCAGTGCGTATATATGACTTTACAAGGAAGCGAAGACAATATCTAATTTAGCCTACACTGCATCGCGGTGGATGGAATGATCAAAGTGGTTCTGCACGATGCATAGAATAGCTTGAGAAGACAAGATAGTGGTCATACTGTGATGCCGAGAATGCGTTGCCAAGCACTTCTCACTGCGCCCAGAGCCCTGCCTGTCCTGCAAATGACATGGTGTCGGCTTCAGTCGAGAAGGTTAAGCGTGAAGAGTAAAACAAAAAGGCCCATGTGCACCGCGCAACGCCTAGCAAAAACACCGAGGCTGAGAAAAATGAAGGGGGAAACACGGACGTGGTGTCGGGATATGAAGGCTCAATCAACCCAAGACTATATCCCTAACACACAATACACAGCAGCTCCTCTTCCAAAATGAACTTGCCCTCCTTGTATTTCTCGCTGCTCTCGTATGCCTTGTCGTACTTCCATCCTACTGTTTCTTTGCACTGTCGGCAGTTGATGTCGCACACTATGTGTCTTCCCGTGGTCATATTACGTTCGACTGGATCTGATTGCGTGATGTTCACGACGTTATTGAAGAGGTAGGCTTTGCCATGCTGGCCGCGGAAATTCTAGAGGCACATGTTGGGTCAGCAGGTGTCAGGCCAACATGCAAAGGACCTTTGAAGGTCAAAGGGTGGAAACTCACCCGACTTATAATGTCGTTGTAATCTGCAAGGTGGGTTTTGCATGTTTTGCATCCGAAGATCTTGTTGGAGGTCAGGTAGACGTTGTACGAGAGACCCATGGTGGCTGGCTGGTAGTGCTGTCCAGGGCGGACGTGGCAACCTATGATTTAGCGGGGTGTGGTAGGAGAAGAGAAATTTCAGTATCAATGTAGCAGAAACAGTAGATTGGGCTTCTGAAGGGGTCTGGGAGGAGAAGTTCGGGCGTGCTTCAGAAAAGTGTCCGGCCTGCGGTCCTCAATAAGGAGTGCCTCGCCCTGGACGGCTCGAGAAATGGCCCGGCCTTTCTCTTTGACTCGAGCCACTTTCGTTGCTGCTGTAGGCCTTGTCGAGCCAGCTCCGACAGTAACACTTGAGGCGTCAAGGAAGCCTGAGAGGAGCAGGTACGTTGTCAAGTAGGCGGAGTTGACGGATCTCTGACGATAAGGTCTCCGCACGATAAGGTGATGTCGGCTTTCGCGGAAAGAGCACCCCGAGTCTGTTGAGAGATGCAAAAGGTGAGTCTGGGTCTAGGGGGAGAATTGGTCAAGTAAGTCAAGTTTGGAGTAATCGGAGAGGTTTAAATCAAGAGAGTCAGAACAGTGCTTGGGAGCCTCAGGCGTAACCCCGCACCGGATCGGGCGCGATCAGGTGTTTATCGTAGCGAAACAAATGACCTAACACGAGGCTCAACTTATAGGGCATGACTAGTAGACTAATGAAATATACGAGGGCGTTGCATGCGATATCTCTATTTTGGGGTAAATTCACAAAAGATTCCTGTACAATACGCCAGTATAATGCCCTCTTGCATGATGACCATATTACACGATCTAGACGTGGCACTGCCTCGACTTCCTCACAGACAGACCACCCAGATCAGTCACTCACTCATAATCCCGCACGTAACGGCCGGGGAGTTCAACATCCCACATCGGGCGTTCCACCACCGCCACCTCTAGGTTACCGCTCGAACCATCTTCGGAACCTTCACCCGGGGCAAGAGGGACGATGCCCAGAATGTCACGATATTTGTATGTGTGCCACCAGCGGCGTGCATGCTGCGCTGAAGTGCCGTTGGCGAGCTGCTTCTTCGGGGTATCGCCATTGACGGCTTTGCTCTTGTGTCCTTTTTGCGGTGTTCCATTCTCGGTCGCGGCTCCATCTTCCCGTCGGAGACGAGCCAGGTTGGTCTCATTGGTGGCTGCGAAGGCCTCGTCATATTCATAAGCCTCGTCGTCTTCGCCAGGCACACGGGGGCGTTCCTGGTCGAGCGAGATCCATTCGCCCTTGGATTCATCGCTTCCGACAATCTTGCGGACCTTGGTGCCAAGGTGAATGTCCATCTGAGAGCGAGGGATCCGGTCACCGGCACCGGTGTTGGCCTTCTTGCGGTCCTTCTCGACCTCTTCGAATGGGTCACGCTTGCGCTTCGATGCCTTCACGAGCTGAGCAGACTTGCTTTCCCCGGCTTCCACTTCCTCTGGGGACGGGAAGTCTTGCTGGAGATCAAACATCCACAACCAAGAAGCTCCGTACAGCCAGAGACGCTCACGGTCGTCGACAAGATCCCACATGCAGCCCATAGCACGGTCCTTCACGCCGCGGAACTCCGCTGGGAGGTATGCCTTAGGATTGCGCCTTGACCAGTCGGAGAGCTTGCCACTTCGGGCCTCGAACTCAATGAGCTGGTGCTCGCTGGTGAGGACCATCAACCTGTCCTCAGAGGACTCTGTGTGGCTGTTGCCGTTAGGCAGAGCCTTTGAAGAGGTTTTGTGAGGGCGGAAGGACAACAGAGTAATGGCAGACTTCATTCGGGGAATGGGAGACTCATTGGCACCAAGAGTCCAGCGTTCACCCTCGATGGCGATATCTTCTTCCTCGTCATCAGAAGATTCAGCATCAGAATCGGCGGCACTATTCGTCTTAGAATGGCCATTTAGGGCAGGGGTAGCAGCACCCAACACCCAAGTATCGACACAACCAGACAAATCACCAGCAGCCAGGATCTTGCTGTCATCGGAGAAAACAACAGAGCGCACTGTCCTCTCATAGTCGCCCAGAGTTCCATGCGAGGCCTTCTCGTGACGTACATGTCGCGAGGCACGCTTGATATTAGCGAGCTGTGGCAAAATTTGAGGCTTGTCGGTGGCTGAGGAAGCTGGTTGAATTCTAGCCACATAGAGGTCGCTGTTGGGTCGTACGACACAGAGCCAGCGACTGTCGGGAGAAATGGTCACAAGACGTGCACCTTCATCGGAAAGAGCCTTGGGGACATCAATCTTTTGGATGCGAAGAGCACCCTTCTCGTCACCCTTGCGGCGACGCACGGTAAACATCTTAACGTCAGAGACTGTTGCAACCGCCAGGATCTTTCCATCTGAGGAAAGCATGGCTGATGTAATATTTTCTTCACCCTGAGTGAGACATGAAACGTTAGAGAAGGGTTGTCAAAACTAAATAGGTGGACCAGATGCTTCGTTCTTACCTGGATCATAACCTTTGCGACGAGTCGGTGTCGCGGTCCATCCATGTTCTCATGTAGAGAAATCGGGCCTCGAGATACACGCCACAAGCTGACTTCTCTATCCCAGAAGCTCATAACAAGCCGGGACGAAGGAGCGGATGTCAATTGGGGGATCTGGGGCAGGCTGGACAATTTGCGGTGGTGCTCTTTTCCAAATTCACGCAGAGGCAAGACGACAGGGGTGGCATCGGGACCTGGACATTATTCATTTAGCAATCATAGACTGGGCACGGATGGGAACAGAGATGTACCTCCGGAAACAGCAATGCTGATATCCTTTGTCTCGTAGACAGCAAAGGTCTTAACATCGTGAGAGTGATATCTACGGTGCATGACCTCTGCCCATCGAGACTTTTTATCTCCCTTCTCACCCTCTTTCTTGCGGTAGACGACAGTTCTCTGGTCTGCACCGCCACTGATGACAGTATCTCCGTTCGCGCTCACGGCAACATCAAGACAATCTGCCAGATGACTCTGTATCCGCTGAGTGAGGGAGTAGTTCTTGGCATCCCAGAAGCGGATTTCACCGGCAGAGTCTCCAGAGACAATAGTACCATCCGGCAGACACTTGACTGACCAAACCAACATTTCCTTCGGGCCACCGGACGGGCCCTTTCCAAGTGAGATTGTGCGCAGTTGCTGGCCGTTGCGAATATCAAATAGACGAATGGAGCTATCAGCATAGCCCGCGACAATGGTGTGGCGGTTCTGGAAGGTAACGCTGAGTACGCGAGCTCTCTTGGTAGAAGGGCGCATCAAGCGCAAAAACTTGACGTCGTCATCTGCGGTAGACAGGACCACGATAGACCCATCGGCGCATCCAGCGACGAGGTGCTGGCCGGTGAATTCGCCCTCGGCAGGAGGAAGGAATTTTCCATCCTTGCCCCTCTTGGTTGGCTGCCAGCGCGGCTGGGCCGCGAGACACCAAATCTCTCCGTAGTTTCCGCTGGAATGACGCAGAGGACGTCCCTGCTCAATATCCCATTCAGTGACAGCCGTGGAGTAACCAATGCTGAACAGGCGCAATTTTCCGGGCAACTTGGTACCATCGGGTCCTTCCTCGGAGGGATCGAGGGTCCAGGTGAGACCCTCAATACTGCGATCTTTTCCTCCGCGCAAGACCGTCTCTTGAAACCAGGCACCGCGCAAAGGATTCCATATTTCGATATCGCCGTTCGCACGACCGATCGCAAGTCGGAGGGTAGGCACACCGCGTCCAGCAAGATCAGCTGATGGCGGGTGGGAAAATGCGAGCGAGTTGATTGCCTGGGGGTTGTAGGAGACGAATCGACAGCGGTGGATGTCCATGGCTATTGTGAAGGGCCTCTGTTGAAGCCGAAGCGCTCTTGCAGTTCGAATATAATGTTTGGGTGCGAAAGAACGAGGACCGTGGTGTTGTATTATCAAATCAGATCAATTCGAAGTCGGGCTGCGACGCCAGCCCTTAGATGCTCATATCGTAAATATCAAGTGGTATTGTCGTGCGGTGTCGAAGCTGTCCGTCTGCTGCGCGTTCACTTTTTTTTCTTTAGATAAATTTTAGCGGGCCGGAATATCTTGGCGGAAGGCATCCAGTCACGTGAATTTGTGCCTTGTATGTCAGGCGTCATGGATAAAGCCATCTGCACCGACAATGTCATCGTCAACGCAAACATCCAGGAACTACGAGTATTCGCTATTGATTCGTTTCATAGAAGGACATTGAGAGTGTGATCGGGAAAGCCGTGATAAAGCGGATTATCTTCTCTAAGGGTGCTGTATGAACCGGCTGTTGAAGACTAGTTCAAAGTATGACCAAGCAAATAATTTACCACGGCAGTCAAGAACAGGGCTTGTCATGAACATTCGAGCCTGGTTTTGAATTTACATTTCTAAAACACAAAGCGTACGCCCGAGACAAAGCGGCAGATTTCTGAATTTCCAGCTGCCCAGAGTCGCCAGTGCCGAATTTCAAATCAATCAATTGGTAAGGAGCGGTCAGGTCCCTTATCAAGCATTCCACAGATAACCCAGTCGGCGGTTGCTGATCAGAAGTGCTAGTCTCATGCTTGTATGGCGACCATGGGATACGACAGCACTATTGGATACATTGGTATGCGCCCGGACGTCTCGAACCCAGACGGTTGGGCAACCATCCCAGATTTGGGTATCAGTAGCGGCTCCTATGTATGCTGTAGCTAGTACGAATAGTCCGAATATGCCAGAAGCAAGGAATCTGGTAGCGACAGTAAGCAATGCAAAGACACTCTGGGAAAGCCTCAGCTGAAAGAGTCGCTGATGACCCACGAGGACTTGACATCCGGCCAATCCCCGATGCAAGAAAGACCAGCTTGGCCATATCAGTGCTTTATACTGCATGCAATTCTGCCTTCGCTAGGCGTGCCACGTCAGAAGCAGCTCCATTCCACTTTGACATGGTGTGGCTGGTCCTGATTCATGCATCTCGTATGTATCAGATTCCAGAGAACTTTCATGCGTAGGCATTCTGATAGGGCAAATCAAGCTTGTTAGTGCAGGCTGCATGCGATCGTCACTGTCAGAGAGCAGGATTGGAGTACGTAGTGGCTGACAGGGGGAGGAGGACAATTCTGTCCCGGTTTCATTGGATGATATCACGGTAGAGCTGCGAGAGGGGATAGGCAATTTCCGACATTCTTGTCTACCCAGATTGATATTGCTGCCCTCGCCCATGGGGGCCTTCCATTGTACAAAGGCATCCCGGACAAAGAGATCGGCTGGATGTGATTTGGTGGCTGGCCGAGTTTGTGCGAGAGGGCTCGGGCGCACTGACAGTCAAACGAGATAAGCACTAAAGTCCTAGTACCTCAAGATACCGTCAGTTTGAGATCACAGAATTCCCCAGGTCTGTCTAAGCCGAGGGAGAGAGAGAAAGAGCTAGGTCGAACTCAATTCCATGTTTCTGCTCGTATACTGCCTTGGTCTGGGTTCAAAAGTCAAATTGCCAGGTCCACTGGGGACTATGTGAATGGCACGATCTCGCGAGATCTGGCCCCCAATACCCCGCTCCTCCAGCATCCAGCTTCCGCGACGAATAAAAGCAAGCCCTGGACCAGTCAAGGCCAGCTTTGGGCTCCATCCACGACCTATCAATTGCAGTATCAAGCCGTATTCAATCCATATACTTATGTTTGGGTTTAGAAGTGTGCTTTCTCGTCTCAGTAAATGGGAACGGAAGCTCGGACACAGGTTAGTGAGCTTAGACCCCGACTATCAGTGCCAGTCAAGGCCTTTGACCCCGACGAAACCACAGCCACGAATAGAGACAGGGGCCTGATAAATCAGGACATCATCGTCCTGACTCAAGTCTTACGAGTTCGTCGGCGATGGAAGCGAAACTCCGCATCGACAATATTAATGTATTGTCAATTCCGGGCAATTGGCCGAATCGGCTTGGGCATAAGCGTCAATAGGGATTGGCGCCAAGTCAGAAACCAATTCTTATCCCCTATATATGGAGAGTGGCTGAGCCGCCGATGCATGTGCTTAGCATACGAGCATGTAGACTTATAACAATCTTTTGAATCTTCTACTATGGCGTAGGTCAGTCGCAAGGTCAGGTTGAATAGATGTCTATCTCGATAGGACTTTTTCAGGTCAGCCACGGTCAAACAAGCGAAATGCGCAAGACTAACCCGAAGAGTGGGACGGGAGGCCAGCGATGACGGCATAGCTCGAATTATGCCGCCGCCTGAACCGGAACACAGATATAGTGATTTTGAAGGATGCCCCGATATTCAGGTTGTTTCCTTGCACCTTGCAAGGAATGTGAGTTCGTCAGAGTTCCAAGAATTTACAACTCTCGTCATTTGACCATTGAGGCCCTCATTTCCCGTTTTATCCCCATTAAGCCGGGCACCGCAACTTAGGTAATCCGTAACTATACAGAGAGCTCCGAAGTGGAGACTCTGTTCTTTACGCGACGGGTATTCCCCACCTTGTTTTGCACTCTAACCTGGATTTAGCCTAGTGTCGTATGGAATAGCTTTACTGCTCCGGTTACTTTTCTCTCCCCATCAGACAGGTCCTGCCCAGAAGCAGGGAGAAGCTGAGATGATCCTCATAGGAATCGGCTCATCCTATTATCTCTGACCATCATATGCAAGCATAACCCAGAAACATGGCCGTAATTACCCTGGAGCGGGCAAAATGCAAAGAAAAGGGGCGGGGAAAAGGGGACGAATTACACTCCAAAACCATGGTTGAGCCTCCACACGCCTCCCCCGAGTGGCCTCGCTATTCCCAAAGGGGTCATATTGTCTTGACCATTGGATTCGCGCGGTTGATTAGCACCACTCTTATTCATGGTGGGGGCACACGCGAGAATTTTTGCCAGCTCCATGCTTGACATAGGAACACTCATTGCTTGATTTGAGTTGCCTTGTTAGACTGCAGCGCCAATTGAAAATCAAGATACTGAGTGGCAGCGTTGAAGGCGAAGCTGCGATCTACAGTGTCTTAAAGGCAAATTGGTAAATGGGCCGCGCGCTGAGACGTGATGCAAGCTTGACGCAGCTTGTTCACGACCCAAAACCCTCCGCAAACTTAAGGAACCGCCAGAGAGGAAACGTCTGATTATGTGGAGCTGTTTCCATCATGCGGAAGGAAAAATTCACGGCAATCTACATCTCTCCGCAGAGGGGCTCGATACAGAAAAAATTTTCACCGGTCAAGAACATTCGTCTTTCTCCGATACTTGCACATCGAGAAGACGGTGAGTCCAATAGCTCAGACAAAAAGTTCATAGTGATTGTAAATGAAGAATGATATGTGAAAAGGACCAGGATAGGAAATATGTCGCATTTTAATACTTTACTGTCTGAGCATCTGTAAATAGATATGGAGACTAGACCAAAAACACGAATCTAGTATGTTCAAACGGATATTGAAATCTCAAGTGGTTAGTATCGGAAGATCTGGGAAAGCCTCAAAATTTCCATTTCCAGTACTGGGCGTTTGTGCGTACGGTATCAGATGCATCCGACCATCGCCGCTCTGTCACGTCAAAAACGGAAGTGGACCGGAAAGCTATCATCCAAGCGGGGCGATTACGAAAAGGGCGTTTTGGATATGCTGCTTGTCCGCCGTATTATCCGGATGAGATAATAGTTCAAAAATTCCAGTTTGACGCGCGCTACCATGGTTGTTCGGTGCCGGTCCGGCCCTGCTGTACAACCAGTGTTGAGGAAGTGGAGTTTTCGTTATGTACTCGGATGGATCAGAGGCTTTCCATGGTTGCGTCGCCCCAACTTGTTAGAGACAAGAAAAACCCGAGGACGTCGACAACGAACGTATTCGGTTTCTCAAGGCTAAGCCGGATCTCTGCTCTATTACATACGATCAATTTACTTTTCTCCTCCGCCTTACAAATGAGCTGCGACACAGAAACGTCCTTAACGGAGTATGTATATCCCACTGCAAGTCTCGGAGACGAATCTTAACTAGTCAACAAAACGATCCGGTACATTCGATGCACCATACACTTGGTAAAGACCCGGTTTGAACAAACATGCTGATTGAATGCACTTGAAAGATAAGTCGGTAGTTGTGGTTTATCGAAGTATGACCTAGATGAAAATCAGGCCACCTCTTTTGGATGGAAAATAAATCACAATGTGAAATTCGACTCGTTGAAGGCTCAGATGTGACCTGCATAGCAAACAGGAATCAGGCAATGTCGATCATTAGATTGACGCAAGAATCCGGGAGTAGCCAGGCTCGAGCGGTGGCGGCCTCACTGCCACTTCACATTCTGCTGTTAGCAAGCTGTGGGCGACTGTCTTCCTTGCGGAGGGATAAAAACGATCTACAGGAATGGACTACAGGGCAAAGAAGCAACGTGGTGGAAATTAGTGCTGTGTCAACTCCTGATGTTTCTGACCCGCAAGTACGCAAGGGCGGGCATATCTATATCATGTCTCTACCTTGGGGCTGGGATTCTGCGGGACCTGAGAAAGGCCCGGAGAATCAAAGAGGGGTTTAATCGACTGAAATGTCTTGCATGGAGATCAAGGTAGTCAGTCTCTCGCAAAAGTTCCTCATTGACTGGCGTTTCGCGGGCCTTGGATTGAGCACAAGCCTCAGAGAGCAGCCGAATACGTCTCGCAAATTGTGAAGAACAAGTGCGACAAAAGATCCAAAATCTCCAAAGGTAGCTATATAATTAAATCGTCGCACGGAGTATGTTATTCGCAACTTGACCATCATCAATTTGGTATGGTCGTATGTCAAGGCGCCGGGAAAAATAGCCGGTGGGGATCCAAGTAGGTTCCAGACCGAAGGTTGAAACCCGCCCAAGGCAGCGCATCAGCGCATGCGCGCGGCTTCGGCCAAACTCCTGGCGTAATAATGTCGGCAGTTGAAACCTGAGTCGAACGAGAATTCGGGCAGACATCACAGCAATGAAGGCGACCGAGCCGAGTGGCTCTCCATGATATGTCTGTCCCCAAGACTGAGGGCCCTTGCTAGCTTGAGTGGGCGTGTTCGACATGGGTCAGCTTGTTTCCAAGTCATCCAGTCGCCATGGGTACAGCCGAGTCGCTATCGCTTCGCAAGTCCATGGAAACAACGCACGGTAACTATGTGTTCTGAGTGCTTTCTCGGACCCCGGTCCAACCCCTTTTTTTTGGTTGACCTTGGACCGCTTTGCAACGATGCCGCTCCGTCCAATGGTTCGCAGGGATCGACGGCTTAGAAGGTGTTAGATTACTTCTACTAGTCTGATTCAGAGAACTGAATACTTGTTATGGCTGGGTGTGGGACAGTATCCTAATGGGCAGTCCTTGATACTTTAGGACAAAGTACGAAGTGCCACGCTGTAAGTCTTAATTTAGAGTATGGAGGTTTCAACGCTGCATAGATGGATGGAGGGCCCGGCTTTCCCTTGGACATGAGGCCTGTTTGCTAAAAAGCACGAATGCAGGTGTATTGGGTATGCAGTCCTTGTTCAACGTCAGGAAACGCTCTATGCTCTCCAGCCGAAACACATAGCCCCTTGTTGCTCCGAAGCTGTCCACGGGATGAGTGAACATGATCGGCGGGGCACTGCACGTTGCCAGAGACTTTGACGAAAGACTTATGCAAGTCCGTGTTTGAGGGGAGTCCAGATCCAATTTCACGAAATTAAACATTCCAATCGTTGAGGTATCCCGGCTATTGGGATCGCAAATGGATGAAAAGCAATAAGGTTGCTCATGGGGTATGAGTCTTTATCAAAGTCCCTGGCATGCTTGGACGACAAATCCTGACCATTGAACACAATTTGTGAGCTGCCGACTCCTGCAAAGGACCGAGGGCTTTGTTTGCGATCTACCTCTACATTCTAGCCGTGCCTATCGCTATCACCACCTCAATGTCCCTTACGTGACCAGGTTGAACGTCTCGAGGCTGTAGAGATGGACTGGCCCTCCGTGTTCCTTTTCCGGTCACTAAGCATTGAACAAGTAGAGAACATCTGAGGCCTGTCATGTTCTTACTCAAAGAAATGAAAGCTTTCATTTAGTAGCATCACCTCCTGATCCGCATACCTGGGTGAGTCTAGGAAGCGAGCTGCATAGTCCGTTACAGTACGGAGCGGAGCCTTTTGCACGATCCTGGCCCCTATGACTCGTGCCGGTCGGAGGCACCTCCATTGCAAAAACGGCCGAGTCGCATAGACACCCATTGACAGTGTGGAGTCCCGATGGATTAACGAGTGGCCAAAGTCCAAAAACATCCTTCGGTGGCCTTACAGAGCGCCGAGTAAGGGACCAAGCAAGGGGATTCCACCCTCAAGTTCCGAGTCGCACTGCCATTGTGATCTATTGGCTAGGGTTTAAACTAAGATGAGCAAGACGTCGCATGTCTGGTTGTGTACCTGTATGCCGGCGGAGCGCATCTGTATGATAAATGAAGCTTCTGGAAATACGAAGGGGGGCCAAAAGGACCCAGACATCTCTTTATTGCAAACCTTATCTGGGGATGCGAGACCGGGGACAAATCACGTACATCCGTCGGGTCTCACAGGCAAGAAGGAGAAAGGGGGGTGGCAGTAGTCCATCGTCTCACGTAGCAATCGTTGCGTGTACGACCGACCCGAGGACAAGGCGCGGGACGGGGCGAGCTGAGGCCAAATTAAGTGATCAGAGACGCGAAGGAACGCGAACAAAGGAATGCGCAACTCCAATCGAATCAAGTCGCCCGGACAGATTGGGGAACGTGGAGCCACTGGTTGCTTGGGACCCGAGAGAGAACCTGCTTTTTGCGACCGACTCGTCCCCCACATGGAAACGCCGGCGAGATGAGATCCCTGTAATACCGAGGAGGCTCGCGTTCAAAGAAGCCAGGGAACACGGAGAGTTCGACATTGTATCCACCAGCTGATGGACACGAATGGCTGGGGCAAGGACAAGAAGGTCTAGTATGCCAGGGTCATCCTGGCCAGTCAGGGAGCATAAGCGGCATGAGGCCCTGGAACGCGAGTGTATCGGGCCAAGAGGGCTGGGTGAACCATTCAAGGCCCGGCGCAGCGCTAGCCACTCCAGGGGCCCTTCTATGACGAGCCAACTGGAGCCGATGAGCATACACGGTACGAGTCAATCTTTAGGTTCCCGTTTCAAGGAGACAGGTATAACCACTTCGAGGAGCTAACAAAGTATGTGCTACAAGAGTTCTAACGTCCAAAGGTGCCTTACCTCTCTACCTGGGGCGCAATGGAAAGAAAGGGAGAATCATACGGAGACGGTTTGCACGGAGATCTCTCTCCACTGAGAAAGGAGCAAGTACTAAATTGGGTGATTTTCGAGATTCGTGAGCCACTCGGGCGGGCAGAAGATCGAAATACTGTACTTCGGCACTAAGTGTATGCGGAGCAAAATGACTGGGTCGCGGCGAACCCAGATACTGTACGAAAGTACGCACTCTAGATACGCAGAAGCAAGAGAGCCCGATCCAAAACTTGCAAGACCATAGTCATTTTCATAGCTCGGAAACCCCCGGTCGAACTTGAGCCACACTGAACCATCGTTGATCGTGGATGATCTATCGAGCTCACCGTCAAGCCGGAGGGTAGGAGTGTGTAATGTGCCCGTTTCCCACGCGAGCAAGGGCCACTCCGGGCACAGGCCGTCACTCCTGAATCGCCCCAGTGTGGGAAATTGGGAAAGCCATTGACACCAGGCTAGAAGCTGTAACTTGGAATCCGGAATCCGGATTTAATGTAGAACTATGCCAATCGTAAAATGTATCTCCCAATCTCAGCTATAGACTTCTGTATACGTCCTAATGTATGCGCAGCGCATGGTGGTCCTAGGTTAAGAGTGGAGGCCGGCGTAAACCGTAGTTCAATACGCGGAGTTTAGCCCTGAGAGCACAAGTCCCTTCCCAGCACCAGTAACCCTTCACGGGGGGGAAAAGATCATACAGATGTAAAACCACCGCAGAACTGGTAGATGAGGGTTTCAAACCATCCACTGGTTGCAGTTCATCCTTGCAGGGTCGGGGACAGGTCAAAATTAAACCCCCGCCTCCCTTTACCAATACGTGGTACCTGAGGGTAATCGGTAATACCCAGGTACCCTTCAATACCTTCAGCCTCCACCCAGAAACCTCGTTATGACGGTACCGCACAGCTAAGCTGCTGGTATCTCCGTGTCTTTTGTCTCAGCTTCTCTCTTCTTCTTTTCTTTCCCACACCCGCCTGGAGAGAGAATCCGAATTCCTCCTCCTTGTACTCCTCCCTCCCCCTTCTCTTCTTCTATACTCTTTTCTTCTTCCCTTTGCTCCTCCCCTGGACAATTCACGGAGAACGGAGAGCCTGGCTGAGAGAATCACTTCCTTCAGCCCTTCCTCCGGTCGAGTCGAATCCCCCTCCTCGAACTTGACGATCCTCCTCAATTCGACGTTTGTTAGCTCAAACGGCGAACCCCTCGTCCCTGTCCGCCGGTGCCTTCCTGATCCCCGGACTCCTCCCCGACGAATCCCTCCCTGCTCCAGCTCCTGCCGGCTAGACGAGCGACAGCGTGAGGATCACATCTCTCGAATCTCTTCGGATGATACGAAAACTCTCAGTTTTCGTCTTCTGATTGACTTCGGGTCCGATATTGTGGGTAAGTGGGTGAAAATTTTTGAGGACAGTGTGGTTGGGCTGTCCAGGTCGGCAATCTCGAAATCCCTCGGCAGGCATCGACACCAGTATATACCTTTAATGGGAGACCTTCGGCAAGCTATATTGGAGAATTCAGCATTGTTGTAGGCGGGTTTGAGGACTGAGAGAGAGGAAAGGGGTCAATATTGGAGAGCACTGGTTCAAGGTGGTCCTCCGTATGCCCAATTCCGAAAACCTCCAGATCTAAGGACGCTGAAATGCTATTCATGCCATTTCTGCAGAGATGAAATCTTCATCCTGAGGAGAGGGGTGAACGTCGAGATCATGATATATGCTCTTTGGATCTGGATGAATAGTGGCATTGAAAAGGAGAAATTGATATTCAAGTGAAAAATCACTTCGGAATGCAGTCTCCAGGGCCCCAATGCCATGTTCACCTAGGATCTGACTTGCTTATCAGTCCTTGACTGTTCTCCTCTCTTCAGCCTGGGGGTTCAATTAAGGGGTTGTGAAATCCTATACTGGGGTTGGACATGCCGAGGGGTTTTGATGATCACTAACCAGGGCAACACATGCCACTGTCACTCTGTTGCTTCTGAGAAATAGCTCACTGACTTGCGTGTATCATTTCAGGATACTCTCGTTCCAAGACTTTTTGACCCTCATTCGTTTTCTGAATGACATCTGAGAGTCGTTGAGCGACCCATCTTGCAGTCTCCCTTTCCATCCGCTCGGAGGTTCCTTCAGAACACGTTAACTCGTGAAGTGTATGTCGTGGCCATTCCAATTGCACGTTCCCTCCCCTGACGATCCGGTCTTCCCCCCCCCTCTTTCCCTTACAGAGGGTCGTCCGGTGTCCTGCACACTCCACATTCCACAAAGGCCCCAAGGGTGAAGACGTTCACTCGTGCTTCATCTCCAGGCCTGGCATCCACAATCTTAATCCATTCCTGCGTGCTTGCCTAGCCTAGATGCCATCGCCGTTACGGTAAGGGTTGCATTTGTACCCTCTGCCCGAAGGCTGTTACTGGGTCAGTATTCTCCGAAGGAGTTGACAACCCTTCCCCACTGGCTCTTGATATCACTTGCCTTTCCATCGGGTCTTCACTTTCTTCACCTCACTTCACTCACTTGTCATACTCGTCGCTTTTGCCCTAATCATAATTCCTAATCACGGCATCGGTCCGCTAATATTCAACTCCAGCTCTCGTTTTTCGAAGACTTCCTCCCGGCATCCCGGCTTTCTTCCCAGCACGACTATTGTCTCGACGCTGGTGTCCACTCTTTAATCGTTACCAACTACATCTCCAGTCATTCATTTCACCATTTAATACCCGACGACTGTCATTCTCTTAACTCCGTCGTTACCTGTTCAGCCCCCCGCTATTCAGGTCCCTTCATTCGGTATTCAGCAAAGCTAATTCAACCTCGCCCTCCCCCATCCACGGTCAACCGTCAAGTCCCTTTCGACAATTATGGATTACATCCGTCCTCGTTCCGGCTTCCAGCCTTGTGATACCTTCTTCGTGGAGGATGACTATCGTGTTCGTGCCGAGAAGCAGGCCAAACAGGAGCACGAGAAACTCGTTGCTCGTGAGCGGCAATATGCCATCGCGGATCAATTGTCCAGACTCACCAGCGAAGAGCTTCGGGACGATGTCCTGAGCCACATGCTGGAGATGGATGTAAGTAGACTGCTAGTCTGGATGTGTTTCTCGTGGCTGTGGCTAATCATCATCACCAGGGTCAAACGCTCCCGGACGTTGAATCGATCGACATCCAAACCGAGATTCAGTGGTTCATGCGTCCGTACCTCCTTGACTTCTTGATCGAGGCCCACACTGCATTCCAACTTCTGCCGTCGACCTTGTTTTTGGCCATTAACCTCTTGGATCGTTACTGCTCCAAGCGTGTGGTCTACAAGCGTCACTACCAGTTGGTTGGCTGTGCAGCTCTCCTCATCGCTGCGAAGTACAACGACAAGAAGGACCGCGTGCCCACTGTCAAGGAGCTGAAGTCTATGTGTTGCTCCCTCTACGATGATGACATGTTCATCCAGATGGAATGGCACGTTCTGCAGACCCTTGGTTGGACCATTGGCCACCCTACCGTGGACAGTTTCCTACAGATTGCCGTTCTCGACGAGGTCTACGACCCTGAGGTGGAGCACATGGCTCTCTACGTTCTCGAGATTGCTCTGTTCCACCGTGACTTTGTCTCGAAGCCTTCATCGGAGCTTGCTCGCGCTGCCTTGGCTCTGGCGCGCTGTATTCTCAACCGACCCCAGCCTCGGCACACTGACTGGGCGGCCCAGTATGACTCGACGACTCTCGTTGGCCTGTCTCAACAGCTTCACCAGCCCTCTACCGTGGTTGCCCGGAAGTATGCTTCGGCTCACTACTCGCGGGTCTCCAAGGTGTTGGAGCACTTCCTCAACCGCCAGGCTTCTCTGTCCAACTATGCCCGTTGCACCCCACCGGTCGAAACCCCAGCGGAGTCAAAGCCGTACAACGGAGAAATGGGCCTTGCCACGCCTCAGAAGTCTTCGCAATTGACTGCCGTCCCACACGGATACCTCACCCCACCTATCACGCCTGAGAATGTGGGATTCGCTCAAGCCCAAATGGGTAACCACGAAATGAGTCGAGGTGTTACCTCTGTGCCCGGCTGCTCTCCATCGCCCGCTCCTGAAGTTGAGATGCAGTACATCGCCACCGACGCTTATCAGCAACAGGAAGCTTTGTATATGTCTCAACAACAGCAATTACAGCAGTTTCCGCAGCCCCAAATGGCACTGGACCCGACGTATGTTGGTGGGATGTAAAAGAAAAAGGACCACAGAAGAAGCAGCATCAGCCCAAAAGTGTTTCGCGGCGTCTTGCACATATCATCGGTGCGCCTTTTCTTTTCGTCTCGACCGCATAGAAGGAGCGTCTGCTTTTGCGTTGTCTCGGCACTTCCCCTAATACAACTATAATCCGCCATGCGCTTCTTCGCCTTGTCGATCTCGTGCCATCTCCCGACTTGACCATCTTCAATCATCATTGAAAGCTTTGCATATCGGCTTCAGTCCGCAGGACTGGAGTCAAAACCCTCCCCATATCTTTTTCACTTCTTGTTCCAAAAATTGCATACCCTTCTCGTTCGTGCCTGGATCGTTTCTGGGTCATCATTTGCATTTTGTTCTCCATTTCCACATAGCATTGCAAGAGCGAGCCATTCTGAATTTTTGTCATCCTGATTGCATCGTGTCGTTCCCCCCTTTCCCCCCTACACCACACAATTTCACTTCGCATCTGTCAAGGAAGAACCATACACTTTTTCCTTCGGCAACTTTCTGTCTTGCTGCGCGCCCGCTGGCGCTGCGCCTTTGCATCACCCAGTTCACTCCTTACGATCCTTAGCAGCACCGCTGCCTCGACCCCTTATCACACAACACCAACCCCGAAAGAAAACAGAAAAGCCTTTAATGTGTCTAGCCTCCACATTTCATCCTTTGTTAAGGAATTGAAGTGTACTATCTTGTCTATGTTTTTCTTCTCAACTCTTCCCTGTGCAGGGGAGCGGGCAGATAGGTCACAGGCCACAAAAAAAGCAAAAAAAGAGCGAAAACCTGCAAAAAATAATCTTGCGGTCTCCTGGGGAACTGAAGGCTGAGACCTGAAATTGAAACCAAGCCCCCCTTTGCACCCCCTCTTTGTGTACCTAGCCCGAACATGGCCCCTCTGCTGTTCACTTCCGCTTCGGCGTGAGATCAGTGGAAGGTGCTTTTTGATTTCTGTGTGGATTCGAGACTGCCACATGGCCCCCACGAATGACATCTCTATTCTGTGGACTCTTTCAAGTGTAGACTGAATCCTAGGCATTGAACTTGTAAACTCCATCTTCGTGTACATTGCGGCCCGCGTACACTCTTCTGAATCTAGGCTAGGCTAGATTGCCGCCTCTTGATGCCCTAGGTGTCCTAAGACCCCTTAGTTCTCGACAACTGGCAATGCAGCTGTGCATTTAGAAGCTATCACTACCACATGAATCAAATAATCATGAATACTTCTACATCTGCCGGCGAGAGTCAGAATTCTCTCACATGTGCATTGACATACCGCCAAACAAATGACCAAGTATTAGTCCTGTCAGATATATTTGTCCACTTGTGTCTAATATCAGGAGAGTCTGAGAATGTACTAAATATATTTCCGGAGCTCCCTCCCCCACCCACCTCGTTACCCTATCCTTCCCACTCAACCCCTCGGCTGTCCATCGTGCACAAAACTAGCTCATCAATAACCTCCTCCTATATAGAGCGCATCATCAAATGCCCCGGTGCCGTAGCTCGACGACAGTGCAACACTACATGTTCGACTTGGACTCTCAAAAGGTTGACCGCTCGGCCACGACCCACCAATTGAAGCGGTCAAGGTATGCCCCCTAGCAAACCACTCTACGCGACTAGCTCCGTAACAGTAAAATCACCACCAAGGGCTCCAAGAAGACCACCTGGGCCAGCAAGCTACCACATTATTAAAACAAAAATGTCCCATTCTCTTTCTCCCCGGAGCGAAGACCTAAGGATCTATGAATTCCCCAATCCTATCCAAGCTCCAAACTCCAAAGTGGATCCACCGAGAGCAAAACCACGGATCGCCAAAACCACACCCGCTACAACCAATCACCGCGCAAGAGGTCCCGGAACTAGAGACGTGGGCCCGGATTTCCCAAAAGAGTAGAAAGTAAATAGTTCGCGAAATAATTCCATGATTAGGGACTATCGTGGAATTGAGCAGATCCAGTTACCGAGGAATAGAAAACCAAAAATAATGAGCAATTCAATTATTGTTGAAAATTGAAACCTTGCAAAAAAAAAAAAGTGTGGAGAAGTAGCACACGGTTTGAACATAAATTCGCTCAATTGAAACAGATCCCAATTTCCCCATCGCTATGCAGAGTCCTGACCAGAAATCCCAAAAAAACCCAAAAAAGAAAAAAAGAAACGAAAAGAAGGGAAGGAGAGGGATACGCCCCGTTGTGTCGTCTGCAACCAATGCTGCTCAGACAAGAGGGCGTAAATGATAATATGACACGTGTTTACCGCTTTCCCGGGGGGTGCAATCTCAGAAGAGGCGGTAAGAGAGGGGAGAGATAGACGTATAGAATAATGGGGAAGAAATGTACCTTGCCTATCGGGTAGATAGGCAATGGCGTCCGCAAAGGGCAAAGAGCAAAAAAAAAAAGACAAAGTCAGAGACCGAATCAAAAAGGGAACAACCAACACTGAAAAACGCCGGGCACGAAAATAACTCCAGAGAATGAGAATAGTGGTACACGGGCCGGGAAGCAGGGGGAAGAAGGGAACAAATAGGTCATTGACGCAAGAATGGGGGAGATCCACACTCGTTCCGCGTTCCCCCAGGGCCTCTCACGCCCGAAAAATCCGGGGCAGAATATTGTCCATGTCCAGAAGCAGCAGTAGACAGGGAAGCAGTAGTTGGCAAGGGCCATGACCCGAGGGAGGTCCAGGCCCCGATCTGGGTCAGGGGTGGTGATCGGTGCCGGTGACGACAGGTAGCGTATCCCTTCATTTGAGCGCTTGAGGAAGAAAGGGGGGGAGCGTCGAGGCTCTCAATGTGAGTTTTTCGTCATTGCGGGAGATTGGTTGCAGAGTGCTTGAATGGCACTTGGGATTCCTTGTCGATCACCGCCTCACTTTTGTTTTTTGCCTCTGTTTCCTCCGGCTCGGTCCCGTTCGGTGTCACTAGGAGAGACGCGCGCGGATAAACCGGACGCCCCAACCGAACTGGACTAGACTGGGCTGGACTTGGGGGCTTTGCCCTTGCTCCTACTTCTGCTTTTGTTCCTGTTTCTCACTGCTGCTTTTGGGGGACTGGACTTGAGGTTGCTCGATTATTTCCAGCGTTGTTTGTCCCAGTCGGACGGCCGGGTTTCGTCGTAGATTTGACCTCCTTTATTATGGACGATGACGGGTGGTTTCCGAGCGGGATTGGCGGCTGGAGAAGCGGTTGTTAGCCTGAATCTGGACCTTGACATGGACTGTCAAAGTGGTTGGAGACTTACTCCGGACTTCGGTGGCTACGACGGGATCACCAATGCTGCCTCGACTCGCGAGGGTAGAATTGGAGTCGTTGTTGACCTTGTGTGGCATGATGGAATGGGGTAAAATGAGATCTAAGGAAGTGGACGAAATAGATGGGGTCAAAGTAGTTGAGGCTGAAAATAGGGCGCTTGGAAGTCTCGGACAAGGACAGTGTTGAACTGTAACGCAAACAAGTCCTAAGAGGAAAGATAATTGATCTCGAAGATATAGGTCGAAAGTATCGGTACAGGAAGTGAAGATGTTGGAGGTAGATGTGTATAGGAAAGCCAGGAGGACGACCTATTTGTATACCCCAGCCCATTCCCAATTGAGCGTGCATCTGATCGACTCCGGGGGAAGTGAACTAAGAGACTGGCACTAGACTGGGAATGGATCGGCCATGTATTGAGTGCCTGGTATTACCTCGATCCATGGACTCGGTTGGTGATGCAGCCCGCGTTGAAGGCAGGGCAGCCAGTGACCGTCCCTGTTGCCCCCGTACCGGTACCAGTCCAGTACCAGTCGGTAACGACGAGGTATCACCAATACGGGCTGAGTCAGCCATTCTTCGAGAGCTGGTTACTTCAGTGATCTCAATCTCAGTCTAACTTCTCCAGGAACCGGGTCCAAGAATAGCAATGAAGCTCCAGGATTCCTCAGCCTCACCGCTGCCCTGGCCAGCTCGCCAATCATCAATGGGGATCCTCGCCTGCATCGAATGGACTTCCGGAGAACTTCGTGATGTCAATGATCCAGGGGGAGAGAAAGAGAGAGCTTCACCGACTGACTCCACTCTGGTCCAGATTCTCCCCTGACGCCGAATCATGACGACGGTCTGTCTGATTGGACCTGGCCGGTGATCATAGTGTAGTCTCGTTAATTCGCCAATCGATGCATCCCGATCGTCCATTCGGCCTAACCTCGCGTTCCTCTCTTCAGCTGCCCTGGGATACCGAGGGGGGGGGGGGAGATCAGGGTATCCAGCCTGTCCCTATCTGGCATCAAACATGCAATTCGCGGCCCGTCTGCGTCACAGATCTTCTCCGATCGAGATTCCGTCCCAAGGTACGTAGGTGGCCACCGATTGGGGCACATCACAAAATGTCGAACCAAAAAAAATAAAAGAATAGAACATGTCTACATGATAATGAGGCTGCATGACGAGGATCACCGGGACCCCCTGGAGGCTGTTGAAGCTCCTCCCGATTCTAAAACTAATTTACCGCATTGGGCCTCAGCCTTCCCGCTTCATTCGCTCCTCCCATCCATTCATACTCCGCCGAATCCCCAACGTCCGTCGCCCGGCGCCCTGTTGCCGTACACTCGCCATCGTCGTCGTGTGAAACGTGACTGACTGGATGCCGGTGGAGCTGTCTTGTTTCACCCCCTCCGGTCCGGTCCCTGCCTCTGTACTGTTTCCAGGAGAGGGTTGCGTCAGCATTCGCGCGGGTTTCACAGCTGGTCTGGACGGAGCCGCCATCCACGTATAGTTACTTGGTCGAGCTGGTTCCAGGGCTGGTCGACTTGGTTGTAAGGGTCGTGGTTGGAGGCGGTGCGATGTGAGCGCAGGCGGAACCAGACTGGGTCCAGGGCGCGAGGTTGGGGCCGTTGGGTGACTTCGCGGTAGCTGGGTAGATGCTTGACTGGCAGGAAGGGGTTCTCGTTTCTGGGAGATTCCCGGTCCGCCAAAGAAGTTGGAGATACTGGCTTGGGTCAGCCCGTCTTTACGGCTGGCGGTGCTGGATGCCTTGGACTTGATAGGAGCCGGATTGGGGGCAGCTTTTGGTACAGGTTCAGCGACGGGTTCCTGGCTTGCTGCTGTAGCTGCATAATCTCGAGCAGAGAGGAAACCGGTCGAGAGCGTTGTAGACACCTGGAAATTAGCTGAGCTGTTCATCAGACTGCTTGCTGACATGTAGGTCGTAGACGTTGGCTGATTGGCATCAACTCGTCGCCGTTTCGGGTTCGATCCAGCCAGGTCATTCGGGTCCAGGGCATCCTTCCATTGCCCGTCCTCGTCCTTCTTTTCCTCGCCCTCGGCAGTCCATCGATCGTCCAGGGTAGATGGCAGTGAATGTAGGTCTTTGTACAAATCGTCGGCAGTGGGACGTGGCCGTCGCAGGATATCAGCAATTGCATAGACGACTTTCTCGTGCAATTGAGGCCCCTTGGGACGAAAGCGTTCTCTGACCAATTTGGGTGTCAGGAATGGTGTCAAAGTAGTCGAGCCATCCTCGCCCTCGCCGAGTCGGGGTTGTCGTAGAGGGAGGCTCAGGTACAATAACGCTTGTGCTCGGGTCATGGCGACGTACAGCAGCCGCCTCTCTTCGTCGAGTTCCTCGGCCCGTGAGTGTGGAATGCTTCCATTGTATACAGCTGGGATGAAAACGACGGGCCACTCGAGACCCTTGGCTGCATGAATCGTAGAAATGGTTACCTTCTCGGTTTCCGTCTCACCTTCTTTGGTGGCCTCTGTGGCAAGAGCAACGTTGGCCAAAAACTTGGAGAGGGCCTCTTCACCGGCGTGTGAATGCTCTTGCTCAACGCCTTCAATCCGAGGTAGATCCTCTTCTTGGGCCACGTCCCCGACGGAGGCGGCAGCATCATGGGCTTGACCCATCAGTTCCTTGACGTTCGCCCAGCGACTGTCTTCATCTAGGGGATAGGTTCTCATCAAATATTCCTGGAAGGACAGACTCTCTGTAATGTGTTCAAGAAGCACGCATGGCGCTGAGCCATCAGCACATTCCTGCAATTTCTGTTTCGCAGCTTCAATAAGCTTGACTAACGAACAAAGCCCCTGCTCTGCTGCCTTTTGCAGTTTCTTCTCCGTCGACCGGTGACCTTGAATGACGTCTTTGATGAAAGTCCAGAGTGGAACTTGAGCCTTGTCAGCGCCGCCAGTCAATTGCTTTATAGTCTCTTCACCGATCCGACGAGGTGGAACGTTGATAATATTGAGTAGTGCGTCTGCATGTCCGGTGTGGCTCACAACTCTGAGGTAATTGACCAAAGTCTTGACCTCGGTCCTGTCAAAGAACTTCCGGCCTCCGACCATCTTATATGGGATACCGGCTCGCCCAAACGCTGTTTCAATGCGCGTGGACAGTGAGGCTGATCTGAGCAGAACTGCAACATCTGACATTCGCACAAGACCCCCAGTCATCGCCACAGCGCGCTTGATCTCAAGCACCATCCAGGTGGCCTCTGCATTTGCCGTTGGGAGTTTTCTGAGCACAGGTAACGTTCCGAATGAGTGGGTCGCCTGTAGTGTTTTTGAAGGTCGTGTCGTATCTTGCTCAATCACATCCTGAGCAGACTTCAAGATGGAGGCCGATGAGCGATAATTGGATTCCAACAAGACAATCGACGTATTTGGGTATCGCCGCTGCATGCGTCTAAGATTCTGAATCTCTGCTGAGCGAAACCCATAGATACTTTGGTCGGGGTCACCGACGATCGTGATGCGTCGATTCTGCGCCGCAAAAAGGTTCATCAGGTCATATTGAATGGTATTTGTGTCCTGAAATTCATCGACCAGGACGGTCTGGACATTCGATACACACTCAGGGTGCTGTCTGAGAAGATCGCAGCAGCGCACTAATAGGTCGTCATAATCCAAGAGGCTTGAGTCAGCCAGCGCTGCTTGATATGCACGGTAGACATCAACCAGCTCCATCTCCTCAGCCTTGGCACGTTCTGCCAAGGCATCGGGGGTGATTCCCTGAGCCTTGTGGCGGGAGATCTTTCCCTGGGCAGTCTTCACTTCAATGGTAGCATCCAAGCGTTTGATGATTCTCTGCCAATTGCCAATTACATTAAAAATAGGGAACCCAAATTCGAATTGCCGAACTGAAAACTCACTCGTAAGATAGCGCGACTATCATCTGAGTCCGCAATGCCAAACCCTTTTCTCAGACCGATCAAATATCCATACTTGACCAGATACCTGCGACAGATAGAATGGAAAGTGCCGAGAATCAGCCGACTTTCCAAACGCTCACCGATAAGCTTAGCCAGGCGCTCACGCATCTCTCGGCTCGCTTTGATTGTAAACGTGCAACAAATGACATCTTGAGGTAGGTATCCATGATGAGAAAGCAGGTACGCGACGCGTGCTGTCAGCGTCTTGGTCTTTCCAGACCCCGGTGGTGCGAGGACTTGCAAAATGGGCGCAGATGAAGTGACTGCGTCCCGCTGGGCAGGATTCAAGCCATCGAGAATGGGATCCATGACATCTCGAGGGCCTCGATTATCCTGATAGGGATTGGGTGGCTCGCCAAGAGTGAGACGCGCCAACACGCGGTGTCATGTGACATTCTCGGGGAAACATGCGAAGTGCATGCATTGAAGTCAAGTGTCTCAGGGCTGGGTCGTTCCTCTTGCGTGATTTGTGACAGATTTTAATGTAATTAAAGTTTTTTTAGTGAGCGTGATCCGGGACGAGGAGTGGCATGTACGACGTCGTGGTCGATATAAGTGCAGCCATCACTGCCACCGTCCCACACCAAGTCCACTAAAGTGCATAATTATGGAACATTCGAAAAATTCTACTACTATCCCTAATGAGGCAACCCTTGTTCTAGACTCGGATCAACCCGATGACAATAGGATCGAATTATATAGGGGTTATGCATTCTTAATAGTATGTTCTTTAGGCATAGCCTATGCGCAATCATCAATGAGAGCCAGTACTCCGGAGTAAATGGCCTCCATGCAGAGAATGCTAGCCACAGCGCTGAGACCACATCACAATATGTACAGTAAAAAAAATAAGAAAAGGCAATTCAGCACCTCTGGGTATCAACGCCATGCACCACAACACAAATGTCTCTCTTCCAAAGCTCGGAGCAGCCAATGAAATATTTTACTTGCTGAAGATCCCCAATGGGAGAGTCATGGCCACTTCAAAATTGGGCACGTTAACGATCTCAGCAATCTTGAGGTCTGCAGCCACGCTGGCCAGGATGTAAGCCTCACTGGGAGTAAGTCCCTTGGTCGAGACAAGCCATTGAACAAGGTTGCGAGTCGCGATCTTCGCAGCCTCGAAAATGTCAGGCGAGACACCGAGCACGCCGTAGGTTCCAAGATCCGGGATAGGGTTGGCAATTTGCGCCATTGGGGGAGTCTGGTATTGGGGAGTCGTCACCCAGGGTTGGTTCTTGCAGAGTTCGAAGCGGAGGGTTGCGCGGATAGGAGTTTCGATGGCGGTGCCGCAGACTTCGCCGTGACCCTGGGCGGCATGTCCATCACCGCAGCTGAAGAAGGCTCCAGCGGTCTGAACTGGCAAGTAGACAGTCGAGCCGATGCCCAACTCACGACAGTCCAGGTTGCCACCGTGGTTAGTAGGCGGAACGGTGGACAGCTCTTCGTCATTGCCGGGGGCCAGCCCCATACATCCAAGGAAGGGTCGCAGAGGGATTCGCATGTCCTTGAACTGAGCGTAACCCTTCTCCCGGTCGAGAGACCAGATCTTGATCTCGGGTTCGGGGAAGTCCTCGGCCAGAAGACCAAAGCCTGGGATGATGGCAGACCAACCCCAGTCGGCCACCTCGAGGTTCAGGACCTCGACCTTGAGGACATCACCGGGTTGGGCATCCTCGACGAAGATGGGACCGAAGACGGGATTGGCAATACCAAGATCCAGGGTCTTGATGGCGGATGCGTCGGATCCGGTGTTTAGTTGGCCGTTGCTGCTGTCGATGGCATCAAAAGTGACCGTTTGGCCAGAGGTGACGGTCAATTTAGGCGTGATTTTTCGGGACCATTTGCAATGACCGCAGTCTCTTCCAACGTGGAAGTTATTCCAGGCCGGAGCCATGCTGCGAGATGAAGGTTTGGTGCGAGTTTCCGTGGAGATCATGGGGAAGTGTAAAAGGGTGAGGATCTGGAAAAACCCAGAGAAAGTCACGGCTTAAAAGGGAATTTCAAGTATCTCGGTCCAGGCAACCCGAGATCCTCTTCAGAGTTGACCGTTCTGGAAGGTGGATAGTTTCGGATCTTGCTCATTGCTTGTTCTGCAAGAAATCTCCACCCGTGAACCGACGTTCTATCGCCTTCCTAATCGGGTTTGACAGGGATAAGAACTGTCACAGAGTACTTCTACTCCTGAGCCTCTGGGGTCAAGTAGCACCGATATGCAGAAGGTGGAGCAATAGGGCGGATCAGGCCGACGCCATTAAGCGACTTCTTATCCGCCTGCTGAATTGGTGACCCAGATAACCTTGTCGGGCGGGGGCAACGAAGAAAGATAGATGCCGATAATGATTATGACATGCATGACTCACAGGCAAAAACTAAATAATTTGCTAATTGTGTCCTTCATTGTGATACCATAGGGCCTATGTCGATTCAATTCTAGAGTACGGTCCCTTTCCTAAAAGGCCGAGGACCACTCCCTCATAAAGAGAATCGGAACCTATTTCGGCCACTTAGCAAGACGAGATATGACGCCACCGCGCACGAGAGCCCCTTTGACAAAGTTGCTACAATAAAAGGTTTTGTGGCGAGCATCGGACTGCTACCAGAAAATTCCTGTTCCAAATTATGGACCCGAACAGCACAACCACCTTCCGTTCTAGGTAAGCATGGAACCAGTCGGCGCTCATGAGTGGACACTGGCATGCATAACATCGTGGATCTCGGACTCTTATCTATTTCGGGGATGTGAACAACTTCTCATCTACTCATGAACTCCTGAACCCCAACCCCCCCAAACCCCAAGCCCTACCCCCCAAACTCCAACTGCCCTGCATCTTACGATCGTTGTCCATCTATCATGATCACAATACATGATGCATTGTCACTCCGCGGATGACTCGCCGCATCGCTGGCCACTGCCTGTGCAATCTCACTCGCGCGCATTCCCCGCATTGACAGCTTCATCACGTGCTGAATCAGGCCCGCGTCGTCGGTGCGGTCGCTGACTCCATCCGATACGATCACCAGTAGGTAACGCAGGCCAGTCCGCAACGTGCGTCTCGACGTATACGGGTCATTGGATAGGACGTCTCCATGGACGTGCTTGGATGACGACGAGGCGCGTTGGGCCCCGGGGATCCAGCCCTCTTTCTGGGTCGTGTTCACCGGTTTTTTGTACTGCAAATCCCCCAACGCGCGGGACATATTCAGGGATCCTACGTCTCTCTGCTATTAGATTGTATTCTCCGACCAATGGGGCGGTGCGGCCTCACCTAACCGAGGAACCCCACCCCGCACCTGGACCCTTCCCCCGGCCTCTTTGATGCGCGCCTGTTCGTCGGGCGTGTCTGGCTTATGTGCCTTGGTGAGCCGGCGCTGGTACTTCCGTCAACCACCTGATATCGTCCACCGGCGATGCACTTTGCTCACGATGTGGTACGGCATCTCCGTCTTCGGATCACGTTCCGCGAATATGACATGCGAGTCCCCCAGGTTGGAACAAATTAGCTCTCCCTGCGTCAGATTGATCAAGCACATGGCCACGGTTGATCCGGAGAGGCCGGGCTCTGCATAGTCGTGTTTGAAGTCGTCCATCAGAAGGGCGTCCTCGTCCGCCATGGCGCCCTTGATGGCCTGGACGTATTCCCCTTCTTTGAGCTCAGGTCGTCGGGCCAACAGGCCATGCAAGTTTTTCGTCGCATGCTCGGAAACTAAATCGGAGCCACTACACGCTGCAAGTTAGATAGTGCTAGGCTCGCGAGGTGGAAGTTTGCGACAGACTGTCCATCGTATATTGCAAAATAGGCAAGCGTATCCTCTGTGTCTGCAGGGAACCGGCCCGGTCGAATCATCACATGGCGGTCTTCTTGGAATTCTCTGTCTCCTTGGGCCTGCACTGACAATCAGTCTGGGTTCTCGTGCCCGGATTTGGGACCGTACTTGACCTGCTCCGGCATCAAAAAGCAAGACAGCGTCAGAAGAAGACATGAGTGTGTCCTGGCGCACCTGGTACCTCACAGCTGCGCCGATGTGCAAGCTTTCATCTCCGAAAATATTCAAAGAATATCTTGACATTGAGCTGGCAAAATATATCCAAGTTCCGTCGCCATCTGATTGTGATGATGTACTGACATCATTTATGTTATCCAAAGGCAACTTGAGCTAAGCTGATCGCATTCAATAAGTTGCCGAACCGAGCAACAATGCGCAATTTTGCTCAGCATCAGTGCGAATAGTCCAGAATCAGTGAAATGACCTCTTCAAACCAAAAAAAAATGTAATTCAAGAGTGCAGATGAATCCTTCCTAGGAGCACTTCTCGGTCTTGGAAATCCCAAGCAAAATCGATTGAATTGATGCAATTTCCCAATGGCTTATGAACATTTTGGTCTGGATGTAGCATTTTGGATCTAGTACATCCATCCCTCTCCAGCGGGTGACAGATTTGCCGATTATAGTTGGAGATCGGTCGTGTAAATATTAAAATGGAAGTTGTATAGATCTCTTAATCCTGGGAGTGCACGGACCAAGGATCTGGCCGAGCCATTCTGCAGCGATGAATAAGTCATCCAGGCACGATATCCCAACACTTCCTACCTTTGCATCTCCAGCGCCATCTTTCGGGTTGAAAATGGGCTGGACAGGCGTCGGGACTCTTGTCGCGACTGCGGGCTATTTTCTCTATCGTTACCCGCCACGCAGCTGGACTACCGAACATCCTTCTTCCCCTCCGGAGCCCCAACCGGAGGCACGGCCTGCTGCTACCTCTTCCCCTTTGCTAGCAAGACATGACGAGGAACCCTCGACTCCTCCACCGATCAAAATAGAAGAAGAAAATTCACCGACCACGCCCAAGGCTTCGGCGTCGAGCGGACCGGTCCCGGCCTTTGCAGTGCCTGCGCTAAACCTGGAGGCCGACACGAGCACTTCTCGGAGTGCCGCAACAAAGCCACCTGCTCTGCGAGATATGAATGGATCAATCAAGCAGCAGATGGCAAATCACAACGATGAACATTCGCAGACCGGCTCCCGGCCGCAGACCCTTACACCCGCTACGATCCCACAGGCGCAACGACCACCCACTCTCTCCGCACCCGCAAACACCTCCTCTCTGATGCCACCACCCTCAGTCCCCCGTCTCCGCCCAACACCACAGCCGAATAGAGCACCGCCTGGTCTTCAACCGTCGCGCTCCAATGCTAGCTCGCTTATGCCCCCTCCCTCCGCCGCAGCGGGACTCCGCGTGCCCCCAAGTGGCGGAGGCGGAGGCCTCAGCAACAGCACGCTGAAGCCTAGTTTGAAGAAGAACACTCGCAAAGTTGTTCTTGACCCAGGATACTCGCCCCTCGACTGGGCTGCTCTAGCCGAGAACCCGAAAAGCCAGCTCCGAGGCGTCGGTGTACCGCCTGGCCTGCTGCGTGTGACGCCGTCCATGTTGAAGATCCAAAATGGGCGCAAGGGCCGCGATGCGTGGACCTCCTATCAGGGCAAAGTGTATAATATCCAACCCTACGTCCCGTATCATCCTGGTGGGAAGGGAGAGTTGTTGCGTGGTGCGGGCAAGGACTCGGCGCAGCTGTTCCAGGAGATTCACCCGTGGGTCAATTGGGACGGAATTCTCAGCGAGTGTCTCGTTGGGATCCTGGTATCTGAGCATGATATCCAGGCCGAGAATGCGCTCGACGCGATGGACTAAGAAAGTTGTGTGGATTCGTTCTGGCCGCAGGCCTTGTACATCTGACTGATACACTAGAAGAGATACCCAAACCCATTTTTATAGAGACATATGACACAGTGTCAAGATCGAGAACTCGTGTTCTCGTTTCCGGGTATATTCCAAGATGTTCATAGACTAGATACCAAATGCCGACAAAGCATACTCGACATTATGTCATATCGTTCCAGCACGGGCTGCTTTAAAGCTCATCCTTGTCAACGCCGTCAATGCCAACCAATTCGGTCTCAAAAATCAGGGTGGCACCGCCGGGAATAGGGCCCACGCCACGGTCGCCGTAGCCGTACTCGGGAGGAATGGTGAGAGTACGCTTCTCGCCAATGCACATGTCCAGCAGACCCTGGTCCCAGCTATTCACGGCATTTAGTCAGGTCCAATGAACGACAAAAGATGGAATCTCAACTCACCCCTTAATGACACGGCCGGTACCGAGCTTGAAGCTCAGGGGAACATTGCGCTTGAAGCTAGAGTCGAACTCCTTCCCGGAGTCTTGCAGGGTGCCGCGGTAGTGCATCTGCACACCATCGCCGTTCTGGGTCTTGCGGGTGCACTCGACCTTGTGGGTGACCTCGATGCCGAGCTCGGCGGCACAGGCGAGGGAGGCGAGCGAGAGGAAGATGGTGGTGAGACGCATTGTGGATGGGGTAAGTGTGAAGAGGAGAAGCAACGTGGACTCGAACTGCGGAGTGGAAGTTGCCCCACTTTTCATTGCTTGTGGGTCGCAAAGTGAAAGGAGAGGAATCTATACCGAAATCCAGTAACACTCACGCAGATGACTACAGATGACTCGTGATAATTTGCGGTATTACAAGATGGCTACCGCTACAAAACACCAATTGAGTTCCATTGCCATCGTCTGGATTTTCAGTCTAAGAGATGACGCTTGGAGAAATCACATTTCCAGAGAAAGACGTCAGGAATAGTCGTTCACCAACTGAAGGAGTCACGCTCTGAGGATCCCAAGAGGGAATACTTATTCCCCGCACTGAGACTCTGACTTGAAGAGAGTGTATGCCCTTTCCCTCCGACATCTAACATCTCCATTATCATCCGAGGATCGTCCCGGCAGACGAAATGGCGACAGACGACGCTGTGATCATGGTTACCAAGGCTGATGCTGTGTCTGCCGCGGACATCCAGCGCAAAAATATCGTTCATGAAACCCTGCACGAGGTTTCCCGGAAGCGCCAGAGTTTGTCTGATCTGTTCACTATCGTGAGTTTGTCTTGCCCTTCGCCTCTTCAATACAGAGCTTGTGAGCGGGAGACGTTGCTAACGGACTACTTTGATCAGTTCGCCAGTGGCTTTGCTCTGATCAGTGATGGATACCAGAACAATCTGATGACTATGATTAATGTGCTTCTCAAGGCAGAGTATCCCAAGCAATACACCTCCGCTGTCAGTACGCGTGTGTCGAATGCGCTGCTGATTGGCGAAATCATCGGCCAGATCGTTGTCGGGTAAGAGCCAACGGATCCACATGGTTACTGTGCGGTGTCTAATATGCGAACAGTCTGACCTGTGACTATCTGGGCCGAAAAATGGCCATTGTTTTCACGACTGTCATGATCGTCGTTGGTGGCATCCTCGCAACTGCATCCAATGGAGTGACGATTGATGGTATGTTCTGGATGATGACTGTGGCACGAGGCATTGTGGGTTTTGGTATGTTCTTGCAAGACACTCCACCCAGAAGTCCGTACTGATACCAATATCTACAGGTGCTGGGGGAGAGTATCCTACATCCTCAACATCTGCCTCCGAAGCCGCCAACGACTTGATCCCAAAGCATCGTGGTCCAGCCTTCATCATGGTAACCAACTTCCCACTCTCTTTCGGAGGCCCCTTCGCAGTATCGATCTTCCTGATCGTCCTTATGGCCTGTGACCAAACACACTACAGCACAGTCTGGCGCGTTTGTTTCGGTATCGGTTGTATATGGCCACTGTCCGTGTTCTACTTCCGAATCCGCATGCTCAACTCCGTACTCTACCGTCGCGGCGCAATCAAGAAACAAGTCCCTTACAAGCTAGTTCTGAGATATTACTGGAAACCATTGATCGGCACCTGCGGCGCATGGTTCCTCTATGTTATGTCCAACCCCAGGATCTATGTATCACTCCCTCTCGCTAACCATACACAGACTTCGTTACCTTCCCGAACGGCGTTTTCTCAGGAACTATCATCTCTTCCGTCGTCCATAATGGCACACTTCGTCAAACAGCCGAATGGCAACTTCTCCCTCGGCGCAATCGCTCTCCCTGGGATATTCCTCGGAGCCCTCCTTTGTGACCGTGTTGGCCGTAAAAATATCATGATAATCGGCTTCAGCGGCTACCTCGTCTTCGGTCTAACAATCGGCTGCGCCTACAGCCACATCATCAAGAGTGTCCCCCTCTTCGTCGTCTTCTATGGTCTGATGCAGAGTTCTGGCAACTTCGGCCCAGGCAACATGCTCGGCCTGCTTTCCTCGGAATCATACGCCACTGGTGTCCGGGGCACTTGCTATGGTCTTTCGGCGGCGATTGGTAAAGCGGGCGCGGCGATTGGGACTCAGGCTTTTACGCCTATTAAATTGAATTTGGGGAATCAGTGGACTTTTATTATTGCTGCTATCTGTGGTGTCGTGGGGATTCTGGTTACGTGGTTCTTTGTGCCGGATCTGAGTGGGGACGATCTACGGATGAGGGATGAGCGCTTTAGAGCTTATCTTGTTGCTAATGGATGGGATGGTGTGATGGGCGAGTATGATTTGAAGGCTGATGCGGATGATGGGATTGCTTCACCGGCTGTCGCTGCTAATGGGACCAAAGACTAGCGGAGTGGATTGCGGATGGCTCGAGGAAGGGGGCGTGAAAGCTTGATACGTGCTAGATTTCTAAATTTTCGGGTGTGTTTAATTTTATGGACATTTTCTGAGATATCCTGCCTAATGAACATCGTGACGCTTTGCATAACTCTCTACATGGGTCATATGGTAGGGTGGGAATAATTTGACTTTATTGATCTAAATACAATGAAATAACGCCCTGAAGAGCCATGATGGGAAAAAAAAAAGATTAACGCCATAATTTGTGCCGGTCGACGGCAGCCAGGTTGCCCTGTGGGTATCATATGATCCAGGAGACATGACAAGAACCATCCTCAAACTTTTGAAGCAAGAAATAAGGTGACATGAAAACAAAAAAGGGATCCCGCTATGCCCATTTACCCAGCAGAGCCATGAGGGCAGCTCCGAGGCACAGAAGGATGAAGGCGGCCAGCACTTCGCGGATGGGAGCCTTGCGCATCGAGTGGCTGAACATAAACTCGTGCGCCATCAGCTCCACCAGGGCGGTATAGATCAAGATGCCGGCGGAGATGGAGTCAAACACGCCGTTGACGATCAGTGTTGTTCGTCCATCAGGTGGGTAGCTCTGGCGGACTCCAAGACCAATGGCAATGGCAATGGGGGTGGAGATGCCAAAGCCCAGTCCGAGGAACCATGGTGTGTGGCGTTTGGATTTGGGCCAAGGGACCAGTGCCAGCCGAGAACCCAGACCGAGACCTTCAAAGGTTTGGTGAAAAACGAGAACAATGTACAAGGTTGTGAACTCGGAGCCGGAGACAGCGAGCGTGAGACCAATGAAGACCGAGTGGAAGATGATTCCGAACTCAAGGATGAAAATGGAGGTCAGTTGCGCCGCATAGTCTTCAACGGCGGTCTTGTCATTCTCCGAGTCATCGGTGTCGTGGTGTTCCCGCGAGTGACCTAGGTGATCTTCACCGGGGATATAGCTTTTGGTCTCAGTGACTACAGCAGCCTCGGGCTCAGTGTTCTCAAGTTGTGTGTGAGAGTGACCCTCTTCATCGTGCACATGACCTGCCCCAAACCGCGAGAACCGCATGACCATCAGCTCGACGAAGAAGAGGACGATAATTGTCATCAGGACGATGCCCTCGACCCAGCTGTATTCCGTGATGGGGCCGGTCAGACATGGGTTGGTCAATGCTTCTTCGGCCGGAGCCAATAGATGGATAAAGGCAGTTGCGACGATGACACCAGAGCCAAAGTATTTGGCGATAAAGAATGACCATTCGGGGACCCCTCCGCGTTTACTGAAGCGTCGTGCAAAGACAGGGAAGAGTGCACCAAAAGACGAACCGACCAGGATGACAAAGATAGACGAGATGCGTAAGCCGATACGGCCATCGAAGGAGTTTCCTGTCGCACAGGAGTCGGCCCGCCCGACGAGCGTATGCAAAGGATCCATTCCCATTGTGAACGGTCTTGTTCAACCTCGACGGAACAACACGGACCAATCGGCGTCGAATGGCGATCAGATGCACGTGGAAGATCGTGGCAAGATCAACGAGATCCGACAGGCCCAGGTTTGGCTTGAACGACCAAATCAGAGGCAATGAAACGTGAGCACCTTGAGAGACAAGGTAAAAGTAAGGTCAGGTCAATTGACGGGGAGGGGAATTTCCCAGAAGAGATCTGGTTTTGTGTGGGTTGCTTGGACTGCGTCCTAACCCCCAAGGTCCTCGATGTGAAGCACCCCGGTCCAATGACTCGAGATGGTACCGGGTTCTCCAGTCAAGCAACGGATCTTTGGACAAGACAGTGTAGACAACTGAAGCACTACCACCACGAACAGACCTTCAATATAACTCGATTGAGCAATGTATGCCTAACTGTCCCGTGAAAAATGTGTCAAAAATGTGTTCAAGACGAGTGGGGGGAAGACTGATTTGCGGCGTTGCAATTGCGGGTCCTTAGGAGTGACTGGCGTGAGGACCTTGCGCGCCAGCACGTAGCGATTGCTCGTGGACTATTAAAGATGGCGACAATCTTCGACAACCGCAGGTCATACAGTGAAGGCTTCGAGGCCTCGAGAAACAGAATCTGCGGGCATCACCCTCCATCGGCGGGGCCCAGGTGGGATCCATGGGGACCTTGCTGGCCTAGAAGACGTCAAGCAAAAATAAAGTATCCGGTACATGAGATTCGCTGAGTAACTGGTGCGGGTGGAGGTACCCAGTACTTGGCCGCCGTGGGGACCTTGGGGACGGTTGGTCTGCTTCCGGCGGCGGGCGGTTGAATAGGGTCACGTGGGCCATACTAGGCGGGTTTGGTCGGATAATCGATGTTGGTATTGTTGGCTGAAGCCATGTCAGAGTCGGTAAAGAGTGAGGTCAGGAATATGAGAGAAGAAGGAAGGATGTGAATTCCAAGGGGATTCTCCGCAGGGATGTCGATGGCGTTGTCATCACCAATCAGATGATCTGCGGCTCTGAAGCTTGGCAGAGCTCGCATCCTCACATTCTTACATCCTTACGTCCAACTTCATCCCGCTACATCAATCATGGCTCCTATACGTCGTTATCTACGCATCAGCAAGCATTCTGTTATTGAGTGCCGTATCTACCTGGATAGTCCTTCCGATAATCGATGGCTCCTTAACCCCCGCGATCCTATGCTTCCCCGGGTCTTTGAGGCGATCCAGCCTCTGGTCTTGCCGAAGCTACGCGAGGAAAATGAGCGACTATGGGCGCGCAAGAAGAGCAAACCCGTCAAGGATGTGATTGCTGAGGGTAAGGCCTGGCTCACTTCGACGACCTGAAAGCTCATCACTAATACGTCATTGCTCGCGCAGAGGAATTTGAGGTGGCCATCTTCCTGCGCGAATCCCGGACTCGCCATTCACTTCTGACGCGACATAAGACATTTGAACGGCCCGGAAATAACGAAGACACGTTGGCGGACGACAAACTTGGCCGGGGATTGTCAGAGTTGACAACCGACACATCCAAGCCGATCGATGTGGAGGTCATTCCCGACAGTGACGAGGAGCCCGAGTTCGACCTACACGATATTCCTCGAGCTGAAGACGAGCCAGAAAATATTGATACATTGCCACGGAGGAAAAGGAGAAGAGTACAGGCGGATTTGTCGGAGCCTGAAGATAACAAAGACGAGAAAAAGCTCGGGTTTCATACCCACTATGAAAGCTTCAATATCTGTGGTTGGGTGTTGTGTCTACTCATCACCCGTAAAGGTGATAGAGCCCGGCCAAGTGCTACGAGTGAACCCAAGCAACCGCTCATGGAGGAATGGATCTCAACCCAGGCCCAGACAGCTGCGGACGAGGATTGAGTGGCCACAACTGGCCACAATTTTGACTCCAGGCATATCTACTCTCCTGAGGTGGCTGATAATTCTTCAGCCTAGCCTGATCCGCATCTCCCCTGTAGACGCGCGTGGTGGCATGATCGGTTGCAAGCCTCCCCGGGATGTCTAAATTGCAGAGTTGCATATTTCCATTTCTGCCCCTGTTCACTCCCCTGCTGCGTGACAAATTATCATGGAATTTCAGCGGCACCGGAGGACCTGCCCGTGCGGAGTGTCTCTTTGTCATGCAAAGGCCGCGTGACAGGGTCCAAGCCCCGGCCCTGGTCGTCGCCCTGGTCGACGGACGGACCGCCGCAGCGCGCCTGGAAATGCAGTCATCTTATCGGGGCAATGGCATGATGCTTGATGCCTAGAAATGTTACGCAGGCGGCGGCCACTGATCTTCCTCAGCGGCCCGATCAAGTACACCGCTAGCTTTAGGCTTCCCAGGGTCGTCAAAATTAGAATCGCCGGACACAGACATCAATATTGAGTTGCGGTGGCTGACCCAGAATGATCCGTCAATTAGACACGAGGACTTGTGGTCTCAGCCTAGCAATGTCTCAGTTGAGTTCGTGATGGATGTGCGCATGGGGACGAACCGAGAACGTCACACAGCCACAGCCGCAGCCGCAGCCTCAGGCAGTGATGACTCAAGTGATGCGCTCACAAAACATAGATCATGGTCACATATTCAATATTTCAGTTCCCGCTCGTATCCACATGCGAACCTCGGCTCAGGGTTTTCCAGAATACCGCGTAGAAGGTACGGAGACCAACAGAGGTGTCCACGGTGGAACCCTCCTTGGCACAAGTCTTGAAACGACCCGCTACTAGTCTCCCGTGATGAGGAGGAGACTTTCCCTTTCTCCGAGACCCGGGTAACTGGGATCCTAAAAATTGGAGACTAGAGACGGAGAGATAGCAAGCTAGCCAGTCGGAAATCGATGGAGTCGCAGGTGCTGACGAATCTACTAGTGACCATCTCCCACTGGCTCTCGCGATCATCGCAAGGCAGATGAAGCCAAAGAGGCATGGATTGACACAAAAACCCACAGATCTTTCGCCACGTGCGGTCAGGTACCGAACCAAAATGGGCAACTCGCTGGGGAACTCAGGAATGCGGTGAAAACCTCCGACACCAATCGCCTTCCTCAATTCCAGTTTTTCCCCCCCCCCCACCGATATCCAACGGTGCGGAACGGCAGACAACCCCATGGCGCTTGTCCCTGGCTAGTCCCCTTTGGTGTTTATTGAAGTTTGCGACCCCTTAGCGCTGTTAAAGGTTTTCTCCCGCAGTCTGTTTGCCACCTCGCCTGTTTGTGGTCTCCATCCAAGTTGATTAAGGAGATCTTGGTGAGATGGACGGAGACATGGAGATTTACAGGAGAGTTCCAGGGTACTGGGACCGTCAGACTGGGAATACAGGTACAGGTACAGGTACAGGTACAGGTACAGGTTAGAGTTCCAGTGAATTCCTGCGCCACGATGTTCCACGAAGTTCCATGGTTGCCATATAGGGCTGTGGTCATGCGCACCCCCGACTTCGGACATCATAGAACCCACGTCCCTCTGGGGAAGGTGACGTCTCCAGAGCTAATACTGTGACTAGTAGTAACTCGTACCCGTAGTTACATGCTGGTGTGCAGGTGTAGTGTTCCTCACGAGGGCTCATGTCGAGCACGCCATTGTGAACTCGACGCCACACCGACCCAGTAGATCTGCTAACATGAAACACCGACTCCAGTGATGTACGTGATCAACCCTGGGGAGGGAACAGGGGGGAACGAACATCTTGCTGCATGTCCTACATACGCCAGACTCAAGATTGGAAATGCACAGTCCTCCTTCTGCAGGGCTATGAGATGATTGACCTCATAGCACCCACAATCGGTACACAAGTTACCGGTTTAGGTACCAGTAAGGGGGCGGAGGTCACTCGGTTATGTTCTCCGTCTCGTTCCTCCCATTTCCATCCTTCGATGGGGTCTCTCAATTTTGGGACTCCATCGCGACTCAGCTTACTCGGTGTGGGCTTTTTTGGCTGTTGATAAGCAACACAATCCAGAAATGATATTCATCCCCAGAAAAAAAAAAAAAGCGGGAAGAAACTCTTTTTTTTTCTCTGAACCCTTCGCGTACTCTGGGATCAAAAATAGCATACTCACCCACATTCGATTTGCTAGAGACAAACCCACGGGTACGAGCCACGGTACGTGATGGGTCCCGGGTATTCGAAATGAGTTTGTGGTTGTTTTTTTTTTTTTTTTTCTTTTTTCTTTTTTAATTTTTAGTTTTGCTTTACCCTTTTCTCTGAACCCCTGAAACAGTGCCACCCCAGACCGTTATCAGAGTCAAAATTCAAATCATGGAATTTTTAGTTCGTAAGGTTGACGTGTCATATCATCAGCTCTAAACTGGGTTCAGCAGATGAACGAATCACCGTGGTAGTACCAGCCCCTGCGCCACGAACATCTTCTTCACTTATCCTCTGCCTACCGCCAATCCCGATATCCTGGTCCACGCCCGTAGGTAATACGAACCGGTCAGAACTCGGCTATGACTCTTTGGTGATGTTTATTTGTTGATTTTAATTTTTTTTCAACTTCTTCATTTTCTTTTCTTCCTTAGTAATGGTCGTTGTATATTTCTTTTTTTTTTTCCCACCGTCGATCGACGATACAGCACGTGTGGATCGGACCCTGGTCTTTTCGCTGGTTTCTTATTCGTCCTGGCCCCCCTTTCTTGTTGAGTCAGTCCAGCAATACTAGGGTTATGCGCTCAGGCCTTTTCTTTCGAGTCCATCTCTGCCTTGGAAGTACAGGAGGTTCTGGGGGGTTGCGCAGCTCAACCGAAAAAAAGGACAATAAAAAATAATAATTTACTAATCAAGAATCAAGAGGGAAAAATAACCCAGAAGAATTGTCAGACTCCGTTCCTCCGTTCACCGCATTGAGGAACCGTGCCGATGGAGCCAGGAGTGGGCCCACGGGAGATTGCCCTTTTCCCAGTTGTCACCTCGCCTGGTTTCATGATTATTTGGCCCCTGCTGGTGAGACCAGAGAGACAAAGAAAAGGGCGGGATGGCTCATTGAGCAAGATTAGCCATGTCTCAAATAACAGCGTTTCAGCCGGATCCCCTTCAGGCTCAAGCCCACTAGCGGTTCAGAGACACAGACTACGCCACCACGGGAATTGGGAGTGGGGAGCTTCTAGAAAAAAGTCCTAGTTTTCCATTGGATTTCCCGGTTGGGGCTGCATCATTCCTCCCGAACTAAGGCAATCGCAATTATTCCTACGTCAGATCAGGTGGAGACTCAGCCTCCTGTTCACGGCAGGGATGTTCGATGGGGGGTAATTAGCACTGCACTAACGTAAATTAGTGCTACTGTAATGGTGCTGGCCTCGGGGAGATCCATTTCTGCTATAAGAACGCTCGTGCTCCTCGCTTGCCTTTATTTCTTCCCACACTACTTGAATCCCGTCTACTCTGTTTCGACTTCGCTACTGAACTGACTCTCTTCCATCTGCTGCACTCTACTCTTCAAGCTTTGGAACACACTCAGCCTCTCTCAACCAAAACCCACCACATCGACAACCATGCCTTCCGTCGGCTCATCTCAGTTCCCTCCTTGCCCGGGACCTCCTCCCAAGGGCCCTCTCCCTCCTCTGCCGAAATAGAGAACCCGCCTCTTCCCAATGACCCGTGATGACTCTGGCGCAGTCGACCGACTGCGCTCACGACCTGGGAGGCTTCTCCTCGGCATGGATATGAAATGACCTCGCATTCGACCTGGTTTCGGCTCTCTGACGCTACTTCCCTCCATTCGGCCTACACTGCCGTCCTAATACACGCCCCGTCTTTCTTTCGAACCCTCTTGTCTCTCGCTCGCGACAATCAAGACACGAAATTCCGCTGGCTCCCGAGCTGTGTTCCGCGGCTTCCATCAGTGCCGCGCGCAACCGGAGCTTAGTCTCGGAAGACGGGAAACACATTTGCATCTATTTCCTTGATCATGAGGGGGGTCCCCGCGCCGGCGCTACGATGGCTTCTCCCCCCCACCTCTCTCGACTTTTTGCATTAATAGCCACCTCATCATTGACACCATACTTTTCGCGGGTTCCGCGTTTCAACTTTCAACTCTTGGTGCGGGGTCCAATTTATGTGATCTCACCGATACGCACGTGCGGAGAAAGGCCGCATCTACGCCAATCGCGCATCCGCCGTCTGCAACGTCCTGCAGGCCCCGGTCACTCAAGCCGCGATCAACGGGATCTCATTTCCAAGGTTTCCACCTGGATTTACACCTGAAACCGCATTGTTCTTTTTTTTTTTTTTTTTTTTTTCTCTCACCTTTCTCCGACTTTTCCATCATAGCCTTGCATGTCGATGTGACTGGCTCCCGACTTCCAAATCTCTTTTCTAATCTTTCTATCGTTTTCTTTTTAATTTTTTTTCCCTTGACTTGCTTCTCTATTTCTTTTGCTTTCAGCATGCATCTCGGCCGAACCCGCATTCACGGCTTGTATCATAGACTTAATATACCCCAGCAAGAACGCAATCTATCTTATCCACTTCTTCATGTCGTGCATAATCACCCATGCGTAAACATCCTAGACCTTTCTGCAACTAGTCTACCGTCGTATCAGGATGAAACCCCTCCCCGCGTGCTCGTTTCACCAGTCCGCGTCGCCGACAACACATCTGTCTCAATGTCGCAGGGATGGTACAGGGGCAATAACAGGTTGACAGGATGTCAAACCTGTAGGCCGCACAGCACGGGCCGAGAGATGGTCTCAGTGGAACGATCATACACGGGAAGACTCGGTCGATCTGGCGTGAAACTTTTCTTATCGAATGCCTGACTACGAAATAGAGCTGCATGGCGTTTTCCACTTTCTTTTTTCCATTTTTGATTATATTCTCTTTTGGTATTGGCGCCAGTCCAGGGCTGAACATGACGCATCCCCCATTCTCATCCGGCTGCATGACCAGCTGGAGATATCCGAGCCCCACTCCCTGAGAATCAGGAAGGAGATACGGTCTCTGTGTCCGAGCGCTCGGAGCGATTAGCCTGGCTAACGGGCGCTGCCTGATGTGGAGAGCCTGATTGGAGGGACCGAAATCCGGACTTAGATTTCGCTGAAAGCTATGGACGCCTGGGACAAGTCAGTTGAAACCCAGTCAAGGCAGTGAAATCAAGGGTATTAGCGCGGTCCAACGGTCCAAGGCGTGCCTGCTTCCGAGTTGGCCGTTGGTCCACTTCTCGGCGTCATCATCATCGCTGGTACGGAACGATCAGATCACTAGTCCCCCCGCTTTTGGACCGTTCAGCCCCATGGTATTCCGGTTTGCTTTCTGGGTGGAACCTCGCTTTGACGGTTACAAATCTTGGAATCTCTTCAGGCACAGCTGACGGGGCTCTGACGGGGCTCTGGCGCGGCCACGTGTATGCGGTCATGGCGTTCCTTATCGCATCAAGCATCGCTCGTCATCAGCAATAGGCAATAGGCATTCCACAATCAGGAATCAGGGAATCAAGAATCAGCACGGTGGGCTTCCCGATGCCCAGATTGGTATATCCGCCTGATCGATCCAGTCTGACATGCGAAACACGACCCAAGTCATGAATCATGAGTCGCAGTGTCTCAGGTTGGAATACGAGGAAAGAGGAGTCGGGCGAACTCTCGCTCGGGTGATCTGATCAAAGGTCGAAGAGTCAGATTATTGAGGCTCCCCCCTGGTTTTGTCGTATCTTGGAAGCAAGCTCATGTGGCAGTCAATCCCCGGGCCTATATCTCAAACCTAGAGCCGGATCTTCCTTGACTCAACTGGATTAGATCGAAACACAAGTCACGGAAAAGGTATCCTCCACCAACGAGCCTCGATGAAAATGTCGAGATTACACTTGGGGAAAGATAGACCTGCAGAGAACAAGACCCTAGTGAACTTAACGATTCCGGGAATCGACCTCTTAGGCGTTGCAGATCTCGTATAGATTGTGTAAACACACGTGATTCGTCCGCCCCCAAACTTGGCCCGCGGCTGCTGTTCTCTCTCCACGCGCAAACCACCATGGTCCTACAATTGCATGTGTGGGGGCCGGCCTTTACCCTGCCCTCAATTGATGCGCAGTGTCTTGCCGCTATCGCCTACTGCTCTGTCGCCCTCCCCAAGGACTCCTGGGAGCTAGTCGCCACCAGCGATCCCTCCGTCTCCCCTACCGGTAACGTGATGCCAGGCCTTCAATGAGCCAAACTCTTCAACCTCAAAGAGAACCAGCTTGACTAATCAGGTCATTTTCATTGCGAAATAGGTGAGCTACCCGCGCTCCAGAATGGCTCGACCTGGGTGAGCCGCTTCCGCAATATCGTCGACTATCTCCGCCAATACTCGGACGGCGCGTGGGATTTGGATCGACAGCTCGACGAGTCAGACCGGGCGGATAATACCGCGTACGTGCAAGCCACAGCATCCAAAATAGATCTCAGCTAATCTTATGCGCCCGCCATAGGTTCGCCTCGTTCGTTGAATCTCGTGGCCAGTCCCTCATCGACCTGTCGCTTTATGTCACCAGCCAGAACTATTACAACAACACTTCGCCGGCCTACGGTAGCCTCCTCCAATGGCCGAACCAATGGATTCTTCCCCCGAAGCTGCATGGCGCCGCCAAAGCCCGTACCGACCACCTGGGTCTCTCGTCGCTGGACCTGCAGGCGATGGAGGAAAACAGACAGCGCGACCACTCCGCCGCCGTTGCTGCGGGCAAAATCCCGAAAAATCTAATCCAGCGACCCCGTGAAACCGTCTCCGGGTTACTCGGCCGTGGCTCCTCGCAGAACCAGTTCCGACTGGAAGCCTTGACGGCCGATTTCTTCGAACCACTCGAGGCCATGCTGGGCCAGAAGGCTTACCTTCTCACCCTGAAAGAGGAGGACGAACCATCCAGTCTGGACTGCATTGCGCTCGGCTATCTTTCTCTGGCGCTTGTGCCCGAGCTCGCTTTCCCTTGGCTGCGGGACGCCATGCGAACCAAGGCCCCGCTTCTCTCGGCGTACACCGAGCGTCTGCGACGACGCGCTTTCGGCGATGCTCCCGTGGAGATCGCACATGCTTACTCGCCGCAGTCCGCCTCCGCTTCACCACTACCATGGCGCGCCCCCGGGCGCATCTCTGTCGCTGCGGTTGGTAGTACCCTGCTCGCTGAGCTGGCGGATTCCACTCCGTTCTTAAGCGAGATCCGCCGGAATAACCGTCTCAAGCAAGCTGCAGCAGAGTCGGACTTGACATCCGTTGAAAAGGGTGCTGTTTCGATGTTTGCTGACTCCAGCAAGAAGGACATGTATGTGTCCATCGCGGCGGCGGTGGGTGGTGTCGCCGCTCTAGTGGGCTACATGTTTCATGTAGGCTTGATCTCGGTTGCAAATCAAGAACAGAAGTTCGAGAATGAAGAAGAAGAGGAAGAAGGAATCCCGGACTTTGGCAACATGTCAGCGGGTGATATCCTCGGCTTATAACGAAGCAACCCACATGATGAAAAGCTGCGAGCTGTATCTTCCTTTTTTGAAGCGAATCCAAAACTGTACTATAGGTAAATTCCCACTTTTCCTTCTCTCATCCATAGATCAGGCGAAATTGCAATCGATTTTCATCTCAAAGCGGGGAAAGAAACAAGCTTAAAACAGATTGATGACCGCGGGACTTGAACAATTGACCTTGAACTGTTGTTGCCATTAATTCAAAAACACCATGTATTGGACCCTAGTGGATGTCAAGTTGCGCATCGCTTCATGTGACTCCAACCTCCTCCCCTCCTTCCATCCCTGACACCGCCAGATGTCCTCTATCGACTCCGTAAATGAAAATTGTGAAGTAGAGTCCACCTATCCAGCTACCCAAGAACCTGATCCCATAAGATGCCCGAAAAGCGGTATGAGGCAGGTGCAATTATCATTTAAAGTAATCTGACACCCTATATCAGTCATTTATCGATTCACTCTTGCGTGGGCGCATTCGGATGGAGTAGTGGTATCGACCATCATCTGATGGCTATGATTAAGACCAAAGCGTTTTGGTGACTACGATCTATCCTCAAACGATATTTCTTAAGGGTACTATTCTGACATGGGCTCGAACGTGACTCCAGATCGAGAAATGCCATGTTTTGTGCTCGCAAAGTCCCAGAAGTAATCTCTCCTCTACTACAACCTCGTCATTCTTGGTACATGAATGTATTCTACATATTATCTCCTGCTCTTCAATTATATTGATGAATAGTGTAGTAAATGCTGATATATTGAATCAAGGAGATTCCACCTCATGAACCGTCCACGTCCGCGTCCCCCCTTCTCCTTCGAGAACTGTGGTTCAGAGACCCAATTCACGCCCGGCCCTTCTGCGAAACTCTCATCCATCTCAATACCCCACCGTAATCCTCCATCTTCGTCAATGAACCACCCCAGTCGTGTCCGCAAGTGCTTGTAGTCGTCTGGTTTTAATCGTCCGGACTCGATCTCCCGGACTACTTGGAGGAGATTTGCACTTCCTGCTATTAGGACGAGCACGTCGCCTAGGCTTTCCACGTTGCGGACTAGGCTTCCGAAGTATCGTTTTTGGAGCACGGCTACCACGGCTGTTGTGATGATTAGCCAGCCCATTATTCCGATGCTGAGCCAGACGGCGACGGCGTTCATTTGTAGGAGTTCTACACGTTGTGTGACGTGTGCGGTAGCTGTGCGGTTCGTATGGGAAATCGGATGCATGACATCTTGATAGGCTGCAGCCTTGGTACCGGGAAGATAACCATTTTCTCGCTCAAGAACTGGACCCAAAGATTCCGGTAGACTTTCGTTGATTTTCTGGTAGCCCCATCCGCCGGTTTCCAAGGAGATATTGTTGCTGATGTAGTGCTGGAAGAAAGTAGTGAATGTTTTCTCCGCCAAGCGTTTGTACGTGGTCATATTGAGAAGTGCTGTTGGGTTTTTGTCCGCCATTGAATACATGGCGTAGGTCATAAAGTCCATGTTTAGGCCGTTGATCTCGTCGCGGATGTTGTAGGTATTATCGTTTAGATCTTCGTGCACGTATCCACCGACATGTGATGCACCTCCGATATTGAGTGTGTCTGCTGCGGTCAACATCGCTGCCATGAAGAGTCTTCCGAGGCTGATTTTGAAGATGAGATCATTAGTAATGGGAGTTTCTGAGTTGATAATTTGACGGGGCTCTCATGAATTACCTGACGGTGACATTGTAGTAGACCATGCCCGTTTCTCGACTCATATAGGTCTTATTGTGAGGCAGAAAGTTATCCGAGAAAGCCTCGGTGAGTACATTTGCCTGACTGGTGATGTTGTAACTTTGGATCTCTCCATTTGCAGGATTGACAGTGACTTGTGCGTCTGCCGTTTCCACCACTGGCTTGCAATTCAGCATTGAAACAGACGGCGGACTGGGAAATAGCATCTCAATATTATCCTGACTTTGGGTATGGCGATAGATGTTGTTTTTGATTCCAGACACAGCTCTCCCGTACATCCACTTGGTAGTGAAGTTTTGGTCCCAATTCCGGGTTGTCCAGGTTGCTGGATTTGTCTGAGGGGACCAATATCCAACAGCAACGCTACCATCCCACTCACTGCTGCTTCCGTTCTTGCAGCAAACGATACTGGAGGGGTTGACGAAGATGGTAGTACAGCCAGGACAGAACGATTCGTTGGTATAGCTGTATTGATCGAAGGGGGTTATCACACTGGGGAAATTCGCATACATCCCTTTTGTTCCTAACTGATACCCACCTTCGAGATAACTTCCTTCATCATCTCGAGGGATAGTGCTTATGTTCCATGTCGTGTGGTTGGTCAGATCTTGTGGCGTCAGCCAGTTCGACATATTCGTCAAAGTCAGGAGAGGATATTCGCTGCAATCAATGCGACCTCTGATCGCAGACGTAGTCAATGTGACATTGGACAAAGGCCCGCCGACTGTGAGGTCAGAATCATCAAGATCATGGGGTAATTTCAGAGAATCAAGGTTGTCCATCCCAATTGGAACAAAGCTCCATCCATCTTGGCTCCACGCAGGCTGGGATCCGTTCAATGAAAGTTGAATAGTAGCAGTATACATCCAGTGGGTGGACATATTCGAGAAGAGGCCCTCAAGTACCACTGCAGTGTAGTCATTTGAGCTGTCAGGGTAGAAGGCTTGGTATGTAGGGAAGACAAATGGAATTTCACGGATCTCAATTGAGCGGTTAAACGTGGCAGCCGTGGAGATGACTCCCGGTCCTCGTTCAAAAAGAGCCGACATTGCGGTAGTAACTAGCAATGAGCTGTGAGTGTAAGATCAAAAGCATAGAGGGTAGTCATCACTCACAAACAGGAGAAAGCGAACTGCCTAGGGTGAGGAGAGAAAGAAGCCAGTGCCTGTTGAATGCAGCTTTGAAGCATGCCCACAACCAGAAGGAGGATTGGTACGATAAATCAACTCCTCGAGAGATTTGTGGGTGACCCTTGGACATAGCGACAAATGGCTGAAGGCGGCGAAAATTATCGTCAAGAGCACTCCACCACAAACCAATCCCAGTTGCAATTAGGGTAGGAATCATAGAAAACGGTGCCACCGATGAAATTCCATTGCTAAGGAACGAAAACTTGAGTTCGTAAACGAAGGCTTTCTGATAGAGTCCAGAGGTCTCGGCAAAGTGATAAAGGACAGAAATGCCGATAACCACCGCCACGAGAATTGCGACCAGAGCAGATAAAGCAGGAAGACGAAGTAATTTCGGCGTTCCATTCTCTGACTGAGCCGAGTTGTGACTTATTGAATCGTCCGGATTAACACGAAACAGCCCCTGCGAGTCGGTATAGAATTGAACTCCATCCAGTTTCTCGTGTAACTCCTTCTCTGATGGTTGCCTGAAGGCCTGGAAATTGTGCTGCGTACGTGGATTTTGTGCCATGAGACAAGCCACTCCCAGTGTGGACGCCGGGTCTTCTTTCAGGTTCAATGGTCTGCGGCTCAATTTAGAGAACCACCAAACACCTAATCCAAGGAAAAGAGACAGAGCGAACAAGACCCCTAAGGCGATTGCAGCACCAGCTTCCACGATAACTCTTGTCTCAACCTCGCGGACTTTACCTTGCATTTTTATCTCGTGGGAAGCACCTTGATGGGCCAAAGCTGCTTGGATTACTTCGCCGAAGTATCTTTGCTTTGCTCGAGAGGCAGATTTGACCCAATTTGGATCACTGACCAGTTTAGTCATGTTATAATCGTAAAGAGCTCCAAGAAGGACAGACGGTCCACCTAGCATCGCGGTACTTGACCACAGGATCGACAGCATGTAAGTCGGCCAGTCAGAATCGAGCGTCAATTCGCGGAACTGAGTCGTGTTAAAAAGTGTGTCTGGGATTGAGATTTTGTTTTGTTCAAATTCCGTTTCGTTGAACAAGATGTCGGGCTCGTCACTCGTGAGAGAAATAGAAGTTGAGATATTGGCCATGTAGTACTGGGTATCACACATCTGAGCCGAGTACCTAGCCCCTTGTTCTTTCCATGCCTCGGTCACGAAAATGATATCTTTACCTTCACACTCAGACGTGTGATTAGAGCTTGACAATGCACTGCCATCAGTGTAGAGTGCACTTTCCGCGTCGTAGAAAGTCGAAGCATCGGACCAGCTACCTCCTCCGATGTCAAAAAGGGTCTTATCTGACGACATTCCATACCTGCAACCATTCGGAGCCGACCAGATGATGGATACAGCGTCCATTGGTCCGTAATCTACTCCAGATCTTGTATATGTCGCTTTTCCTGTGACTTCGCGAATTACAGACATTTGGGTACAGTTCATTTCCGTCTTGAACATTGTGGTCTCCGCCTGCCATGTTTGGGACGAAGATGATGGAAGTGAGTTGATTGCAGATGTGTGCAGATCAGACGGCCAGAACGGAAGGATCGTATATTCGTCGGTAATCCATGGTGAGGTCGATACATTTTGCAGCAAGTTGGCGAGTGCGCGGAAATGTGTTGCGCGATCCGCATCAATAGGCAAAGGCGAATTGGTGACTGGTGCGACTCGAAGAAAGTCGGTCGATTTGGGCACGACCACGTCGTCGGAGAATAGATAAGCAGAGGACAACGGGGAAATGGCCAAGAACCCAAGGATGTTGAGTATTGATGCGCATATTAAAGCCCAACTCCGCAAGCCATTCTTCTTCTTAGCGAATCCATCGTACAGAGCATTCCACCAGGCTCCAGGCGCATGGAGGATGCTGATCGAGGCCTCTGCTCCACCTGGTCGAGCTAGTCGAGCAAAAGGTTCCGTACGTTTGATGTCTTCAAACAGCACGGTCGTCATTTGTACATATAAAACGGCGAACATGGTTGGAGTATAGCGCCAGCCAAATAGAAGGGCAGAAGAGCCATCATCAGATCCAAGGCCATAATTTGTCGCAGATTTCCACCAGAGTAGAAACGTGACCAAACAAAGCGCCAGGCTAACCGCACTCAAAGTAGCCAAATAGACATGTTTAAATGTGTAGGGTACCCAGGAAGCCGCCCAAGTGGCCGCTGATTTCACATTGTCTTCTACATTCGTCGGCTGCTGAGTGTATCGAGTGACGCTGTCGGAGCCAGTATCTTCAGACGCATTACTTCCAGATCGAGAAAACGAACGACTGGGTCTGACATTATTCTGAAAATAAGGCTTGTTCCCTAGGACAGTGCGAGCTTCTTCGGAATTATACTGTCTCAATGACATGGTCGAGCAGGCAACAGACACGACCCGCGCTCTGTAGCTCGCAACAACAAGATGGAAAGCAAGGAAAAGGTAACAGGAATCCAAAACAAGCGCAACACATGTCATATTATAATTTCGCGCGGGGTCTCGCTTCAGAGCCTCTTGGGACCGGGGGTGTATGCAGGGTAACAGGGGGTGATGCGACCGTCGTCCCTGGAGTGGAATCTCATTGCATCAACGCCCAATAAGGGACGTGTCCTAGACGCAAGCAGATTTTAGTAAATCCAAGAGCCAGATCGACAGAGGCTAAGATGCAGCACGTTGGTCTAGCCTGCCTCGAGTGCGTTTTGGCCCCCATCTTCACCTTGTGCATTGCCTTTCTCCAACGTGCACGCAGGTCTCCAGAAAGCCCACTTGCGTATGACTTAACTCTGCGGCGCGAATCTTAGATTTCAGAGATTGTTTGATTCGGCAACTTGTAGGTGTAGGCTACTTCCGCAATCCATGCTGAGCAGCATAAGCGCAACGGCGAGTCATGGAGAAGGGGCGGATGCCCGGCCTCTCACAAAGAGGCTGTAAGCGCCCCCGACTGTACATCGCCGGGTTGCCGTTGTGATATAGCATAGCGCCAGCGTCAAGGTTCCGACTTGTGCATTTGGTCAAACCGCCAACGTTTCATGTAGGCGCTGCGTGGTGAGAAAGGAGAGCGCCGACAAGCCTGATCCAGCTACGGATATGCAGGTTCTCCGACGGGCCGCAGTCCGTCAGCCTTGGCCCTGCAGTTGTTTCACATCATTAGGTACGCGAAAACCCCACCTATGTTTATAGAAAGCGGCAATTCCTCTGTCTGGAAATGAATCATATCATTTCGGAAGTCTTTCGACTTTCCGATCTTTCGCTCAGCATATGACTTTCTACATGACCGCTATGATCCTTCATGTAGAATGAAGAAGCTCATTGGAAGCTTGATATTACAGTCAGCTTTCGTTACTGATATTCAAGAGTGCCATCTGTCATCGGCTGTGTACATGTGTTTCCCTTCCATCACTCGGTGGGCTTCCCGATAGCAGAAGAATGAATTGAGACTAAAAGTTTGTGAAGCAGATCTTCAAACCGGGACAGATCAAGATCACAACTGTCTGGAATTACATGGCCATGGCCGTGATATCTTAAAAATGCAGATTTTAAACGTCTCCAATCCTTTGGACTGCCATATCCGAGCCACCCCGTGACATTTTTTTTTCTCCAAGAGATATTCATGCCATTCTTCTCCAAATGGACCGACCCACGAACCACCCAGGTCCCATGGAATGCCACTCGGACAAGTTCGCCTCGAAGCTTGCAAGTCTCGCTTTGAGTACATGATGCTACATGGTTTTTTTTACGCAGTGATAAGAACCTTCGAACATTCATTTAAAAGCTGGAGACTTTCAATGATACCGAAGGCACCGTGGAAGAAAGAAGAAAGACAAGTAATATGAACGGGCAAAATCAAGTGGTATATGTACACAGAATCATAAGGAGAAACGCAAGCCATGAACACAAAGGTATGTATGCGCTCCCTGGGACAACCATGGCAAAAAAAAATCCATGGAAGCGCGGCTGAAGATAGGGAATCCAGATGACATATGACCAAGCCATCTAAGGATTGAAGGGATCTTTGCGCAAAGAAGGTATCAAAGTGATCACGCTAACGTCCAAGCAGGATCAAAAATTTACTCGACGTAGTCGAGGGTGACGACCAGACGGACGGGGCCCTCGGACTGGGACACAGCGAGGGCGGGGTTACCCTGGTCGGCGGAGGTGTAGGCGCTGAGCAAGCCGGCGAGACCCTTGCCAATGTAGGAGCAGCTCTCGCCAAGGTGGTTGCAGATCTTCATACCCTGGATCTCGAGTCCGTTGAGTTCGGCGATAATGCAGGAAACGTCCCAGCCAGAGAAGTACTTGTTTCTCGCGCTGCTCATGTCGAACTCACCCCAGGTAGCGGCGTACTGACCGAAGGTGGTAGTAGGAATGTCCTCACCGGGAGCAGCGGCCCAGCCACCCTGGGAGTTGTCGTCAACAGCGACGTACTTGACCTCGCCCTTCTCAAGAGTGAACTTGAGAGCGGCGTTGGGCTTCCAGAAGCCGTCCATCTTGCCGTCAGGGCCCCAGGTGTTCCAGAAAACAACGGTCCAGGGCTCAGTCTCACTGCCCTCGAAACGCATGACGTGCTTGTACTGGTTGGCATTGGCCTCATCGACCTGGATGATGTTGCTGCCCCAGGGGATACCGACGTTGCCGACGTAGTCCCAGTCGAGAGGGCCAACGTACTTGCCCTCGGTTTGACCGCCGAATCCAGCGCTGGAGTACGAGCCACTGGAGGGAGTCTCGTACCAGTTACCACCGGAGGGAGAGGAGGTAGGGACAGGAGTAACGGTGGACTCGACCTGGCTGGGAGAAGCAGTAAATTCGGGAACGGCGGCTGCAGTGGTGGTCGGGACGACAACAAAAGTGGTCGAAGAGGAAGAGGAGGACTCAGAAGCAGCCTCACCGGACCACTCGTTGATCCAGCTCTCCAGGACGCCATTGATAGTGGCAACCACAACATCGCCGACGGCACGATCCTCCAGCGTGGGGGCATCGGTCACGGTAGGAAGCTGAGGCTCCTCAATCTCGGCCTTGGGGTGAGCGTGACGGCGCTCATGACCGTGAAGACGAGCGACGGCGGTGCTCGCCGTCAGGGCCGAAGCCAGCAGGAAAGAGTTCTTGAAGAGCATGTTTTTTTTTCTGCAAAAGAATGACTTGAATGAGTGACTGAGCGAGAAGAACGCTCGAAAAAGAGGATTTGCAAAAGAGTGTGTGGGATGAAGAAGGAGAGTGGAATCCCTTAATATGAAAATGGGCCCTTGAGGGGGGGGGGAGAAAAAGGGCAATACTGTGAACGCCCTGGTCTGTCTCCACTTTAGGGAAATCTGGATCAGGGGTTACCTGGCTCCTATTCGTTGCTAGGGCGTTCCTGACTTCGATTACGCCACGGTACGGTCTCATTGGTGAGATACATGACCCTGAGCCCTGGGCCGAGACCCTTTTGCTGTATTTTATACCCATTCTCAGGTACCGAATTCAATAAGGTACTTGGTTGACCCAAATCTCTGGCTTGGTTCAGGTACCCGTCTCCTCCCATCTTCCCCCTGTTCAAATTCAGGCACTACACACCGAGATTGTCACCTTAAATGACTATCCTTGTAGAATTATCAATTTCTCTGCCAAACACGTGTTCATCGGAATGTGCTGGCAAGAAATGCTGCCTGGCACATTCCGATGCCTCGTAACCCGCAAAACCCTGTGATCTCACCGATTACAGTATTCAAAACAGGGACAAAAGCCACGGCAATCTCGCGCTTCCCCACACAGGCCAATCGGACCCCATGCATCACGGAGCCCGTCTTACGTGTCTTGGGAGATCCCTTTCTACAGGAACGAGGGTTTTTCCTGGGACTCGACACGCCGTGTTTATGACTCGACCTATATCCTCCTAACAACGCATCGACACTTAAGCGCCCGACCATTCGAACGTGTTCACGACTCACCGACACCAGTAACTCGCGGATAACCACATCATCTGGTGCAAAGGGTCTAGGCCATGGACGATCGCCACCCAACGGCAACGATGTTCGTCGGTGACCCGTCCCTGACCGCTGATGGAGCCCCTAGAAAGGTGCGAGGGCCGCGGTAAGGTACCAGGCTCGGCCGCTTCGAAATTTCCGGATCCACCGGGACTGGTTGTCTCCTTCACCAACTGGACCTGGGACAAAAGCAACGGATTGCCGCGGATCACAAGTTGTACGAGGCTCCATACTGTAGTCACCGTGGCGTAGAATACACTTCCACGCGACAGCTGCCTATTCTGGATCCTTTTGTTTCGAGATCTCGAAAATTACAACGGTTCTTAGCTCATTTCTCCTATTGACAGGCACGTTGATGTTAGATCACCCTGGATGTACTGTAGGTACTTATGCTCCCTCATTACGATCGGTTTCATCTTCTCCATGGAGACTCCACTCTTCTTCAGTCTTCAACCGGGATATATTACATGTCACTATTGTTGATGCTGATTCCATTCGAATTCTACCGACGATAGGCTGCCGTGTAATGTAGCGTAAAGGGGCCAGAGCATCCTTAGCATGGGATCCGTGCCTTGGTACCGAGGATCTACACGGGCTCCAATACCGCTGCAGAGCTATTCTGAAACGCGATATATTTATCCACCCTACCGAACGCCCCCAAGGTCGAGTTCAGCCTTCTGATTTGTTTTGCTGATTATTCTTAACGACAGCCGACCGCCACGACCAGCCTGCGTGGAGTATGTTACTATTTACAGTACTTTCACAGCCCCCGTCCATCCTCGTAAAGACAACACGATACGATGCCAACTTTTAGACATGAAGCAACCTAGATCGGTCCAGTTTTCCCCCCTTTGTCCGGACTCACTTCCGCAGATCAACACCTCCTTCGAATGAAACACCCCCAGCCTCGGCATCCAACTTCACACTCTCATCCAATCCACACGCCCGGAACAAAGCCTGTGGTGTCAAACTCTCATCTAACCCAGGCAATCCAAGCTTCTTCAACTTCTCCAACCCCTCCGCCATAGCCGTAAGAGCCGGCCCGATAGTCGCAAACGGAAAGATAATAATCTTAAATCCAATTTCCCTCGCCTCCTGCGCCGTAATACTCGGTGTAGACCCATGCTCAACCATATTCAGAAGCAAGGGCCACGGCGCGAGGTCCTTCACAGCCTGTTTCGCCATCTCACGCGACGAAATCCCTTCTAGGAATCCCACATCCGCGCCCGCGTCGCGTGCAGCTCGAAGTCGAGTAAGCGCTTCCTCGTACCCGTGTCCTTGCAGGGAATCCGTGCGCGCGATCACGACAATGTCGCTGCCGAGCCGATTACGAGCTTGCACAGCGGCTCGGATTCGGGTCTCGTATGTTGGGGTGTCGACTAGGATTTTGCCAGCCAGGTGGCCGCAGCGCTTGGTTTGAACTTGGTCTTCGATGTGGAAGGCTGCGACGCCAGAGCGGGCGTATTGTTCTGTGGTGCGGGAGACCATGATGGGCCCGCCGTAGCCTGTGTCGGCGTCACAAATAAGGGGGGTCGACGGGGATAGATTCGCAATCATTTCGGCGTTGGTGCGCATGTCGTTTAATGTGCAGATTCCTAGGTCGGCTTGACCGTGCACTGAGGCGGCGGTGCCTGCGCCGGTCTGGGGGCGGTCATTAGTCTCATTCTGTGTGATCCGATGCTGAAGAGTACTTACCATGTACAGAGCGTCGAATCCAGCCGCGAGGGCCAGACGGGCTGAGAGGCCATCATACACGCCTGGGGCGATCACAAAGCCATTGGGATCCTTGAGGGTCTGGCGCAAAGTGGTTGCAGCTGAGGCGAGCGGCATGACGTTTATCGCTAACGATAACAGATACTAATGGAAATCCAGCGGAAGATTTTTGAGGCTGAGGAGCAGTACCAAGGGCGCGGAGTTGAAGACCACAAGTTGAGAACTGGCTCAACTCCCATTTATATCCGGCCGATTGCAGATGTGTGGCATTGTTTCTTCAACCTCCCACCAATGAAGCATTGTGGTCGATGATGATGCGCGCAATCCCCACCTTGCCGAGCCGAAGCCGATACCGGGAGCCTTATGTCACCGCCATTTTCTCGGTCTTTTCTCGCTGTCAACATTTTCCGTAAATCTTGGTGGTGGGTAGTCTTGAGAATAGTTTTTTTCGGTGTATAGTCTACTATCATTGAGGGTGCCTCAATATTTGAGTGTAATGTGCCGAGCATATGTGCAATGTATGACCGTAAGGATTTGCTCGAATTTCAAGGATAAACCTCGGGGCATGTTTCACAGGCAAAGGCGGAGTAGTTGAGCCAGAACTCAACAATGCGATGCAACCCTTTCTCATTACAAGCCGCAGATCCATAAAATCGTTATACTCAAATGCCGGCTATGCCAAGCCTTGTGTACAGGGATATTGATGCCGGCGTTCGAGGATTCTCCTCGAACTCTCAAGTTCTGGTCTCTGATTGGATATAACTGACCCACAACCGTTCGGCCGAACGCTGATGTGTATATCTCTATGCCTCACCATTACATCGCCTCAGACTACCACAATCTTAAGACTGAATTATTAATTGAAGATGGACACTTTTAGCCCGTCAACAATCGAAGCTCTTTTATAAAGTAGGCTTGTTCTTGTAAATTTGTAGAATATCTATTCTTTTTCAGATTCCAAGTCTATACTTGGACAGATATATACCTTGAATTGACAGTTTTGCTTCACTGCGTGTGCTATCTTGATCTATTCGCCAAAGCCTTTGAACAATGTTCGTACAACCTCAAATCTCCCCCTTGCCCTCAGACATCGACCTGAGCGGCAAGACCGCCGTCGTCACCGGTGCTAGCGGAGGCCTCGGTCTCGAAACAGCACGCCAACTCCTCCAACTCAAATGCTCCACTGTGATTCTTGCCGTGCGCAATGTTTCCAAGGGAGAAGCATGCGCCAGGGATCTCCGCGAAGTCCCATCTATCAAGGCGAATAATCCAACGATCAAAGTTCTTCAACTCGACGCTGAGCGTTACGATAGTATTCAAGCGTTCACTAAGACTTTGAAGCAGGAAGTCCCTACCGTGGACATCCTCATTTTGAATGCAGGTATCAACCGTTTCAACTTCGAGCGCAGTCCATCTGGACACGAGGCAACTGTACAGGTTAATTACCTCTCCAACGTCCTCCTCCTAGTCGAACTCCTCACCTACCTGGAATCTAGTGCTGAAAAATCGGGCTCTCCGACACGGGTTACCTGGGTAGGAAGCCGAATGCACGATGCAGGAGAAAGTCTCTCTAAGGAACCACTTATGGGATCCGTCCTCGAGTACATGGACTCCGCGGAGATGTTCGCCAAGTTCACTAGGTACGGAGATAGCAAGCTTCTCTGTGCAATGTGTGTCTATTCTCTTGCGCCAAGACTGAAATCCAAGAAAATCATTCTGAATCTGGTTTGTCCCGGAATGATCAGCACAAACCTGGAGAAAGATCTGCCGCAGCCTCTTCGGTTCCTAGTTGGTATGTTGAAAAGAATGCGGGCTAGGACTGTTGAGGTTGGTGGGTGGCTGATTCTCAATGCGGCTCTTGTTGCCGGTGAGGATTCTCATGGGAAGCATCTGGGTGATAAGGAGATTCTTGAGTAAGTGTTGAATCATGAGTTTGGTGGTCTTGGCTGATTAATTCGTGATAGAAAGTCGAGGTATCTCCAATCTGAGGTGGGGCTGCAGGTTCAGAAGAAGCTGTGGGATGAGACTGTGGCAGAGATGAAGAAGCTGGCTCCTTTGCCGGTAGAGTTCAATTGAAGGGTTGGAGCGCACTTCTGTCTCTTCATGAATGCGTTCTATGTAAAGAAGTCTCATTTCACTGATATATTTGCTTTTTGAATTCCTGGACTTCCAAATAAAGTCGCTCTTCAATTATGGAAACCATCTCTGCAAGATATGTTCTATAGTATTATCAGATCTCAAAGGTGAGTATCCCTTCGACTTCAAATGTGATGGCAATCCTTCAGCTCTATCTTCCTGCTGCCCTGCAAGAATACGTGAAATAGCATCGTAGCCTGGTCCAGCGTAAGAAGTAGTTTTATAATTATCATTGGTTTGAGCGCATCTCCGATCGTCCGAAAAAGCATCCAGCTGCTCCCAGAGGCGACCAAGGGTTTTCATGGATAATGTGTCTTGTCCAGTCCACTGCGGGCGGTTTTGAGAGCGATGGGTGAAGAAGTCGTTCACACATGTCACCATCTCTTGCTTGTTTTCAGGATGCGGGTGGTTTTTGAGGTAGACCAGTAGCAGGAGGGCACATTGCTCTGGGCAATAATAGGTTGAGTCAAACCAGGCCCACGGTTCCCACGCAGGAACTTTCTGGGCAATTGCAAAGAGTTGGAGGTAGTTGAGACATAATTGCGCCATACTGCGCATATCTTGCAATCAGCATTTGTAGATATACTGACACCAAGCAATGAGTACTTCTTACCTGTGCCATAGGGCTCGAGAAGATGGGCTCAGATGGCCGGGAGGACTGACAAGGGGTTTTTGTGTTGTGATAATCGCTTCGAATCTAAGCAGAATGAGTGTCAAGTCCTTCCGCCAAGCAACCACATTGTCCTCCATGCGATCATTATAATAATTCGGATTGGACTGCGGCGTTGCGTTCTTCATATTATCAAAGCGTTCGCGATGCGTATCTTGTGACGCCATGTCAATGGGGCTGCCTGCTTCGTGGAGCTGGTTTATGTAACTGTTAATAAGGCGACATAGCTCTACAGTTGCAGAGACAAGATCAGTGATCGTGTTCTCCGACATATGGTCGGAATCTTGAAACTGGTGAATGAGGCGGTTTTGTAGTCGTGCGGTTTCATACCGACCAATAGACAATTTCATAATGCCAGACGGACACTCTTCAAGCTTGAGACTTTCCCCTATTTCCAGAACAAAAGGGTCAATCATTGGCGTCCCTTCAAGGCTGTTGCCACAGCATGTAGGCAGGCCAGTAGAGAGACTTGTCTGAACGTCGAACCAGACAATATGCCACCAAATATGGCGTCGATATTCGCGAGCAAACGCATCTTTCACTCCATGCTCAACTTCTCGATGAAGCCCCATGCTTTGGGCCAGGCAGACAGATGCCGCAATGAAAGTTGCATCTCCTAGGGGCTCATGCTTCGTGAAGTGATGGACTAACAAAGATGCAGCAAGTGTGTTGAGTGTGGGATGTTCAGTATACTTGCATGCGGTGAGGCTATCGCGACAGGCTTTTTGGAGCCGATCTATTATGCTATCTCTCTCATAATGCTTCAATTCGGGGACATCCCACGCTGACTCCGTTACCACAGACGCGCCTGCAAATAGAACAGCGAAATGAAGACAGGTGAATGTAGGATCTTGGACGAGGCTTGATGGCGGAGCCATCGGGCCTTCTGCGCCAAAACATCTCCAAAATAATTCACAGTCGGATTGGAACTTTTGAAGGTTAATCAGAGGAAATATTGGGTAAACCCCGTAGATAAACGCTTGAACCAAGGCGTTAGATGCAAGCTTGCTAGGGAAGAGACGTAGACAGTTTGCAAGGGAAGCTACCGAGATATGAGGTGGCGGTAAGTCGGCTGGGTAGTCACTTTCAAAAAAGAAAGAGTCATTAAGATATTCCTGGTGTGCCCATTAGCATTCTGCTATTCAATAAGATTGTGTACACACAAAACACTTACTTGACCATTCACAAATCCCCAAAATGATTTCCCAACATAACGCGACTGACAACTTCGCTGCATAGTGAGGTAGTTTGGGGGAAGAGTAAGAGTGTTGTGTGAGATTTCCTGCCCCAGTGGTGCATTGGGTTGAGGATTGTCTCGTGGCGCTTGCAGATTTGATACTAATGCCTCGCCACCATTTCTTTCTTCCTCTTCCGCTACTCGCAAGACTCGACCTGTCCCTGGGTCCCGAATGAATGCCAGAGTTATATGTGCATCTTTCTCCCAGACGATGGCAATTGCTGCATTGTGGTTGCTCTCGTCCGCAACGTACCTTCCGACGACGACATACGAGGCAGCTGAGTGCCAGCCGAGGTCTCTTCACAGGATAAGTAGCCATTAAATTGAACGTAGCATCACATGAGAAAACAAGCACAGTATGTGCATTCAGATGGTACTCAAAGAAGTTATACAAGATGGACCAAATGGGCGCCAAGTAGAGAAAGCACATTGGGGGTCCGCAATGCAGATCGCTTTAGTCAGCATGTCCAGAACCGTGGAACTCGCAGCTGGACCTTTCCATCGTGAATTCATTTTGATCTTGAGATGTCCCCGACTTTCGCTTAGAGTGCGCCTACCTCCTATCCCTCCTTCGCCATGGTCCTCAGGACCGGCACTCCCGTCGTCCAAGAATATGCAGCCCCGCCGCCAACTCTAAGCACCGACCAGAAGGTCGCGCACGAGCGCCAAATCTATCGAGTTCCGAGACCTTCAGGCTATCGCGTGTCATGGCACGCCAACCCCGCCGTCGAAGGCCACCATTTCGGCCAGTCACACCCGATGAAGCCATGGCGCCTAACTCTGACCAAGCAGCTCGTCATGGCCTACGGGATGCACCACGCCATGGATCTGTATTTGGCGCGGGCAGCAACATACGAAGAGATGGCCGAATTCCATGCAACCGACTACCTGGACTTTTTGCGGCAGGTGGTGCCCGGTGATATGGATCGCGCGGAGCAGAGTGACAACGTGATACGGTTCAATTTCGGTGACGACTGTCCAATCTTCGATGGGCTGTACAACTACTGCTCGCTATACGCGGGTGGCACCGTCGACGCTGCGCGCAAGCTCTGTAACGATCAAGCTGAGATCGCAATCAATTGGTCCGGTGGTCTGCACCACGCGAAGAAGGCCGAGGCCAGCGGGTTCTGCTACGTCAATGATATCGTCCTGGGCATATTACAACTTCTACGGCACCACCCGCGCGTGATGTACATTGACATCGATGTGCACCACGGCGACGGCGTGGAACAGGCTTTTTGGTCCACCGACCGTGTTCTGACTGTCTCTTTTCACAAATACGACAAGGACAACTTCTTCCCTGGCACCGGCGCCCTCGACGACACCGGCCCCACGCACCCGCTCAATCCGGGTTCCCACCACTCCATCAACGTACCGCTTCATGACGGCATCCACGACGACTCCTATATCAGCCTGTATGAGGAAGTTATCGGCGCCTGCGTCGAAACATATCGACCGGGCGCGATCGTCCTCCAATGTGGCGCAGACAGTCTCGGCTGTGACCGACTCGGCTGCTTCAACCTCAACGTCACGGCTCACGGCGCCTGCGTCGCCTTCACCAAGAAGTTTAATTTACCTCTACTCGTTGTCGGAGGCGGAGGCTACACACCTCGTAACGTATCCCGCGCTTGGGCCCACGAGACCTCGATCCTCATCGGCGCCGAGAACATCATCGATCCTAACATTCCGCAAAACGTCGCGTTCCGGAACCACTTCGGACCTGACTATACACTTTTCCCATCGCTTTCACTCATCCGTCAAATCGAGAACAAGAACTCCCGTCAATACCTCGAGGGTCTCGTGGAGGCCGTCCGCGAACAACTCCGCTACATCAAGGGCGCCCCAAGTGTACAGATGAGCTTCATCCCACCGGATATTCTGGGTCTACGCGAAGAAACCGAGAAAGAGATCGAAGAGGAGACTGCCATGCTGGAAGAAGAGCGTGAAGAACGCGAAGGCAGCGGCTTCGCATCAACCATGAGCGGCACAAATGACATTCCCGGCTCAGCTGGAGGAATCTCACGGACAAATCGTAGGCGTGAACTCGAACGAGGAGCAGGATATAAAGGCGAGCTGTATTCATGAAGACCGAAAGGTTACCTAATTTGCTCCGTTTGGTGTTTTGGATCTAGGAGTTTTCTTTTTCTTGGTGGGATGCATTTCCTGGCATTTACTACTTTTCTTGTATGGGGTGTTGGTGTTTTGTGTGTGTCATGATATCCTCCCTTCAACAGCATTGTGTACAATACTTTTCGATATCACTTATACATTGGGGTCTCCTGAGACTCTTTCTACTCAATATGTGCAGAAAAGGCCCCCAGGGCGCTGGCCTATTTGGCTTGTATCATTACAGTTTCAGCGGAATCTTCATAGAGATTGTACGTGTCAATGTTCTTTTTCCGAAAGTTGCATAGATGATTTTTGAAACCTTTACAAGGTCTCCGTGTTTCAACATGAACCTTGGGCTATGACACAAACTTTCGATTCTCTTTACTTGGAAATCTCCTCTGAAGATCTAGATACACATCTCATCCTCACAGAGGATGAATAGAGTGAGACACTCGCTCTAGGATTGAGAAGACAATATATAAATGTAGAATAAGACTTTGAGCGAGGGACAAGCAATGCGAACCAAAAGATATTGGGATGGCTCATTCCACAATGCGCTCGGCCCATTTCCGCCATGATGTCAGTGTTTTCCCCTAAAGAGAGCCATGTAATGATTTCTTCTTCGAATAGCTGTAGGAAACTTTGCCGCGCAGCTAAAAATCGAGGATCTTGGCCACACTTTACTTGGACAAGCGCGTTCTGATTGAGGGCTGGGCACAACATCGGAGAAAGGAGGAGGTAGAGCTGAATGTTGAGAATCTATTTTAGTGAATGGAAACGCTTATTTTTTGAATTAAATAGCTACATGAATAGAAGAATCCAAATGCCGTTCTGACCACCATGTATATAGAGCTCGAGTTCCAGTATCCCCGATCTGCATCATGCAGACATGATCATCCACGCCATGGGAAGCAGATCCCCCTGTCACCTGTTTTGTTTTTCTTCTTTTCTTCTGTGCACTTGTCATAGATTGCTGTCATGCAGGGATTCCAGGTGAAAAACTACTATGTACCTCGCCCATAGCCAATTCTCCTCACCTCGTAGGCCGAGGTCGAGGTCAGGCTGTGATATGGAGATAAGGTCTAAATTCATATTCTTTTTATTTTGAGTCGTTTCGGGGTTAATAAATCCACAATCACATCGGGTATCCAGCATTGGGGGCGCGGCTGTAGCCGGAAAAAACGTTTGTGTTGAACATCATGGGAAGGACTGTGAGGATAGGCGGCCGGGTGTGAGCGTGCTGGGTAGTCTGCGCAGGTTGACTACGTCGTCTGGCGGAATACCAGGTGAGTGGAATGCATTCGATTTTTGAGGACGGCTTGTATAGGGCGGTGGGTTTGTGTTTGGGGGAATTATTGGGTCTCCTCTGCATCCACGAATTGCTCTACGGCTGCTGTTTGCGTATCCAGACGTTCCACGATATCGGTGGCTGGCTCCTCCGGGGTCGTTCCTGCTGCTTGGCCTACTCCTGGGTGTTAGCTACGGGTCCTGTTTCCTGGGAGGACGCCTGGTTTGCGGGGTTGGAACGCCTGTGTGGCGGTATCCGGAACTGGGCGGATTCTCTCTGACCTGGAAGGATGGGTGCAATGGCCATGATCTGTTTCGTGGCGAGCTGAGGGTTATGGGAGTCCCTGGGTTTGCAGGTTAGCGGACAAAATAGTGCGAGGTGATCGGTTCGGCGAAACATACACGTCAGCGTTGATAATCCAGTCGAGATCCTCGTCTCCCTCCTCGGAGCCACCGGGCCCTCCTCGAACTGCGCGGAAAAGTCGAGGCTTCCAGTCAACACCCTCATCGGCACGCTTAGCGGCTTCCTCGCGTTGACGATCCTCGATCTTGGTCTTTTCGTCCGTAGCAGCGGCATGATTCGAGGTCACGATGGCCTTGACAGTTTTTTCCCACAACCGCTGAGACTCGCGCTCTCCTTGCTCCTCAATTGGGCGTGCCAATGGCTTCGAGTGTTTCGCATGAGAGGCATCGAACAGAACCTCTTTCTGATGGGTCTGCGCTTTTGTAAGTTCCGGACCAACATTGAATCAGGAGACAAGAAATTTTTTTTTTTACCTGAACATTCTTGATGTGCATTTCGCCATTCCAGAGGCCGGATAATTCATATAGAACCTCGCCAGTCTTCTCGTTCTTGATAGTTCCTCCAATGGCATTATACGTACCGGAGAAATAGCCCTTAGTCTTGAAATCGATATCGGCCACAAGGTGATTCTCCGGGCACCGGACATAACTGTGGTCACCAAGCTCATACTTCATCTTGCCGAATAGGATCCCCCGCGCATACATGTTTGGTTGAGTCAAGATACTGCCATTCGTTAGTATCCCCAAATCAGACCCCATCCATTTGTGAAACATACTATCGCTCTCCTTTGTCCTTGTCCTGACCACGGTTCAGGAGTCGCAGAATCGCAATTCCCTCCATCAGACTGGCAGCGGAGTTGCCCAAAAACTTGCTGCGCGGTTTGAGAGTTCCGTCGATCCGGATGTTGTGCTCGGGAGCCATGAAGAAATAGCTCGACTTGGGCGGGTGATGAGAGGTTTGTTCGGAAATATAATATCCGCGGGTTCCATCGGGATAGTCCCAATAGCAAGTAAAGGTTTCTCCGAGAATAGGGTTCAGCGGCTTCTTCACTCCACTGCAAGGTGTCAGGATCCGGTCATAGCGCAAGTATGAAACTACCTACGGAGGTTTGATGTGCCATCCACTCAAATAAAATTTGACCACGGAAACAAAACGCTCGACAGGATCTTCGATTGTAGGCATGGGCAGGAGGGTATCAGGGTGTGCCATGAAGCTAGGAAATCGCGTCAGTTATCCAGTCAGTTCGCCGCAACAGCGGGCAGCCGAGAGCTTTGGGCGTACTTGGTGATGCGTTCTAGCATGGACCTCGGCTCAAGAATGAAGGTAGGCAGCACGACCCGACTCAGGTCAGCGCCAGGGCGCAACTGCGAGATGATATGCGAGAGAACTGGGCCTGGTTAGCGCGAGCGCAGCATTCTTAGGCAGGACCGCTTACCATTTCCCTGTTCGGGCTCAACAATCTCGTCTTCTCCGCTTTGGACGGAATCCTCCATGGACGATCTACCTGGATGGGCGAGGGTGTCAGGTTCAGTCATGGTGCAGAGCGCTTGAAGCTTGGAAGTTCCGAAGCAAAATGACAGAGAAAACACTTACTGGCCATGGATGCACGGCGGAGACCCGGGACCGGCATGGCTGCTTTCGGAAGTTGGCTGAGTGAGTGAGTCTATGAACAGCACGGCATCTAAAGCGCAAGAGTTTCAATGATGGACTGTTTGGTTGGGGGTTTAGAGAGAGGGAAAAAAAAAGAGAGAAGGAAAATCGAAGAAAGGCTTAGCCTCAGAGGGGGGGCAGTGACGTCGAGCCTCACACCTCCACTTTGGGCGACTTAGGCTACTTATTTTACGGAAATCCGGTCTGTTCAACTGATCTAATATTCGGTTCTCCCCAATACAGACTGCATGTTCCCATCCATCCTTTCCTACTCGTCCGTCTCTTGGGTTGTTTCGACTCAATGAGGGGTACGGCTTGGCACAGTGGGGATGCGAGGTATAGGCAAGTCAGGTCGGACCAGTTCACCGCAGCTGCAGAATCTCTGCATAGGATAACATTATGCCTAGGTCTCCGATCGCAGGTGCCGGGGCTTGGAGCCAAGACCTTTCCACCTTCCAGATCCCCTCCGTCAGATCCGATCGATAAGTGGGACATCTCCCCGGGTGATCTCCGCCACAAATGCCATATCTGGCCGATGGAGCATGACGTGGAAGTGTTCAACTGCGTGCACCGATTTCAAGGATTTCCAGTTCTTGAACCACACGACCGAGTCCGCCGCCATAGAACAAAATGTTCGTTGCACATATTGTTCGATCATCTCCCTGGCCTCCCTCGTCAACTCCCCCGTGGCTGGGTCATCTGGAAGCTCGAACTTGGTCCATACTACCAAGTGGATGATGTCGGTGTCGATGCCGTAGGGCCAGTCGTTGTACAGAATGCAGATATCCTCTTGTTCCCGCGTCAGCCAGTTGTCCATCTCCCTCGAAGAAACATTACCCACCGTCGAACTCAAACGGGGATCCCCGCGGTTTCAGGTCATCGGGATCCCCATTACCCCAGTGCAGCCTCTCCTTGACGACAAAACGCATGACCGATCCATATTGAGCCTTAATGTGGGCAGTGTATTCCAGGTATTTCCGTAGATCGCTCGGGACACGTTGAAAACGATCAATTCGGTTCGTCCCTGTCAGACAACCCCTGTTAGCCAAGGCCTCGTGCCGTGCATGCAGGAGACAGGCTCCACTTACTCACGATCTCCTGCACCAATTTCCAGTCCTGTCGTCGGTAGCGTTCATCCGGTGTCGCTAGGCATCGAATGTTCTTTGGCGGTTGATCGCGTAAAAAGCTGGGACATTCCGTTGTCCACTGCGATTGAGGTACGTTCACCAGCCAGTAGGGTAGACTATCGGCTGTGATGTCGTTTTCCTGAAGAAAACGAGCGGGGAGGGCCGCGTCGGCGTCTGTCAATTTCTCATCCAGCGCAGTGATCGTCGCGGCCGGGGTTGACGGTGTAGAATGAGGCATTGTGAAATGGAGGCACAGAGCTAGAGGTAATTGCTTATTAGTAAAAAAGAGACAAAGACGAGAACGGCGCTGCCAGCGCGACGTCACTTTGCAGCAAGGCTAGAGAGTGTGGCAGTCCGCAGAATCCAGGGCGCCGTTATTATGTCGATCACACTTGGGCCACTCCTTGCCCCCGGAATAATCCACCCGGTGGCAACCTGATTGGACACAAGGAAAGGGAAGAGATGCTATGAAGGATTTAGATTGACCAGTATCTACATGTTGATCTCATTTAGATACTTGAATACCTCTATGACTACCTCACAGCCAGTTTCTGGACGACTGGGTCGTCTGCATGGATCACCGAGACCCCCGCAGCCTGAAGCTCCTCCTTGACTTTGTCCCAAACCGTCGGCACAACGCATTTTGTTGCCTCTTCGATAAGCCAGCTCCGGAATCCAGCCTTTGAAGCATCAATGGCTGTGCATTTGACACAGTAGTCCCCAGCTAGGCCCACGACAAAGACGTCTGTCACCTTGCGGGCACGGAGCAACTCAGCGATGTCCATATTGACCGACTTCTCCATCATAGCAGGATCACTGTTGCCAAACGCATCGGCAAAGGCAGAGTACATTTCGACCTGTGAGTGCTTTCCTTTGTGAACGACTATATCGATGAGATCGGCGCGGAGCTCGGGGATAAGCTGCGCGCCGGGGCTGTCAGCCACGCAATGAACGGGCCAGAGCTGTTGGGATTTTGTCTCGGATTCTTTTCCCGGCGCCGGGTTCTTCATTTCGATGAACGATTCAAAGGGTCGGTTATTTGGTGGGGGATGGTTGCTGGCAAAGGAGATATGGTCTGATGGATGGTAATCTTGAGTTGCGATACGCGTCACAAACCCTGATTCAGAGAGGAGGTCATTAATCAATGGCGCGAGATCTCTGCCTCCCTCGACTGCAAGAGATCCATTCTATCCTCCCAGCGAGCGTCGTAGCATCAGCACGCCGAGCTTGGGACTGCAATCAGCTAATCTTCAAACTCACGGGTGGACAGAAATCCTCCTGCATGTCAACAACGATTAAGGCGGGCACGAACGGCCCATCTGTCCCGATTGCGAACGGCATTGTGAGAGAAATAAGTTCAGGGAAAGCGTCCAAGAAGAAGAAGGCAACAGGTATGTAGACAGCGAAGCTTGAACTACGGATAGCTTGGCAGTCCTCGATGAGTCAGCAGGCGGGTAAAAACGAAAGTCAACAGCGGCACAAAACTTGCTTCTCTCCTTCCTCCTCAAGGGCTGCGGCCCCATTTGAATTGACCAACTAGCTCCAGCTCTAATGCGTGATAATTGCAAGGTATGTGAAATTTGCTCTTTGCATTCATTGACCCTACATGATGATCCTATTTATTGGAGCTGTCTGAGCTTTGGCTATGCGGACAAACTCATTATACGCTTTTTTATCTGAACTTCCCTTCTCTCCATCATCCCATAATCGTCGCAATCATTTATCAAGGATTTTGCTAATTCCCTACAAGCCAATAACAGGACATTGTAAACTCATATTCAAACCACCCTGAACCGGCCTCATTGCCCACTTAGTCTTCAATTCATAGTCCTCTTCACCACTATCATGGCATATGACCCTCGTCGAGTAAACACGGGGAGCACAACTCCCCAAACTCCTCCCCCCTCCCCCACCACCACCTCCCGAGTCCGCCAAGATGGACGAGGCGACGGACTCCAACTCCAACTCCAACTCCATTCAAGACTCCTGGAAGCTAAAGTTCTGCACCGTGTGCGCATCAAACAACAATCGCTCCATGGAAGCCCACCTCCGCCTATCCGCAGCCGAAGCCAAGTACCCCGTCATCTCATTCGGCACGGGATCCCTAGTCCGTCTACCAGGTCCCACAATCACCCAGCCGAACGTGTACAGCTTCAACACGACCTCTTACAATCAGATGTGGGAAGAGCTGGCCAGCAAAGACGAGCGCCTATACCGCTCCAACGGTATCCTGAACATGCTCGACCGCAATCGCAATCTGAAATGGGGTCCGGAGCGTTTCCAGGACTGGGTGCCAGGTCTGCCGCGTGTGGACCACGTCTCCAAGGGAGACAAGGGCGCGCTCGGCACGGAAGCCGGTGTTGTCGATGTGATCATCACCTGTGAAGAACGATGCTGGGATGCTGTCGTCGACGATTTGATGAATAAGGGAAATAACCTTAACCGACCTGTCCATGTCTTTAATGTCGATATCAAGGATAATCACGAAGAGGCCTTGTTGGGCGGCAAGGCGATTCTCGATTTGGCCAATGCTCTCAATGAAGCGGCTGTGGAGCAGCGGGCGATGCATGGTTCTGGAGGCTGGGAGAATGGTACTGGTGCCGCGCGCCAGAGCTTCGATGACCGTGTTCCGGAGATCTTGGCGGATTGGCAGGAGAAGAATCCTAATCTGCCTGCTTTGTGGACGCTTGCTTGGTTGTAGCGATGATTTTCTGTGTTGTGTCTGATACCCCCGTTTTAATGGCCGGTCTTTCTAAGTGGATTCGATTGTGTCAGAGCGATAATACTTCAATGGATAATTTGACTTCATGAAGCAATTGGATTGAATTTTCGTATACACTGCTCAAACGTAGAGACTGAAGAAGGTAGTCCACCTGAGTCTAACAGTGTGTGCTCAGTCCTTCTGACTATAATTGCAGACATTTTGCCGCATGTGTCTTAAGTTTCGAACCTTTTTGAATCCTTCACCAAGTCAGACTTCGCAACGACCTTTTTTAAAGCATGCGAGCAGCAATCAGTCTTTATTCAGTCTCAGATAACAAAGGGGTATCATCGCCTCTAATTTGAACTCCAGCCATAATGTAAAAAGAAAAACAGAATCATTCCTCATCCTCAACATTTGGCTTCATCTCCACCCTGACTTCAGGCTTGATATCAGCTTTAAGTTCTCTCCTCGTCTCATGCTTTCTCTCTCCCTTGATCAAGATATCACGCCTCTCTTGATACCACCGATCAAGGGCCGCTCTCCGCTCAGCCTGAGTCATGTTCTCGACGACGAGCGCAAACTCCGTGGCATCCTTGTATCCGAAGCGCCGGGCCATGCTGCAAAATTGACGACGTTGCACATCCGCTGGTGGGTTATACTTGAAGTTGAAACCCCTTCCTTCAGCGGCCCACGGGGGAGGCATTTTGGAATTATGCAGAGTTTCAGGTTCTACAAAGGGATCGGCGATGTCGGCATCATCTTCCAAGGGGTCGAACACCTGGAAATTTGCTCCGGGATCATTTGTTGTCTGTGCGGCGCGTCGACTGAGCTGTTCTTCAACGCGGGAGGACCCGATGACCTCGTTGTTCAAGTGAGTATACTCAACTCCAGCGCCAGCCAGAATCGCTTGCACTGGGTCATGTTTCCGTAATGCCGATTGGGGGTTTGAGCTGTCTTCAGCCTCGCCGCGGATTGTTGCAGCCAATTGGCTCATTGCCTCATCTTCAGCTTTAATGAGACTTTCGCCGGTGGGGTCCTCCTCTGCCTCAAATTCGAAGTCCATGACTTGCACACCAGCCCGACTCTCGGCCACGTTAGTTTTATTGACGATGTCACGCAGGACGACATTGTCATATTGATACGAGAAGAGGTTTTTCAATCCAAAGATCTCGCCCTTCTGGTCCTTTTTCTCTTGGACGCCCTTGAAGTACCGACGTTCAGAGCTAGCATTATATCCGATTTCGGCCTGTTGTTGCTTGTATATTTGTCGGGCATACACAATCTCTTCAATCGTGCCAGCAGAGACGAGTCGGAAAACTTCGACATCACGGGTTTGTCCGATGCGATAGGCTCGGTCCTGGGCTTGCAAATCGTATGATGGATTCCAGTTTGGATCAACGACCACGACCTTGTTGGCGGACGTAATATTCAATCCGACGCCACCAGCTTTGGTGGAGATCAAGAAGACAAATTGAGCAGGATCGGAATTGAAGTCGTCCACTGCTTTGGCACGATCTTCGTAGCTCATCGAACCATCCAGATAGCTCACATTGTAGCTCGTATGGTTGAACAGAGTCTGCAACATTCTCAATAATCGGACGCTATGTGAGAATACAAGAACTTTATCTCCATTAGCATGCCAGAATCTTAGCAATTTGCGCAAGACTTTCCATTTCCCGCAGAACTCAGGGTTGGCATAATTGACGATTGAGTCTCGAGAGCGATATAATTCTTCCCATTTGTCGGGGAGGGCGATTTCCAGCATATCCCTGTCCTTATCCTGCTTTTCTCTCGGGTCATTTCCCTGTGGAATAAGGATCGCAAGGTGATTGCTAAGCTTCTGCAGTACGGTGATGGCAGGGAATACAAAGGCCTGCCACGGTAGTTCAGTTCCAGGAAGAAGCCTCTTGTGGCACCAGCCTTGCTTTTTTCCTGATCCGCAGTCACACAGCTCTGAGGAATTCTTGATATAATCGACAATGTCACTGTCCAGAAAGTTCTCGTATGCCTCAGCTTGTGTCCAAGTCAATGGGCAGAATACCACGCGATCGCTTTTCTTGGGAAGTTGATCAGCAATAAGACTTTTCATGCGTCGCAGGAAGAACTGCGGGAGCAGGTTCTCGACGAGCTTTTTGGCCGTCTTTCGAGCCTTGCTGAGCTCGTTCACGGTTGCATCATGAGACTGGCCAATTTTCAGTGGGTCTGCGATCTGGGTCTTCCACGAAGTGACTGGGCCGAGCACACCCGGATTTGTCCAGTTCAGAAGAGTCCACAACTCTTCATATCGGTTCTGAATGGCCGTGCCGGTTAAGCCAATACGGCACAAGGCATTGATCTGATTCATAGATAGTGTCGTTTCTGACTTTCGCTCTTTGATCTTGTGACATTCGTCGGCGATGACGCAGTCCCACTCTACCATGTTGATAGAGTCTTTGTTGTTCACGTAGGTAGTGTATGTGGTGATAAGAATCTCCACTCTACCAGAGCGTGCAGCATGAAGCGCCTGGTCCTTGTTGGGACCGTGGTACATATCAACATGCCACCATCCCCACCGTTGAAGTTCTGCCATCCAGTTGGAGATCAAAGTTCCGGGACATATTATTAGAGTACGCGGGTACCACACATCGTCTTGCGATCTACGCATCTTGCGCATTCGCTTGGCATCTCTTTCGTCGGCTGTCTTTCCGTAGGCTGCTGTCAAAAAAGCTATCACTTGGATCGTCTTACCAAGGCCCATATCATCTCCAAGCACGCCGCCTTTCTGATAGACAAACAACTCATGCAGAAACGCGACCCCTTCCACTTGGTATTGGCGCAGCCATTGCGCGATCGGCGCAGGGATGATACCCAGAGAGTAAGGTAAAGTGATGTCTTTGTACTCACGAACTGGCGTCCTTCCTGGAAAGGACGGTTTCTCCTGTAAGCTTTCGAGGCACTCGTTGTCAGAAAACTCAACATCATCATACGAAGGCGGCAATCTTAGACCCATGGCTTGGAGATTTTCTTTCTTGCGATCAAATTGGAGACGGCGCTGCTTCAGGTAGGCCGGAAGCGTATATTCCATCGGTTCATCCTCGGAAGATAGATTGCCATACTGTAAAGGCCGCGTAGATTCGGACCTCGACTGTTCTTGTTTCACCCGGCCGACGATGACCTCGCTGTTGCGCGGTTCTTTCTTCGGCATCTTTGCCTTTCGAGTGGCGGCTGCACTTTGCTTGCGCTTGACCGACTTGCGCTGCTTGAACTTTTTGTAGGCCATTTCGCCATCATTGAACTCATCTTCGCTTTCAAAAGGCTGTACTTTGATTGGTGTACTTGTACTTGTATGTGATGTGTCGGTTGTCTCTCGTTTGACAGAGGACCTATCCTCATTTTTGACGTGGCTGACGTGCCTCTCTTATAAACTGTGAGCTGCATTCCATACGTAGATAGTAGGTACATACTAGCAGAGTTGTTGGCGGGGTTCAGATACGGAGTCACTTCGAGGTCATCATCGTCCGAGTCAATAGTGATGGGCTCGGCATTGGTTTTGCGGATTCCCATGTCTCCTGTAGAGCTTGCATATCCAGTAGAGCTTGAGTGTTGAAGAAGCGTGGAAGTCGCGTCCAGCCGCGAAGGCGGAGAAGTTGGCGATGTCATTCCCGATCGGCCTGAAAAAAAGCTGCTCCGATCACTTTCTACACTTCAAGCCGCGGACCACCTCTCCGCTGTTTTCAATTGATCTCAATTTTGTGCTTGGTCTGATTACGCGACCGGAACTATGTAAGTATTGAGCGATCACTGTGTTCTACACAGGAGAGATGGACCCGGGCTAACTTTCATCCCACCAGTCGCAAGGCAGTCGAGCTTCCTACTTTAGCCTTTTCGCACCCGTCACAAACATTCACTCCCCCAAGGAGTTACGTTCGCAGAGATGCCTCTTGATACGTCAACTACATACCCTCTCACTCGACTGCGCCTGGATGGTCGTCGGTGGAACGAGCTGCGGCTTCTCCAGGCCCAGATTTCTACGAACCCCGCGAGTTCGGGTTCTTCTTACCTGTCTATGGGTAACACAGCTATCATGTGCTCTGTCCACGGTCCTGCCGAGGGTCGTAGGGGCGAGGCCAGTGGTTCGGCCGGTAGTTCAGGTGCCGTTGTTGAGGTGGACGTGAACATTGCAGGATTCGCCGGTGTGGACCGAAGGAGGAGAGCCGGAGGCAGTGACAAGTAGGTCGACTCTTTCAGATTGGAATTGAGCACAGGAACCTCGATTCCAGCTCTGCATGTTGGCTGCTCGAAACTTGAGAGGCGAATACTGACACCCATCTCCTCACAGACAATCCTCGCGCATTGCAACCATCCTTCGCTCTGCTTTCCAGTCACATCTACACACCTATCTTTACCCGCACAGCACTATTAGCATTCATGTTTCAGTTCTCTCCGCCGACGGCTCTCTCCTTGCGGCAGCTATTAATGCCTGCACTTTGGCTCTGGTGGATGCCGGTATTCCCATGCCTGGACTTCTCTGTGGCTGCACAGCAGGCATGAGTGGTAGCGCGTCTACACCAAAGGATCCTCGCAGCGATGAATTAGATCCCCTGCTTGACCTCTCTCTTCCCGAAGAACAGGAGCTTCCGCAGCTGACCGTTGGTACTACCACGTCTGTTCCCGTGGGAGAAAATAACATGGACGAGGGAGAAGAAACGAAGGTGGCCATCTTGAACATGGACTCCAAGTTGCACTTTACGTACATTGAAACGATGCTGGCCGTGGGGATGGATGGATGTAACCAAATCCGTGAATTGTTGAAAGGCGTCATCAAGGACTCTAGCCGGGCATAAAGTCGATACCCATTTAGCATCGGTGTTTTAGGTGTCTTCATTTGCACTGAGTACTCAATACTGTTCTAGATGTATGTACTTGTACTTGTACCTGTTTCCGTGTAAACACGCACAATACGAACATCCCGAAATGGATTAATCTGCTCAAACACGCGCGAAAGCGAAAATGTGCTCATCACGTTGCATCTTGCTCTGGACTTAAACCTCATTATCTGTCACTTCTCGTCGCTTCACATTCTCATCTCTCTTCACCCGACTCCAGACCTCTGCTTGCAGTATCAGCGGGTCCCTGTCGTGCCTCCTCGAGATAGTCAAAACGACTTTGCAATTTTCAATCATCTCGAAATTCATCTTTGATGGCGTCGATGGCTAAGGACATGACAATGCCAACCTCGATTGCATCTTCAAGTATGCCTGCCATGACCGGGATGCCCTCAGGCATGGACATGAGTTGCAAGATCTCAGTCAGTCAATATGGAACACTCCAGCTGAAAACAGCCTTGATCTAACTTTGAGTCTTAGATGTTGTGGAACTGGGATACCATCGACACCTGTTCGCAATGCCGTCTTCTGAAGACCGCCTGACCCCACTGACAAGACTTCTTCCTAGGCTTCCTCGCCAAATCCTGGCACGTTAGATCCCACGGCGCATTCGCCGGTTCCTGCATCGGTGTGATCTGCCTTGTCCTTGTCCTGGAGCTGTTGCGTCGTCTAGGAAGGGAATATGAAGCATTCATTCTACGTCGTGCTCGTCACAACAGAATGTACATGCCCGGCTCTTCTGCTGTCTCGGGACAAGTCAAGGTGAGCAAGAAGAGCTACCGAAGCATTAGCTCCGATAGTAATGCTTCCAAGCCCACCAACTCTGATACTCTATGCAAACTGCCTTCCAAGAACGATCATATCACTGCAGCCCCGGTCTCTTCCTTGAGCCTCGATCGAGACTCTACTAGTGCGCCCAATCCAGGCGAGCCACGCGCTGAGCGTCCAGATGTCCCGGAGACCTATCGCCCCTGCGTCATGGAGCCATATCGTCCCTCGGCCGTGGAGCAGACCGTCCGCGCTTTCATGCACATGCTGCAGTTCGCCGTGGCTTACTTCATCATGCTACTTGCAATGTACTTTAACGGGTACATTATTATCTGCATCTTTATCGGTGCCTTCTTGGGCTCACTGGTCTTTTCCTGGGAGCCTGTGTCTCTGGATAAGGAGTAAGTACCTCTGCTGTCTTGCCTCGACTCGACCCTCGCGCTAAACCAATTGCGAAACTAGGAATGATGCTACCACCGTCACAAAGTGCTGTGGCTAAATCCCAAATGTCTCGGCGTGGCATACATGCAGAAGTGGTCTGAGGAGACAGAATCATGACGGCAGGAATGAGACGGTGGAACTTGAATCATGAAAGTACGAGAACCATATCTGTTATGTCAGACCACGTACACATTAATATCACTCTCTTCGCTCTCAGTACATTTGGTCAAATGCACCTCTCTCCACATCGCCCCATCTTTCTTTGACTAATTTTGGCATGGAATGGACCATTTTCAAGACTCATAGATTGTCCTGCAGCATCTACCAAGTCTCAAGTGGTACTGATGAAGAGTTTACTCCGTACACATCAGGGCAGATCGCAGGTCTGTGCTTGGGTACATTTTCCGCACTCAGCCCTCGAACATTATGTTGGCTATCAATAAAGGTCAATTTGCATTTCGCGGGCGTAGGATCCCGTTGTGTGCCATTTTTCGGTATGCCTGGGTCAGGTGGAATGGTTCTCTTTCTCCGGGCCGAGTCTCTCGAGGCCGCATAAGACTAGGGACTTGGGCACTTTCGGTTATTCTTCGGTGATATTTCCAGAAATGTCAAGAGGGTCCGAGTGAGGCTCCAAAGATGACACTGACGGCTAAATGGCTCCTGAAACGACCCTTGCCATTATCGTCATCTCCAAGCGAAGCAGCAAAGCGCCTGCGACCAAATGTGGAGCATACAACTTGTCCATAGCGAAAATTGGCGGACTAATCTCCTGAAAGAATTGTCCCTCAGAGGTTTGATATCAACAGGGGACGAAGAATGCCATACAGAAGATGGACAGAATCGTCGTCTTCATGTTTCGGGGACACTTTCCTTCCCTGGGTGCCATCTCAAGGACCCCATGAGTACTCCCTGATAGCCCTGAAACATGCATTTAGGTGCTGACCTATATATCTGAGATTGCCATCATTCCGAGGGTAAAAGATCACCGAACGACTGGAGACAAGCTACACCCGGCATCCGTCGGGAGGTTAATTTCATCAACAGAACCAGCTTTTTTCGGCCCCCTTCAGGTTCGGCCCCTCCAAGATCCGCTTTTCGGCTCGAATCCACCCCATTCTTTACTCGGATCAAAGCCTGATTGGCAAAGGAAACGAATGGCCCCCATATGCAGAGGCCCACATACAGGAGCGGAAAGTGCACGACGATATACGCTATGGGCTGGACGCGGATAGATCAGGACCAGCTTGGCTGGAAATAGTAGGAGGGGTATTGATTGCCATCCTCGCAGACTCTGGTAGTCCAATATTTGGCCGCTTTACAGACGATCCATTGGATGAAGGTCTGAAATTCAGCATCCGATCTCGGCATTGACTAGAATGTAATCTGCTTGATTCTAGGGAGAGAACCTTCCTGGAACTAAGATCTAGGCCTTGCACGTTGCGCGCAAACGCCAATCCATCACGTTTGTCTTAGTTCAGCAATTTACTTTGAACTAGACAGCTTCTTTATTAGCCATTGACTGATGGATATGAAGGTCTCATCGAAATCTTCAAACGGTATCTGATTTCAATTCACAGTATATTATGGCTTTAAAAATCAGTTTGATTCCTCGAAATTGAGACTCAAATTAATTTCGGGGTCCAGTATAGTCACAGCCTTGTTGCTCCACAATAAGCAGAGGTGGGATGAGGTCTAACGCGAACGTGGATACCCTCTGAGACAAAATCCAAGTAATTGCTTCAGACGATCGCGATCTACATCATAATATTCCCCAACTATCCAAGTACACTGGGGGCCTCGTCCCTTCGAGCCCAGATATCCAAGTATACTGGGAGCCTTGTCCCTGCTTGCCCAGGTTATAAAATGGCAGATGCGCCAGCTTCAATCACATCCAACAATCATCTCTCAAGCCTTCAAGAGAAAGCCTCCCTTTATTCAACATGATCCTCTCTATCAAGACCACTGCACTCGCCCTGGCAGCCATGGCCTCTACTGCCGTTGCCCTGAACACCCTGTCTCCCGATGGAAAACGTTGTATTGGCGGGTACTCCAGCGACAATGCCGCGTACTGGACCGGCCCCGATGGAGGCCAGACAAATTTCCACGCCAACACTGGCTGGGTCACCGATCCCCAGGGAAACATCATTTCCGAGCAGAACATGTGGTTCAATCATTGGCAGACTTATACCTCTTCATTACCATACACGGTCGACATGTTCTGTGGCCAGGATACCTCCAAGACTCTGACTGATTGCACTTCGGTCGAAGTCCGTTATGCGGGACAGGATATCATGTCCAAAAATGATAGCGATGATTGTGCCTGTGGAGTTTCTGCAACGGTCTTTGAGGCGAAGGGGTATTGTGCTTGCTACTTTGACTGCTAAGCATTTACTCTTTCTATGGTGTTTTACTGTCATGTGATTCTCTCGTCTATTCTGCTCTGATATAAGTACTGATGCTTGCAAAAGGGGTTCTGGGATCTTCGATACTTTAGACCAATTCGCTAGTCAACAGGTGGGACCAGAAAGCAGACTAAATGTTTGTGTGATAGATGATCTTGCTTCAATAGAGAATAGAATCTTTTCTTGTGAATTTTTGGTCTGTAAATAAAGATCAATTCCCATTGCGGATAGAACTTACTAGAGAACACTTCTATCTAATGACTACCCACCGTCCTCGGACTTCTTTGCCACAACACTGTCGTTGTGAATCTTGCTCTATTCTCGTTAGTTTACTTCCATAAGCATCACAGCCTACCTTGTTTCAATCTGGTGACTCGATCCAAACCTGAGCAATCGTCCCAATTTGTCTTTACGGTGTTCTTTCTCCGTGGATTTAATATCGAATCGCAGATTAACAAAACCCTGCGCAGTAGACCAGGTCCGAATCTGTCCAATCCGTCGAGTGCCTCGTTCAAATCCTCCCAAGACGATATATGCGACCATCTTCCCAATCCTGGTACCCAGTAAGGCTTCGTATTCGGGTGTGCCGAAAGCCCACGTCTGGGGTTTCTCATTTGGCCACGGAATACTGTGAGCGGGGTATAAGCGACGCCTAACAAAGTGAAGCGTCTCCGGCTGGATCACAGTACATACGAAGATATATTTCAAGCGGTCGATAGGGAAATCCCTCTTGTAACAAGCGAGGGTAATGTCCGAGATGTGCGGATAGCCTTCCTGACTCCCGACGACTTCAAGGAAAATGACGCCGGGTCCAGTTCGTCCCACCCATTGCATCACCCCGCTCTTGGACATGTAATCAAACGCTCGATATGCAGATTCTTTGACGAGGGTGTAGAATTCGTTCGGAAGTCCGAGACCGACAATATGCTCTTCCAAGTTCAATGGGAGAGTCTCGACTTGCACCTCACCCGTGGGCAACATCTGATGGAAAGCGTCGAATGTTAGTGTAGATTTAGCAATAGGGCAGTCTGACACACCAGCATCCTCTATCCAGCGCAGTCGCAAAAGTCCTGCCTCCTGTAGCTTTCCGTATTTGAAGTTTTCTGTCGTGGCACTGTATTCCTCGCGTGCTTTTGCTTCCTTTTCGATTGTTGCCCGAGCCTTTTGCAGGAGGTCAGCTTGGCTCAGCTCTGGTTGAGGCTGGAAGTTCTCTCCGAAAGCATGGTCGGAAGCGGACCGTTCTCTACAGAGAGGGTCAGGAGGGGCTAAGGGTTCACTAGAAGAATTAGACTGTTGATGAGTTGATAGGGTATGATATCCTTCTCTAGCAGAAGCAGATCTATCATTCAGAGCATAAATCTGTGCGTTCTCCTTCTTTGATCTATCAGTTGCTTGGCTAGTTTGGCGGTTGACTCTACCGGGGGTGTGGCTTTTGCGCTCTTGATTGTGCATACTGTCACCGAGGCTCTGACGATGTGAGCGAGACATAGTGTAGGAATTCGGAGGGAATGATTCTCGGCCTAAGACGAAAATTAATGGCTTCCTGAAGTCATCCAAGGAGGAAAAATCTGAATATTTGTCGGCCTTGATGCTACTTCCAAGGTCGAATGTAACGAGACTTATATACCCTGATCTTTGAGACCTTCGCAACATTGTTGGAAACTTTGATCTTTGTTCAGAAAATTCTATTCAAGACATCCCAAGACATTGAGATATTTTGTTTGAAAGATCTTTATAGACGCGTTTGAAGGAAAGATAGTTCTTTGTCATCCATTCCTGGCTTCGCGGCTTCTTGTTTCTGAAACATACTTTTTTATACAAGTCCTATGAGGCACATTTTGTTTGAAAATTAAGACCATTGATAAGTTATCAGAGATTACCTCATTACACAAATTTAGAACTATGTCAATCAATCAATCAATCAAAGTTCAAATTACTCTTCGTCACGAAAGAGGCGCTCCTTCTCAAGTACAAGCTTATCCCATCTGAAACCTGAAGAAGAGGTTGAAGTCCTTTTGAAGAGAGACTAGCAAAGACTGTGTCCGACTAGAGAAATGAGGGCACAGATCATGTATGTAACGGAAGAAGAAGAATGTAGGAAGTAGGTAGGAACTACGAACACCGTGAAGTCATCTACCAAGACGTGGGTCCAAACTACCCCACTTTCCACTTTCCATCGTCCGCAGAATCTCAACCCGAGGCCCCCCGCGCAAAATCGAAAGCGTGGCATGGTGACAGGCTATCGCCAACTTACGCTCTGTTCTCTACACTGCAAAAAGGAAAAAAAAACTTGTTTTTCGTCCCCCGCCTCAAAGAGCATGCATGACTAGCTTGGTAGACTGTCTAGATTACATCGTGCAAAAAGGTAGGCGCTACCATTAATGGCACAGCCAGTCCGCAACCCCAAGGACCGGGGAACATACGCTTTGAAAGAAATTGTTCCCGCCGATTAAAACTAGAACCAAGATCTAGCATTTAGAGCTCACCAGCGGCGACGATGGTGGGCTTGACGTTGGAGCGGATGGCACCGGTGGAGGAGCCGACAGCCTCAATCTCGGAAACAACCTTCATGGAGGCCTCGTCAGCGACCTCGCCGAAGACGACGTGCTTGCCATCGAGCCACGAGGTGACAACGGTGGTGATGAAGAACTGGGAGCCGTTGCTGGAGAGGTAATCCGAGTCAGTAAAGTGATCCGCGGAGGGCGTGTTGAATCAAATCGACGGGGATACGAAGACTCACGTGTTGGGGCCGGCGTTAGCCATGGAGAGCAGACCGGGGCGGGTGTGCTTGTACTTGAAGTTCTCATCGGGGAACTTCTCGCCGTAGATGGAGCGACCACCGGTACCCTGTTCCGGATAGAAAAGTTAGACACGGCAACCCCGAGAGAAGCGGTCGAGGAAAACTCACGTTGTGGCGGGTGAAGTCACCACCCTGGAGCATGAAATCGGGAATCACACGGTGGAAGCCGGAACCAACGTAGCCCTCGCCAACGGGCTTCTTGCAGAGCTCACGGAAGTTCTTGGCAGTCTTGGGGACATCCTTCTCGTAGAGGTTGAAGTTGATGCGACCAACCTTCTCTAAAGAGTGAGTTAGCCATCAATGCCGATAAAATATCTACAGCAGGGGTAGAATCAATTGACTCGGGTGAGAGGAAGATGGAGGGCATCTAGGGAAGGAGGGATATGGGGTGAGAGAATGGAAGAGGCCCATGGGTTTTTTTTACCCCTCCATGTGCTAAGACAAAAACAAAGCTTAAGAAGCAAATCACTTACTGGTGCTGGAGCCAACGGGGGCGTACTCGACGTCGAAGAAGACCTTGGTATCAGCCATGATGGAGCGAGTTGATGAGAATGAACGAGTAGAAGGGTGGAAGGAGCAATTGAGAGAAGAAAAGAGGGAGGGTGGGGTTGACTTGAGGCGGCAGAACATGGTGAGGGGCAGGGCGGAGCGGGACAACTCGGGTGCCGGGCTACATACGGGTTAGCTCTTTTTGTTTATGCATAGAGACCAAGGGTGCTGTTATGGATGCCTGAGGCCATAGCAATCGTTTCGATGACCAGGGAGATGACCGACACGTCCTTGCTCAGCCCCCATGGAGATAGACTGGACTCTTGAAGAGGACCTCAATGTATCCCTGCATCCATTGAGCATGGGCAGACTCACAAATTTTAGGTAGAGATGATGTGTAGGTTGGTTAACGGAGACTATAGGGGAAAAAAACCGAAGCTCGTCGCGGAAAAGCTCCTTGAAGCTCCGGACCTCACGTGACCTATCCCCGGCAAACAGCTTCCGGGGTAGACCTTGTTTTGATGCCTGGTGCCTGATGGGGTGGTCTATTTACAGGATCTTCATACCTTCATGAGTGTAGCAATCTTAGAATCTGGTCAGGTATGCTGCGGGACTTTGGCTGAGAGAAAGCAATGGGCTTCTAATTCAAGTGCACGAAAACGCAGATCGGCGACTAGATGGAGGCTAAGTGAACCGCAAACTCAGAGAGATCGACAGCAGAAAGATGTATAATAAATGGAGATCATCAGAGATCAGAATAATAATACAATGGATGATCTCAATAAAGGTAGTGCCGGGATAGGAAGATGAATTGAGGGGGTAGAAAAGAAAAAAAAAACCGTGAATGCCACGCGTATCAGGACATCATTTCGACATTGTCGGCTCGTTGCCACAGATGGTAGTCGCTCAAAAGCCAGGAATTGGGGATCAAAGGGGCAATAGTGAGATAAGGAAAGGTGGGAGAAATGAAAATGTGTAGAAGCGGTGTCGAGGTCACCGTTCTCGTGAATGTTAGGTTTTGGACCGGGTATTTAAGTCATCACCGGAAATCATCGTCGTCGTCGCCTAGAGCTAACGTCTCAAGGCGCTGTACAAGCTCCTTGGTTTGTCGCGCAATTTCGAACGCAATTGGGGGGAGCTGGTTTGTGACTTCTCGCAGTTGCTCGGGGGCAGTGACATCTTGGCCCGCCGCAGCGGTGTTCATCAAGCGGCCACGGCATTCATCCAACGACTGAATGATTGGCTCGGACTTTTCACGGAGCGCGATATCACCACTGCGTTCGTGGATCAGGTTCTCCGTAGAGGTCACCACGTTGGCGACCACGCCCGAGATGGTGGAAATGTGTGTCTGGACAATGTTCATTCCCTGTTCAGACCGAATACTGGCAACCAAGGACTGGATTGATTGCACCAAACCATCGGTTTGATCTTCGACATAGTACTGTGAATCCTGTTAGTCATTGTGGAATTAGCATTTTATTTGAATTTAGCTTACCTTCAGTTCTTGTAACTCATGGTCACCCTGTGGGGCCCCATAGTTGAAGCCGTGAGACATGCCGTTCTGCATTATGGGGTGGTCGTCGCCAGGGTGACTCATGGCACTATATTCAGAGTGGTTGCTGTACCGTCTCTGGCTAGCAGACGTGCTCAGGTAGTCCGGGAACTTCTCCTGGGAAACATCCACCTCATAGTCGTCAAACTCATCGACATGGGAAGCTTGGATCTTGACGACGCGCGCCAGCTCTACGACAGCAGTGCAAAGATGTGAAGCCGCAGCATCGAGCAAAGAGACCGGCGAGAGACCACTGGAGCTAGCATAATTGCGAGCAGCGGTAATCATGTTGTTAGCAGTCGCAGACACCCTTCCCTTAGCCTTCATGCGAATGGTGGCGGAGCCGTCGACGGGCACCGGCGCTTGATCAACATCCTGAATCATATAGCGAACAGCCATAATGACGAAGTGTATATGTGCAAGCACATTTTGCGGGTCTTCGAGGCGAGCCACGCGAAGGAGCTCGTCAATAGCCATCTGGAACTTCGTGACATGGATATCCTTGACGATACCATCGACCTGCACCAATTCGTGCTCCTTAGCGAGAACGCCTGCGTCTGGCACGTGGTCAGAAATACCGCCAGATGAAGAGCGAAGATGGCGCAACTGTGACTTTGCTTTCGCATAGCGGTGCTTCCACTCGCTGACCTCAGCCTCCAAGCGGTGAACATTGTTGGATAGTTGTTCTTCGCGCTCCCAATTGGTGTGAGTCTGGGCAGTGAGGGTCTTCATCTCCGAAAGGAATTCAGATGCCTCTCGCCGAACCTCCTGGGTAAGCTGCTCTTGCTTTTGCAGCTCAACTTGCAAGCTTTGATGCTTGCTCTCCAATTCCGCATACCGAGCGACGAGGTCTGCATCTCCCGAGGTGCTAGCGGCCTCATCAAGCTGCCCGCGAAGATCCCGCTCCATACTTTCATGTTCTGCCCGGACTCTGTCAAGTTCATACTGTAGAGAAGTATTTAGATCCTCGGCCTTGGAGATCTTGCTCTCAAGGTCAATTCTCAGATCATCCCACTCCTGACGTTCATTAGAACTGACTCCCGATTGATCTGCATCGGATGATCGGGCCAGCTCCTCATCCTTAGCGCGAATCTGCTCCTCCAATTTTTCTACCTTTTCTAACAACGCCGAAACTTGCGATTGGCTCTCCATCAGCAACTTTCTTTCACTGTCACCAAGCGTTGTTGTGGTTCCTCGTCTGCTGAGCACTGCATCCAATGCGAATGCATCACTCCGAGCATCATCGTCATCATCCGCTCCCATGTCGTCACTATCCTCCACCATAGTACTCTTGTTGGGAACCATTGTGTTGCTTTGGAAGGATCGAGGGAACGGTCCGTCTCCGTTCATTGACGGCGGGCCGCCAAGAGAACCTGTTCGAGGGGGAAAAGGGCTTGGAGGTCCACCAGACGGGTATCCCCCGCGGCCACCACCCATGCGACCACCTCCACGAGACTGAGAGCCCCGAGCGCCCGGGGGCATGGCACCAGGCGGTGGCCGCCCTCGGCCTGTGAAATGCGGAAACCGACGCTCCAACTCGCAGAAAACATCAGTAGCTAAGTCTCGGAAGCGCTGATGTTGAAGAGAAGCCAACTTTGAGCGTGCATGATTGCGTTTCTCGTGGAAATCCGCACGGGGAGGAAGGAAAGTTGGCACATCGGGGCGAGGAGGTCGGCCAGGTGGCGGAGTGGCCTGCTGGCGTCGGATCAGTTCGTCGTACACATCAGTACTGAGCTCGTGGAATTGTGTAGGTGAAAGGCGGAGGAGCTTGTCACGGGCCTTGTTCGATCGGGCGTTTAATCGATCATCGCGGTACGAAGCGTTAAGGAATCTCTTCAGGGCAGTGTAATGTGATGAAAGGATTTCCTCCATCTGACGTCGCCGTATGCCGCTAGGAGGGGCGTCGCCCCCAACGGTGCCGACGCTGGATCTCGCCGCGATTGAGCTGGGCGGAGAAGGGTTTCCACTGCCGGTAGGCGTCGGCACCGTGGGGCTCAAGGGCGCGCTGGGCACTCCGGAGGTAGGAGGAGTCGCCAGATTGCCTCTTGATGAGATTGTCGGGGAAAAGGGCGGGTCCGACTTCTGATATGTGTTGAGACCAGACCAGTCGCTGCCATCGATGGAGACAGGCGACATGGCTCCGGAGCCATTCATGTCAGGGTCGCGAGGAAAGTTTGACTCCTTAGCACGCGGTTGAATGTGTCCTAGATATCCTTGGTATCCTCTCTGATTTAGTCGTTCGAGGAGGGTTCGGCTAAGCCCGTCGCATTCAAGTCTCGTCGATAGATAATCTTCACACAGATCTACCGAACGATCTGAGACAAGGGAGCCGGGGAAAGGCGAAGCGGGTCACCAAAAAGGGGGGGGGGGGTTCGTGAATCAAAGGCGTCTAGATCCTGGTAATCCAGCCAGAAAAAGACCCGGTCCGAAGGAATGAAGGACGCAAGATGGTAAAAGAAAAATAAAGGGAGAAAGGTGAGTGTGCTGGGTTCTCCTCCGCCGTGACTCCGGACTTCCCTTACGCCTAGGACCCGCTCTTTAGTTCAGTCACGCCTTTGCAGGCGCAGGAATTAGGCACGACTTGACATTATTGATTTCACTTACATGCGTGGAAGCCCTACACAGACATATAGATCCTAATCTGAATTCATAGTGAGATCAGTACACACCTCGTGGCATTCTTGATGACCTGTCAAAGCAACGAAGCTTCCGCGATGGTTACCGTACGATACTGGTCAGGAACAACCAAGGAACACCTCCAGAGAACGCCCCTGCCAAGGGCCACACAAGCCACAGCGGGCTGAGCTCACCCAGGGCATCAACCTATCCCCAGCGTGCTACCCCTGCCGAAATCCTATTTCGTCTTGGTCTCATTAAACCTAGTTTATCCCACAGACAAGTGAATTCGAGATTCTTGAGACTTGAAAGTCAGGGGGAAAGGGCCGTGGGTATCGTTCAGGGGACGACAGTCTAGGCCTTTTCGGCCCCCATGGCTGTGCCGACGGTAAGGGCCTTGTATTACACCCATTGAGTAGCACGGACCAGTTGGTTGCTTCACTTAGGGCTTATGGTTTCGTAAGGGGTTGGATGTTGAGGATCGAAGCAAAAACAAAATACAAGTTCATAGGCCATGATCGGCTGACATATCTATCCAGTAACGAAATTTAGGTACAAAATGTAGAACAAGAGCGTGGCTCGTATCCGCTTGCAGCGGCTTTGGGGGTATTTGGCACCCAAGGGACTCTCGCAAGAGTCGGGGAATGGGTATCCCACGGAATACCATGACAGCCACCGTCCCATCTCTCGTCAAGGAGTGGGAAGGCGATGCAGTGTCAACGAGGGAGGTCGAGGCAAGAGGTGGGATCTTGCCAGAAAGAGGGTCTGCATCCCAGATGGTATCGAAGAAATTTTCTGTGGCTCGCATAGAGGTATACGATATTGACGTTGCCGTATACCAGAAGTGATCACGTCAATTTATTTCGAAGTCATAGAGAGGCCCCGGGCGGCACCAACGGCAGCAGACACAGGGGTTGATGACCGTGTAGGGGCAGCACTGCGATTGTGGGCCATGTGGGCTCGGACAAGGTGACCAGCGGCGAGAGCAGCACAGAGACTGAGCTCACCAGCGAGGACGGAAGCTGCGATAATTCGGGACAGCTGGCGGGCGTTCTCACCGGGGGTGGTGGGGTGGGCGCCTCGGACACCAAGCAAATCCAACATCGCACCCTGGGCCTCAAGGATGGTACCACCGCCAATGGTACCAACTTCAATAGATGGCATCGACACCGCAATTTGGAGGTCACCGTTATTGCTGCAGAAATGGTTAGTATGACTGCCGCACGAGATACAGGCGTATCGAGAATTGCTTACTTCTTCATAGTTGTGATACAACTGCTACTCTCCACGTTCTGGGCAGGATCCTGGCCAGTGGCCAAGAAGATGGCAGACACAATGTTGGAGGCGTGGGCGTTGAACCCACCCAAGCTACCAGCCATGGCACTTCCAATCAAGTTCTTGCTGACGTTCAGCTCCACGAGGGCGTTGACATCACTCTTAAGAACACTCTTCACGACATCGCCAGGGATGATGGCCTCAGCCACGACAGACTTGCCACGACCATCGGTCCAGTTGATAGCAGCAGACTTCTTGTCAGTACAGAAGTTACCAGAAAGCGAGATGATGGACATGTCATCGAATCCACACTCCTTTGACATAACGTCCAGAGCCTTCTCGCAGCCCTTGGAGATCATGTTCATTCCCATAGCGTCACCTGTAGTGGTCTTAAAGCGGATGTAGAGGTAGGTTCCAGCGAGAGCGGTCTTCAAACTTTGGAGACGAGCAAAGCGACTGGTCGAGTTGAAAGCGGCAGTGATGATGCTGCGGCCCTCCTCGGAGTCAATCCAAACCTTCGCGGCGGCAGCCCGAGCGAGGGTAGGGAAGGTGACGCAAGGTCCACGGGTCATACCGTCGCCGGTCAGAACAGTCACTGCGCCACCACCAGCGTTGATGGCCTTGGAGCCACGGCTGGTACTAGCCACGAGCACACCTTCGGTAGTCGCCATGGGAATGAAGTAATCTTGGCCGTCGATCTTGATGGGACCCGCAACCCCAAGAGGGAGGGGAAGATAACCAATAACGTTCTCACAGCAGGCACCGTGAACCAGGCCGTAGTTGTAGTCTTTAAAGGGAAGCTTCGACACCTCCAGGGAGCTGGTGATATGAGACGTGGCAGGCGTACGGGCGATCACAGCACGGCGGATCTTGACAGCTCGAGTAAAAGCATCCACTCGACTCATCAAGTTTTCATCCTCCATAGTCTTCTCAAGAGCATATCCGGGGAGCTTGCCCTTGAGTGACAGGGCGATCAACTCCTCATCAGTCAAGTGAGGAGCACGCTTTTCCTTGAGCATCAGCTCACATTCCTCCATGGTACGATTCGACTCCTGCTCATTGGGCTCAAACTTGGGGTAAACCTTGGGCGCAACCGGCTCCGTTGAAGGAGCGAGAGTGGCCTCGGGTTCCTTGATACTCCAGCGAGCAGCGTTGAAAAGATAGCCATTGAGAATGATACTGAGTGTCAGAGCGGCAATGATCCACTTGCTGATGAAGGGATCCTCCACGCTCTTGAGCAGACTTTCCAGAACCTTGCCACCGACAGCATCAAGAAGCTGGTCGGTGTATTCGATATCAAAGGAGCTAGGGGTCTCCTCAGCAGCGTAGTGAATGGAGGGGTATTCCAGCTTATACTTGATCGGTGGGATGATAGTAACTATGGTCTCTTGCTTCTGGCTCTTGGCAGCAACGTAGATAGCATCCAGGCCATTCTCGGCAACTTTGAAGGGATCAATAGGAGTAGGAGCCATGACATTGGACAGGCGCGAGATCAAAGCACCGTTGCCAGTGTTGCGGAAAGGAATGGCGGACAGGTTCACAACGTTGATAAGGATCAGGCCACCAACCATGAGGATCTTGAAACGGCGCACGCTGCTAGACTTGATCTTACGTCCGAAGATGCTGGTGTCACCCTCGCTGCTGTCGGAGCCCAGGTTTGGCCAGTCATTGCTGGAGGCAACGTTCTCAGCGACGCTGTGGGTAATGCCGTCCTCCTCCAGGGCCTTGCGCAGGGCAACGTGGCGACGAATGCGAGTGATCTCAAGCTTAATGCAGAGAATGGTAGTGTAGAAAGTGAAGAGCAGCACACAGTCGAAAAATAGGATCCAGGCTGCGAGGAAGCAAAATTGTTGAAGACCACCCTGGACGCCAGAGGCAGCGCCCATAGCAAGCAGACCAATCTCAATGCAGTAGTGCTGGACAATCTCGAAGCCCTGCTTTTTGATCGCAGTGGCAATGGAATCTTGAATGGAACCGGAAGTGCTCGAAGCCAGCGGCCGAGGAGCAGCACCAGCTCGAGGACGACGGTTATCCACCGAAGCACTCAAAACGGCGCGAGTGAACATGATCGGCTTCTCAAACCCGATGGTCACAACCAAGAAGGGTAGACCCTCGGAGAGCAGAAGGAGGTTGATTTGAACACCAAGTTTGGTCGTCACGAGAAGACCAAACAGGAAAGCGAAAGACCCGGAGAAGAGCACAGTCGCGGCGAGCCAGAAGTTGGAGCCAAGACGACGCATGGAGAAGAAGAGCGACACGAAGCTCAGGTGCATGGAGAGGTAGCCAAGAGCCATGATGACAATATCAATGGTCTCGGCATGCTTGATGAGGTCCACAAAGGAGCTCCAAGCATCCATTAACCACAGCTTCAGAGCGGTGTGGGAGCTTGAGGCACCACGAGCAGCTCTCATGATCCACTTCTTAGACTCCTCTTCCTCCTCATCCGCAGACGGGTTGGGGATCTCCTGCACAGCTCTCAACAGATCAGAGACCTGGTCGAAAGGCACGCTATAAACCAGGGACGAATCATGTGAGAAGGGCGAGAAAAGATTGGGAGTGTGGGGAACAGGGTGGGCGGAAACGTTGGCAGGAACCGGGATGTTGTCGGCCGATGGGGCGGTCGATGCGGACTTGGGGGCGGAGTCAGGGAAGATGAAGGTAGTCAAAGCCAAGTGGCGGACAGCGGGCGTCTCGACCTGCTAAATTTCAGAGTAAGAACTGGTTCAATTGCGATTGCCCACCGAGGGTATGCTCACTGTCAAGTCGGCCCAAGTGTCCTCGGCCTGCCATTTCCACGAGGTGGACTCTCCTAAGCGCAAGCTCCGGCTGCCCTGCAGAAGTGTTTCGGTATCCACCTGACCAGCAACGTTACGAGGGTTCCGCGCCGTGTCGAACAGGCTGCCCTCCAGTAGACCGACGTAAGTAGTGCTGGCAAGGAGCGCAATCACCACAATGGTGTGGATGGGGTGAACACAGGCGCGACGAGAGATGCATTGCAGACCAGAGGTGACCTGACGACGAATCCAACTAGGCTCGGCCTCCGGGTCAGCCTCGGAGGAGCGCAGTCTCTTGGAGATGAGCGAAGTAGCCATTGTGTTGAGTCGCTGGGAAGCGGTGTAGACGTCTGTTGAAGGCGTTGAGGGGGGAGATGAAGACGGTCCGCAGGAACCAAGGCCTGCGATAATTACCGTCTGAAGGCTCTGCTTCCGACCAAAATCGAAGCAAGAGTAAGTTGAGGTGAGCAAGGGCCTAGTTCGAGGGCCGCATGTGGCTCACGAGATCGATGTTTCAGGGACGTTCACACTGGGACCTTTTTTTTTTTGCAACGGTCAGCTCGCCACTCACAGGTATGAAGGAAGATGGGGAAATCGAGAATCATACCAGAAACAAAAAGAAAAAGAACAGAGCAGGCCGCTCGGGGCAATTGAGCGCGGTATAGTGGAGGAAAAGTACGGGGACCCCCTGAAGGCTGCAAAATAATTGAGCTCCGGGCCCGCGCCGATGGAATTAAGTATTGCCGACAACGGGGCTCGCCAAGCCACGCTTCAGTGGGGGGAGACCAGGCTTTTCTTGTCTTAAAGGGGTTTTGAAAAACTGAAGCCTCGTATTTATGTAGTCGTGGACTTTTCTCAGAGGGTGGTTGAACAATATGCACGAAATCGAACAATGACATTTCCTGATCGAGTCAATCCCATCACAAGGCCCAGGAATGTGTTCGGATGCTCAGAGACGCAGCGTCAATTTCAATGACAGGAATCTTGCAAGATTTGCTTATTGTCTTTCTTTACGGGAGGTAGCGATTCGATCTAGCCTTCAAGACCTGTACCACGAAACACAAGGTGTTTTGACTTTGAACACAAGGTATCTTGACTTTGAATTTGATTCTGACGCGGACCGCGAAAAGGCGGAGAGCAAGTACACTGCAACTGCAGCCTCTTGCAAACCACCGTTGATCACGTCCTAGTCAGATCGATGCGGTTGGTAATTTTGGTTCCAAGAACCGTATTCCTAGATCTCCAAATGACACCTAGGAAGTTCCCTATACAGCTAGATCTCTAGGATGTTAGACCCCAAAAACCCCAATCTCCGGGTCTCTCGCGTCTGTGGGTGGATTCCACTGGTGTATTTCGCAGGATATCGCGTGCACGGCGCACTAACACCTGTTCCTGACTTTATAGGAAATTTTGAAGGTGAGCAAGTCGATCAGTGAGACTCCATTCCCTGGCATTTTCCAGGATTGTCCGACTTCCTTGCCATTCAAAATGGTCGCTACGTCCACGTCAGCAACGCTGTACCACTTGCTTCAAAACAGGAACGTTCGCCGGGTCCATCATACCGAAGCTCCCGATGGCGGCAAGTTCGGCCCTGCTTCTAGTGGACAAGAAGAAATAGAACCCACCATGTGGAGCGGACGGAGAAATCAGATAAAAATCAGATAACTCAGATCAAATCACCATCCCAGTTCTTCCCGGCTGCCCCGCGGCTTCTATCCACAATGGGAGGTAACCGAGCTTCGCCAAGCTTTAAAAAAATCAAGATAAGATGCCAGTCCGACGATGGAGACCATCAACGGCGCTTGGCGAGTTCTCAGTGGGTGTGGTGCCCACGACCATCAGAAGAAACACACCGAGAACACGAGTTAATCAGACTCTAGTCAACCTTGTTTCAGGGTGATGTGGTAGAGGAGATTGATAGACTCATCATTCCTCCAACCTTGTGCTGGGAGGCCAAGCATGAGGCCCAAGTTCCGCCCTACTTCCGGATCCGCTAAACCCAACTTCAAGCTATGACCACAATCAGCACTGACCAGATCGTTGAGGCGCATGCATCTGTGGCTAGTGAGGATCCGAGATGACTGACCACTGGGTCGAGAGCGAAACAAGCCTTCGGGGCGAACTTAAAGATGACGATCCCAGTCCTGACTTTGGTAGATCGATCAGTTCTGCCAAATGCAAAACAGAGAGACTTGGCCCCTGAGAGGCCGAAGCGCTAAAAAAGCTGCTCACTGGGCCAATCGCCGAGCTCGCGGAGCCTCGACGTCTGTAGACTTGCAAAACTTGCAGAAGGGCTGTAAGCGCCAGGAGATGCGGGATGCCGCTTGGCTCGGGCATAAAAATATCTCGATCTAAAGCAGGCCTTCTGTCAATTTTCCGTCTCGACCTATCATTCATTCCTAGCCTCGCCCCTTCTCGACGCTCGGTAAGACTTGGTCTAAGAATGCCAGTTTATTGGCGGGTATACCTCGTTTCATACTTGAGGTCAATATTCCTTTGTCTTCTAGGCATGCTTCTTACGCCAATTACGTGCCATAGTGGCCCTGACAATGACCGCCTGTCCCCATATTTGCACCGGTTAGCCCCTCGAGAGACGTCTGCAAGATTATCTTCGTTTTTCGCCGAGTCTATAAGTGGCCTGACGCCTTGAGATGAAAGACCCTGAAACAATCTCTTTGATCTCTGTGTTGCGGCCTAAGTATCAGCTTGATTTGCTGCGATTAATCGTATATTTCCTTCCATTCAGTGCCATTCATTGTTCCCATCTGAAATATAATCCACCTGCCTGCTCTTCGACGCAGGGCAACCTTGAAGCCTACCCATTTGCAACACTAGGCTGCCTATTGACACCTAAGCTCTCTTCGACTTTGCTTAGCAAAAGTCACTGTCTTTCACACCACCGCTGGCCGGCTTTCCACAAAACCCATGAGACTGTGGCTTCCTACGTTCTCTGATCGCCCTCGAAAAATACCATGAAGCTTGACAGCATTGTTCGAATGCTCTGGGTCCTTTCCACCATTATTGCATTCGCCACCGCGCATTCATGGGTGGAACAGCTCACCGTAATCGCGGCAAATGGAACATTCACTGGCGCCCCAGGCTATGCCCGGGGGAACTGGCTTCGCACGGCAGCCGGATTCAATGATACGACCATGACCTACTTGATCCCACCCGATGGCTCGGCAAACGTGACCCTGGTTCTCCCTACCGACAAGCTGTGCAAGGACACTCAGCAGACCCAAACTCAGAGCGACGGTAGTCCTCGACTGAAAGCCAGCGCTGGCGCGGCGATTGCACTCCGCTACCAAGAGAATGGCCACGTCACTCTGCCTTGGAACCAACCTGGAAAGCCCAAAAACCGAGGCACCGTGTACGTCTATGGAACGACGGAACCCAAGATTGGAGAGACTCTCCTTGATGTTCACGGTGCTTGGACCGCAGACGGCACTGGGGGCGATAAAAGAGGCGTCCTCCTGTCCACGCAGAATTTTGACGACGGCCGCTGCTATCAGATCAACACCGGAAACATCTCAGAGGCTCGCCAGACAGAATACCCGCACGAGTCTAACCAGCTGATGGGAGCTGACCTTTGGTGTCAACAAGATATTCAACTGCCGACCACTGCCCCAGCGGGGAAATTGTACACACTCTACTGGGTGTGGGACTGGCCCACCGCCCCAGGTGCCGATCCAACATATCCACAAGGCAAGAAAGAGATCTACACCACTTGTATGGACGTAGACGTCACTGGTATGTCTACAGGCCATTTACAGGAGCAGGATAGCTATGCCGCCGCTCAGAACCTCAACAGCGCTGCCATTCCGTCGGAATTTGCCAATTTGGATGAGGATGGTTCTGCCAGGGCAACTCAATCGTCGTCATTATCAGCCGCATCGCCAGAGTCGTTTCCAACTGTTACAACCATCTGGCAGACATTTACTTCCACAATTCCCACAGTCACTGAGACTGCCTGGCGAACAATGGAGAAGACGGTGACCGTCAGAGACTGCCAGGCGACGGGTGCTACGAGCATGGGACAATAGCAAGGCTATATGCTTCGATCAAAGACCATGTGCATATAGAACCCAAATAACACATGATTTTTTTTGATTTAAATTTTACCCAAAGTAAACAAAACGCACACGAAAGGCAAGACAGAACGTATACAGCTTGAGAGATGCGTGTCCTGAAACGGAATGGCGCCAGATCTGAAACACGCTATGTAGCACGTGACATGCTTACTAAGTCCGTCCAAGCACCTTCAATTCACACAGGAGGCTGTGGACTCTGTGAAGACGAGAAGCGCCTGTTCAACATTCTCCTCTGACTGAGAGCCTTGTTTCCCGCTGAAGGTCTCGGCAGTCTACACTGTGGACCTATAGCGCACTCCCGCTGTTGATCACCGCCTTATAAGGGAGAACAGAAAGAGTGAGATCTAGAGGTACCATTAGGTATGCCCCATCCCCGAGCCGCTTGCATTTCCCTCCTGTCCAATGTTGGTTGAAGACCACGGATTCTTTGTTTCTGATCTGATCAGAAATTGAACCGCCCAGTGTTTCCTGTCGTCCTCCTCCTTTAGCGCTGTGCCTGCGGTGCATTTATATCTGACACTCTGCGATCACAGAATCTAATTATAGACGGTTTCATCTGCGGGACAACGTCTGGAACAACGACGTTCCGATCACCACACCCTTGCCAACTTGCGCCTGAAGAAGTGTCTCAACCTCATCCACCCAGGGTCCGCTCTCACCCTCCGGACCCGTTATTCGGTGCCCTCCACCCCGTCCGGTGTCCTTGAGCCTTCTCCCCCTCATTCAGCTTTACCGATTCCCGAGTCCCTTCAACTGTCCGGGGTCCTCGTCCACGTCCCATTGGATCTGAGTAATACACCTATCTAGTCTTGTTGGACTGTGATTGGGAGGTTGTGTGCATCGTGAACGGACCCTGTGTTCTCGGTAGTTGCGGTTCTGTGGCCCCAAACATCTCCACAGCTCGGTCTCCAATCGCAAAGTGGGATACTGCTGGCGCGTCACCAATCGCAATGCAAATTGAGTCTCGGCGACGCGATCGATGAACAATCCCATTAGCCCTCACTAAATACTCGACTCAATACTTCCTGTTCTCAACCTCCCTCTTGGGAGTCAATACCCTGCCTATTCAAGATGTCCGAACCGGTTTCGCCGAACAATTTGTCGGTGCTGCCGCCCATTCTCACAGATGGCACAGTGAAACAGTCGCCGAGCGCAAAGGATCGCCTGTCCTTGTACTCCAACGTCTCCTCTTTCTCCCAAAATCGCTCGCGCCCAGGCTCTCACGTGTTTCCTATCTTCCATTCCAGTCTGCCCTACGCCCTCGTGCGAGACTTTGCCTACCCTCCGATCCACCCTCTACATTATGGACCACCCCCTCCGCGCGCCTCGGAGGTGTCCACGCCGGCTAGCGAATACCGCCGCTTGTCCGACCCGCCCCCTTCGTGGGACACCTCGAAGGGACCGTGGGCTACCGGCCCGTGGAGTACAGAGAGTGGCTCGGGTCAGGGTCATCCACAACTTCCGGCCATGTCTTTCGGTGATGGACCTCCCTACAGTGAAGACGAGGATTTGCATAGTCCCGTTGTGACTACGTCACGTCAGCGACAGAAGTCCACTGCGGGGTTGAACAGCATGGTAGACGAACACGGCATGTTAAGCACCGGCCAACCGGATCGCAAATTTGTGGGATTCAACCCTGATGGTACCGAAACGTACTATGTCAATGGCGGCGATGCGGTAGATGACGGACCTGGTGGAGAGTACGTCACAGTCCCGGCAAACGAAGGACGATACTCCCACATGTATGGCGGCCAGCAAGAGTATGTTCCAGATGCGGGTTTTCACTCAGAGGACCAGGATCGATATTCAAATGACTATCAATTCGCCGTCGGTTGCCCTGACGAGGAGATGCATGGTAAGGCTGTGGCGCTCTTTGACTTTGTTCGAGAACACGAGAACGAACTCCCTCTTACAGAGGGACAAGTTATCTACGTCTCCTATCGGCACGGTCAAGGCTGGCTGGTTGCAGAAGACCCAAAGACAGGAGAAAACGGCCTTGTTCCCGAGGAATTTGTCCGGCTTCTGCGCGACATTGAAGGTGGATTGACCTCATTGAATGGAGAGCCCTACCCGGACGTCACAGAAAGTAGTGGGTCCATCAGTATGGACAGCACCGAAGACAGTCATTCTTCGACTCCAACTCAGGAGGATCACAATGGCCTCAATGGTGGTGTCCCAGTCACTGTCTCACTTGATGGCACTCAAGAATCCCACGCCACGTTAGAGACTGGAAAGACGGCCGGTGGCACTGGTAAACGCTCTAGTACGTTAATCAAGACCTGAGCCACCTCTACAAGACTCACAACGCGGCTTCACTCGATCAAGAGCACAGTCAGCAGCTCCGGCGTGGCTCGACTTCTCAAGATATGTTGACGGCGATGAACCTGGCTCGCGAAGTTCTTCAACTTCCCCTTCTTCACACGAAGGGTCCAGAGGCTTTCAAAGAAGCAATCGCCCACTCTGTCTTGTCTTCTATCGACCGGCGTACACTGCCATCTGGTCGGCAACAGGCTCGACAAAGGAAAGAGACCGAGAAGACCCCGAGTCTTGGCTCACTGATCACAAGCCATTCTCGACAAACTTAAGCCTTCAATCGCTTCATCTGGTCGAAAAGCAATCACTCATTGTGCATTAACGCCACCCCTTAACTCAGCTGACGAATGATTTTCTCCAACCTTCACTTCTACTCTTGATATCCCACACATTTGAATTTTACTCGGGACGAAAGCGCTAGAGATTGTCTTATTGTCTCTCAGACATGCGCAATCCCGTTATTCGACAATTTTTCTCCTGCTTTTTGCCATACGATTGCCTGTTGAACCCCCACCTCTCTTCCGCTTCTTGCACATGTATCTAGCTTCCTTCAGCGCAGGCGTTGTCCTAGCATCAATTAGCATCAGCATAATGCCTATTCTACACTACAGCTATCTGCTTAGGTACCCCGTAGATTGATTTTGAAGTACCCTTCGTCTTGTTGGAATTCGGCTCGAAGCAGGACTCTGAAATCAGAGGGGAAAAAAACTTGTATTTCCATCGACTATAACTAAATAGCATCAGACCTGGGTTGGCTCGTTGCAATGGGCTCGGACAAAAGATTTTGGGAATGGCTATGACTCTCTATGACAAGGAAAGGTATAACAGCGAGCATTGTACTTAAGAGGGAAGACACGATGGAATTTTTGAATGGGCAACAAAAAAGAGATTTTCAAAAAGAGCTTTGCTAAAGTGAAAACATTCCTGGCCAAGGGCAAAAACATCGGATGGAAACCGGAGGATCGTGAAAGAATCCAAGAAATGAAGATATAGTCTGACATTATGCTGAAACACGTACTCAGTCACAAGCACAGGGAGGATCAAGCAAGTACAAGTCTCGAAATTAACCGAGCAAATCGAATGCTGAGCCGCCCTGCTTCTGCTGGGACTGGGGCGCTGAGGCACCGCCAGAGGCAGCGGGGGCGCCCCAAATTCCAGCGCTGGCCTTCTCTTTGGCCATGCTGGCGAGGTTAGGACCCTTGTTTGCGTTGCTGTTGGACTTTTGAATGCCGGCGCTGGCGCTGGCAGTGGACCAGAGAGAACCGAAGGCGTCACCAGATGGTTTCTTGGCGGCTGTGTTGGCGGCAGGCTTATTTGCGGTAATTGGGGAGGCCGTGGATGAGACCGAAGACGTAGCAGCGTGTGAGGAGAATGGTGCAGGGTTAGTATTCACGCTGGTGAAGTAATTGGGTGTGGCGGCTTGGTAACCGGAGGGCTTAGGGGCCATGGGCTGCTGCATCTGCATGGAGGAGTACTGAGACACGGGCGAGGTCATTGAGCTGGTAGATGGGGTGGGAGTTGCCGATGTGAAACCGACAATGCCATTGATATTGTTGCCTTGCGAGGCCGACACGGGCACAGGCGCCACGAATTGAGTGCTGGAGTTTGTGCTGCCGTGGGATGCGGGAGGCGCAATGCCGAATTGGTTTGAGGCTGGAGCGGAAGGTGCCGGTGTGGCAGACTGGAAGTCGTCGAACTCGTCATCGTCGACCGGCGTCGAGTCCAGCATATTCAATGCGCTGCCAGCGGGCTGCTTGCCAGCAGAGGTGGACGTGGCAACGGGCTCATCGTCACCAAAATCGAAGAGGTCGGCTACAGGCTCAGGCGCGGGTGCAGGCTCCGGCTTCTTAGGTTCCCTCTTTGCGCTAGACGCTGGCTGACGCTGCGGTGCGCTCGTTTCTCCCTCATCGTACTCGTCATATTCGTCGAAGCGGTTACTTTGGCGGCTGGTGGTGGCATCTTGGAAGTCACCACCACCACTGGCTCCGCCAAAGCCTCCGCCATCACCATAAACGCCGCCACTGTATCCGCCGTATCCCATGCTATCGCTTCCGAAGCCGCCGTAACGGCCGGAGGAGCTAGAAGAAATTCCCCCAACACCCATACCGCCCTCGAATCCACCGAACTTGTTCCGGTTGGCCTTAGCTTTTTTGCGCTCGTTGCGAATCTGGTCGACATCGCCCAATAGCTTCACCAGCTCTGAGGATCGGTTGCGGACGTTGATACCCTGATCTTTGCCGTTCTGATCAATATAGTGGAATTGCCGAAGCATCCGCAAAAGCGACATGTGAGACCGCGCGTCGTCGACTACCCGCTCGGATCCGTTCTTGACGAGGAATTCAAGAAGCTGCAGACTCTGTTGTTCGCAAAAGAAGCCCGGATTAGTATTACTGGATTCCTGTGATCGTAGAGCAAGATTAGAGCGCAACCCTCCCATACCTTGTAAATCTGGCGCCACTCCTCTGCCGCCTTATCGGTGAAACGCTTGTAGATCAGAGGCATGATCTCATTGAGCAATTGGCTTTTGGGTAATAGTATGAGTATTTGCGCATTCGATCGAGTTTGGGACAGAAGCGTTACTGACTAGCTGTGTGTTCCATTGGCAATGTCCTGCATCAAGGTGGTTGAGGCCCCCCAAGGTTCATTATTTGTCGCTTCCCGGACCTAATCCGCGAGAGTCAGCGTTGAGTCATGTTTCTGGGTCGTCTTGTATCGTGGATTGTCTTCCGAGAGGCGATTTTGTTGCGCATGGAGTCGTGGTTGGGTACGAACCTTGGATTCCATCTCGGTATAGTTCATGACGGCTATGACGGAGCGGTCAGCCGGTGTCCGGGGTTCGCGAAACAAACGCAAGTCGCCTGAGATTGCAGCACAGATCAATGTGGGAATTCATAACGTACCATTCTGCACCTTGCGAACACCAGCCTTGAGGTCATACAAGGTCAGGTTGCTGACCTGATCTTGAAGTTTGGAGAAGTCCATGGCGAGGGGTGGACTGTTGTCAGGCGGAAGGGGACGTAATGCGGAACAAGAGGAATACGATTCAATACCAAGCAGCTCAGGCGATTGAAATTCAAGGACAATAAAGCGAAGCCCGCCGGGGTTGCGGTGTCAGAGGAGAGTTGTCCTTGGAGGGGGAAGTTGACCGGTTTCCAGCTGGCCGATTCCCATGCGCCACGCAGTCACGTGGCAGCCCCTGACCCCGGCGACGGTATACTTCACTCCTTCGCCACTAAAGCCTATAAAGCCTACAAAGCCTACAAGATGTATGAAGCTGACATTATCATATTGTGTACATTTCATTCGGGAACTCGTATAAACTGAGACGTTATCGCTATCCAAAATCCTTTAAAACAAATACCCTAGGTATCTAACAGAGAAGTAAAACAGGAAAAGCGTTAAAAAATAATACTACGAATGCCCACCCAAATCATCCCTTCGTCATTCCATCAACATAAAACTCACTCATTGTAGAACTTCTTCATGATCAAATGCAAGAACAGGTTCACATTCACGCGCATCTGACCCTCGAAAAAGTCCATGAACTGTGTGTTATTGAACTGCGCTTGGAGTAAGTCATCCAAGGGGATTTGCGCATTGGCACCAGGCACCATCATGTTGCCACTGCTACCGTCAAGTGTGAAGACTCCAACTTCGTTACTGGAGATAGTCAGGTCCACGCGATCCCACTGGCGCTCAGAGTAGCCCTTCCAAGCAACCAAGACACCTCGGTCGGCCAGAGTGCGAGCAGAGTACTTGTAGGACCCAAACTTAAACACTTTCCCAGATTTCTGAAGCTCTCTTTGGTGATCCCATTGCTTGGTGAAAGGCATCAAAAATCGCTTCTTGCCTTTCTTGTTCTGGAGTGTGATCATGGCTTGTTCAATATAGTCGTTGTAGGTCTTGAGCTGCTGGTCCAGATAGAGGGCTTGGTCATTGAGACGGGTCGATGTGAGACGTGCGCCTTCCAGCTCACGCTCTCGTTGAATACGCCGGCGGTGCTTTGTGCGAATGTCGATAGCAATCGCATTCAGGAGGTCCTGGTAATGGTTGTGTCGAGAGATCTTGCCAGCCTGCTCCAGACGAAGAATGTTCTCGAGAGCAGTGCCCTTGAGCTCGGAATAGGTCATTGAGCCGATGTCAACCAAACTGCTAGCCTCGCCGTAAGCGCCACGTCGAGGGTTGTTGGTGTGCAGCTCCTCCCGAACCAAGGTCTGCCACCTTGCCTCATCTTCGTCGTTAGGCAGTTTGACCATGATGTCCATAAGGTTGGCACCGGTCTGGACACGTATAATGTAAAGGATGCATCGCTTGGTCTCCATAAAGAGTGCCTTGATTTCGGCCTCTGGGTCTGCAGTATGGTTAGCGCATGTAGACGAATGACAAGAATCCAAGCCGATGTTCTTACCTTCCATCTGGGCTAATTTCGGGTTCAGCGTAAGATTGATCTCAGTAGTACTGACGCCCATCAGTTCGCTCTCGTTGCGCTTCACATTGCCAAGCTCTCGGACAAACTGCTTGAGAATGTCATCGGGGTTCGGGCACATGAACTCGATCTCTGAGGCCACGAGCTGATGAATGGAGAAGATGTCGGACATTTTAATATACAATGTCGGTTTGGCCTTGGCGTAAAGATCATTGAACTCATCGATGTCAAAGTAGGACTCTGCATCTTGGACGGAGATCACTGCCTCAAGTTAGCACGTCGAAAGATTCAATACAAGAAGTAGGTAGGAAAAAACGCACCTTGGCCCCAGATGCGGCCTAGCCGTTGTATTGACTCGCCGATATAGGAGTTGAGAGGTTGGAGGTAGACATTCTCCGCCCCAAAGAGTCTTCCGGAAGCGACCTGCGCAACCACCTTGGCGATCTCGCTGAGATTTCTCTTTTGTTCCTGGGTCAAGCCGCGGTCCACAACGCCGTATTTCTCTGGCTCGAGCATTGCAGGTTGGAAATAGTTCTTCCAGAGCCAATGGCCGACGGTTTGCAGGATAAATCCTGGGTCCTCATTCGCGAAACGTGAGATGAGATTGTCATACATTTGCTGGGCAAGATATCTGGTCCCAAATGGCATCCGGTAGAGGAAATCTTCGAAGGCTGTGAAGAACTGATCGGCAAGGTCGCGAAGATCTTGCAAATGTTGGATGAATGTCTCACGAGTTTCGGGATCTCTGATCGCTTCTTCCCGGGGAAGGTCTGCGGGGCGACGGCTACGCTGACCCGTGTGGAGCTCTTCATTGTTGATAGAAGATCGGTAGATCTGGATCGGGTCGCTCTCGAGATCAAGGTCGGGGTTTGCAATAATGGACTCTTTTACCATGGTGCCCATAACATCGCGCATGAACTTTCGGTCTCGGGGTGACTTTGCGTATGAACCAAACAGCTTGTTCCAGAAGGAAGTAGAGCGCAGATACTCGGGGAGGGAGGCAAAGTTCTCAATGTCCTCCTTGGCTGAGCGAGCGATGAGTTTGACAAGGTAGTATTCTTCACGTCTTTTTTGCGAGTATCCGAACAGACCCATGATCAGGAGCCTGATTCTCTCATACTCCTTATCTGAGGTGTTAATCTCGCGGAGTCGACGGAACAGACGGGCTAGATACTGGGATTGTGTCTGAAGGAGGAAGAAGAATACTTGATACTGGTCCAGCTTTCTTCTTGACGTCTTGTTCAACGCCTTAAGATCGTATGGATCCTTCGAGGAGATTTCGGTGTTGGACAGCAGGTTGCCAATGTGTCCTCCAAAATGCTTTTGGTGCTTAACAACTTCATCGAGCGTGATTTTGTTCTTGACGAGGAGGGCAATCTTGATATCCAGCTGGCTGATATACTGCTCCGCCTCCTCATTTTGTCGAACTTGTTGGACCACGACTTTTCGCAAGCGCTCAAATTCGATCTCTTCATCAAAGTCAAAGTCGCTGTCGTTGAGGAGATGTACGAAGCCTTTAACGGTTCCAACAGGCGGGTTCTTGCCGCTGGTCAAACTCTTGTAAGCCTGACCTTGAATGCGGCCTCTGATGACACTCTGAGCCTTGATTACCTTCTCCATATTCTCGTTGTAGTAACGGCGTCTCTCCTCGAAGCGGTTGCGAATGACCATGCCCCTGATGCGGGCTTGGAAATCAGTAATGATGTCCTCATCCTCTTCAAGGTCAGCCAACATGTTGCCAACCTCGACTCGAACAAGCATAGCGCGAGCCAATGCTTGGAGCTCCACGGTATCCTCTTCATGTTCTTCCAGCCGAGAAAGAATGCTGCCAACTTCAATTCGGCAGATGGCTGCACGAGCAAGAGCTTGGAGATCCACAATGGAAAGTTCTTCTTTCTGCAGAGCTTGTTGGTCGGCATCCAGGTCCTTACGCAGAAGCGTAGCCCGAGCCCTTGACTGCAAGTCCAAGATTATACTTTCTTGATCTGCTAACGCTGCTCGCTGTGACTCCAGGGCTTGTCTCATAACCTTACCCCTGACCATTCCCTGTAGGTCCGTCACAGCTGGCGTATGCAGGGCCAGCGAAGAGCGAAGAGCTGAGTAACCTTTCCTGGAGGCAGCACCTCGGATGAACGCTTGTAATTGACTACATCCATCTTCGGTGGATTTGAGGGCGTGAATGAGCTGTGAATGCTGCTTTCTGGCCGCTAGAGCCCTAGCAAAGGACTGCAGTGATGTGATAGCAGAGACATCTTTGCTCAGGGAGTGTTTTATTTGGAGAATGGTTTGGCGAGCAAAATTTCCTCTTATCACTGCCTGCAGTGACTTCACAGGGTTGCTGGCTTCTTCAACGGCTTGCGATTGCACATACCGTTGTTTTCGATGCAAAGCACCTCGGATTGCTGCCTGCAGTGACTTCACAGGGCCGCTGGCTTCTTCGAGGACCTGTGATTGCAAGCTTCTGCGCTTTCTGTGCAGAGCACCTCGGATTGCTGCCTGCAGACTCAAAACATCGTTTTCGACATGATGCGTTTCTTCGTACTGGTCCGTGACATTCTTGCGCCTGAGGGCGCCTCGGATGGCAGCTTGGAATTGCTTGATTCCATGCTCTTCCTTGTGGATGCGGGATTGCAAAGTGCGTGTTCGAGCTCGCGCCTTCGAGGCGCGGATAAGGCTTTGCAACTCGAGAATATCGCATTCTTGGGCTTTTCGCCATTGCATCTCTCCTTTCTGGCGATGCCGTACGATGAATCCGCGGCTGGCTGCCTGGAGCTGGACTGCAAACTGGCGCATGCTGAGTCGATATGAGCTGATTTGCCGTGCCCAGTCTCCACGCAAGCGCGATTGCAACTCAATGAGCAGAGGCTCGAAGTCCCAAAGATCATTCATCGTGTTTCCGAGCTTCAAGCGCATCATCGCTCCCTTGATTTGAGCCTGGAAATCTCCAATTGAAGCTTCATTTTCATGTAGCTCCCGATCAATACGTTCCTCCTCCGATTCGACTGGTTCGGGTTCAGGCTCAGGCTCTGCGCCAAAGTTCGCAGCCATGCCCGCAAAGCTCGGCATGCTAACGCCTGCTTTGTCAAGGCCTTTCTGGGTTTTCTCGAGTTCATGGTGCTCGAACTCAAGTTGGCCGACCAAGTTACCCATGCGGAAGTCGAGCATTCCATTTTTGAAGAGCAGCCAGGACAAGGCGTGAATGCAGTGGATGACCTTGGGGATGTTCTTTTTCTCGTAAAGATCAATCAGCTCGAATCGGAACAGTTCGGGCAACTGAGCCTCATCGAGGAAGCGGAAGAAGAGAGCGATGTTATCTGAATGGCGGTATTGAAGTTTGGGGTTGCGAAAGATACGCAGAGGCCGATCTGGGTACATAGCCTGAACCACCTCCGCGAGAGTAACGCCATCTCGTAAACCCTCCTCCAGCTGAACAATCGGAGGAATCTGCTTATCGATCACCTGCTCAATCCACTCTTTGGCTTCGCCAATATGGCACAAGTACTCGTAGGCTTGCAAAAATTGACGTTGTTGATCCATCCAGTTACCTGCCGCCCATGAGGACACTTTGGGCTTTTCTGGCGACCGGGCACCATTTCTTCCAGCAACCGAGTCCGCGCGCTTCAAACGTCGCCGCCCTTGTAGGCCAATGACAGTTGGGGTTGTCGTGCCGAACTTGAAGTCCTCTGTCTCGCCAGACTGAGCGATTTTGGAAAGAGTTCTGAGGTGACCCGTTGCTGATTTTTGGAAAGTTTCGAGTTCGGGTGCAGATAGAGCGGTAGTCAGCGGCGGGGGGCGAGGGCTGTTGGGGAGTGTCTTCTGTGGTGATGAGGAGAGCGGCGACGCCGGGGTTGGAGTCGGGGACCAGTTTCGAGGCGAGGCACCAATGGGAGGTGTTTGAGGCTCAAGCGCAGGCGATCTGTAGCGAGGCGATTCATTCTCCTTGAAGTGGACATGATGCGATTCTGGGGTAGTGGGCCGATTTGACTTGCTGTATTGGTGATCATCCACGGTGTTGCTACGCGAGTGCCGATATCCGCCAGTCTTGGGAGCAGGCAGGGTAGTGTTCGGTGCCTGTTGCAAAGGTCTTAGGGATCGACGAATGTTCTCATACGTCGACCCAGCATTTGTCCAGTTTCCTTGTCCGGCCGTGTCCATGGTTAGGGTGCTAGCTTCGCTCTTTCCTCGGTGATGGCCTAGGTTGCTCTGAATCGACGCATTGGATGAGATTGTGCTTGTTCGACTCGGAGCAAATGAGCTGGACGCAACGGAATACGTGGAGGAGTTGGTTGACGCGGTTGAGCCGTTCCGCAGTGGGCTGGACAACTGCACTGGCAGATCCGTATGGGCCCGCTTGAACGATGGAAATTGAGTCGACATTACCATTCCCGTCGCGGCGAGGTTGCGAAATTTGGAGAGAGATGCTCGTTCTCGATTGACCGCATCCCTGCTTTACAAGCAGAGGCGGAGGATTCTGGTTCGGTCCGAGCTTTGAGAGACTGAGCTTGTTATTTCGGGTCAGCGCTTGGAATGTGAAATCCGGTGAGCGCGCACGGAGTTATTGATAAACCCGATATTGGTCGACAAATGCGAAATGCTAGGACTCGATAAGGTGAAGGTGAAGGTGTGCGGCTCCAGTAGGACCCTCCGAAGATGGGACTCTTGTTGACAGTGGGGGACGGTAGGAGCGAACCGGGATCTTCCCACCCACTTCTGGACATAAACAAACCTCCCAATCGAGTTTGGCGGCGATCGCCGATCATCAATCACGGTCACGTGTTCATTCGCCCAGGTAGACACGAAATTTCGAAATTTCGAGATGTGAATTAGTTATGATGACTCTTTTTTTTTCTATTTCCCTTTCATCAATTGGCATTGTATGGCTAGATAGTGTATTCGAACTGTCGCTTAGGGAGGATACCGGCATTCTCGGCAGGTGTTGCTGAGATCCATTCGGCAGGTTTGAGGATTCCGTAGCCCCGTGCGACCGTCACATTTAATCGGGCTCTACCGTCCTCAGGTCCATTAGGGATTTGTACTTCACTCCCTTCACTCAGTAAATCAGTGCACTGTATCTTGTGAAATTAAGAAATTGTTTGTTTCGACGACATGGCTGAGATACCTGTTTCGCAAATGTCCTTTGCCGGCCTTTCGAACACAATCTCGGGAGATTGACTTGGACTTGGTTGGCTCTTCGCAAGCTGCCCCGGCCCTAGTGCAATGCAGTGTGAGCTCTCGGTGTAGGCAAGCAGATTTACTTGCGTCTTATGGTCTCGTGCCGTAGGCTTCTCCGTCAGTCTGTTTTTTCCTCCTTACTGCGCCATTCTGAGATATTTATCTTGTCGAGTCGGATGTACTATGACCGCGCCACCATTATATATTGAGGAAGTGTACGGATGAGACCACGGCTAGTTCCCATATTGAGATGAAAATGGGAGAAGACAAAGTACCTATATGCATATCAAATGCCCGACAGCTACACCGGGGATTTCCATGAACCGTGGTACGCGATTTTCTAAACATTGCCGATTGAACCGTCGACCCCGCCAACCTGGGGAATAACGCGAGAATGGTGACATTACTCCAACCACCATTGCCACTTCTCACTCTCGATCAACCACAACCCTGGAATCCTTAAATCGCCATCATGGCGACGCTTGAAACCCAACCGCGCTATCTCTACAAAATTGTTGCTTCCAGTGCGCCCATTCGCGAGCCCATCCCCGAGCGCCTGCCGGTCAGCGAGCTCGACCGAGATTCCGGATTTGTCCACCTCTCGATGGCGCACCAGGTGCCCAACACATTAAAGATATTTTTCAAAGATGAGCCGGTCGTATACATCTTGCGGATCGAGTATGGGCGAGTTGTACAAGATATTCGCTGGGAGTCGCCCGACGCGACGGTGTGCGGGCCCCCGGCCCGGTGAGGGGTTGTTCCCGGTAGGTCATACAGCTACTCCAAACATGCAATAAAAGAGTGTACCACTAAACGACCTGAAGCACTTATATAATGGACTGAGGTTGGGGAAAGAGGAGGTGGAGAGCATCGCGATATGGCAGAATGAGGATGGTTGGGACAAGGCTTTAGACGGGGCGGAACCATGGCTATTGTACTAATTAGAGGTGCTTCGATGCGTTCAGTTCATCACGAAAGACACAGTTACGAATCAATGACTATAAGAGTCGACATTTGAGTACCAGACATGAGTCATACGAATGAAACCTCCTAGTATGTTCTTCAACAGCCTCAAGATGCAATGACCAATGACACAGCTCTGCGAAACTTGTCTGCCAGCTTGCGTATCTACTTTAAGGACCAGGAGCGAAACAGATTGAGTAGAAAAGACCAAACTTGCATCCACAACAGCTTGGTCAATGGAGCAAAATGGGCGACGGGCAAAGATTGTCTCAATTCTGTTGCCGCCAGGTTGCTGTCGAGCTTTATTGGCTCGTAAAGCAGCATGTCATTCCACGTAAAGAAAAATGAATCCTGATCCAGAGGATATCTCCCATTCATAGATGGAATGTCTGTGTGAATGCAACATGACTCGCTATGGTTTTTATAGCAAAGGATTCGAACTCTAGTTCCAATAGTTGTGGAAATGTTAAAAGATTTCGTAGGGGCAGCATATATTTCTTTAGAAAGATGTTCCCCTAACCATCATAAGGCAGCCTAGGTGACCACTGGCTTTGTTGAACACCTACTTTGGAAAGGGGTAGCCGACTTCCTCTACCTCACCTGCCGTCTTCACCTCAGGCACCTAAAATAACCTCTGAGTCCGAGTGAGGAACCAGGTCATCGCACACCGACCGAGAGGTCATCGCACACATCACGTGATATTCCTAATGATTATGGCCCGTGCTCATCGCAACGCCGTAAATTTCTTGGGTAAACCCTTGTAACCTAGTAATCTATCCAGACACCCCACTTCTTTCTTTCAGTCTCTCTTAATTATCAACCTATCTACCATGGAACGCGCTACAGATTATACCTGGAGGGCTTATGAGGATCGTACACTCTCTGAGCTTCTACAGTTTGATTCTACGCCCGATACAGAGGATATAGGCGATTATGTCGACCCGTTTGATAGCGGGCAAGAATTTGAAACCGCAATTCCTGACCCGGACGAGGTAAATATATATTCACCACAATTAATTCCGAACTAGTTTAGAATTAATTATTAACTAATTTCAAAGGCACCCAATATTCCGACTCCCTTAACCTTTCACCCAACTCACGCTGTATCAGCTGCTGTGATTGAGTACGTACCTTTACTCCCAGAGTATCCCGAAACTCATGATAACGGGTTTGCGTATATCGTGAGTATCGACAAATATAAACCGGAGGACCTACGACGTATTATGAAATCAGTGAGTTATCAACTAGCTTATAACTAGTTCTGAACTAGTTACTAATAAAATATTAGACACAATATGCTATGGGTGGCTTTGGGGACACAAAAAACATACACTCTGCCTTCCTTGGCTGCCAAACAGAGCGAAAGCGCTTTAAATGTAGCGGTATAAAGAGCTGTGAGTTTCTTGATCCTAGACTCTCATATCTAGCCCATACAAAAGCGGATAAAGATCTATGGACCCTAATTACAAGCATACGCCAAGAGATCGCGGACTCCTCGCTTTCAGAGGGTAATGGAGAGCTACAGCGTAATAGTATTGGGTATATAAACTAATCCCGAATTAGTTCTGAACTAAACTAACCTCTATTTAGGCTATTTAACGCAATTAAGAAGAAGTTTCTTCGGGGTATCGCGTGTAAATCCTCTCGTCAAGGTTGTGAACCTATATTTCGCCAGCACTATCACGATGTAAGTCCTACAACTACTAGTAAATAAATTAGTTACTAACTAGTTATTAGAACCTATCTGGCATGCATAGCTATTATATAAGCTGCGCGAATTCATCACGAGAGAACCGTCAAGATCACTTCTACACTTCTCTAATCCCAAAAGAGAGATCACTTGATATAGAACTTCTACAGAAGCTTCTAGCCTCAACTTATCAGCCTAGACCACTGACTTGCGGAGTGATTGAACCGGCGGCCTCAAGGAGGCCATTATGCGGTACGAATCAGTTCTAAACTAGTTCAGATCTAGTTACTAACTAGATTTAGGTGTCATTCATCCTCAGGGTCAGGGTAAAATCCAGAGCCATGGCGCTTGTAACGTCATATTCCAGACCTTTATCCCACTACTCCCTGAGAGATACCCATACGCAATATTCTACTCTCGTGGAAGGCATTCTCATCCACCACCGCCGCCTACAAAAGCTCCATGGACAATCGCTAGCGAGGTCCTTGATCTAATTTGCAAAAATCTAGACCCAGACCTTAAGCTAAGTATGTTTATGTGTTTAATTAGTTCAGAACTAGTTTTAAACTAATTACCAACTACTTATAGGCACATTCCTACGCAGTCCTGCGCTTCGTGATTTCTGCAAGCAGCATAAATGCAAAACGCTATCACAGATCCATTCTAGCTTTACTAAGATTGATAAGGTTTCGGCATTACTTTGGAAACAACGAGCGCTGAACTACCCACTCGGTAAAGGTATAGCTGGCCTACGCCATCATCTAGAGGCCAAACCTGATCTGAAGGTAATCTATCTAGTTAGAAACTAGTTCCTAACTAGTTACGAACTAATTATTTTTTTAGGAATATGTTCAAGAGATCTATGAAACTTCGGAAGGGACTTTTGTCTTCTGCGCTTTCGCTAAGCAGCTTCAATTTCTAGCAACGCGCGATGCTATCGAGGTTGATATGTCTTACAAGCGGGTGAAAGGAGATATTAACGAGGTAATATTCGCTACAATGCTCACAGACCATGGTAAAAGTAAGTAAAGATGCTATTAACTAATTAATAACTAGTTACTTACTAGTTCTGGGTTAGTCATAACGCTCTGTCGTGTCTTTACTGACCAAGAGAGCGCCGCCGGATACAAATTCATCTTCCAGATGGTTTTTGAACTTATGTCAAGGTCTATAGGGAGACCTATTAGGTTTCACTACCTTCATGGGGAAGGTATTAAGGCAATTGTTGGTGATATGTGCCCAAAGCAGATCTTTGGTAAGTGAACTAATGAGAAACTAGTTACTAATTAGTTACTAATCGGTATAAAGGCTTAGGTGCATTCCTTCAGGACCAAGATACCGAGCAGAATCAACGTCCTCCAACCTGGCACCTCGTACGGATTATGATCTTTTGTGCTATCCATTTTATGCGAACAGTATCAAAGATCTACCCGAATCGACTAGATAACTCCCATATTGAGCGTCGCGAGCGTCTAAATGGGCTACTTTCATGTCAAACCGAAGATGATTATTATAGGCTACTAGACCTTATTGAAGGTGAAGAACTAGTTCTAATCTAGTTACCAATTAAATGCTAACTAGTTTTAGAGCAAGATCCAAACCTCAAATACTGGGTTCGACACAAGAGACACCCAGTAATTGCAGCAGGGCTTTGTAAAGCATGCTCAGGTGTTCGCCCTGAATTCTTCTCAAGATTCCGGCCTCATACGAATGCAGTTGAGCAAAGCCATAATAAGTCCTATGCCCTAGGAACTTATGATTCATTGTTAGGTGCTGTGACAAAGTAAGAATTAGTTCGTAACTAATTTATGACTAGTTACTAACTAGTCTTAGGTCACTATACCTCGATCAACAGGATCTTGATCAACTAGAGAATCGAGATGCTTTCGGTATTCATCACCGCTATCAAGCTGATGATATTGAGGCCCGTTTTGGGAGGAATCTCCAGCGCGAGGCTAGAAAAAGAGAGAAAGCAGAACAGAGAGCCGCTCAATATAGAGATACACAGATTCAGTTTGATATCGACGATCAAATCCTCCTTGGGGCTTCATCTTCTGGCTTTATTATTGATAATGAACGCCGGTCAAGGTCAGCTACACCTCGGTCGAGATCAACTACACCTCGGCGATCAAGCTCTAGAGGAATTACACGGAGTATATCTCGGTATGTTTAAACTAGTTTTAAACTAGTTGAGAGCTAATTACTAACTAATTCTATAGTGCTTCTACAAGTTCTAGTCTTCGTCGTACGGCGGCGATTAACTCGCAAAACCGTGATCATTTAAGCATCCTTCAAGAGCTCGAAATCCAGCAAAAACGCCAAGAGATAGAAGATGCTCAAGAAGAAAGACGAATCAAGCGCCAGCAGTTAGAGATTGAGGTCGCGAAGATGGAACTAGAAAGGCAGGTTATTGCGGCGCGACTAGAGCAGATAAAGAGAGGGAACTAGTTTAGAATTAATTATTGCGTTTAGATCCTAAATCGAATGAATTCCCCCTATAGAACTAGTTCGTGACTAGTTCTTTCCTGATAGCCTCTATCTAAATGCTCGCTTTGCCGGAACTAGTTCGAGACTAGTTCTTTTACTCGGTCGCAGCAATCTCCGACTCAGTGGTCGCTACTACAGTAGTCGCCACAGTAGTCTCCGCCGCAGTAGTCTCCTGCACTTCAGTCTCTGGCGCAGTAATCTCCTGCTCCTCGGTCTCTTCTTCAGTCTCTTCTTCACTCTCTTCTTCACACTCAGAAAACAAATCAAAGAAATCACACTGAGAACGGCGAGATTCATGACAGCAAACTAGTATCAAAAAATTAGTTTAAAACTAGTATTTAAGAGAGAGTTAGAACTTACATTTCGTGGCCTTCTCTGCCTTACAGCATTCACAGGCGCCAGTTTTGCCCATGTCTTTGAGTAGTTCGCGCATTTGAGTCATATTGACCTATTCTCCATGTTAGAAACTAGTTCTATACTAGTTCAGAAAGGACTCACTGTATTATCACGCTTAAGGGGAAGCTTAGGACGGTGGACGATATCATCGGCATGCTCCGCCTCGTAACGAGTTTGAAGGGGCTGGTAGAAGTTGTCTAAGATTTAATGAATTAGTTTCGAACTAGTTTAGAAGTAGAAAGACTTACTGATAGCTTTGATGGCCGCCGTAGCAGATGTCCGCCCGCCCTTTCCTCCAAGCATCAAGTCTTCCTTTTCGAAGTGTTTTTGGATGATATGGTGCTTGAGCTTGTTGGTAGTTTGAAAGAGAACCTAAAGTAGTTAGAAACTAGTTCGAAAATGGTTTGTTAATACTCACAGGATGAAGACAACCTGGAAAGCGGCACTAAAGCTCGCCAGGGAAGACAATCCATTTCCCATCGGCCTAGAAGTAGGTTAGAACTAGTTTGGAACTAGTTTTTGGATCGGGTTAATACTCACATCCTTAGTCATATCGCCGGACAGGCCAGAGAGATCAGTCTTAGTCTTGCCTAAGTAGAATTTGTAGGCATCCTATTCGGCGTCAGTTTCATCACTTCTTTATCACTTTTCCATCATTTCTGAATCACTCACTTGGTCTTTGAGGCTTGCCATGATGATTTGAGGTCTTGAAAGTAGTTTCAAAGTAGAATTTTGATGTGAGGGAGGGGGTTGTGTAGATGGTAGAATTAGTATGGAAGTAGATGTGAAGTGAAGGTATGGTCATGTAAGAGATGTGGAAGGGTTTATGTTTTTCCGGAGAAGTGGGGCGAACAATCACGTGATGTGTGCGATGACCTTACACCATATGTGCGATGACCTATATGCACAGTCCGAGTCATCATTGCTAAGCAGCTTTGCCTCACCGCCCGAGCAACTCTCGTTTATCCAGCCAATCCGTGGCTCGAACGGTGAAAAAAAAGATAAAAGGACGGTACGCTACTCTCGATCAGGTAAGGTGCCCTCCGGCTGGCCGTGCGCGGAAAAGAAAAGCTGGAAGTCTTCGTCGAACTTTTTCTTTTCTTTTCTTTTCTTTGGGAAAGCTGGTCTCTCTCCATCAACAGATTGTTTCATCCCTGTTGATTGACTCTCGATTGCCTTTATACCCCATCTCTTTCCGGCATCAGAGATCCCTTCTTTTTCATAATTATGCCTATCACCGACAAGGAGGCCGCGCCCGGTGCCGCCATGAAGGCTGAGATCGAGGACTACTCCAAGGCTCTCGAGATCGTGAAGACCTATACTACCCAGGATGGCCTGGATGTGGACACTCTTCTCGACTCCGACAAGCACGGTGCTCTGACCTACAACGATTTCCTGGTCCTGCCCGGTTACATCGGTAAGGCGATCTCACTTGGGGAATGATACTAGGCCATCTTAATAACATCCCGATATAGGCTTCCCTGCCTCTGATGTTTCTCTTGATACCCCTGTGACCAAGCGTATTTCGCTGAAGGCTCCCCTTCTGTCATCCCCCATGGACACCGTCACCGAGCACAACATGGCTATTCACATGGCCCTGCTCGGTGGTCTTGGTGTCATTCACCACAACTGTGCTCCCGAGGACCAGGCCGAGATGGTCCGCAAGGTAAAGAGATATGAGAACGGTTTCATCCTGGATCCCGTCGTCCTCTCTCCCAAGTGCTCTGTTGGCGAGGTCAAGGAGCTGAAGGCCAAGTGGGGTTTCGGTGGCTTCCCTGTCACTGGTAAGTCGATCTCCATGCTTTTCTTCCGTTTTATCCCAAAACCACCTTTGCATGATGATCCATCATCTTTCTATATAACTTTCGTTCCACTGGAGCAACGAGAGTTGCGCTGTAGAGAACCGATTCTCAACTGATCGCACTCCTATCACATTTCTTGTTCACCCAATGATTTCCTAGCATGAATGCTAATCACCTGTCATGCAACAGAGAATGGAACCCTTAAATCCAAGCTTATTGGTATGGTCACCTCCCGTGACATCCAGTTCCACCGTGACCTTAACGACCCGGTCACTGAGATCATGTCCACTGACCTGGTCACTGCTCCGGCTGGTACCACCCTGGCTGAGGCCAACGAGGTTCTCCGTCAGTCCAAGAAGGGCAAGCTCCCTATCGTCGACGAGGCGGGCAACATTGTCTCCCTGCTTTCTCGCTCGGACTTGATGAAGAACCTCCACTACCCCCTGGCTTCCAAGCTCCCCGACTCCAAGCAGCTCATCTGTGCTGCCGCTATTGGTACCCGTGAGGAGGACAAGCACCGTCTCAAGCTACTTGTTGATGCGGGTCTTGACATTGTCGTCCTGGACTCCAGCAACGGTAGCTCCATGTTCATGGTTGACATGGTCAAGTACATCAAGCAGACCTTCCCCGAGATCGACGTTATCGGTGGTAACGTTGTCACCCGTGAGCAGGCTGCTATTTTGATCGCCGCTGGTGTCGATGGCCTGAGAATTGGCATGGGCAGTGGTAGTGCTTGCATCACCCAGGAGGTCATGGCTGTCGGTCGTCCCCAGGCCGCCGCCGTTCGCAGCGTCTCCTCTTTCGCCGCTCGTTTCGGTGTTCCTTGTATTGCCGACGGTGGTATCCAGAACGTTGGCCACATTGTCAAGGGTCTGGCCCTCGGTGCCAGCACTGTTATGATGGGTGGTCTTCTTGCCGGTACCACTGAGTCTCCCGGCGAGTACTTTGTTTCCAACGAGGGTCAGCTCGTCAAGGCCTACCGTGGTATGGGCAGTATCGCTGCCATGGAGGACAAGAAGGCCGCCGCTGGTGCTAAGGACAACAAGGCTAGCAACGCTGGTACCGCTCGTTACTTCTCTGAGAAGTCCAACGTCCTGGTTGCCCAGGGTGTTGCTGGCTCTGTCCTCGACCGTGGCTCCGTCACCAAGTTCATTCCTTACCTCGTCACCGGTGTTCAGCACTCTCTGCAGGACATGGGTGTTCGCAGCCTCGACGATTTGCACGCCGGTGTCAACAACGGCTCCGTTCGCTTCGAGATGCGTTCCGCCAGCGCTATGGCCGAGGGCAATGTCCACGGTCTTCACAGCTACGACAAGAAGCTTTACGCGTAAGAGCTAAGCTTCTTTGAACTATGGACGTTCCCGCTGTGAATATGATTTGGGATTCTCCGCACGAAGATATGGTGAAAATAAAAAATTGGGGTACGATATGGGTAGGAGTTATGACTTGAGGAGTTACACTTTTCAATTAATGGGCATACTGTTCCGAAGACCATCTGTGCATTTGTAGATGAATCAAGTAGACCAAATAAAAGCACATGGCGCGGCTATCGGCAAGCCTGAAAGCGGCCAAGGCGGACGCGGGGTACATGGATCTGCCTAGGCTCTCGGGTCTTGTCCATCACTATAACCACGGGTAGTCTCACAGTTTTCGGCAATGTCCGCCATCTTATTTGAACGCCTCTGTCCTCGTTTGCTAGTGTCTGGATTGGCCAAAAGGACTACTTTGAACCCGACGACCCAGAATAATCGGTCATCACTTAGCATTGCGCGCTTGAAGGCTTTACCGACGCGAGTTACCCGGGCTTCAGTCAGGAATTATTCATTCAATTCAACCCCAGCGCCAGCAGCCCAGCCCGCCAAAATGCCCCAGACAAAAAAAGACGGTAGCAAGAACAAGGTACCGGCTGTGCCTCGACCCAGTTCAAGGTAAGTTTGTGCATGTCTTGATTCACGCCCTAGCTGCATATAGCCGGTGATTCAGCTTCAGGGTTACCCTCGGCATCACGATACCGGCCCTAGCTCAATGACTACATTAAAGTCTTGCTGACCAATAATACAGTGTGATTCTGGTATCTCCACAGAATGAGATTCTTCTTCTCCACCGTGTACAGACTTCTAGCTCCTTTGCATCGGCTCATGTGTTCCCGGGTGGGAACCTCTCGAGCCAGGATGGACCACTCCCACCGGCTGGAGAGCATGCCGTGCATGAGGACTCTCCTGCTTACCGATGTGGAGCTATCCGGGAGCTTTTTGAAGAAAGTGGCATTCTGCTTGCTAAAGACCGGGATTCCGGAAAGATGCTGGTCTTTGATGAAGAGACCCGGGAGCAAGGCAGACGACTCATTCACCAGAACAAAATTTCCTTCACAGACTGGTTGAAGCAGCAGCATATCAATGCCGAGCCCGATATTGGTTAGCATGCCCTTTCTTGGTGGACCTTCTCGAGGTTAATTTTTAAAATAGATCAATTGATCCCTTTCACGCACTGGATCACGCCGACCAATGTTCCGAAGCGTTATACGACACAAATGTATCTCTACTTTATGCCATTGCCAATAAACCTGGACAAGGAGCTGCTCAAGGAGCTCCCTGCAGAGGGCGAACGAGACGAGATTCAGGTCCCGACTAGTGATGGCGGTATCGAGGTTACAGAGGCGCAATTCCTCCCAGCTTCGGAGTGGCTTCGTCGCGCAAAAAGCGCAGAGATCATTCTCTTCCCACCGCAATTCTTGCTTCTACATTTAATATCAGGCTTCCTCGACCAGGAACCCCGCTCGAGTGTGCCCGTGGAAGAATTAGAGACCCGCCGAGCGGCATTGGTCAAGTTCGTACACTCCGGCTCACCAGCTTGGACTGACAAGTACATATCGCCTAAGATGCTCAAGATGACTGAGGACGGCCGGACGGTCCTGGCTCTGGATGAACCTGGGCCCGAGTTAAAGGGGTCTGGAAAACGTGGTGAGTCGGACCGGGTTGTCCTTGTGAGGTTCAAAAAGGGTAGTGCGAGAGAGGTCAACGTTGCCTGGAAGAAGGATGCCCTAAAAGAGGGAAGAGAAGGTCATAGTAACCTTTAGATCACATAAAGGCCTCATCCATGTCAATTTACAGCAATTTGGGCATACCTAAATGGAAGTCTCCACATAGACCGTATTGCCACAGCCCGCCATGGCGGTAAACGATAAGGCCACTCTTACCGCCTTCCCACCACGCGAGCCCTCGACAAAAGATCACATGACCCACACAAATCATTTGGGTCTTTGAATTTACGGGCCACTAAAAAACCCTCCACCTCCAACCTCACCGTCGCCCGTCAAAACCTCTTACATCAAATCCGCCAAAATGGAGAACGAGAAGGGAGAGATCGTCGATCTGTATGTGCCTGAGTTCCTTCGCCCTTCGTTGACAACAATTCAACCTGGTGTCCTGAGCCTGGCTGTTCGCAATCGCAATCCACAATCTGCAATCCACGATTTTCGAAGCACCAACAGATGGATAACCGGAATCGATCGCAAATGGATGGGATGGCGATCAGTCTACAGAATTCCTGCGATGTCGTTTCAAACAGCCAGGCCCTCGACACCAATAGGATTGGACGGAAACGTTTCAACGTTGAGAATTAAGCCGTGAGAAAAACTAACATATTCCTCCCCTCGACAGCTACGTGCCCCGCAAGTGCAGCGCCACCAACCGCATCATCAAGGCCAACGACCACGCCTCTGTCCAGATCTCCGTCGGCAAGGTTGACGAGAACGGCCGCTACACCGGCGAGAACCACACCTACGCCATGTGCGGTTTCATCCGTGCCCGCGGTGAGAGCGACGACTCCCTCAACCGCCTCGCTCAGCGTGACGGTTACCTCAAGAACGTGTGGGCCGCCTCCAGCCAGCGGTAAATTACCTGCCTGTGATGTGGTTTACATTGGGGTGATGACGGGTTGATATGATGGTGAGACCAGTTCTTCTCCTTCTGTTCTTGATCATGGTATTAATATGCAATAGATGAACTAGGGCTCAATGGTCCAGGTTCAGGGATTGGTTGACGAAGTTGGAAAAAAAAATAGGAGGAGGGGTCCTAACATAGTCACCTTCGGCCTAGATTTCTTTTTTTTTTTGCCTTCGGAGAAACCCTGTTTTCCTACTGTCTATCTATCATGAAATGGAATCGACGACTTGATGGGTCCGGTTTTCTCCAAAGCCTGTTCAAATCCTCCACGCATTCGCGATAGATTTTTCTAGTGAGGGTTCTTTCCTTCTCGCAACCTCCCAGCGGCCATGAACAACAAAAAGCCAAAAATGGAATGCCCAAAAATTTGAAAGAAGAAATTCCTTACTCTTTTCCTTCGTTTTCTTTTCTTCATTTTCTTTGTCTGGTTTGCATCAATCGGCACATCAAGGCTTCCTCGCACTAGCGGATTCGAAAGCCGGATCGTTGACGCGGTCTGTGTTTATGAACTCTGCGTTCCATGAGCGAGGGGGTAGAAAAAGCACATCCAGCCGAAAATTATTACTTTCAAACTCGCCTACTGATGAGCCACTGTTGCTGAGATCCATGCACTGGGGCACAGATACGGGTGGGACATCTCTTATAGACTGTGTAGAACGATTTTGCGTAGGGTAAATGAATGACAATGAACTCGCTGCCTTATTTTCATCTTTTAAGAACCTTCTCTCCTCTACGACTATGCTTATGTCCTGTTCTCAGAGCATTTGTCCTGTGTGATTCTTTGTATGAAATCTCATTGAATTTTCGATTCATTACTCCTCATGAATCATATGCTATACGTTGTCTTCTACATGGACTCGTGTTTCGAGTGAAATGCCCGGCACGCACACACCCCAGGACCTCCACAAGCAAGACACATTTGATAAAAACAGTTTTGCTCTATTGACAATTCATGCAACCCACATCTATCGAGGTAAGGAAGCGATTTTTCTTAATCCTTTTCCAGACGCACGGCCGGGTTGCTCTCGATGAAGTTCAGGTCGACCTTGTGACCGAGAAGCTCACGGATGTTGCTGACGGCGTATCTATGAAGCCAGTTAGTTGGTTGATCTGAAATTGTAACATCCGATAGCACTTACTTGATCATAGTAGGACGCTCCAGACTCAGACCCCAGCCGTACACTCGCATGTCCTTGGGGATACCCATGGACTCCAGCATCTCAGGCCGGAACATACCACTGTTACCAATCTCGACCCATTTGCCCAAACCCTCGTGGTAGCCGAAAATCTCCATGCTAGGCTCGGTGTAGGGGTTGTAAGCAGGCTTGAAGCGGAGCTGGTGAATGCCCATCTTGGCAAAGAAGACCTCCATGAAGCCAATCAGACCACCCAGGGTCAGGCCGAAGTCGGCAATGACACCCTCAATCTGGTGGAACTCAGCCAAGTGAGTAGCATCGACGGCCTCATTACGGAAGACACGGTCAATACTGAAGAAGCGAGCCGGCCGCGGGTTAGCGGCGAGCTTGTGCAGCATGTACGCCGAGATGGAGGTCGTATGCGTGCGGAGAACCAGGCGCAGGGACTCATCAGGGTTCCAGGGGTAGCGGTATCCAATAGAACCAAATTTGCCCTTCTCGTGGACCTCGTGGACGTTGTCCCAGTATTGCTTGTAGTCGAGAGCCTGTGCCTTGGTCGCATCTGAGGCAGTGGGCATAACGGCCTTGGTAAGGTGAGGATCGTTGGGGGGATCCTCGCGGGGGGGATCAGCCTTGAGAGGATCGGCGATGTAGAAGGTATCTTGAAGGTCACGCGCAGGGTGTTGCTGGGGTACGAAGAGGGCATCGAAGTTCCAGAAACCAGTCTCCACGAAGCGGTTGGTGGGCATTTCCTCGAAACCCATCTCGAAGAAGATGTTTCGGAACTCCGCCCGCACCTTGTTCAGAGGGTGTAGAGCACCGGCAGGTGTAGGAGCACCCTTGGCGTTGAAGTTATAGGGCTTGAACTGGGTGTTCTTCCAGGAGCCGCTGGCGAGCATCTCAGCGGTGAGATCGGTCTCCTCCTTGGCGATCTCGCGGGCATACTTGGGACCCTTGGTGATAACGAAAGAGAATTCCTTGGATAAGGTAACCAACTTCCTGCGCTTGAGATCGGCAAGTACCTTGGAGTCGTCGCAAGATTTGGTCTTCTGAATGGCAAGCAGCTGCTCGCGGGTCTCATCGACAATTGACTCCTTTGTCGCGCGCAGCAAGTCATTATCCTTCTTGATCCAGCCGCGCTTGAAGGCATTACCCTGGCCAACCTTGGCGTTGTCCTTGCCCACAATTCCGGGTAAGTCGGTGATCTTCAGACCGTCCAAGGCCTTGACCACAGCATCGAAGACTCTGGCCTCGTGAGAGCCATTGGCAGCAATAGTTTCGCCCTCAGAGGTGAGAGTAACAATATCCTTCTCCTTGGCCTCATACTCGACCATCGACCGGGATAACAGGCGGTCCAGCGCACTTTTGACGTTCAATGAGGGGTGGGAGGGGAAGGCTTCGTGAGAGAGGATGGGCGCATCGGACACGAACAGGGCGTCCAAAATCGGGGTCGTCAAGTCGGACGCCATGGCTGCAGCCGTTTCCTGCAGGGAATTTGGCGGGTGAACAAAACGTGGGGAGGGGTTATCAGTCTGGTGTCCACCAAAATTACGGATGACTCTTTTCCAATATCCCGGGCGGTGAGCCGGAGAGACCAAATATTTACTGCCTCAGGCGCATCTTATTTCGACCCCGCCTGCATATATGCCTTAGTGCCTCATTACCTTGCCTCACTACCCTACGTACCGGATTTCCTATGCCACGTCTTGGCTTTCCCCTTCCGGATTGGTGCTCAGGCCCTCGCCGCATTTGCTCACTGAGCACAACCCGAGCGCAAGGCACCTCAATAAAACGCAACACGCTAGCCCCATCCACGTGAAACCCTCGTTCTTTAGATGCCCCCACTGTCCCATCCAAAAAGCATTGGCATCAATAACCTAACGCTTCATTTTGGTACAATTGCTGGTATTCTTTGCGCCTCGATGGAGCCTAATGGTTAATCACCCAATCAATCAATCAATCAATTCAATTGTATGCTCCTGGGAACCCTGCATACTGGTTCCACGGTCTCCTGGACAGGCATGGACTCATGGAGGGAGTACTAGTCTTAGAGCAATTATATGAATCTACTGGGAGACCGCAAGTCTGACTCTGGGCAAGGCTCCACTAGGAGCAGACTGTTCTGGATGTAATGGTGAAGCACACCTTCTCTCTACAATGAGCACGCGCACCGGAACGCATGTTTGACCAACCGCCATCTCCCCCAGGCTGAGCAGCCCCCCAAAAGGGATTGCTCCTGGGAACCCGCTAGATAATTGATTGACTGATTGATTCATAGACTGTCGCAGCCGAGTAGCCCGCTGGATATTCCTGGGAGCCCGTCAGACTCCACGCCACTTTGTGGACGCTTTTAAGCTATCTTCACTAATTCGCTCATAATCATAATCATAATCATAATCATTTAGATTCCCAGGAACTCAAAACGTAGGTAGTACTCCTGAAGACGTGCCAGAGATAGGTGGTGTCAATTCCACTGAGAGTATATATTTAAACCCATCCTCAAGAAGTAATCGCCTTCATCGCTCTCCGGTTAACCATATTTTTCCAGGGCGATAAACAACCCCCGTGTACTGTAATAGGTCCACCCTCAGTTATTCTGTTTGAGAGCTGTCTGCTAATCTTATTCTAGTTCCTTCTCTCACAATGACAGAATCAACGAGAAACAATAATTCCGCTACACAAGCCGCAGAGGCTGCACAGAACAGCATTCTTGACCTCCTGAGTGATCTCAAAAATACCTTCCTCACAAGCGAAGCTTTAGGAGAACTTTGTCACCGACTCTCTTCTGTTGAAAAGGCGATAGGAAGATTTGCATCGATACTTGGCCAGTTAGGTTCTTGTAAACTCAGTATTCAAGTCTTGTATCATCTTCGGATGGCGACTCTGAGCAACCAAGTTGCCTGCACAAGATATCGAAATGTTTTCAAAGAGCGGGTTGATGATTCTACTAACCTGGCTTTGGACATCTCTGATGCCTTCACGGACATAGCAATACGATTCTTGACCGAGCGGCTGGAAGTATTTGAAAATACCTTAGAAATGGCCATGGAAATCTCCGCAATGTATTCTCACTTTGAATTCCCCGTCCTCGGTCAACCAGCTCACTAGGTATCTACACCAGGTTCACTGCCTTTTCCAACTCGATGGCTATCTCTGATGCAGACTGGAATTCCATATTGGCTAAAGAAAATAATTTACTATCAGCAGTTATCAAGGCGAACAAAAGTCAACGTTTGCATCGAAAGAGACGAGAGGTGGTCAAACGAATTGCGTCCGAAATTGAAGGGTATGAAATTGCGATGCAACAATCCCGAAAAGTTTTTGATGGACTTTTGTTCGAGTTTTGCCGACTGCGCTGGGGAGAAAGGCCCAATTTTGAGGACGAAAGTTAGCTTCCTGTGAATGCTACCAACATCGCGTCCGATAAGAGCCAAGTTCATCATTTACAACGGGATAATTTATCGAAACCAGGTCCCTATTGCTATCTCCCCGTGGAGATAACATGGTTCATACCCTGGGTCTCTGTCAGAGTTCATCCTTTTGGCTTCCAAAACTGCTGACTCTGCTCAGTGATGGGACCAATGCACTTCCGTATCTCCATCTTCCAATTTAGCAGAGATTATTAAGAAAGCAGAGATTTTTGAGAATGCTGTGATCATATACTGTAAAGCTTCCCTGACGAATAATATCTAAGTTTGTGCAAGTCAAATTTGGGTTGGATCTGTTACGACTGGCTGCCCTTAACAACATTCTAGATACAGTCACACCTTAATCAAACTGCTCGTCTCGTGGCATATCAGCCATGAGGCTGCAAGGACGGTGTGACCAATTTTAAGTATTAATCAAAATATTTATCATGGAAAATTGAGACCGAACGATTTCTTGATGACAGCATCAACAGTAATAGCTTGGTGTCGTTCCAGAGTATGTAAGGTACTTACAGACCGAGTGGATATTTCCGCACAGCCACAGGATATAGCTTGCGAAGCCACATTTCCTGTAAAATGGAACCAGTGACGATAAGTTCAAAACATGTATCTTTCCGTTATGGACCAACTCGGTAATAATTTTCGGTAAGAGCAATCGCGTATGGGATTGATGTTTGGTACACAGATGATGAAACCATAGCCGGTGGAATTATCTTTAGAGTGGTCAGTCATTGTTCTTTTTTACAGTCCATTCAGGTTACTCGAGAGGCTATATATTGAAGTAAAGCAGCATGTATATGCAATCAAGTAGTATACGATTCGGTTTTCGGGAACGGTCCGCATGCGCCATCCATCACATAATGTCCTCCACTGCGAAACATTGTCAAACAAAGCAATCCAACCTTAAGCAAATGGAGCCCCTTCGCCAGGCTCATCTACCCCTAGAGCAAGTTTTCCCACAGTGGTTCCAGACTCAATCAACTGATGAGCTTCCTTTAGTCCAGCCAGATTCAGCTTCAGACGTTTGTTGAGGTTTGGTACCAACTTTTCCTCGTCTATGTAACGGGCCAAGTTCCCAAAAATCCGCTGATAGTTCTCTAGATTTGTACGATGATAGGCTGATGAGCCTAGCCAGTCCCATGAGAAGGTCATCGACTTTGACATAAAATCGGTCCCGTAGAGATCAAACTTGGCTTGCACGATTGAGCAAACTTTGGCGAAGGGTGCACAGATCTTTCCCAGGGTGTGAATATATTGCTCTGTCCTTGCGACCACGTAGACGTACCTGGAATGATAAGTGTCAGCTTTTTTGAGATGCAAAGAAAAAGACAGCAAGAGAGGCCGGAACCTACCTGATTGGGATACCTAGGTTCAAGGCTTTGATCTGGGACTCGAGATCCACCTTATGATTCACAACATGGGTGGCACCCATTTTTCTGCATGACTCCATGGTCTCGGGTCGGGATGCAGTTGCAATAACCACGGGAAGTTGCAAAACTTTCCTGGCGATTTGGATGGCAGCACTTCCAACTCCGCCCCCGCCATTGATCTAGAACAGTCAGATGTGTGTTCGAAATGCAATCGAGTAGCAATAGCTACTATAACATTGGCTCAATGCATGAATGGAACTCACAATAAGAATACCAACGTTCTCGTTCTGCTTAATCTCCAGCCTGTCAACAAGTGACTGATATGCAGTACCGAAGGTCAGGCCCATACTAGCGGCTTCCACGAAGTCAAGCGACTTCGGCTTCTCGGCACAGAGACGTTCATCGACAAGGACGTACTCTGCAGCACTGCCTTGGCGAGTAGTGGAGCTGACGAAGAAGATATCATCGCCTGGCTTTAAATTTGTGCACTCCGGGCCGACCTCTAAAACGGTTCCGGCACCATCAAAGCCAATGATATGGAAACCCTTGGGCGCAAACTTGTAGTAGTCTATTGAATAAGTATGAGAGTCTCCTAGAAAAAAGGAGTAGGATTATTACCTGGAGCATCATCATAAGTCCCCTTACGAACTTTCGTATCGATAGGATTCACAGAACATGCCTTGACTCTAGGTGACGTCAGGGTGGATGTGGCAGTATGTTATCTGAGAACACTTACTGAATAAGAATGTCCATTCCTGTAGGGCTCTCCGGTCGCGGAACGTCGCGGGACTCGAAGTTGTCGACTGCACCATACTTGGCGACTCCAATTGCTTTCATTGTTTTGGATTCCATGGTGACAATGGCTACGCGCTTTCTGACAAGGGTCCTCCATAGGAAGCTTAGTTGAATGCCTATTTATATTTCAAAGAAACAGCACCCTGTTATCTCAAACCGAGGTTTTGTGAAAGGTGATTAGATTGTCCTGCTTGAATTGATGATTATTCTTCTGACTTCGGAGCGGTAATCCCCGGACGCCCATCTCGGCACCCTGAAACATCGGGCCGCGACTTTAATGCAATGACCCTTACATCCTTCCAACATTGTCATCAAGTCCGGCCTCTTATCGGCTGTAAGCCTGCTCTCGCTGACGCTCTTTTCTTGTAAGGGTCATATCGCGCGCCCTTGTAGAACGACGGTGGAGCATTCCTTCACTCTGAGTGACGTCAGAACTAATGTGGCGGTATATTATCTGAAGATTGACTTTGGACCTTCGAAGGGACTGGCTACGATGACGGCCGAGGCGTAGTTATTATAATCGCGATGAATAATGGATTCAAGTTGCGAGCGAATGCTGGCTGACAAATGCCTCGTTATGCCATCGGGGCCGAAAAAGGGTTTGGGGTCCACTAGTTAACCTCGGTGTCGCTGTTGACTCATCATGAATCTCTTGGTTTATTACGTACTCGCGCTTGTATCGACATCAGAAAGGATTCACAGTGGCTCTCACAAATTTCTAAACGCCTCTTGCTATAATAATGAAGAATCCAAATGTAAAATAAACCGCAGCTGGGCCCTGTTGATCCCAAGACCTACCTACACCGATAACTCGGCACATCTCATGGTGTTTACGCGATGGATTCGTTGATAGCAGAGTCATGGTTAACGGTGATGACTTTCTCATACCGCGCAACATCGCATCTTCCTCTGTGCTACTCGCTAACTCTATTTAGGTGGAAAATGCCATTGGCCAACGGCCTCAGCTGACCGGCGATGTATTTGCTATGCGGGATCAGTATAAGGCACTCGCGGATAGGGCAAATGCAACCCGAACCGTTTCCCAGAATATCAACGTCGGTAAGAGCGATTTTCGAGCCTAGATAAGATGTGATTCCAATGACTGCGCATACAGAAGACATAAAGCTCAATGCCAAACTCACTGTGAGAACTTACAGACCCACAGCCGGTCCAGCAGGATCCAACCCATTCCCTGTCGGATTATACTTCCATGGGGGCGGGTTTTGCTGCGGGGATTTAGAGTCCGAGGACACCTTCTGCAGGCTTCTTGCCGAGCGTCTGCCTTGTATTGTCATCTCGGTGGACTATAGGCTTGCACCGGAGCACAAGGCCCCCGCTCAGCTGGATGATGCGCTCGAGGCTTGGAATTGGGTGAGTTGCAAAACTTACTATCTCACTCTGACAGCTCAGGTTTGCTTACGTTTCAGGCATATAACAACGCGAGTAGTTTGAACGGTGACCGTGAGAGATACTTCACTGTCGGTCAGAGTGCAGGGGGTAACCTCGCTCTGGCCGTGGCGCGCCGATTGATCGTGCTTGGCCGGAAACATGAAGTCAAGGGGATCGCAGCCATTGCTCCGTTCGTTGTCCACCCGGATGGTGTTCCTTCGCGTTATAAGACCCAGTATCGTGCTTTTGATGAGCTCGGAGACGGTCCCATTAACACGAAGCAAGCCATGACCCAATTCTACGGTTGGTGATGCCTATGCATTGACAAGCCATCATTTTCTTAACCAAGGTGGTTACAGAAGCAATCCAAGCGTCGCCCAGCGACCCAGACGTTTACGTTCTTAATGCGGAGGCGGATTTACGCCAATTCCCTCCGACCTACCTGGCAGTCTGTGGGATTGATCCACTGCGAGACGACGGCCTTATCATCCACGACGCCTTGAAGACAGCTGGGTATGTTTTGCTCCTGCTTTAGTGCCTTCTTGTGGATGCTCATTCATTCTAACCTTGCCTCTTGCAGAGTTTCTGTAAAACTGGATTATTACCAAGGTTTACCACATGTGTTCTGGGCTTTTGAGTGTCCTGCTCCAAGTGGCGATTTCGTGGCGGATGTCTTGGCTGGTGTTGGAACTTTCACGCATACTTGAGAGACCATTGCCGCGCAAGGCTAGGTAGATGGTGCCCAAGGTACGCCGAATGGAGGGCGTAGACCCACCTCAGTCATCATGTTCTCGAACTCTGTCTCACTCAGCGCCTCGATATTGGATATACTCCAACTAGTATTTCCCTTCCTTTCGTCCTAGGCTATTAAGATAATAGAGCCAGTGACTTTCCGCGTTTTCAGGCTTGGATCTCTCCGAAATATGATCTGCGTCGCAAATCGGGTACACAGGCCACTATTTCGAGGGAACTTCAACTTAGTTAGGCCTTCTAGGACAGAGCTTTTCCCGCTTGACTGGTCTCCGACAACGACCAACTGTAGTAAATTGATGTATTCTCCCACGTTGCCAGCAAATAATTTGTCAATTTTTTCAAGCAAAGAGGGGTCAGCCAGCACCGTGCTGGCTGACCCTTCGGCTTCCTGCTTGACTGTCATGTTCCGTTTTGGATGAATCACAGATATAATCTTACGTGAATGTATAGCAAGAGATATCACATTGCTTGGTACACATCCCTCTAAATGTTCTCCTCGCTTCGCATTTTTTCATTCTTTGTTGGAATTTGGAAAGTAATGTCCTACCGCCCCTGCATGATGAGGAATCGGAGCATACTGAGAGACGGGGACATGATACCAGGTTTTATCACAAAAGCCAATGGTTGGTCTTCTCATGAGAAGAATTTCAGGGCCTCCAACTACCTATAGCGCTATCGCTAAGATAACACGTCAGTGACAGGCAGCCATGACTTACAATGGTCATTCACGATACTACGGTGGAACGGAGGTTGGAATGCCGTCGCAAAAATGTAGGGGACAAGTTAGGACCACTTCTGAGGGAATGTTTACCCAGAGACACACATCCTTGGCCCAGTTACCTCCCGGGGAAATTTGCCCTTGAGTTCAAATTTTCACAAAAGTAAGATCACCCCAAGCCAGTGTTATGGTTCAAGCGACCTATTCGTACAGTACCCGGCCGTCCCTTTGTAGGCTTTGTAGGATTCCTCCAGCCAGGAAGACCTATACTGTGACGCATGGTTCGAGGAGAGGTCACGTGTGGTGAGCTAGTCCCGATTGGGACATAGTTGGGGGGGGGGGGGGGGGGATTTGTTTTGTAGTTGTTTACTCTTTCTCTCTCTTCTCTTTCTTTCCTCAGTTTAGAACTTTTTCTGAATGGCACACGAATTTTCCCGTATTGGCCTATGACATATACCGTCAATATCAAATGTTGAATAATTCGCGAGGAGGAAATATTAAGTGCCAAATGTCAGCCATAATCCAGATACAGTGAGTCCCGGGGGTAGTATAAAAATCGAACCTATCACGTCTTGCTCTAACTAGACAGTACCACGTCCACATCGAATGAGACCTTTCTTTCCCAGTAATCATGTTGTCAGAGGTTCATATATTGCTTCGATTATTATACTTAAATCTAAACAGCGCGTCGCGCCAGGGAAATGGCCCCTTGAGGAGGAAAGGAGAAAAAGATCTGAGAAGTGATGGCTGCTTACCATTAGCGGGGGCCGGGGGCTTTTCACTGGCCCTGTCTGTGAGCTATGTGTGCAAGACCCCCATGAATGTGTTGAGATGAGGGATAGGATCTAGAAGGAGCGATGGCAATAGCCTGTGCCAGCAATTGAGTAATATTGAAGATGTCTTAAACTAGGTTAACCCCTGAGTGGAAGCGTGTAGCGCAAATGTCCGCTTTTCCATACAAAGCTAGCGTGTCTCAGGGATGACTGAGAGCAACAGAAGCTCTCAGTCACATGATATATATGTCAAGGAAGCCTCAGTGATATTGAAGACTGCTGAAACCTCAATAGAATGCGCTATAGCCGAATTTATCTGGTTTAGTTACTGTGACACATACTCTCTGGCGAAAACGCGAACTGGTGAATCAGCGTGCTGCGCCCGTTGCAGTGCCCGTAATTTGGTTCGCCTTAACTTGCTGATTCGATTGAACCTACTCGGACGAAACGATGTGTTTCTGTATCGCTTACTGCGAGATTTAGGGGACCATTAGTCCCTTCGATCGCGTGGTGATGCATAACTTACATTGACCGATTGGATAGCCATATTCTTAGGAGGATACTGCAGCGTCTATACTCCTCACAATAACCATATCCAAGTTGATTTTCTTTAAGTCAGCTTGTAAATCGATATTAGTGGACACAATTAAACCAATCAAAATGAAGGAAGCCAATACAGTCGCCACCTCGGCATAACAGAAAGCTTGACTTATGTCTTGGCTGATGATTTAAGCAACCTCGGTCGGCTAAAGCGAACGTAATCAAAAGGTCAAGGAGGTTCGATGATTTTTGGATTATTCGTCCATTGTAAAAACCGAGGTTTGCAAAAAAGCCAAAAAAACATTACGAAAAAATAAGAAGACAATCTTATAATATCGCCACTGCTAATTTATTTGTCGTCTCGAATAGCCAACTCGGCAATCTTCAATTTCAACTTACACCTGGAATAATCAATCTCTTGCAACAATGGTCCTCCCCCGTGAAACAATTGAGTTCAAGACTTGCGATGGCACTATGCTCCGGGGATGGTTCTACCCCCAAGATAGGAAATCGCCCTGTGTGATCATGACTCACGGGGTGCGTACTCCGTGAGATATTGAGATGTTGGATTTTCCTGTGAAATTTGCTAATTTAAATCCATTTGCAACAAGTAGCTGGGAGGTGTTCGCCACTATTGGCTCCCGAACTTTGCGGATCGATTCCAGCAAGCCGGGTACAATGTACTCCTCTATGATAATCGGAACTGGGGTGACAGTGATGGACTACCGCGGCAAGAGTCAAACCCGACCCTCCAACAAGCCGACTACTACGATGCGTTCAATTTCGCAACATCATTCCCTAATGTGGATGATACTCGCATAGTGTATTGGGGCACGAGTTTCTCCGGAGGAAATGTTCTGTACGCAGCTGCTGTGGACAAACGGATCAAAGCTGCTATCGTACAGTGCCCTGCAGTTTCCGGAGAAACGCGATCCTTGGCCTTCAAAGACCGCATCCCGGGCATTCTGAAAGAGCGTGCTCGTATCACTGTAGGATCAGAACCAGAAAGGGTTCCGCTTATTGCGGAAAACTTGGAAGCGGCGCAGTCAGGGACCACTACTGCCATGTTTCCCGGAGTTCATGCTTACGAGCAGGTGCGCGGCTCGTACGATTGTGGTGGTCGTTGGGAGAACTCTGTTACAATTCAGACCCAGCTCTATATGCTTGCCTTTGAAGGACAGGGTATGGTGCATCGTATTTCGCCGACTCCACTGCTTATGGTCATTCCTGGTAATGATATCCTTGTCACCACGGCATCTCAGATGGCCACCTACGAAAAGGCTAGAGAGCCAAAGCAGCTTTTGTATCTTGATGGCGCAGGCCATTTTGATATTTATACCGGGGATTGGTTTGAACAGAATATTAAAGGACAGATTGAATTCTTAGGGAAATGGCTTGGTTCTTCTTGAGACATGGCAGCCGCAACCAATTGGAAGTTTTCAAAGAGGTTTCTTGCACAGAAGAGAATGGGACTAAAGTGGACGTTTCTTTTTGGTTGCGTATAATGTTTTCTTGTCCCAAAATATATTTAGAACCTACACCGTCAATAACAGAGTACCGTCCCTTTTGGCTTGTCTTAACGCATTTATCAGTCGAGACGTGTTTCACAAGAAAACTGCCACGACACAAGTGTTAATGATTGAGGGTTTGGTTTACTTTGGACAGCTCGAGATGCGCAAACTTCGCGTCTAGATCATGATTCTAGATCTTGATGAGATTGGAAGGCTGTAAGATCGATCTCTGCCTCTGAGCAGTATATCTACGTATATACCTGTCGGTAACAGTAAAATGCATTATTGGTACAAACTTCGTATAAAAGATATCCTCTCAAAATACGATATCAAGGAATGTGCTCTTGGTTTATCCTAAGCTAATACCGAATCATGGTGCACTAATTCAACCCGTTGGTTACTCAATCAACAAGGAGACCACGCATAGAATCATTTTTTCACGAGCGTTGCACCTCCCCATAGCGAGCCAACATTCAGTCGAGTGGGATGCAATTCCATCATTTTAGAGTATAATTCCTCGGGAGTGGATGTTTGTTCGTCCAGTCGCGCGAAGTCATTCAAATAATCCTTGGTCGCTTGGACAGCATCGGGGGAGAACCCCTTGGATGGGTCACTGTGACCGCCAACGACGATTCTCGGTTTTAAGCTCGCAATCTTATCGAGCGCTGCTACCCATCTTGATCTGGCCTCTAGGGATTTCGACTCGCCAAGGAATGGGTGGGTGTTGTTGTAGACTGCGTCGCCCGCAACAACCAAGCCGATTGTAGGTACCCAGAGAGCCGTTGTATCATCTGTGTCTGTATGGCCCAGTCTGACTACTTCCAATCGCTCGTTTTCCAATATAAAGTGGTCTTGCTCCAGGGGGGTGGCCATCACGAGCTTTTCCGGGATCTGACCAGGGAAAAGATTTCTCCAAAAGGCGTCCATCCCTTCGGGAGCGATGGCTTCAGCCATACGAGAGACAGTCTCCGGCGTAGCCACGACTTTTGCCTCTGGAAATTTTTCGAGGAGGGCATTGGTGCCATAAAAATGATCGCCATGGGCATGAGAGACATAGATCGTCGTGAGGTTTTTCCCAGTGGCTACAACCCAGTCTACCAACTCTTTGGCAGCAGCCATGGTTAACTGCGTATCGACCAGCACCGCATCTTTCTGGCCGAATATCAATGTCGAAGTGGTCGGCACCCACTTGAGATGATCGTGACCGGCTGGGGTGGACCGATTCACGCCGGAACGTCTGCTGGTGAATACTTTGTAGTCGAGACCCATATTGTAGAGAACTGGAGTTGAAATAAATTTGATTAAATAGATGAAGGGAAATGCGACACACATCAGTTCCAATAAGATTGTTCTGAGGGTTTTTATGTACATTCTGCGTGTAGTTCAATGGAACTGTCACCTAAAAGTCGGTGAACTCTGGAGGTGGCGAGAGATTATTGATCAGGGCGTTGGTGACCTCGGGTCGGGAACCCGAGAGTGGCTATTCTGGCTCACATACGGTCATCGGAAATTGAAATCTCGGCTTTGCAGTACATTGCATGGATTACGACAACATAGAAACGACTTGCGCCTCGGCAGTATTATAATCAAGAAATCGCCGAATAGGCCATTCGGTTCCCGATAATGGCGTCCCGCGTAATTTTCAACCATAAGATGCTGACGAGCATCAAGACATTAATCCAGATCAAACAAGAGTTTCTCGTTCTATTCCGCATCTCCTTTCGTGGACTTTTGTTCTCCAATCATGCCTGAGTTGGTAAGCTGTGTTTCCGCTCCTACCTGGGATGCGACCGGTCCACAGACTCCGACTCAACAATTCTTCAAAAAATATGTTGATACGGTTGATTCCTATGGCTTCAACCACGGATCAGGCTTGCGGTTCTATTCCAAAGATGTCATTTTCCACAACCAAAACAACGCCCAGTACAATGGCGGAGACGAGATGTGGGCGTGGATGAAGCGTCTTTTCGGGCAATTTGAAAGACTGCGACACGACTTCCACAGCCTCTGGGAAGTCAAGAATGAGGATGGTACCACCACCATAATGACCCAATGGATCCGCAATATCTGGCTTTCTGGAAACGACACCGAAGAGCCGACTGTCAGCATCCCACTCAGCTGGATCTCTATTATCGGCCCTGCTGACTTCGCCGATGCTGTGGACGGAGTGAATTTCAAGGAGGTTTGGCTCTACTGGGATACAGCTCTGCTCATGAAGCATCTTCCCCGGGAGGCTGTCGTTTTCCAAACGCAGAATGTCCTACACAAGGCATGATAACAACTAGTCAGTAGATCGGGTGACTCAAGGACCGGACCTAATTAGCTAACACCTTGCGAAGGCACAATGTACCCTTCTCTAGGTGATTGTGAATCTCAGATGCTGGAGGAGGTCGAAGGAAAAGGCGTCGCAGTTGTCTACCTGTATAGCAGGAACTAGGTGTTGTCTCAGACTCTGAATGTATATATTGGAAATACGCAGGCAATGGCGATGGCCTGACCCAAGACAGCCACAGAGTGTGAAATATTTAACTAACATACTCATTGTCCCTGAAGATAGCAAGTCATTTCAAACAGAAGTTTCCCGTCACAGTAAGGAATGAAAGGCCACCTCGGAATAGAGCCTTGCTCGATGTAGTTGCGAAAGCAGTTGAGGGTGTTCATCCATGTTTCCATGCAAAAAAATAAAGAAAATTAAATTTAAGACCGGTATATTCTATAGCCGAGTCTTTCAAGACAAAGATTGCCGTTTGGAAGGAATCACGATCTCATTAAATTGGTGCGAGGGCCTTTAACACAAGGCATAAGACAGGGAAGACTCTTCCAAGTAGAATCCATCCCTAGGAATGCAGTACAGCATACCTGGGTCAGAGACGTGGAGTCAAGATACCGGGGTTGGAAACAGTCTAACAGATAGTGGCGATGGTGAATCTAAATTTCTGTACTTGGGTCCATATCAGTTCAGGCCTACAAAAGCCCAAGGTATGATGTGGTCACGATGACTTTTTTGCCGTTTCCAGCCTAGCGTCCCCCATATTTGGTAATTTGGCCCCACCCGGAGTTTCTACTGTAGACGCCGTAGCCGTAGTCCTACTGAGTAAGAGTTAGCTCAGGATAGGCCTACGGTTTTACTTTAGCGCACCTGAGAGCGGCGGGGCGATATCTCTCAGCCCTGAACTAGGACCCGTAAAGGATTACAATTCATGTGCATTTCTCATTTCTACATGTTCCATTTCGAAATACTACAGTAGGCTCTCGCTGAACCGGGACGATGGAGTATGTCGGGACTCAGCTCTCTTGATCCCAGAGCGAAGCGAGATAGGCCGTCGACGATCGTGACGCAAAAGCCGAGGCCGAGGCCAGCAAGCAGCGCAGGAAAGTCCAGAACCGGAAGAATCAACGAGCACGCCATGAGTCTGCCCCTCGCTCCGATAACGCATTCCATACTTAGAAAAGATAGGACCCAAGTCCATTGTTGTGTCATCGTGCTCCAGTGCGTTATTCTTTGAGAGGGAAGCGAGAAGATCGAGTACCTCAAAAAAACAGGGGCACGGTGAAAAATGAGGTCCATCAAAAAGTAGGTCGCAACATAAACAGTATTGTGGGGCGAAGCGCTCCTTTAGGTATGGACTGAGCGCCGACTGAGTGCTCAATAGCTGCCTCGGATGAATACTGAGTAATCAATCAGTGATGGATCAGTGAGCAGCCAATCACAATCACTGAGCATTCACTGAGCGCTCATTGGACCTCACTGATAATCACGTGATGGCAATGAGCAGCTCAGTGAGTCTGAGCCCGGACTGAAATTTATTCAGTGAGCCTGACTCTGAGCGCCCTCGTAAATGCGGCGGCAGCTAAGATAGGAAAGCCCCACCCGGCAGAGGAAGAATGGTACGTATAGTGGCCTATGTACTTTTTGCGGCGTATGATAAGAATACGAAACCAGCCACGTCAAGGGGTCTGACACAGCCTCAGTAATCCCGCTATCCTGTTTTGAGCCTCTCAACGGTCGCTCGCAGCTCGAGTATTCGACGATTTATCACACTGGTGCCAACTCCATAGTTACTTCCACAGCCCTAATTGCCCGACTAGCTGTGAATTCACATTCACTGCGTATCTTACTAACTGTGGCCAATTTTTCAAAGCGTGGTGGCTATCTATGCGTCCTCTACTATACGTCTGCACGTCGTGTTATCGAGGCTGTGCGCTAGGGCTTTGCTAGCCGTGTTCTGTCTCACCCGTGAAGCTCAAGTACATGGCACCATGGAATTACGACCCATGATACTTGAGTGTGGTCCATTCTCAAAGCAGGTAGTGTGGACCAGGACTCGGGTGTATCCCACATTAGGGGGACACATCTCAGGCACAGGAGATCCCGTCCCCCCTGAACTCTTGACCACGTTCTGTGATACCAATCGCCACAGGACGGGGGCACTAAGACAGGCCTTAGCCACATAAAATTTCTTTAGCGAAGTGGAATCCTAAGCGTGGATCTGTGGCACGAAATGCTCCCGAGACAACGAACCTCCGATGCGCGCTCTGAGTGGACGAGACTAAGGTTCGCTGGGACCCTTTTGGAGTCCACCCAGAACCACGCCGGGATTTGCAGTCGTGATACTGCAATTCGGCTGGGAAGTCAACTCCGTGATGAATGTGTTGACATTTGAAACAACGCATCAGGGAAAATACACATTAATGATCGCCACTAGTACGGTCGATCATCGAAACCCTGGCGATTCGCGGGCCAAAGGGAGATGAAACAATCATGGCATCCGCCAGAGCCCCGAGAGCCCTGGATGTCCAGAAGCCTTATCCTCAAGCATCCTGGTCTTCATTTGAACTTTATCAAAGTCCGTGCACAGAAGCCTTCGGGTTCATAATTGTGAGAATAGAAGAATGAAAAAGAAAATGTGAAAGACGAGAATAGAAATGCAGTGCAAGCGACACTAAATCTTCGGGTGGGTGCGATTCCCATCGAGTCGAGCGTATCTAAGGGCACAGAAAAAAAAAAAGTAGTTCGGCATCACCGCCCCTATCGAAATCCTTCCACCTCTCACCCCCTCTTTCCTCCAGGGTTTGGATCTTCATTCCCCTTATTCTTATCCTCCTCTTACCGTTGATGTTCAAGTTGGGATTTCTCCCCGCAAAAGAAGCCACGCTTACATAACTCCCTTGTTGGGCGCTTCATCCCCCCTTCTCTGTTTCTCCAAGCTCCTCTGTCAACCCCGAGCCGGGACGTGGATCTATCATCTCGTCTCGTTTCTTTTCTGCTATCCATGTCGCCCTAGACCCCCCAAGCCGCTCATTTGTGTTAGGAACCCGGTACGTGGTCCCCTCTCTCCGTCTCCCATCGTTCTCGACTCCCTTTTTCTCCCCGACCTACGGTCTACTTGAGAGGTCCTCGGTCAACTTATGCAGCTGCCAAAGCTACCACCCCTTTTTTGGCACTTTCTTGCGTCCTATATCTTCGTCCACTAACCTGTCCAGGGCACGATGGCTGATGAGACTCTCCTGGCCGCAACGGCCGTGTTGCAGTCTCTCGCCAGAGACGAGCCCACTGCCGGCTCCTCTTCACCTCCTTTTGATTTCCAATTTCCTTCGAGTAATGGCGCGAAATTCTCCCAACTACCTGGAGAACCCACCCCTGCGAAGGCCTCCTTCGAAGCCGAGTTGGAGGCCTTGGTGCGGCGCGTGCATCATCTGGAATTCCAAGCTGTCAGTCATCACAAATTCCCCGACAACCCCCAGCAGGCCACTGCTTCTGCTTTCGGATCCAACGAGAAGGACCCTGATTTCTTGTGGACCTTTGGGCTCGATCGCTTGTCGTCCGGTCAAGGTTCTGACTCTTATTGCCTTCCACAGCAGCAAAAACTGAATCAACCCGATCGGCGGCAGCGGACCCCTTCCGGTCCCGAAGAGCCTCCGGCTGCGGATCTTGACGACGACGAAACCGACGAGGAGGACGAGAATGGTGCTCGCACCCGCATCGTTCGTGAGGAGGACATCAGTATCCTTCGAAACCATGTTCAGAAGCAGGCCGAAGAGATAAGCTTCCAGAAGGACATTATTGCGCAGGTTCGCGATGAGTTGCAGAAGCAGGAAGAACACACTCGCCGTGCTTTGACCAAGGTCGAAAACGAAGACGTCGTTCTTCTCGAACGTGAATTACGCAAGCATCAACAGGCCAACGAGGCTTTCCAAAAAGCCCTCCGAGAGATCGGGGGTATCATTACCCAAGTCGCCAACGGAGACCTTTCCATGAAGGTCCAGATTCACCCCCTAGAGATGGACCCTGAAATCGCCACTTTTAAACGTACAATCAACACTATGATGGACCAACTACAAGTCTTCGGTAGCGAAGTGTCTCGAGTCGCCCGTGAGGTCGGAACCGAAGGTATACTAGGTGGACAAGCCCAGATCACCGGTGTCCACGGCATTTGGAAAGAACTTACAGAAAACGTGAACATTATGGCCAAGAACTTGACGGATCAGGTGCGAGAAATCGCGGCTGTCACTACTGCTGTAGCCCATGGTGATCTCAGTCAGAAGATTGAAAGCCGTGCTCAGGGTGAAATTTTGGAATTGCAACAAACGATTAATACCATGGTGGACCAACTTCGAACATTCGCGACCGAGGTAACGAGAGTCGCGCGCGACGTCGGTACAGAAGGTGTACTAGGTGGACAAGCCCAAATCGAAGGGGTACAAGGCATGTGGAACGAACTCACAGTCAATGTTAACGCCATGGCCAACAATCTCACCACGCAAGTGCGTGATATCGCTACGGTCACGAAAGCTGTCGCCAAGGGTGATCTCACGCAGAAGGTGCAAGCCAACTGCCGTGGAGAAATCGCAGAGCTTAAGAACATTATCAATTCCATGGTGGACCAATTGCGGCAATTTGCACAGGAAGTCACTAAGATTGCCAAGGAGGTCGGTACCGATGGTGTACTGGGAGGTCAAGCTACGGTGAATGATGTTGAAGGCACCTGGAAAGATTTGACAGAAAACGTCAATCGAATGGCCAACAATCTGACCACTCAGGTGCGAGAGATTGCCGATGTCACCACCGCTGTCGCCAAGGGTGATTTGACCAAGAAGGTTACTGCCAACGTCCAGGGTGAAATACTAGATCTTAAGAGCACTATCAACGGCATGGTGGATCGACTGAATACCTTCGCCTTCGAAGTCAGCAAAGTCGCTCGAGAGGTCGGTACAGACGGTACCCTTGGTGGTCAGGCTAAGGTCGACAATGTGGAAGGAAAATGGAAGGATCTTACCGACAACGTCAATACTATGGCTCAAAATTTGACATCTCAGGTGCGAAGTATTTCCGATGTCACGCAGGCCATTGCCAAGGGTGATCTCAGCAAGAAGATTGAAGTGCACGCTCAAGGAGAAATTCTCACGCTCAAAGTCACCATCAACCACATGGTGGGTCGACTTGCCAAATTCGCAACCGAACTCAAGAAGGTCGCTCGCGATGTCGGTGTCGATGGAAAGATGGGTGGGCAAGCCAATGTTGAAGGCATTGCAGGAACTTGGAAAGAAATCACCGAGGACGTCAACACGATGGCCGAAAATCTTACGTCTCAGGTGCGAGCATTCGGTGAAATTACTGATGCAGCGACCGACGGTGATTTCACCAAGCTCATTACCGTCAATGCTTCTGGAGAAATGGACGAGTTGAAACGCAAGATCAACAAAATGGTTTCCAACTTGAGAGACAGTATTCAGCGAAACACTGCCGCCAGGGAGGCTGCCGAACTTGCCAACCGTACCAAATCCGAGTTCTTAGCCAACATGTCGCACGAAATCCGAACACCAATGAACGGTATCATCGGCATGACGCAGCTTACGCTGGATACGGATGACTTGAAGCCGTACACGCGTGAGATGTTGAACGTTGTGCACAACTTGGCGAACAGTCTCCTCACGATTATTGACGATATTCTCGATATTTCGAAGATCGAAGCGAATCGGATGGTGATCGAAAGCATTCCCTTCACTGTGCGGGGCACCGTCTTTAACGCCCTGAAGACCTTAGCTGTCAAGGCGAACGAGAAGTTCCTCAGCTTGACATATCAGGTAGATAACACTGTACCTGACTATGTCATTGGTGATCCGTTCCGTCTGCGCCAGATTATCCTGAACTTGGTTGGCAACGCCATTAAGTTTACCGAGCACGGCGAAGTCAAACTCACGATCCGGAAGTCCGATCGGGAGCAATGCACTACAAACGAGTACGCTTTCGAATTCTCTGTCTCGGATACTGGTATCGGTATTGAGGAAGACAAGTTGGACTTGATCTTCGACACCTTCCAGCAAGCCGATGGCTCTACCACCAGGAGGTTTGGTGGTACCGGTCTTGGTCTTTCCATCTCCAAACGTCTGGTCAACTTGATGGGTGGTGACGTCTGGGTCACTTCGGAATACGGCCACGGCAGTACCTTCCACTTCACCTGCGTGGTCAAGCTTGCGGACCAGTCCTTGACTGTCATCTCATCTCAGCTTATGCCATACCGAAACCACCGAGTTCTCTTCATTGACAAGGGTCAGAACGGAGTCCAGGCTTCTAATGTCTTGAAAATGCTTAAGCAGATTGACTTGGAGCCTTTGGTTGTCAGGAATGAGGAGCACGTTCCTCCGCCTGAAATCCAGGATCCTTCCGGAAAGGAATCTGGTCATGCCTACGACGTCATCATTGTTGACTCGGTAGATACAGCTCGCATTCTCCGTACATTCGATGAGTTCAAGTATATTCCTATCGTCCTTGTCTGTCCTCTGGTTTGTGTCAGTCTCAAGTCCGCTTTGGACCTCGGTATCAGTTCATATATGACTACACCGTGTCAGCCCATCGACCTTGGTAACGGTATGCTGCCTGCTCTGGAGGGCAGATCAACCCCGATCACCACCGACAACTCTCGTTCCTTCGACATTCTCCTTGCTGAAGACAATGACGTGAATCAACAACTTGCGATGAAGATACTTCAGAAGCACAATCATAACGTCTTCGTGGTTGGCAATGGCTTGGAAGCTGTGGAGGCTGTCAAGAAGCGTCGCTACGATGTGATCCTCATGGACGTTCAAATGCCTGTCATGGGTGGATTTGAAGCCACTGGAAAGATTCGCGAGTATGAACGCGAGAGCGGACTACAGCGCACCCCCATCATTGCGCTCACCGCCCACGCCATGCTTGGAGATCGTGAGAAGTGCATCCAGGCTCAGATGGACGAGTACTTGTCGAAGCCGCTCAAGCAGAATCAGATGATGCAGACGATCCTCAAGTGCGCAACGCTTGGTGGCTCGCTGTTGGAGAAGAGCAAGGAGTCTCGAATTTCCAGTAGTGGGGAAATGCATCCTATTCACTCCTCTGTCTCCTCGAACGACCAGAACCAGCAGCAACAACGCTCGCAAAAAATGCAAGCGTTGCCGCCGTCGCGTCCTGTTGTGGACACTCGGGCAATCACAACCTCTGGCCCTATCACCCGTGGAAGTGTTGTCAGTCCTGGTCCCGCTGAGGACAGAGACGAAGAGATGATTGATGATCGGGTACGTTAACAAGTATGTGGTAAAGGATTATCTTGCAGATCCCATGAACTGACCAATCTTGTGTTCTCACTAGGTATTACTGCGATCCAACAGTACTTGAGCTCATTTGCGTGAATGTTTTCTTCTTCGCCATGCAGATTTCCAAATGGTTTCGATGTAGCCGTTGATACCCTGTCCATATGAGGCTCGAGGTCGAGAACCTCGGCCATTTTTCTGATTTCACATTCTACATGCTCATACCCACCTACTTCATCGTCCCCATTGTTGAGCCCCAATTCATACTACATTCCATCATTGCATTCGTTTATTACTTTCCAAGGTGTTGTTGGCGCATCTTCTGATTGATAGGGCTCGGGTTCTATTCAGCAGTCTGGGTGACTACTGGAGGGGGAGTTTGCAATTCAGAGGGGTGCTTCGTTTCCGCCCCCGGGGGATTCCATTGTCATGTTTGCCATCTATTCTCTCGCTTACAACCAGCCGCGGAACCTTTCTTGCATTCTTTCTATATTTTGTACTGTATTTAGTTGCTTCTCACTTTCTGCTCTAGCCTTCTGCGGTGCGAGCCAGAGAGCGCCGTGGTTCCGAGGTTTCTCCTTCTACTGAGCCATTTTTGGTGGCTCAAGGGCATTTCTTACCTGTTTCCCTCCAAGCAATATCATCATCTCTCGTTTCTTGAGACCAAAATGCAGGACTCCTGTGATTATATTCTTCCCCCAAAGTAGCGCATTAAGAATGAAGCTCTGTCGCGTCTTTTGAAACTGAAAGCGTGTATTATCTTCTCACTGAGGCCCTGCTGCTTGACTCAGGCCTCGAAAACCTCTAGTGCTCTTGTGACTGCGCTAGCATACTCCAATGCAATAATCAAATGTCCTCAATTGTCAAATCACCATCACATGGTACCGTAGCTTCCACCATCCTCTCGCAGGACTCGCAAAGTCCTCTGATGCTTTAAGTAAGATCGTCGGACATTTGACAACAGTACCACCTTCACCTCCGGGAAAAACATGAAACACTTTGGTCACAAAACTTCTGACACTCCCATTATCTGTAAGTTATTAGTATCGAGTCTCGACGAATGAAAACGCGTAACCTGAATGGTCTGCAGGTTCCATACCACGCACACTCAATTCGCATAATGCTCCGCCGCCTCATTGTGCCTCATTCTTCGACACAGTAGCCTAATACACGGTACAAAGAAGACAAGGACCTTTGACAATATTCCAGAAGTATGAGCAATTTTATTATCAATTCCCTTCAACCCACCAGCAAGATTACAAATAATAATCAGCCATGATCCTCTCTCAGACCATCCAATTACCACGAATATCCTTACCAGAGTACTAGCGAACAAACGATTCCACTTAGTGGAAGCGAACCCGATTCTTGAAACGAGGGAATGACCTAGCATCTGTAGTCGTCGTCTCCTTTGAGGTACTCGTCATGTTCAGAGCAGCGAGCGTCGAGGTCAAGTGCGAGGTCAAGGTCGATGTCGGGGTCGAGGTCAAGTTATGGAAGCTAGTCGTATTGGTGAATACCGAAGTCCTATTTCCAAACGTGACACTCACTATAGCTCGTCGAACGATGCCAGCAGTGATTGATGCCCGCGCACTAGTGATCGCGGCCGCAGATGGGCTACTCTGACTAGAACGTAGATTTGGAGCTGCGGTCGAGGTCGGAAGTGTCAGCAATGTGCTGACCACTGGTGTCGATGATATGCGGAACAGTGGTGTCGAACTTCGGGTTGTTGGTCCCAGGGGTGGCTGGGTGGTCGGTCGGATGGACAATTTGCTGATTGACCTGCTTGAAGTCTCGATCCGGGAACTCAAGAGAGGGGTCGACAAGACAACGGTTGATGAAGATGGGGTACGTCCGGCCGAGAATGAGAATGAGAATGGGCGTTCGCTTGACGCGCGGCTTGTAGCAGTTGCCGAGGATGGACAGCTTATGCTCGTCGCTGTGACAGTCGATGTGACGGTTGTGGTAGCTGTAGTCTGAGGACAAGCGGCACACAAAGCGCTCGCCAGTGGACATACCGAGGATGGACTGCTCAGGACAATGCTGCTTGGGCTACCGCCGATACCAGAGCTTCCTCCTCCCGATCCAGGTCCATTCCCAATGCCAGAGCAGAAATAGGTGTCTCTTTTGTATTTTCCAGTTCCTCCATATCCTGATCCCAAGGTTGTTGTCTGCGTCTCATCCGCAAGTATAGAGCTCAGTAAAGTCGCATAGTGGCGCTCAATCAATTCGGCTCGCTCGTGGAGGTGGGTTAGTTCCTCACGCCTGTCGATATGGACAAGGTCAAGACTGTCTTGGTCCTGGCCATAGGCGTGGTCTTGACGATCTTGTAAATCGGCGGGATTATCTGCGCCGACGAGGAGGCTCTGGAACAGCAGCAGACAAGTCGCCAGCAAGGCGAAGCCTTTCTTCGTATACATGGTGAATTGTCGTATTAGATGCGAGCGAAGCAATTCTGAAACCCAGATCTAGCCGTCAGGCGGGTTTTTTTTCAAAGCGATGATATGGATGGCCGTTCGAGATAGTTAAAATTGATGACGAGGTGCCGAGCAAAAGGACTTGGTGGGCAGAACAGGAACCAAACTACAATGGAAACATTCAACCACCGGGCTAATGCGAATGGTGAAGCCCGGTTTTCACCGGATGGGCAAGCGAATATGTCAAGCACGAAGCAAGCTAGGACCGGAAAGGGAGCAAGACCCTGTCATATGTAGCGGCCGAGAGATGTATTCATGACAGGTGATGAAGATTAGATGTCATTGAAGTGCTTCTTTGGGTCTCGGAAGTTATGTCCATTGCATCCTCGTTAGACTTTATGGACTGGCCAGCCCTATCTTGACGTCCAGGGTCAACGGTAATTCCACCGCCCTCTTGGGAATAGTCCGGTTGTCTGGAGCCATGGATCAGGTATCTCGGGGCCATCATCGTGACTGTTCAGTTACATAGAACTGGGCTCCTGTCGGATATTTCATCCTCTTGGATTCTTTTGTTTGGGTCTCATGAGCCTCGCCCCTTTCGATCTATACTGGAGTTGCATGAACACCCCTGGCTAGATCGTCATCCATACTAGGGTGCCCTGAAGACATCATAATGGATGAACGTAGCGAGGTTCTTCACTTAAGCCCCGCTTTCCCCCAAGACATTGATTTGGACTATTCGGGGTCGAGATCCGCTTCTCTACGGATGCTCGTAGAACATGATCTCACCGCATCATTAGCTTCGGTTATGTTGAAAAAGTAATGGTTGAGTTTTTAGTGTACCACGATGAGGATAGTTGATGAAAAGGACTGTCAGTATTCGTAGAATTATTTATTAATTGAAAAAAACAAAATTTGTGCAAAAGCAAGTCATGTCTCGTTGCAATACCTCAAAGCGCTCACAAAATATCAACAAGTGTGACAAAGGATCTGCCTGATTATCAAGAAAGCCGAACTTTTTTTGCTCTTTACGCCTTGTTTATGGAGTCATCATGTCGTCTCGAGATGGTTGGAGTGTAAGCAGGACAGGGAGTAAGAAATTATGTAAAGAGCCTGGCCCAAGTTTAGTAGATCGCCAAGGGGCTACGCCAGCCAACCTGAATGACCTTGACGGCTGTGCAGCAGACTAGACCGGCTGCGTAGCAAATTGTAGTGAATGCAATAAGACCCCAATACTGGCCATCGCAGCGAGCCAGGATCTCACCAGCAATTGGGATTCCAGTCAAGGTACTAGGAGGGCAGAGTATGTCAGTCAAAGGCATTCATGACATCACGAAAGTCGACCGGAAAAAGACTCACCCGAAGCTGACAATCGTGTAGGCGGTTGCGTAATATCGGCCATAGTTCTCGGTCTTGCAAAGCTGGCCGACACAGACAGGCGTCAAGCTGATGTTACTACCACTTGAGAATCCGAACAGCAAAGCGTAAATCACCAGTAAGGCCATACTGCTCCCGGCTGGAAGCCACAGGCATGCATTGCAGAGAAGACACAGAGCCACGGTAGCAATGAGAGTGTTGAATCGGCCTAGGAAATCTGCGAAGAATCCTGGGAGCCATCTGCCGAAGAACGAGCCCACATTCAGAATGGCGAGGATCTGGTAGGAGAATGAGTTCGAAAAGCCGTGGTCAAGGGCGTAGGAGGAGATGTAACTGATCGGGATGAACAGACCCCATTCGATGAAGAAGACGCTGGCGGTGGTCAAGGCGAAACGAGGATCGCGGAATATGCGGAAATCCGGAAGGACATTCTCTTTTGAGAAGGGCTTCTGGGGCAATCGCGATCGGATGAGGAGGTTGGCGAGTCCAAAAGCGATCAGACAAATCAAAGCCACCACTCGAGTGGCCCACGCCCATCCTATTTTAGGAAACAGAGCCTCTAGAATAAGAGGAAATGCAATACCACCGATGGAACCACCTGTTGCAGCCATTCCAGTTGCCACTCCACGCTTCTCGTAGAAGAAATGGCCAATTGCTGAGATGGCCGGGGTGAAGATCAGCGAAGCACCAACTCCACCCAAGACACCAATGACCAGCATAAAGTGCCAATATGCGGTACAAAAGCCAAGAAGAATGATCATGGCCATTTCGCAAATCGAACCCGCAAGGACGAGCACGCGAGGACCGCGTGCGTCAAAGATGGGGCCGATTTGCACTCCGCAAAAGAAAGTCAAGAAGGCATACATTCCAAAGATCCATCCGATATTGCCAGAGCTGTAATCTTTCAGCTGATGATTTTCGATATAGGCCTGAAAGGTGCCAATCGTGTTGACGAGTCCGAGTGATCCAAAGAGTCCCATGAAGCTGCCAAATACCACCAGCCAGGCCTCCTTGCCGCCTTCGGGGTAGACATTGCCCTCGGCGTCTGTAGTAACTCGACTGACAGGATCTCTGTGTACAGATCGGAGAGACGGCGCCACGGTAGACGCTGTGCGAGATAATCCACCATCTGCAGAGGCGGTGGTTTCTGCATGATCGCGTTGCGTCTGCTCGGCCGAGTCTGTCTGAGCTTGCTTCTCAGAGTCGGTTACTTGTATGGAAGACATTTCATAGTTCTGGGCAGCATGGGTCTCAGTCTTTGTTGTCACATTTTGACCAGCATCGGTAACGAAGTCATGGTCATAGTCACCAGCGACAATGGATGTGCTAGCAGGCCCGGCCTCGGTTGACATTCTACGCGGTGTGTAAGCCGCTTATATCCACCTGTGGCTTTGCGGCGCCGATAAGTGCTTCAATCCGATCGACGATAGCGCTTGGTTCGATAAGAATGAAGTGTGAACCTGGAGGACTCATATCATCGACAAAAGCGAAGAGGGGGTTTCCACGAACAGAAAGTCGGTGTCATCCTGACTCCAACTCTTCAAATGCGTCCATAGCGCGGAATGATCCCTATTGGCTTTGAAGTGCCTCTGGAGGGTCTTTCTAGACTCTTTTAAGTACGAGAAAAAAATTCAGAGGCGGGTTGCGATTGGCGGTTGCGGAAGATGTGGAGCGCCCACGAGTTGTGCCTGTCTTGGATCGATCGATGTAACTGACCGACATCGGATTTTTCAGCAAATGTGTTATCGTGTTGGACATGTGTCCAGAGTTTTGATCTTCGAATACCCTGGCGAAGTATCCTTTTTCGCAAAGAAAATGCGCGACTGGCCGCTATGCATACGATTCTCGGAGAGGTTAGCATATCATGTTCTCCGCGGAGAAATGGAACCCAATCATACCCCATTTTCCACTTCACCCCGACTTCCCCAAGTCGGGGCCTAGGAGCGTTTTTGCTTCTGAAACATTAAATGGGATGCACCATATATCAACTGGGCTTGTGGTTTAGTGGTATAATACTCCCTTAGCATGGGAGTGGTCCGGGGTTCGATTCCCCGCGAGTCCATTTTTTTGGCCCTATCTCACATTTTTGGTGCTTCTTGTCAGGACTGCTCTCAGCGTGGGAACATGCGCGGGACCACAGAGTAGACAAAACAAAATAATTTCATCGCATCACAGGTGGCACAGCTCCTGTAGCTTTTTTTCTTCCGGCTCTTATCAAGCTCCACCAAGGGCCGACGTACGCCGTGCAGCTGGGTTGCCTGGCCCACCCGATAACACTCTTGAGGCCTATCATCTGAGACCGGATCGGCCGCTCAGCCGATCGAGGCTTGGTCGATATGCATCTCCCTGTCAAGCGAGCAGTCCCCCTAGCTAAAGCCAAGCATGATTGAGAGCTGATCACTCGATGCAGATAGAAAAGGACTAGAAGAGAGCTCGTAAACCTTTAAACTCAGGTACCGCGGCAGGCACGAACTCTACCGCTATTCCCCGCCTCGAGATTGGGGAAGTGATTGTCAGGGGGCTGCGATAAACTACATTTCCGAGTTCAGGTTTCCTGTTCGCTTGGAGCCCAAATGATTATTTGCTCATGGACAGGTGACGAGTTCATCACAGTGTCGAATCGCCAACGATCAGGAGGCTGCCTAGGTGGATACATATTATTCTTGCCACTGTACCGTCGCAAATTAACCGCCTGCGCGAAGACCAAGCTGCGGAGAGCACTGAGTCACGAACCCAATATCGCCGCACGAGGGGGAAAGATAACAAAAGACGAATCGAGGAAAGCGTCATTTGCGATCTGTACAAATAACATCATCGGGCGAGCGAAGATAGGTCTGATACCCGGAATCCGTCGCTCCCCCGACAAGCCCTAATTTGCAACCACCCGCGCCTGAGCGTTTTCTCAAGCAAAATGATACATGCGATGAGCTGCTTATCAAAGATATCTGTAGAGTTTTGAGTATGAATTTCGCCCTATGTCAGTCACTTTTGTTTTCCTTCAACAGATTCCAAGATCCCGGATCTGCATTGGCACAAGTGGGTGATATGCGAGCGAGTCTCCGCATCCGGGGCTGGTCGGATCCTCTACCCCGCCCCGAAGTGCCTCACGCTGATATCAGTGGCTCGTGGATATCGGCAAGGGTCTAGCAGGTGGTGGCGTCGAGAAAGAATTGCTTAGCCGGCAATTGCAATGCTGGTTGGCTGTCCGCAAGTCTCGCCCTGGCTCATTTGGTCGTGCCTGGTTCCTTGATTCATGTGCCCGTAGTATTTAATCCAGATCGATCCCGGACCACGGGTGCTTGAAGATCAAGTGTCCTTGTGCACTCTGTTTCCCTCGCTCTGTAACTCGGGCTTCTTTTGACGGCCCCTCCTCGAAAGGATGTTGCTGAAGTCAGTCCTGACCTCGGGTCTCCTGGCCCTTTCTATGGGCGCGGAGACTGTCGAGGCTACAAAGTTCGGACGTCTCGGTAACCTTGTTCGCGCTCCTCTCGAACGTGCGAAGAAAGTTGTCGAGTCGACGCACGCCAAGGCAATTCGTTCTACGCAGGATTTCCGCTTTCTAAGCTCTAAGACCAAGGGTAAATGAAACGCAGTGACCGTTGATCGCACAGCATTACGCTAATCATATTGGCAGAGTACCTGGTCAACAGCCTGCCCGATGTCAAGCTCGATCTTGGCGAGATGTATTCGGGTCTTATCCCCATCAAAGAGGGGGATAATTCCCGACAGCTGTTCTTCGTCTTTCAACCCACCATTGGTAAGCCTGTTGATGAGGTTACCATCTGGCTGAATGGTGGTCCTGGCTGCAGTTCCATGGAAAGTTTCCTGCAGGAGACTGGCCGTTTCCTCTGGCAACCTGGTACTTTCGCGCCCGTTGAGAACCCCTATTCCTGGGTGAATCTGACCAATGTGCTTTGGTAAGAACATATTTATTCAAAATTAATCAAGAGCTTGAAGACTAGTAATATTGACCTACATTTAGGGTCGATCAGCCTGTGGGAACCGGTTTCTCTATTGGCACTCCAACTGCTACCACCCAGGAGGAGACTGCGCAGGACTTCGTCAAGTTCTTTAAGAACTTCCAGAAGACTTTCGGTATCAAAAACTTCAAGATCTTCGTGACTGGCGAGAGTTATGCTGGCCGTTACGTCCCATACATCTCGGCCGCTATGCTAGACGAGAAGGACAAGGAGTACTTTGACCTGCAGGGTAAGTGAGCTTGAAAGTAAACCAAGGAGACGGCTTTTGACTCTCGATCAGGTGCCTTGGCCTATGACCCTTGCATTGGTCAATTTGACTACGTCCAGGAGGAAATCCCCGCCGTACCATTTGTGCAGAAGAACGCCAACCTCTTTGGCTTCAACGAGACTTTCATGGCCGATCTCGAGCACCTACACAAGAAGTGTGGCTATGCCGACTACATCGACAAGTATCTGACCTTCCCTCCCCCTCACGAGCAGCCTCCTCTGTTCTTCAACTACACCAAAGACGCGAAATGCGATGTGTTCGACATGATCTACGAGGAAACTTTCAAGGTCAACCCGTGTTGGGATCTCTACGAGGTTAGCTCGATGTGTCCCTTGCTGTGGGACGTTCTAGCCTTCCCGGGCTCTCTGGACTACCAAGCCCCCGGATCCACAGTATACTTTGACCGCGAGGATGTCAAGAAGGCAATGCACGCCCCCAACATCACTTGGTCCGAGTGCTCGAACGAACCCGTCTTCGTTGGTGGCAGTGCTGGTCCCGAACAAGAGGGCGACACCTCGGCCAACCCCATTGAGAAGGTCCTCCCCCAAGTCATCGAAGCCACCAACCGCGTCCTCATCGGCAACGGCGACTATGACATGGTTATTATCACCGATGGTACCCTTCTGGCCATCCAAAACATGACTTGGAACGGCAAGCTGGGCTTCCAGGAGAAGCCCGAAACCCCTATCGACATCGAGATTCCAGATCTCATGTACAAATCGGTATTCAAAGACAACGGCCTCGGTGGCCTCGATGGCGGTCAGGGTATCATGGGCATCCAGCACTACGAGCGTGGTCTGATGTGGGTTGAAACGTACATGTCCGGCCACATGCAGCCGCAGTACCAGCCGCGTTCTTCATACCGTCATCTGGAATGGTTGCTCGGGCACACCGATCATATCTGAGCGTGATTTGAGCTCGTTTTTATCGGCGCAACCTTGTTCAGAGGAATGTTTGGTCTCGTATATAGTCGCAACAGGTGTGTATATTATTGCATGAACCGCAGTAAATAGAGCCATGCGCAATGATATATGAACATAATTGGGTCCCGAGTGAGTCTCAATTTTTAATGGTCAGGTCTGACCGCGACCCGAAATTCGCGTCAGACGCGTTACTTGTAGTTTCTGAACCCCCGAAAGCCGAATTTACTCCCAGAACATGAGATCTTGAAATCAGCGACCTTTGCATTCCCATTTGGGCAATGAGGATCCCGGGATCGAAGACTGGGATTACCTATCTTGTGTCTTGAGGCTGGTAATGGTAGTGGTCCCCGCGGGAAACTCGTCTAGTCAATTGATAATGAATGAGATGATTTCGATTGATCCAATGGGCATGTGAAATTTTAGTGTAGGGACTGTTTTGCCTTTTCGAGTAAAGTTTTCACCGACAGTCTGTCGCCACGATCCACGGCTGCCGAATCAGCTCATCGAGTTTTTTTTATGCGATGGATCCTTAACGGATTTTGTGGGCACTTTATCAGCACAGAATGACGCGGCTCAGGGCTATCTTTATAGTTGCTAGGTCTGGTCCGTGTCTGGGCTTATCAAGACTCACGCAAGTTTGATACATTGCAGGTCAAATGAGGCCAGTCGACAAACTTTCCAATACTCGAAGGATAAGACTCTCCGAACATACGGGGTGTTGGAGATAGTCCACAAATCTCTTGTGGTATTGGTCAGTCTCGCAAGTTTGCTTTGTTTTGGATTGAAATGTATTCCGTGGCTCTGACCAAAATGCTAGATAGGTGGTGTACCGTTCAAGAGCGGGGTTGGACCCTGAATCTCAGTATTGAAACCCTTTTCAAGCGCATAATTATGCTGCTATCCAGCCGCGAGTTTGTGCTTCACCTGCCTCGGGAAGACAAAGGTCTCAAGCAACGTCCTACCCGCAGATTGGATTCGAGTTTGCGTGATGCCCTGTTCCTACGCGTTCATTCTCGGCGTCGAAGCCGCTAGGCAGTAGCGCGCGCCCAGTGGAGTTTGGACAGTACTTCGTTACTACGTTACAGGTTTACAGGCCCTTGATCGGACCTAGTGTAGAGGCAATCTTTACCGAGAGGAGCAACAGCTAAGACACTATCACCCCATCGGGGTAACAACTTTGGGGTCCTTGCCAAGCATTCAGGCGATCGGGAACAGCGCAACATGGCCATCTGAGCAAATCTGAGCAGACAAAAAGGAAACTATATCCCTCAGTGGGTCCGCGTAAAACATGGCAGCAAGCCTATCTTTGCGTCATGGCCACTTCGTGGATTTATTGCACCAGAAACTTTCGCCCTTCTTATCACGCTAGAGTCAGCCCACATTGGAGGCGGGCCGTCTGTCGCATAGAGCCGAGGACCCTCCTCCACGCGGGACCAATCTCCATGTTTGCGGCAGTCAAACACGAAAGAAACATGTAAGATTTCACGGCCGCATTTGATGTTGCGACAAGCAGTGGGTTGTGGCGCCGCCGCCAGCAACGCCGACGATACGGCGGCGTCGCCCGTGTGTAACGAGTCGTAATTTATGAGCCTCGATTGACTCGCCCCCCACGGTCAAGAAGGGCTCTGATTCGTGAGCAGACAGGCGAACCGAACCAGACTCTTTCGATTTCCTGAAAGCGGCAACGAAACGGCCCCCGTCCAAAGTCATGTGACCCGGGTCAATCGTGTCACTCTGCTTCATAGGTTACAATTGCATTGCATTCAAGACGCAAGGACGAACATCACACGAGGTCGATGTTGGCCATCGCGCATAAAGATCGTCCAAGGAGATCAAACGGCTTTTAAAAACAAAATTTCCCCAGACAAAGATGACGTCAAAAACGTGGGGATCAGCAAGTGAGAATTTCTCCCGCGGTCCGAGCCCCGTTGGCTCCGGTAATTTTTATCCCTTTCTTTTCTCTTTTTTTCTGAACCAAGTGTTTGGATCCAGGGACGAGTGAGATACAGGGAATCGAGACATCGGAGATGGCATAGGGCGATGACTGCCGATCTACTCATCACCGATTAGTCACATCAAGTTATCAAGTATTGGAGTGTGATTGTCTTTCCTATCTCCGGGATGACCGATAAGTAGCCAGGATGAAGTGCCCAGATTCAGTAGCTAGGACGGTCCCGCATCAGACGCACTCGCAAAGTCAAGTCAATTCGACTCAATGCGGTTCCGACGCCTCACCTCAGCCACTCAAAGCCATGGGTCCATGACTTGCACGCTATACCATGAACGGAAGGAAGACGTGCTCACAGCATCTCGCACTTTTCTCTAGCACGATCGCCCTTACGATTGGTCTTGCGATTGCTCCAAGACCGAACTTGACGCCCAAATGAGTGGCAATCAGCCAGTCGCACCCCGGGTTCCGCGTATTGCCATTACAGACCGCGACTATTCCCTGTCAGGAATGGTCGAGTCCCCCAACAGCCTAGTATCTTGGCCCGCTTGGCCTGCACTCCGACCAATGCTGGCCTCGGCGCATGAGGTTCCCTTAGAATGGTCATCCCGTAATTTAAAAAAAAAAAAAGAGAAAAGAAAAAGATGGAAAGGGAACGAGCAATAGACGATTAGGATGGAGGCCTTGGTTACTGTTTTTTTTTTTCCTCGCGGTCTATATAGTGCTTCACAATCCCACCCTACATCTTTCCTTCCCCATCTTCATCTTTTCCCATCTCCACCTATCCCCATTGCCTTTCCTACCTGGGTCCCGAGGTATAGCTATCGATAGCTTTCCTCGTCCATTTCTCTAGGACTTTCACGTCCCGGCATATTCTGAGATTGGCTCGGCCATTCACTGTCAGACAAAGACAAAGCAATTGTTCCTCGACCAAAGGTCATTCTGTGATTCGACCCGGCTTTCTAGTAGCACGGCGACGCATCGGCATTGATCGGGCAGTATTTCGACCTGCGTACGAACCATTGCGACATCCTCCCTGTTGCGAAAACTGTCCAACTATTCTGTGACGACCTGCCCATCCGGTTTCACGACATAGGAACCCATTGCGCCAACTTGTAGTGCCCTAACGGACGACCTCACGAGCCTTCCATCCAACCAATCAACCCAGAAAGCAGCAAGCCCCAACTCATTGCAGTTCCAAAGCGCCTTATCCCCCAGAAGCCAAATTCATCATGAGTTTCCTCACCTTCAACCCCTTCAAGAGGGAACGCCAGAACTTCCCAGGAGTCGTGATTCCTTTATCTGAAGCCCCGCTTCGCTCCCACCCCACCGACTTTGAGAAAGACAAAAAGGACGACTCCTCGATCAATCAGCCCAAGTCTCTAGATCGTGCCCCTTCTGCGGAAAATGGCTCTGCTAGCTCTCTGCCCGAGACCAGCCACTTGACTATCGAGGCCCTCCGTGCGGAAATTGACGCCGAGGTATCGACTGCCGGCCTAGACACAATGTATGACCGTATGTGTCCTCCACTTGAAATCCCAATTTCCCCCCACCCCCAAATGCGCCCACCCCTCCGATTCATAGAATGAAAAAAATCAAGTGAGTACCTTTGAATGTGATCTGACTCGAATGGATTTGCAGGTAAAGCCAAGGTGATCAACAGGGCTATTCAGGATATTGGCATGGGCCGGTATCAGTGGGAGCTGTTCGCCCTCTGCGGTTTTGGATGGACTGCAGACAAGTGAGTGAATATTTATACGTGGCGACGAAAGACCCTCATTAACATGTTTCTTCAGCCTTTGGCTCCAGGGAGTCGCTCTAACTCTGACGCCCATCCAAAATGAATTTGGTCTCGGAGAGTCCGAAGTGCGTTTCACTACTTGCGCTCTCTTTGTTGGTCTTTGCCTCGGTGCCTCCTTCTGGGGAGTCGCTTCGGATATCGTTGGTCGTCGTCTGGCTTTCAACTGTACTCTCTTCCTGGCTGGTGTCTTCGGTCTAGCTTCGGGCGGCGGTCCCAACTGGATTGGGACTTGTGCTCTGTACGCCTGTCTGGGTCTCGGCGTTGGCGGTAACTTGCCTGTCGATGGTGCTACCTTTTTGGAATTCTTGCCCGGTGAATCTGGCGGCTATCTGACCATGTTGAGCGTCTTCTGGCCCATCGGTCAACTGATTGGCAGTCTGTTCGCGTGGGCCTATATTCCCATCTACAGCTGTGATCCCAAGGTGGAGACCTGCACCAAGGAGAACAACATGGGCTGGCGCTATCTGGTCCTCACCCTTGGTGCTATCACCTTTGCCATGTTCTGCGCCCGGTTCTTCCTCTTCCACCTGTACGAGTCGCCAAAGTACTTGCTGTCTCGCGGCCGCCAGGACGAGGCGGTCGCTTCAATTCACGGCATTGCCTACCGAAACAAAGCCAAGACCTGGTTGACTTCCGAAATTCTCAACGAGATCGGCGGTGTCGCCGAGAGCAAGGAGGAGGAGAAACTCTCCGTTGGCGAGATCATCAAGCGATTCTTTTCCAAGTTCTCGATGGAACGTATTGGGCCTCTCTTTGCCAACAAACGTCTGGGCTTCACCACCGTCCTCCTCTGGCTCTGCTGGGCAACCATCGGCATGGGCTACCCTCTCTTCAACGCTTTCCTGCCTCAGTACCTCGGAAGCACTGCTAGCTCGACTTATATTACTTATCGCAACTACGCCATTACCTCAATCGTTGGTGTCCCTGGTTCCGTGCTGGCCTGTTATACGGTCGAGATCAAATACATTGGTCGTAAGGGTACCATGGCCATCGCAACCCTCATCACTGGCATTTTGCTGTTCTGCTTCACTGCTTCTTCGGATTCCAACGTTCAGCTTGTCTGCTCCTGTCTCGAGGCCTTCTTCCAAAACATCATGTATGGTGTCTTGTATGCCTACACTCCCGAGGTCTTCCCCGCCCCCAACCGTGGCACTGGTACCGGTATTGCAAGCTGCCTGAACCGTATTGCCGGTCTCTGTGCTCCTCTCGTCGCAATCTACGGTAGCAACGCCAGCCCCACGGCACCCATCTACGCTGCTGGTGGTCTGATTCTCGCATCCTTTGTGGCGATGGTCTTCCTTCCCATCGAGACCCGCGGTAAACAGAGACTCTAAAATCCATGAATGTCGACGATGCATTTTTTCCATGGCACCGTCCAATTCAGCATTGCATTGATTCGTCTCGCATCAAGCAATTACGAGACGAACATATGACTATACGTGGCGCACGATATAGAAGAGGACGCAAAGAACAGTATTCGTTCTCCGTCACTCCTGGTCTCTCTATATGGCATGGTTGACTCCAAGCCGAGAAATCAGATCCGGCCTGGCGCCGGCAATAGAATGGGGGCTCAGACTGTTCCCATTTTAGTACATCACTTCATTCTTACTGTTTCTAGACGGAGCTTGACTCCTCTGTGGACATAATGTGCAAGATACCATCGTGACTTTGAATTGAGATTATAAAAATCAGGTGTTCCTGCTGAAACTGTAGAGAGCTTCACTTTGGAGTTATTGGAGGATAGATAAACCGTTGCAAAGAAATCATCACATCTCCAGGTCTATTTTGCGCCAAAGTTTGATCCAATACCCGGCGAGCAGACAGACCAACCCAATCTACTAGACCGTCGATGCAAAAACCCGGAAAGCTCACTAATCACATCTCAACGAAATGGCGGAAACAATGAATCGAGCAGCAAATTTGAAAAATCCAGTCCAACCATGAGAACCATGAACTAGTAGGAATGCAGTGGGAAACAATATTCATACAAAAAGAGCACATTGAAAAGAGGTTGTTTAGCGTGTATTCCCTAAACTTCGAAAAGGTAACTCCAGCCAGATCAAGTAACCCCGCAGCAGACAATCGGAATGACAACAAATAAAACAAAACGACCAAACGAGCCCATCCCTTTCGTTCCCAGTCAAAACCTTGAGGTATGTATGCTCTTCGCCGAGACCATAACGCACGTATATGAAGCAGACGAAAATTGGAAAGAGGACAAAAAAGCAAGAAAAAAAGAAATAATTGTGATGAATCATGTATGTGAAGAGTGCAAATAAGTCATGCAACATCGCTCGTCAAAGCACATGGAACAGAAGTCGAAGACGCTTGAAAACAATGGAACTTTCATTCGTGTACAAAATTCCTGTTTAGGCGACTGGTTGACCATGATTACGACGGCCGCGCTTCTCAAGCAATGTTGCGCCGTCCAAGGTGAGTTCGAAGGGCTGTTGCACTCGGCCGATGCTGCTCTTTGCGGCGGCAGCGACCTTCGCATCGTGCTGGCCGTAACCTTGCGGCTGGCGTTGTTGGCGACCAGCTTGCCGGGCTTGTGCGGCGCTGCTTTGGCCGAGATTTGTGGAGCGGAGCTTGGCGTCGATGCCGGCCATGTCGCCGGATTGCTGGGCTGCCGACTTGGCGACCTTCTGGGGTGGTTGGCCGGCGGCTTGGGCACGATAGTCCGGCTCGTCGTCATAGGTCTCGTTCAAAGCACCCAGGGCGTTTTGGAAGCCCGCGGTTGGGTTGTTGCTGCGGGCGCCAACATTGCGTCGGCGTTTGCCTTCCTCTTCTTGACGGTGGACAGCGTAGCCAACATCGAACACTTCGCGCAGGTTGAACGCACCTGGCGAACGGAAGTCCATGCGGCGTTGTTCGGAGGCGGAGGTTGGAATGTCGAGTGAGGCTCGGGTGCTGTGAGGCTGATATGGGGCTGACTCTGCTCCACCAGCTTCCATCTCGAGAGGGTTCTTCTGGCGGACTTGACCAAAGGGCGTTGCCAGCGGGGGTGCGTCGGCAGCGGCGGTTGTCTCTTCGTCGGTTCCACGGATCCAGGGGTGCGCAAGGAACTCCTTGATGGTGTATCGCTTCTCGGGGTTGACAGTAAGCAAATGTGAGATCAAGTCCTGGGCGGACTTGGATATGTCATCCCACCACGGGGACAGGAAAGTGTACTGGCCACGCGCGACCTTTTCGGTAAGGACCTGGATGCTCTCGTCATAGAATGGAGGGAAACCACACAGCAGCGTGTACAAAACACAACCCATAGCCCACATATCAACACTCTTAGAGTAGCGCTCATCCTTGACAATTTCAGGTGCCGTGTAACCAACGGTCCCGCACGGTGTCATGGTCTGGCTGTCCCAGATGACCTTGGAGAGACCAAAGTCGGCGATCTTAATTGTTCCGATACCACCCGAGCCAACTCCTGGGATGAACTCTCCTTCGTCTTCCTTGTCCTCATCGCCCGGTTGCTTGGGCTGCGGGGTTTTGCTTGGAACAAACGGAGTGGGGTAGAAGAGAATGTTCTCGGGTTTGATATCACTAGGTGATAGGTCAGCTTCGATTCGATCGAACAACTATGATTTGCACGTACCGGTGGACAACGCCTGATGTCTCGTGAAGATACTCAATGGCGTTGGCGACCTGAGTAATCACATGTCGACTGAGATTCTCACTGAAATATGTCAATCGGACGATCTGGTGGAAGAGCTCGCCTCCAGGGCAGAGCTCGAGGACAATATAGTAATATTGGCGAGACTCAGAGAAGTCAATCAATTTGGTGATATTGGGGTGATCAAGGTTGCGCATAATTTGCACCTCCTTGAGAATGTTCGCTCGCTGCGATGCACATGTCAGCAATGGACCAAGACGAGAAGCAATAAGTGCATATGTAACAACAAGGCAGCAAAAGTCACTACTGCCAGGTGAGTTGGAGTGTGGGCTAGGAAGATTTGCGCACCTCCGCAGCCTGTGGGACCTTCTTGACTGTAGGATGAAGAGGGTCGGACTGCATGTAAAATATTGGCGATGGTTCTTTTTTTTTTTTTTTTTTCTTTTCTTTCTTTCCCATCGGGAGATGATTGACTCAAGGCATGCAACTATGAAAGCAAAGGAAAAGAAAGGAAAATACGACCACCGGTCAACGTACCTGATTACTGTTCATCTCGAACTTGCGCACCACCTTGATGGCCACTTCGTTGAGCTGCCCTGTCGAATCTTTGGCGCGATAGACATTGCTGAAAGCGCCATCGCCCATCTTCTCCACCAAAATCCAGCGATCCAAACCGGGATACTGAGGCATCTTCGACCGATTCACATTCTCTTCTGCCACCAAGCGTTCGATTTCGACGGATCGATCGCGCCGGGTTTGCTCTGTCTTTTGGGCGGTAGTCTGCCCATGCCGATCGCCGGTATCAAAGGCTTCAAGCGCGGGAGAGAATTGGCCTACGGGTTGCGGTTGCTGCTCTGCGTGCACCGTTGAAACGTCGGTGGTGGGTTCGGCATGGGGAGTGACTAGGCGTGCTTGTTTGCCATGCCGGATGAAATTCTTGATATTCTGTATCGTACTCATGGCGGACGAGTCTGAGAAAAGGGAGGAGGTAGGAGAGGAAGAGAGGGAGGTAGGGAGAGACTGAGACTTTGAGAGCTCCGTGATGTCGGTTCAAAAGGGGGCAAAAAAGATTGGAAAGTTGGGAGAGAAAGTGGAGGAGGTGGAGGTGGGGGGGGGGAGAAGTTGGTTAGTTGGTTTAGGCCGGAAGACGTTATTTCTCACCCCGCTATAGAATCAACCAGCGAGATATAGGATAAGAAGGAAAGAGAAAATTGAGGACGAAGCCAAAAAAAAGGGGGGGGAAATAAAGAAGCAGCGAGATGAGGTCAGTCCAGCCCAGGCGATAAACTGGAAATCTGTATTGGTAAGTTGGAGGGGAAAAAGGCCAAAAAGGAAAAGCCTATGACGATGTGGGATCCGCGAGCGATGTCATCGCCTTCTTTTGCGGGATGGCCAGGGCCATGACGACAAGGACCGCCACCAAAAAGCCCGTCATGAAGGTAATCCATATTCAATAAATCAAAAAGGGGCTCCAAGCTTCGAGTGTCTTGTCTTGCCATGGTGGTCTTGTTTCTTGGATTTCAACGATGAGCTAGCGATGAGCTAGCGTCGACGTCGTGGTCTTCATCGTGGGCAATACTACTACCCAATGGGCTCTATCCTCCCAGTACACCTAGACCTATACCTATACCCATAACCCCCAAGTACAGGATCTCTCGCGTACATATTCTCGACAGTTCCTCGGCCAATTCGGAGCCACACAAAGCTCGGTTCCATGAGTCTGGGTGTTTGCCGGGATGATATCAAGGCCATACCTTGTGTGGAGTTCGCATATCGTCATCTTCGCCACATGCTTCCCCCCGGATGCGCGAGCTCCCCAGATCCTATTTGCACGGCTCGCCGGACCGTGAGGGCAACCTGAGACGCATCAACACATCGACGCATCGACGCATCCATACTGGAATGTGATGGGGAAGTGGCTGATTATGAAGTGAGCTGCATCAAGGGCCAAACATGGGCCAGACATGCCGTTGAAGATGCAAGGAGGGAAATAAAGATGAGACACTTGAGTCAGCAGAGTTCCCGGGATCCAGGGGACGCGCTAGGTGGAGATCGCCTACTTGGGCAATCTGTATACTCTGTAGATTGTAGACTGATCTGGGGTTGATCTGGATTGATCTAGGTGGAAAGGGTGGATGATTCAAAGGAGTGGATGAGTGGATGTGTAGACGTGTAACCCAATTGTAAGGGTCAATTCGGAGGAAGAGGGGCCGTGTCTGCTATTGTGCACTGGTACACTTTTGAAACGCCTGCGCCGCTCTTTGTCTCGATCTTGCTTCCGCGGGTTGTATGGGTACTAATCTCTCCTTTTCCCCTGCATTTGGCATTCATCATCTGCATCTTGCAGTCTGCGGGTTCTACGTGTTCTACGTGTTCTAAGTGTTGCTCGCCTGCGTTGACCAAAGTTGACTCCCCCACCAGCCACGCCCTTACGCCTCCCACAGGCTGCCTCACTCTTCTTTGGCTCTGCACCTTATCGTTGACTCGGCCTTGACATCCCCTTGCATCTCGGAGATCCTGCGATCTTCTTGATACCTTATCTAGCTCGGAGAAGCACGACGTTGCGCCATGCGACCCATGCGACCCTCAACTCTCGCCATCTAACACCAGTCTTGCCATGAAAGAAATCTATTTTGCTGTAGTCGCATCCTTTTCCAGTAGTGCGCTGGCCAAATTCATCACGATCTGGTACCTGTCATCGTGCCCGGAGAGGAAATGATGGACGCATCGGTGGATTCAACAGGTCGACCGCTTTTCAGGTCCCACAAGGCACTGCCGCGGAGGGGCATCGCAGTTCCCAGCGTGGACGATGTCCAACCGGTCTCCCCGGATCATCATGGCACTGTCACTGCGGCGCCTGTCCCTCCACTGACTCCGCCCGAAGCGAACCAGCAAGAGGGCATAGAGAACGACAGTACGCCGCCCAAGGCCGACTCTCTCTCGGAGAGCCTGACTGCAGGCATGTTGACACCTCGACGACCCTCAAAACCTCCAACGCCTGATGTCACACCACCTCGCGCGAATTCTGCCAAGCGACCGACTCTCAACAACTTCGTACACCTATCCTCCTCGTCTCGCGCTGACTCTTTTCAGACCGCCTGCGAAAGTGTCTCCTCCGATGGTGATATGGAAACACTGGGCCGTTCATCATCGATCGCATCAAAGAAGATTAGACCAAGGGTGCTCTCTTCTAGGCGAACTCTATCAAATGAGGTCCGCGCGAAACTTACATACGCCAAAGAATCGCCGCAGATTTCCCAGCCTCACAGCGAAACAGAATATGAAACAGGCTTCGAATCCTTCGATGGAGAATGGACTTCCCCCAAGGGCGATGGGTCTCCGACACCACTGGCCGGAAAACGGAAAGGCTCGGAGACGCGTAATCGACCTGGACAGAAACAGGCGACCGATAATGAGACGCTGGACGTGCAACATTTGAATGCCTCGTTGATGCGTGAAAAGAGCTTACGGGACCATGTTCATATTACCCCGGGACCGGCAATCACACCGTCAATGGAGCAGTTCCGTGAAGATATTGGATGGCCGTCCTCCTACGACCCCCCTTTCAGGGGTGGATGAAGACCCTGACTCTCGTCGATTGTCAGGCCTATCTTCGACATCCACTGTCGAAGCCATGATCATCGACTCTCCAAGACAAGCCCAGCGATGTTTGCGACACACCGAGAAGAGAAACTCTCTGCGCTCAGCGAGCTCTCCCATCACAAAATCTGAGCGCACGTCTACCACTTCTCACACCGATTCTCAGCGTCGTCTGGTCCACAAGGCTGCTCGCATCTCCGAAAGCGATCGACGCAGCATCTCATCCGATGTCTCTTTCTCGGTCAAAACAGCCAGCAGTGCGCCTCCATCATGCGTGACCAGAATCCCCGTCGTGGTTGTACCGGAAAGGAAATCATCCCTCAAATCAGGACCCAACAGCCAAGTGTCTTCCCGCCAGAATTCTCAAAGGTCTAATCAGCGACCTCCGGTGACCTCAAAGAGCCCTGCGGATGCTCTACAACAAAGGCAGCGAGCCATGTCTGACTCTGTGCCTGCGAGTTCCCGCGGGTCAAGCTCGAGGGGCCGTTTTCTAGGCCGTCCTGTTATTCCTTCTCGTAGCTCGTCGCTTTCTGCACCGACGAGCCGGACCAACTCTCGTACCGCGTCCCTTACATCCGAAAGTTTGCGGAGCCACACTTTGGCCATGGATCTAGAGTTGCAGAAGCGTCGCGACCAGCAACCTGTCTCACCTCCCCGCCACAATATCTTGGGTGTTCACTCGTCAGGACTCTTGGAGCCGCCTAAATTGCCAGGTCTGGTCGTGACTTCCTCGGAAGATGTTGCGACTTTGCGGCCTCCCTCTTTGCCTTACACGCAGTGGTCCATACCGTCCTCTTCGCCTGGGCCAGTGGAGATTCATGAAGCTAAGGCTGTCAGCTTATTCCCACACAACAATCGATCCCTCCTTCTGGTTGACCAGCGAGTGCCGGGTGAACTACAACCCGTTCGAGTGTTCCAGGATGGTATCACCGATCGCGAAGCGTTCCCGCAAACACCAGTTGCGCCGATTGGAACAGCACTCATGCTGGTACATTCTCCGTTGAAGAATCCCCGCCCTCCTCCCAAGCCTCCCATCGGCAAACCTCTTCCACCGATTCCCACGCAGAAAAATCAAGCAGTTGATCACCAAATTGACGATGTTCGAGCACCTGGTCGTTGGGGCTCCGTTCGTCGAACCTGGGCTGCGCGACCCCGATCGGATTCCTTCAATACTCTTGTCCGGTCCCTTTCAGTGCGATCAGCGAAGAACAGGACGGCTGGCGTAGACATGGACAGTCGTCTTCATCCGTTCTGGCGCCCGCGTGGGTTCTGGGACGATGGGCGCGGGTCTCCCGTCAAAGACCGATCAGGTCGCCAGAGCCCGTTGAAACGAGACAACTCAATGGTTGTCAACAATTCCCTCGGTTTGCCTCAGCATCGTGTCATCATTGAAGGACCGGCTGCTCTTGCGCGACGCAGCCCCGAGATGAGACGACTCTTCCATGCCAGCCACGCCAGCCTAGTCCGTACCGGCTCTCCACTGTACCCGACTCGCTACCACGCGCTTTCCCAATGGGGACGACGCCTTCGATCAATGTCGTTGCGCAACACGCGAGCCCGCCTGCGACGCATTCGCCAACGACGCGACGAGAGAAAACAAGCCGCACGCCGCGAGAACCTCAAGCAGAGCATCGGCTTCCCAGTCTACGTGGCGTCCAGCGCCACCAATGAGGTTGTGCGCTGAAAGCTACGCTTCATGCCCCGATATGTTCAAAATCCTGACTGGACATGTTCCAAATCACCCAGATTCCTTTTACGATGCATCTGGGAGTGAACGTCCCCTTTTCTTTTTTTGCTTTTTGCCTTTGCTGATTTTCCTGAATTTTCCTTTATATGGGTTTGTTTCTCTCGAAAACGACATCTACGAAATTTACGAACCAACCATGACGAATCGATGATTTATGTGAAATGCCTTTCCTGGGCTCCCGAGATGTACCATAAAGATGAGGTCTATTGCGTTGGACACTTTTGCATTTGCATTTTTTTTCTTTTACAACATGAAGATGTTCCAATATCTAGTTTCAATAAAGACATGCTATATACATGTGCTTAAATCCCGCAGCCTGAATTCATTGCGCGGCCCAAATTGAACGCCAAGCAGCCCTTCCCGAAGGTCTCGTATATGCATCATGTAGGCAAACATTCAATATTTCCTCCTCCCTCCCCTCCCTCGTGTTCTTCCACGGGGAACACTCGATCTCCCCCTGATGGCCATAGACCCGTATTCGGTCTCTTGTTCAAGCCTACGCCTCCTCTGCTCGGGTGTCTCACTTCCGCTCTGTACGCCTCCCTGACCGGTGCCCTCATTCTGCCTCGACACGGCCTGTTCCTTTCGTTTCAACATCGCCTCCCACACAGGCGGATCGAGGAAGGGCTGCGGAGAAACCGCAAAGGCGAATTCTGTGCACTTGTATTTCTTTCCGTATTCCTCTTCCTCTTCGATCCCTGAGGTGTTTGCGGCGTCTTGAGCTGATGCTCTTATGCGTGTCTCAGCAGGGACCGCGCTCGGGTTCAGCACTTTGGCCACCGGTTTACGGCTAGGCCCTGACCTTGGTGGTAGCAGCGCGCGTTTTCGTGGGATCAGGAGTGGCCGGGAGGGCATTGTGAATATGCAGTGAGGTATGAGGATGAATAGAAGGGGAGATGTCGGCGCTTGGGAGGTATTGATGTCTTATCGCTTATCAGGCCCACTTTTGGCTCATCCTCACAGTTAACTATGGAGTAAGGGCTGTGGAACTGTAAATTGCTGAACAGCATTAAGCATTAAATTGAACCCCGGTTTGTGACTGTGACCGAGTCATCCTTCTTCTCAGGCGCTGGACACGTTCACTTCTGTCGCAGGCGTATCTTCAACCCAAAATTAGGTACATAGAATTCCTCGAAGGAAAGCGACCCCGTCAATGGCCCCGCCGAACCAGGCAGGACATCGAAATTCAGCAAGATATGAGCAAAGACAAGTTTCATGAGCGCACTTGCCATCCATCGACCCGGACTACGCAAATAGAGCGAGTCAGCCGATGATTACTCGGTCGAGATTGAAAGGGTCAAGAGAGAGCCAATGAGATTCCAATCAAATTCGAACTAGACTTACCAGGCATGCACTCCCATTCCGAAGACGAGATAGTCGGCGCTCAGGTCAACAAGCCGCGTGTTTGAAGCACCCGCCGCAGCGCGCTTTGCGAATCGGAATCCATCGAAGGTTTCGGGGTGTTCATAGCTGGAAGGAGAGCGCTGGAGCCACCCGCTCGGGACCCCGACGTGCGTTCCTGGTTTAAGCACGATACCTGTGCAAACCTGTGAGCTGAATCCTATCTTGCGGTGTGAAAATGATTCAGGACTACCGTTGGAGAGCTTCAGCTCAGAAAGACAGACTCGGTGAGCAGATACTGCTACAAATCAGCTATGGCCTTTATCCCAGAATAATGGTCAGATGGACAAACTGGCTGCGGGTGGATGCAGGCGCTGGCACTCTTTCAGGAAAGAGTCGAGCAGAGTCATTCGATCACAGCCAGTGACGGTCGCTCCCCATGCGGCGAGGACGCTTTCAATTTCTTCGCGGAGAGGCTGGATGTATTGTGGATGCTGCGCCAGCTCGGCCAATGCGCCGTAGAGACCCTGCTTATATGTGAGCTGTGCATTTTCTACTCCATAGATTGAAAGTATTTACGTAGGCAGTTGTGTAGATGAATGCAAATTGTAGAAGGAGCATTTCTCCGATTACTTCGGAGTAGGTCCATCGTTGGCGGAGAACTGAGCTTTTGTAGAGCCACCGGAATATCTCGACCTGGAAAGCGTCATTTGGGAGAGTTCATAGCTGTCATCCTAGTATGATATGGGGAAAAAAAAAGGCAAAATGTACCGGCTTGTCCGCCTGTTCAGGGTTAACCTGATTCAGATTATCGCAATCGTTCATCTCACTGCGGTACTCGGCAGCGCGTGCGTCGAAATGCTTTAGCAGAATTTTGCGCGAAGTGTGCATATTCCATCGAGTGCCCAGCGAGATCAATCGACTGAGGAAGCCGCCGACATATCTGTTAAAAGTTGTCAACAAGTGGGAGTTGGTGACGGAGGCGTACATGGCCCAGTATACCTCTTGAGATAATATGGTATCAGGAACTGAACTCTAGTCGTCACGATCATTCCCAGAATATGGTCTTTGACAGCTTTGAGATATTCCTCGTCTTGCGAGAGTCGTGAGCCAACCATGGCAAAGCTTCCACTACGGGCAACCACCGAGTATGCGAGATCGAAGCAGTTGACCATGCATTCTGCCACTTGTCAAAATTATGTCCACATGAGCCAAATGAAAATATTTACCGCCGTTCTTGAACTCTAGGACGTCCAGCTGAGAAAGAATAGCGTCATTCATCGAGGGCTCATACTGATTCAAGTGCTTGTAAACAGTCCCGCGAATAAGGCCCGGTGTTGTTCTGGCAATGGCAGGCCAGCCGCCTCCCCTTGGGAAAAATCCTGGCATGACATGGGATATCTGCAGTAACTATTGACCCAGTCAGCCTACTCTTAACAGTTGTGTCAGGGTGATAATCACCTGGTCAATCCATGGCTCTGGAGAGGCAACTGTACTCCTGCTGTTCTTTAGCTCCTCGATCAGCTCCGGCTTGCAAAGGATGATCTGTCCGAAGCGGAAAGTGCGTGGAATCTCGAACAAGCCATTGGAGAACCGGGAATATCCCCTCTTGATCAGATCGGGACCATAAGCCACGAATTGGTATTGCTGGTACAGGATGGAAAGCAGGCTGCTCCCTGCTGCAAACGGAATCCCTTTCTATAAGTTCGCATTAGCCATGTTGTCTCAGCTTCAACTCTTTCATCCAATCACAGAGATGTGGACCGACATTAGCAAGGTGCTTTGATGTAAAGATCAAAGAAAGTACTGTCACCAGAGCACAGATCAAAGACACAGCAAGGAGTATTGAAATCGGTCCCGGTCGTGAGTTGATACCGAGACCGTCAGGCCAATAGATCGGCATTGAGATCATTTCGTCCATCGTACTCCGGACCCGATGAGTCGACATAGGAGAATGAGTGAAGAGATTTGACTTAGCGATAATTGATCATGCGCAGTCATGCACGTCTCAAGGTTGTAAAGGGCGTCCGACGGGCAGATCGAAGGAGAAGAAAGAAAAGTATTATACGGCGGGGCCTTATCAAGCCACTGGGCTCAAGGTACATTCGGTGATCACTGCGAACTCCTCGCAGCCAAAGATAATGAAAATCAAACAGCACCTGTGGCATTGATCACGGAGGTTGTATATGTGATTTCGAGTGCAGTGGCTGGGATGCCCAATCCTGGTAGTACATGCGGCTACATGGTCGATCGGACAAGGGAAGGAACAGCAATGACAAGGTCGTGTTTGACCACGACTTGAGAAAAATCTGAAATTCGTACGAGGCCAAACTCGTCAAAAAATAAACAAAAATAAAAGCTAGACCGGACAGAAGAAATCCCCCAGAAAGGTATCAGCGATTGAGAATCGCGTGGTATAATCGTACAAGCATATCATGCCCGAGTAGAAACAAAAACGCCAAGGAAAAGAGAACGGTGGTTGACCTATGCGATCTGTGTCTCCATCCCGCTCATGGTTGAATATGAATATGGCAAGTCGACGAGGCCGTCGAGGAGCCAATTGAGCGGATCAAACACTTCGTAATTGGGCTCAATGAATCCGCTTGGGAGCCCGCCGGCTCCATTGCTTGGTGCTGCTCCAACTCCAAGGTTTGGCAGTATCGGAGCCGGAGCCAGACTTGGATCGCCACCGGCAATGCCGGGTGTGGATGACGATGTGCGTGGGGGGCCCACGGATGAGCCAACAGATGAGTCGGCCGTTGAATCTGGATTCGTCGGATTCTTGAGGTAGGCTAAACAGGGTGAGTATGACCAAAGTAATTAAGCGTATGAGAAACTGACCTTCGATGTTTCGTCCCTTCGTTCGTGCGTCCTCTCGCCATCGCCAGACGGAGTCGAAGAGGAGAGACATACTCATGCGACAGCGAACCTTGAGCCTCAGCGAGTCATCTACATCGGCATTGCTTGTGGCTGACTGCTTCGAGGTGACTCCCAGTCTCCACATCTGAGCCAGTACCTCAGCCAGACGTTCCGGCAGGTCATTGTTCGAGACGGATACTCCACGAATGGCCCAGATGGTCCGATTGAACAAAGTCTTGGTGTAATCCATGTCAATATGGTTGCTGAAGAAGCTCTTACTTAATTTGAGAAGAGTGCAGCCCGCTGCAACCATCATCTGGTAGACATAGTAGGGCGTGTACGAGAGGACAGGCCCGACTTCGGTTTCAAGATTCATGGCGGCCTCGAGGAAAGATGTAGTCGCCACATAGAGGGAAAGAAGACGTCCGCGGTAGTCTTTGGCTGAAGGATCATCAAAGAATGCTGATAAATGCAAGTGAAGGTTGGCCGCGCGAAGGTATAAATCGGTGATGCCTGATCTCTTGTTAGTACCAAAACCTGAACCGGAAAAAGAGCCATCGTCTTACAGTCATTTTGTGATTTGAAATGCTCTTCAAGCTCGTCAAAATCTCGCGAAAGGAATGAAATCATTGTCAATCGTTCTTGATCACTGCTTAACCCGACAGGGTCCCGTCGGTTGGAGTAGAGTGATCTGGTGATCTTGTCGCAAAACTTTTCGATCTCTAATCGGGGTTTAATGTCTCCAGGTAATTTGAAGTTAACATCCGATGACTCCCCAGACAATGTCCAGTCATAGAGGCTAGAAGGTGGTTGGCCATAACCAGTGGAAACCCTGGAGAGTGTCAGAATAGCCCTTCTCGACTAGAACGTGGCAGCATACCGTTGCGCAACAATGTTACAAATGGCCCAGGTCCGCACTTTGTCCCTCAGTTCCTCCTCGATGAGTTCTACGCGGAATTTGCTAAAGTCCTGACTATGAGATGGTCGATGAAGACCAAGCTGCATAGCAACCTGCACCATCATTCCGCAGAGCATGAATGTTGGGTCGGTGGACGTGCTGCTGGTAGGGAATGGCCAAGAGCACAGCAGACACAGCGCTTTCACCACATGGTAGCTTTGAGGGATATCAGCTAGTGTACTCCAGACGAGGCGAGTGACAGGTCCCGCTAGCGAGGTGAGTAGACCGGTGTCACTTTGGTAGCGTCTAGCGCCAACACTGATAATGGTCCAGAAAAGCAAGGGAGAAGTGTTGAAGTAATCGTCGGCGGATTGTTGACGATCGAGGAAGGGGAGGAAAGGATGATAATATGTGAAAAATCTGTATGGAACTGTTAGACTGATGGCCCGGAGGTTGCTCAAGATCCTTGCACAACTTGGAGTCTTACAGGTTGAATAACTCAGTGGCTTTCTCTGGTACAACCATGACATCTTCGATGCGCTTGATCTGGGTGCCACCATTTCTCAAGTAGTTGGAGCTGTCGTATCCTGAACGGAGGTCCAGGAGAGATGCAACCGCCTCTTGGGAGCCCATATATTGGTCTGTAGATAGGGCAGATGGGGTCTGGGTCTGGTAAACGCCTGCGGGGCTGACCTGGCTAGATTCTTGCTTCGGTGTCAACTGCCCTGGAGAACCGTGCTGTTGCTGCTGGTGTACTGTTGGGACAGAGCCACCCGAGGCAATCTGCTTCCTCAATTCGATAATCTCTCGCTCCATCTCCGCATTGCGGCTGCGCTTTCCCACCCGCTTGAAATTAGATTCGATCTTGCAGTCGAGTTTAAGTCGCCGACACCGGGAACAATCAGACCAAGGGTCCTGAACAACATCGCATCGAAGCTGCAAGGAGGTTGAAATTAGCATGGGCGTTAGTCAAGGCATGTGGCCGCTAGTATCGCCACTTGCGGAATGCATGCCACGCGAGGCGGGACTCACCTTCTGCTGCCGACATTCATTGCAAGCGCGCTTGACAGGCTGTCTTCTCTTATCATCGCGCGAGTCATTTTCGTCCATATCATCTATACTTCCCGGAGAGCTGTCCATGCCCGCAATGGTCACATTGCGTTTGCGACCCTGCACGTCGGAAGCGGACATGGCGACAGATGCGTGATTAATCCCCGCCATCACGGGCCTTATGGCGACTGGCGCATTATCGTCCTTGGTGCTTCGTGCTAAAGTTGGAGTCTGGGACGCTCCAATTCCGTTTGATCGTGCGAGAGGCGCCAGGCTGATGACGTTGATGTGGGTGGAAAGATGATTCCAGGGCTGAAAATTTTAACAGTGGGCAGGAAAACGCTCCGGCTGTAGACTAATAGGCGCTCAGGCGCAATAGACGCTATCTTCTTAGGCAAATCAATCCAATTTTGCTCCACGAGTCAAGTTCGCAGGACAAGGTTCCCAAAAGGTATTCAGTTGCGCCGGTGAGTCAGCCGGTCCCCGCATCTGTATGGCACGTGACACACTGGATTTCAGGTTTTACTAGGTGCACATCACTTAGTCAGCAGATAAGTGATGCCTGTTCGTGCACAGTGGAGTATTACCAGCAACCACCGAATGACCCGGCGCTAATGTGGCTGCCGGACTGGTGCTCTTGCTCCCCGGCAGACTTTTTGCACCACAGATTCCTGTGGGATGTTCATTCCATTCTCATGGATAACACAGCGTATGTAGGAGAGTATATATCAAACTTCAATTTGTTCAGTCTCAAAAAACCCCCAATTCCTAGTCTGCTAGGAGTTACAGTACTGTGGTAGCTCATGCATCATGCTTCTGCTGTAGCGATGATCCACAACGGACGGGTAACTCCAATTAAATAGTGGAAGATCGATGAGCTCATCGAAGTCGAGACCTGTTCCAAGGTTCTCGCTCGACATTGCCAGCCGTGTGGGGCATACAAAAGTCGGTACCTACTTGTCGTTTGACTTCAGGTCTAAAGCACGTGAACATTCATTGATACAACTTCAGACGTAGACTTTGCTCTGAAACATATCGAGCAACTCCCAGTGTCGAGAATACATCATGCAATACTGTACAGAACCATCTAAAAAAAAAAAGCAAAATCCTCCTATATCAGAGAGGCTGAGTGCTGGCGAGGACGCACTAGGCCTAACTTCACGCGATACAAGCTAATAGCTTGACACTTTTGTATTTTCGAGGTGTTGAGGTTGGCACAGAGCTTATTCTGGCCTTTAAAAAGTAATCACAAGCCTTATTGGCTGACGCTCATCATGCTCGAATGTAGCCCGCCCGCCTTTGCACGCACTCGTCATCTCGCGATTGGTTCCATGAAAGAGATCTCAAATGGAGAACAGTATATTCGTTTGTAGATTCTGATGCCGGCCACGAAGTTCATTCTTTTTCTTTACCATGATTGTCAAGATTAGAAACTCCTCAAGGTCAAGTTGTGTAGCATTTGTGAAGATCAACACGAGTCTGCAAGAGAATCGGTTCACCTCCGAGGAGACTCTATTACCGTAAACATGAAGCTAATGCAAATGCATGAAACGCTTTGGCCTGCTAATTTTTTCTCTAAAATTACCCATAGGATGTTCCTATTCCATAACCATTTTCTTGGACCTCTTTGTTGTTTGTTTGCCTTCCATATCATCTTTCGAACAACTCAAATTGCGAGCTGAGTCTAGTCATTGCCCCTTTTCAGGTGCCTTTGAATAAACCCCTTAGTTGGTCTTAACGAACAAGATGCAGGTGTGCTTGATCATTGCATATTAGCGAAAACGAGTGAAATGGTATGGATGATGTCATAGTTCCCGCTACCGCAATGGATGTTTTTGGGGGCGAGGCTATACATCGAGGCAGTGCACGGGCGGTTTGCGCCCGAGATCGAATTAATAATAATCCCATGTCCGCCGATCCATGGATCTTGCCCAGTCGCGGGGAGTTGCTTGTGGCCACTCGACGCCTTCCGGAAAATGGGGAACTATCATTCTGGAAGCTTGATCCACGCGCAAGGCTGAGCTAGGCGCACTCCGTGTTTCCTGGTTCATGCCGGGGCACACCAAGCTCGCCACTCCAGGTCGATTATTGGTGTATCTAGGCCCGCCAGGGCACTCGACTCCAGGCAGGGTCTCGTTTAGATCTGCTGATCTGACAGGACCGTGGTTGGCCCCCATTTGCGACCACATCAGCACTTGCTTTACCGACGTCACGTATAAAGTGGTCGGGGTGGCCCAGGATCATTTAGTATCGTCAACGCTGACTGCCCCTCAATCCAAAGACACACCGGACTTTGACTTGGCTTTCACTTCCCACAACCATGGGTGTTTCCACAGGGGAACAGTCCAAAGAGGCCTCCACCAAGATCGATGGCACTGTGGTCACCGAGAAATCTACCGAGCGGCCGCCTTCGTATAATCAGGCCGATGAGACAGTGCTTGCTGTACCTCCACTGAACCTCGGAGCGACCCGTACCATCAACAATCCCGTATCCGCTGATCAGTGTGTCGCGCACTTGAAGCTCCTGGCCGTCCTGGCAGACTTGCGAGATTCCATCTCAAATAACGATGGCCTGTTTGGTCTTTTCGATGCCGAGGCCGAGCGCTTCCCCACTTCATCAAATGAGGCAAACGCTCGTATTCGTGAGAAGCGTTGGGCTGTGTACACGGCGCGCGCAGTGGAAAGGTATACAAAGTGGTGGTTTAGCTGCTTGCCCCGCTCGCGTCCCCACGTTACTATAGATGATCTGGAGAATCGCGAATATGAGACCATTATCGACTCACCCACGCAGGTCGTGTGGTCTCAGGATAATATGCCCCCTATCGGTCAGTCGAAAGCACCATTTCATGACGATCACAGCTGATTGAAAATGTAGATATTTTGATGGTATGGCATTCTCACATGCTCAACCCTCGAGACTTCCTCGAGGACTGCATTCGATATGGTAGGATGAGTACCTGGAGGACAGGATTCCCTTTTGAAATAATGAACAACTGCATCGACGACCGGACACTGGAGTATAAGACCTCCGAATCAAGTCAGCAAACTTTCGAGAAGCAGGTCAAGCTGAAGTGGGACAATCTACTCGATCCGCCTGGCAAAGAGCTTGAATGTCCCCGCTGTAAAAAGCCCAAGACCGTGCTTTGGACGGACGGAGGGATCGGAGAATCACTTCAAGAAGCATTCAAAGAGAATACAGGCTACGCTGATGCTTCTTTTGAAGCGAAGTGCCAGCATTGCAACCTTCTCATCAACCACGATCGACTAAAGGTGGCCAAGTTCTATCAAGACGTCTTGAACCTCTCGCAGTTGGATCAACCGATGCCGGGGTCGATTTACAATCTCGATGGCATTCCGGAGGGCCCAAAACCCGGTCGGAATACACTAGTCTGGACCAACATGATCTTTCCCAGTCGACTACTCGCAGCCATTGATCGGGATATGCTTGCATTCACTGACCCTCGTCTGGATCGGTGCAAGAGCATCAATGACATCCGCTCTCTCATGGAGGTCAAACTTCGCGATAGAAAGGTCCTCCTCAAAATAAACGGCCGAGGCCGAGGCCTTCTTCAAGGCGAAAGAGTACACTTCCGACGCATGATGTCTCACTACTGGGATAACAGTAGCCCCTTCGCCCTCGACCTAGTTGGCGCGGTGATTCGTCAAGGAACCTTCGTCCAGAAGATGGATAACATTGACTGGTTGCATTCACCAACCGTCATGGAGACCAGTGAACGGCTTATTAAAAAGTATAAGATCTTCATGGATATCATGCTCCAGAATCCAACGAAGATGGCCGTCCCAACCCTGGACGTTGACCTCGCCTGGCACACCCACCAACTCCAGCCACGAAACTACTACAACTACACCACCATGGGGGCATATCGTGGTCACCGCCAGTTCATCGATCACGACGACAAAGTGGACGAAAATAAGCTCTCCGAAGGGTTCGAATGGACTAGCAAGATGTACCGCCGTGCCACCGACGGTGGTATCTACAGCGAATGCACATGCTGGTACTGCGAAGCCACCCGCGCCCCAGACATTTACGACCGTCTATTCAGCATTGGGTCTTCATCGCGTGCACGCAATAACGCAGACTCCCTACACGATCGCGCGGATATTTCCTCCGACCCGGAACGAAACCCTCATATTTCGGCTCACAACGCCGTTCGTCCGACCAGCCGGGCCACTCAAGATCCCCGCGTGGGCCATCTCCAGAGGATTCGTCTCCATCAAAACTACGAGAAAGCCGCTCGCCGCGCTGCAAAGCGCGGCCGGGCTCGCGGTGATGCTAAATCCACCAAAGATGGCGGGTATGAGCCAATGTACTATGCGCCGTATGTCTGGGGATACCCTGTTATTGTCCCGTATTATGGCCCATATATGTGTGATCCGGGTATCAGTGGTGGGTCTTATGCTTGCAATCCGGCATGTATGAATGTTAGTGCCGGTGGTGTTGGAAATTGCTGCTCTGGGACTTGTGGTGGGGGTGTTGCTGCTGGGTCATGTGGTGGTATTGGATCTGCTGCTTGTGCTAGTGGTACGTCGTGTGATTATTTCAAACCATTTGTTCCTAAAAGGCCATTACTGACTCTTCATAGGCGGAGCATGCGGCGGAGGCGGCGGGGGAGGAGGGTGTGGAGGTGGTGGAGGTGGAGGTGGATGCGGCGGCGGCGGCGGCGGAGGTGGTGGATGCGGTGGTAAGTCTCTTTACTCAACTTCTTTTAAATTGGCATTGACTAATTCTCCTAGGAGGTGGTGGTTGCTGATTCTCCACGGAGGTCATCATTATATACTTCTGAGGCTACCGTCATTGCTTAAATCTTTGCGTATCTTAGCTTTTGTTTGTTATTGCTGGATATTGATACCATTTGCTTTCTAACATGCATTTCAAGCCTGTTCTCATAGAATTTGTCTCACTCACACAATGAATTTTCAACAATCAAATCTTAAAAGTTACCGTGTCTCGTGGATCAGGGCAACGAGGGAGTAGAAAGGGAAATTGAGATAAAGAATGAAGAGAGAGCGAGGCTTAAGAAGAGGAAGGCGATCGCGGAAGCAATTCCCCTCCATCTGGGCATTTTCAACCTCGGGGTAGTACATACACTGCTGGATAGGGCAGCCTAATCTGGGTCTAAGACAATCCTTCCCAGCTATCTAGTCTACGCTTGCGAGGCTCTTCAGATTGCGTCTGGACCTCGTATGGAGCATTTACGCAACAACCTCAATCTGAAAGAAGATGGCATTCATTTGATGACATTGTTCAGAGATTTGGTTTATAGATATGTATGTATCAAGGAATTCGAATGCAATATAACGAGGGTATAGTTGCCCGATGGCGATGCGTGCGAACGCTACATGACAATGCATTTGCTTCTTCTTCTCCGACTTCGCTCTTGAATGGTACGTTCATTCCAATCTTCAATGCGTCTCCGCCATTCCTCATTCTCTGATGGGGGTAAACTGGTTGGCTCCGTCGAGACCCGCCGACGGAAAGACCTTTGCCTTGCGGGGATGTCGTCGTCATTGTCGGCAACGTCTAAAGCGTTGCCGTATGGCTCGGGGATGTGCAAGAGATTTGGGGATGAGACTGAGTAGGGTAGATAGGCTTCACCAAGCATGGTTGCTCCTAGGGATGGCATTGCCATTACGGCATTCTGGGCCCGATCTTCGGCTGGGTGGACAGCTAGGGTGGGCAACGGTTGGAGTGATGGATTGTGGCCTGTGGCGACGGAGACAGTGGGTGTTGTGGCTGTGTGTGGACGTTGAGGCCATTGGTTCACTGAGGCGGGGCCATTCGCAGCGATGGCTCGCTGGGGGGGATGAGAAAGCGGAGGTGCGTTCGTTCCTAGGAAATTGCCTTGTTCCTGGGTTGGGTCCCTAGGGGAGGTTGTGGAGCCCCTTCTATTTCTCTCAGCAAGCCTGGTACCGGCAATAGTGCCCAGTCTTTGAAGGATGGCCGATTGAGGCCGAGGGAAGTCTTCTGAATTTGGTCTTGCTACAGTAGTTTGAGCCCTTTGGATTGGTGTAGAGGCTGCGGCATCCCTGGGTATTACAGGAGCTCCAGGAACGCCAGGGAGAAGTGTCTGCTGCAGATGCTCTGGCAATGGTGCGTCCGGGTCCTTTGAGTAAGGCGGCGGTGGTGGCACCCAGTTGTCTGCATCGCTTTCATGAGGTGTCTGACGGTGACCAGGGGCATTGCGATATTGAGATTCGTAGCGCCCCCGTATGGAAGCTGAAGCGGTGGCAGCGCGGTGAAGCGTCTCTTGGGAACGAGGCTGCGTATTGTCATATGGAATGTCGACCACGTCACTGCTTGTCGGCTCTCCAGAGATGGGAGCTAAAATGCTATTGCGACGATGGAGTGGTATTTGTGCCTGGCTCGTAGAGCGCTGGGCCCCCCTAAAAGGAGGCATTGATGGGCGATGAGCAAGCGACGACTCGGTATCAGGACGACGCAGGCGAGTTCTCCTTCTCTCCAGCTCGACCTCTGTGTCCAAGGAAGAATCCGGTTCCGTGAGTGTTTTTGCAGCTGTCTCGCCAACTTCAATATCAAGTTCAATGTCATTGCCATGCATAGTCCACCTTTCAAAGTCTAGGAGTAAAAGCCTTCCGCCATCGACAGGGACATCCTCGTCGCCAAAGGCCTGCGGGCGTACGCCACCAGGAGCCACCGCAACAAGTCTCCGCCTTGCGCTGGGTACTTGGAATGGCCTAACCCAACGAATGGTGGTGATTCCATGCATCTCGGTAACCTGGCGTCCGCGAACGAGAATCTTGGGTTGCTGAACGATTTTATCGAGCTGAGCCAGGTTATCTCGAACCGCTCTTTGCCCTTCGTAATGGTGGTTGCCACCAATTTGAGTGAGAGTTATTGCTTGTGCGCTGGGAGTGATGTTTGTCTGACTTGCATCTAAACACCCCGGAATCCCATATACCCATATTTTTGAATCTTGGAACCCGAATGCAACAACTTCTCCAGTCTCGTCAATTGTGGGAAGCATGGTGGGTAATCTTTCGCGTGTCTCTTCTGGAAGAAACGGGCTGGCAAAATACACGCAACCCGAGTTCATGTTGTTGATTCTTATTGTTCTGAATGCCGCAAGCTGAATGTCATACCCTATGATCCAATTATCGTCCATTTCATCATGATTTTCGATCAAACAAGCGTGCGTGAATCCTTGGGCTATTTCGGGGAATAGGATTTGCGTTGTCCACATACGCCTCTGGACCTCTCGTGGCGAAGCGTCAGTACCAGATTCCGTATAGAATGGGGCCGTGATGGCGACTGTGCCGTCCTCTGCATAATCAAGGGGTGATCCAAGCAGCGTTGACCCATCTGACGAGAAAGAGAGCGCATCGACACGTGGGCAACGTGCTGCGCGACGTTCGGTTGACAGGGTCTCCTCCCCGATAGCATGAACTTCAATAGAGTCTTCAAAGGATAAAGCTAGCACACCCCCAGTCGGAGAGAATGTCAAGTCGCGTGGCGCATCATTCAAAGTGATTGTTTGAATATGTTTCGCCTCGTCACTGTTGAGCCGATAAACATTGACTCGGTGCGTGGAAGACAAAACCGCCAAAAGGGAGCCATCGTCCTGGATCGTAGCACCCATAGGTCGACGACGGGTCTGAAATTCATGCTTTACAGTTACAGAATCCATAGCCACGTCCAGAACGACAATCCTGGAAGAGCTTATGCAAAGTACCAACCGGCCATTAGTCGAGAAGGCAAAGCGAAACACTTCTCCCTGCGGGAAGGCAGTAGATGAACTCATAGAGCTTGAAATTAGCCGCACCAGGGTCTGTCGCGGCCGCATGAATACTTCGAATGCATTCTGCCTGGCTTTAGCGAGAAATTGGCGCTTGAGGTCCGGCAGACTATCCCCCTCCCCGGGGATAGGGATAACCCCTCTTGTCCACGCAAAGGACGGACAATGGGCCAGATGATGAGCATAGAGAGATGGGGACTCTGATATTCGCCTCCATTGCCTGTTCAACAGAGCTAGTGATGCAAATGCATTGGCATCGGCGATAAAGAGAATGCTAGACGGGGTCAGAATACGCCAGCCTAGAAGCTCTGAAGCCTAGCAGCCCAGAATGATGAGGGGAACGCACAGCTCGATGACATTCGGGGGCAGCCGATGGAAGGGCGCCTGTGTCGAGGCATCCTCCATGATCACCAGAGACACCCGACATGGATTGGGACAGGCACCACGAATGATGCCAGAAGGCTGTGTCAACCTTCACGCCGTCGCGTCGATCGATCTGTACCCTATTAATAGGTGGAGCACGTGAGTCAGCATCACCCCGCATGGAGTTTAGCCTCAAGTCACTTTTTGGTTCTTATCGGCAATGCATGGATCTCGATTTTCACATTCTCAACTGGACTCATGATGAACTATACGGGTTGATCTGAGAACAATCATGGTCCCGTCCCCATGATCCACGGTTGTGAGCCTCGCCCTCCCCCCCTCGATCGCCCTCGCCTGTCGCATTCGGCCGGGTCGTACCCCTCACTCGCCTCAACTCTGATCGGCCGACTCCGAAAAAGTCCCCGGGAACTTTTCCCCAGACTTTCCCCCCATCATCCCTGGTACCTTCAATTGGGTTGCACATCATGTCCCCTGCAACCCTCCAGGTCAACTCGACTTCCAAGTTGCCCTCGCCCGGGTTCAACGCCGGAACGCGGCCCTATAGATCTCACAAGGTTCGCGCATGCGATCTCTGTCGCAAGCGCAAATCCCGATGCACCGTCGATATACCCGGTCAATCTTGCCTCCTATGTCGCGTGCAGGGGGCCGACTGCCATTACCAGGAGGAAGCCAATGCTGACACTTCGGTTTTGAGCACAACCGAACCCACGCCTTGGTCGGGAGCGCAGCCGGTCAAGCCCGAGCCGGTGTCGGGGCAGAAGCGCAAGCGAAGTCCCGACTCGCGTCCGCCCACAAATGGTCCCAGTCCCCATGGAACAGCCTCCTCGTCTGGTCGCCGAGAAAGTGACTCGCGGCGCAAGGAATATGACGATCCTCATAATGAGTCGGTGCTCATTGTCGGACCGATGGTTGCGGAAGATGCGCAGGTCATTGAGAAACATATGCCTCCAGAACGCTCCAGTTTATCAGAAGAGCCCAAAAGCCACCCGTACAACATCTACTCGAGCGATCCCAGAAAGCCCGTGCTCTACACTACCATCTCTCGGCGGAGGAAAGGTATGCGCCAGGGCGTCCCGCCAGGTGAAAACCAGAAGGAGATTTTGGAGCAAATACTTGGCCCATTTAAACACGACTTGGTTCGACTCTTTATCGACAGATTCAATGTCGCATTTCCTATCTTCGATGGCGAGCAATTCTGGGACTCATATATCACTGAAGCATTGGAGGATCCTCCCGCGGCGCTATTGTGTCAGGTGTATTCGATGTCTCTGGTTTATTGGAAACACACTCCAAAACTTGCCTGTCACCCGAAACCTGACGTTCGATATGCAGTCAACATGACTGTGGCTGCGTTGCACGAGGAATTCTCTGCGCCCGGTCTGTCAACAATTAGCGCTGCGCTCATCGATCTAACCGGACGACCTATCTTCTCTATGACAGGAAATGCCATCAGCTGTGGTCGCATGCTATCTTTGGCCAATTGTCTTGGTTTGAACCGTGATCCGAGTCTATGGAAGCTTTCAGAGCCAGAAAAGAACCAACGAATTCGTCTTTGGTGGGGAGTTGTAATTCATGATCGCTGGTATGACACTTCCCCAGCAAGAAACTTAATAGACCACTAATGTATTGCACAGGGGAAGCTTCGGTCATGGGGTACCACCTCAAATCGCCAAAACCCAGTACGATGTGCCTCTCCCTACAGTCGATGGACTTTGTCCCCCGAATCTTCGAACCACCGAGCGCGTACGAGCAGCTCATTGTCATATCTTTTTGTGCAAACTCACCGAGATTTTGGGCGAATTGCTACCATTGGTATATGGTCTGCAGGCAAAGCTGGCACGCGAGAGCTCCAAGAAGCTGAGGCAGATCCGTACGGATCTGGACCTGTGGGAGGATTCCCTTCCAGACTGGTTGAGGACACCAGTCCCCCACCGTGGCGAACAAGTCTATGCGTCAAGCAGCTTACAGCTTGCCTTTCTAGCTGTCAAAATGCTTGTCAGCCGAGTGGAACTGAATGTAAGGACCTTTTTCTTAAGGAGACCTTACATGGGAGTTCGCTAATTGATTAATCTCAGGAGGTCAACAATGCGGAGGCCGACAATCCCGAAGCACGTCGTTACTTCCAGACAGAGTGCCGCAGATCCGCAGAGGAGATTGTTCGTTTCATCTCCTCTCTGCGGAAGGAGCACTTCAAGGAATTCTGGCTACCTTGTACGTTGAGAAGTGCTTCAAAATCCTGTTGTCAACCTAACGATTTCCATAGACAGCGCGTTCCATCTCACGTCAACTGCCACTCTCCTTGTGCGGTCCGCTCTCGAGACCGACGACACGGACGTCGCCCGGTCTTGTCTTTCCAATGTGGAGACCCTGCGTACAGTACTGCGCCGAGTACGCGAGGAAGAAGACTGGGATGTCGCTGACATGTGCCTGGACCACTGCGAGCGAATCATGCATCGACTTCCCGGCACCAGCGCCGCCATCGATCAGACAATGGCCTTTGCGATGGCGGACAACGGATTGGTCAATCCAGCCGCAATCTCTCTGCCAGAGACCCAAACCAATAACGACATCGTCGACGACATGATGTCTATTTCTAATACGTTCGGCACGATGGACGGCTTCCCATTCGACATGACGGGTATCTGGGATGCCTCAGTTTTCCAGGACGTCAACTTGTCTTAAGAGTTTCCGATTATTCAACAAATCTTGATTCCTTCTGCTCTTTCCTGTTTTCCACAGAGAGGAGTCCTGTACGTTAGAGATGGTCCCGCGCCGTGACAGTATGTATACCCAGGGTCTTCACGAACCCTTTCATGCAGATATTTCAACCTTCGAGTCTCATATTAAAGCATTTGATCAAATTTTTGTACATTGAGAATCAAGAAAACAACGAGAAAGTCGGACACCAAACGCTATTTTACAGTCATTCCAAAAATGCTCAGAACGAACCCAGGGAATAATAAACCATCTAATGCCTCGCCCCTTGCCCGTAAATGACATAACATAAATCCCAGGAATGATGAGTAGGGAGATATTCGAAAGCAAGATCGAAGATGAAAGCTCGTTCAGCTTGCGAAAGTCAGGTTCTGGCGAAGCCAATTATTGCTGCTTACCACCAGCACCAAACACGCTGGTGAATGAGCCCTTCATGTTTGCCATCTGCTCTTGGCGGGCCTTCTCCTCTTCAGCAGCCATCTCAGCAAGCCACTTCTCACCATTCTCGCGGATCTCCCGCTCGATCAGTTCGTAGTTCTTCTGGCCACGCTCGCGGATCTGGTCCCAGAGCATCTTGCCCTGAGCCAAACCCTCGGAGGCTGAAGGCTCGCCGCTCAAGGTGCTGCCTGACTTCAGGCCGAGGGCACTGGCCAAGCTGCCCATGGAGACAGAGGGCTTCTTCTTCTTCTCCTCGGCAAGCTCCTTCTCGAAGCGCTCGCGCATAGCCTTCTCGCGCTTAGCGAACTCCTCGGGAATGGCGGTGCCCTCGAAGGACTTCAGGACGGGACGAACGTCCTCAACGCCCATACCAGCCATATACTCCAGGAAGGGGATGAGGGCAACAAGGGTCTTGTCCTTAGGGTCACCGGTCCACTTATCCAGAATGACAGCGTTCTCGGGCTGCAGGCGGGCGTGCTCCTCTTTGGTATCGATGAGGATAACCTTGGACAGGTCACGGTTCAGGTAGGCAAGATCCTAGTAGAATAAATCAGATTATGCGATTGCATCGTGAATGTTCGACGAAACATACCTTAATGTACTCTCCATCCTTGTAGCGAGTAGCCTCGCGGAACAAGGGCCAGCGGATGATGCGATAGGGGTCAAGTTTACGCAGAACCTGGTCGGCCATCATGCTAGGCACACTGGTGAAAAGGACGAGCTCGTAGTACTGGTTGAGGTAGCGAAGGAAGTAGTCGACACCGGGGCGCTTGGCCACACGCCATCCATGCTCACGGGTCCACTCGCTGTGGACAAGCAGGTCTTCGAGACTGAGAACAAGAGTGTAGGGCTGGCGGATATTGGGGTCCTCGTCAGGAAGCAGCTTGGGGAAAGCAGGATCTTTATAGTAGCTGGTGAGATCGCCCATGCGAGCCTTTACACGGGCATACCAGAGACCCAGACCCCAGCCAGAAGGCTGCTCCGGGTGCATGCGCTCCTCCTCCTCTGTCTCCCAGTTGCGGCCAAGGTAACCTACACCCGCGACACCGGCGGCCAGCATCACGGCATACATGATGTTTGCCATGCGGGCCTTACGGCGATCCAAGGATGTCTCGTATCCTCCCTTGGGGATGTCACCGCCGTGGCCGGCCTCGCTATAGTCATCGGTTTGTGTAGGGTCCTCGGTGAGGTTCAGCTTTCCTCCGACTTGCTTCCGGCCTTCGAGCTCGGCGAACAATGTCGATGGAATGCCTTGAGTCAGGTCTGGGAGGGGTTTGTTGGGGATATGTTCCGGCTCGGGCTGAAAAGGTGGTCAGACGAGATGTTCCAAGACTAGATGACAGTTTGTATCTCACATTAGGCTCGGAGGCTTCGGTCTCAGGCTTGGCCGTGGTATCAAACTCGGGCTGTTCTGATGCGTGCTGGCTCTGCTTGAGATCTTCGGCAGCCCTGTTCTTCTGCAAGTGCTCCGGGAGCTTATACGGGGCATTGTCCTTGCCTTTGGCGTACCAACGGGGTCGCTGGGCGGACAGGGAACCCACGCGGACTGTAGAGGCAAGTACATTGGGCCTCGTGAGAGGCAGGACGGCACGACTCAGCATGACGATAAGGTGAAGCGTGGGATTGAAACCGTGCACTCCGTGTAGCTGTTGAAGTCCTCGGCGCAGGTCGAGTTTCCCGCAAAAAAGTCGGAGCGCGCGATCATCACGTGATAGAGTACATATCCTCAACATGCAAGTTTCGCCTTCCTCTTTTCTCTTTCCCTCCTCAAGTTGAAAAAGTTTACACCCAGCGATAATTTGACCTTGCAAACCTCTTACATGTCTGTCGGGTTGAAATAGCTGGGGAGACTATTGAGGTTTACTTCTATCCCACTTCCAAGAGCCGCTGCGAAGGCTTCCATTGATGCTGCGGCTCCGTTTGTGGGACACATTTCTTTTCCTTTTTCTCTAGATGTTGACGCGACCACTCATCATGCTCGCCCTCTAATTCAATTATGACTCTTGTCCTTATATCCCGTGTCTTTCTTTTATAGATCGCTATTTTCATCCAAACATGGCCAAAGGCAAGAAAAAGGCGCCAGTCTCCGAGTTCTACGATGAGACGGACAACGTTCCCGAACCCAAACCCCAACCTGTGCGAAAGTCTTTTCGGTTCCTCGATTTACCGTCTGAAATCCGACTGCGCGTCTATCATTTCGTCCTCTTTACACCGACAAGAAAAAGCGCATTGCAAAACAAGGCCGGCTCGGTGGGCTCCTCCGCAAAGAAGAAAAAGCCTGTGGCACCGACATCCCACCGAGTAGCGCTGTTCCTAACTTCGCATCGTATTCACGATGAAGCCAGTCACTTCTTTTATTCAAGCCAGATATTCCGGCTCTTTCCCGTACAAGATTTTCAGCGCATGCCAACCGTCCGCGCCATACCCCGTCGCTACCGGTCCTCCGTTTCGACGATTGAATTGATTTTGGGAAATAGCTGGACGGCGCCACCAAAGTCATGGGCCGTAAACCAGGGCTTGGGACTGCACGATATGACATACTTGCATACGCTCAAGATTTTCGTGGAGTGTGATCCGTCGCAGCCTTCCTTTGAGGGCTTCCGCATCTCCAAAGAATATTATACCATATTTGCCGGACGACTATTGAAGGAGATTCTAGAACGACTTCCAGCCCTTGCTCAGGTCGAATTCGATGGTTATCCCTCGGTGTTGAAGGGCGGATCTTTGATGAGCAGGCTGCTGCAAGAAACTAGGGCAGCACACAAGAAGGTCTGTTGGGGTCCAGAGCGTGGATGGTACGACGGACAAGAAGATGATTACATCCCATACGAAGACTACACAGATGCTGCTCCAGATGCTGGAGTCAATGCGCTCCGCCCCAAGAGCCCGGAGCCCGTGCACAACCGGCTTGATACCGCGATTGATACGTTGGCCAACACGCTGGAGGCGGCTAGGATCGAAACATTAGACTCACCGGAAATTCCGGTACAGTCAACATGAGGTATGATTTGATTTTTGAACATACATTGCGTGGCGTTGCCTATTTTGAATGTATAAGATTACCATAGAACATTTGAATAGAGACTTAAAAGTACCTTTCATTAGTTCCAACCCCCAATAGCACTCGAACGTCAATTCAAAAAGTAGGTTCTGTTTAGATTAGAAATATAGCGCTGAAGCTAGAACTATTTTACCACTTTTCAACGTCGGCTTGCCCGTACCAAGCCTTCAACAAGCAACTCAGCATTATAATGCCGTCATGATAAGCGTATTCCCGAGCCCGGAATACTGTAAGCATTGCTTCTTTGTATCTTGAACCTTACGGGAATGAAAAATAAGTACGTCCTACTTGCAACTGTAGCTTGGGAAAGGGTAGTGAACCACTGGTGGTATGAAGGGGATTCTTTTGCCTTTGGACCATTTCTGGGTGTTGGATCGACTATATTGAGGTCGAGAACAAACAAGGCTTTGTAATTAGAGCGTTTCTGTGGATTCATGGACCTTCTAATTTCAAAGCTCCTCGTCGACCTCCATGGAGGCACCATTGGCTCCCTCCTTGGAACTCGATTGCCGGGCTACCGAAGCTTCCTTGTCAATCATCTGCCTCGAAACGGCAACGATGTTGTCCTCGATCAATTGCTGGCTGACGTCCTCGATGTCTGTAAGATCATGTTAGCATATATGTTGCAATTTGACTTGGAGGAAAGACATACGCTTCTTAGGATCTACCTTGCCCACATATCGTGTCTTCAGCTGTTCCTTGCTCAGCTCAGTCTCCTCCTTCACTCGCTTTTCATAGCCCTCGGCAAGGGTGACGAGCTGCTTCATTTGATCCACGTTGTGCTGGCCCTCCTCGTGGAAGTCATTCATCTGCAGAGCCTCGGTCCACACATGCTTGTGCAGATTCATGAGCATGTTCTCCTCAAGGCCTGTCTTCCGGTATGCAATCCCAATGCTATAGTAGTGGCGGTTCAGACCGTGAATTAGAGCCTGGATGGAGGGCTTGTTCAGGTGACCCAAGTTAGACGTTGTTTGACGAGGCTCCTGGCCCATGACAACAGTCTGGGGCTGGATGAGACGGAAAGCATCAATGACGACCTTGCCCTTCACTGACTGAATCGGGTCGACGACGACGGCAACGGCACGGGGGGTCAACTGCTCGAAAGATTGCTGGGTGTTGATATCGACGGAAGACAGCCAGCAACCGAAGCCAGGGTGAGAGTGGTACCATCCGACAACGGTCTCTGGCCTGAGAGCAAGTGAAATGGTCAGCTCGCGATCTCTTGCGCGCGCTTTGCCAAAAGTGAAGGCTTACCGTCCTGTTTGCCGAAGCATCTCCATCATCTTGGTCTGGAACACAGGGTCGACAGCCTCGACACTGACGCCGGTACCACTTTGAGGCATGGCAAAAACATCCGTCACGCGCACTGTGTACTCATCGACGAATTCACCTAACATCAGACCCATGACCTCCATAGGCACACCAGCGCGGCCGTGTCGCAACATCTTCAACAGAGCCAGGGAAGAAATGTGAACGGTTTCGGAGTTATCAATTAGATTGGCAGTATCCTATAGAATGCGCTATTAGTCTTGAGGATAACATCGATGTGATGTTCACGTCCAGCTTATAATGCAAGCACAACAGCTGCGGAAGACACATAGCGAGATTGAAAACGCCCTAGGACTACTTACACCACCAGGGCCAGAGCCTGCGCCCATGCCCATACCCTGAGCGGCCTGCAACATCCGGTTAAGTCGATCCATAGTTGCTAGATGCAATAGAATGAACTGTGATGAGGCAAGATTGTCAATAAGTGATAGCTTCCTGGCTGGAAGCTTCCGATGGGTCGATTTGTCTCTCCGAGAGAGAACTTGTCACAGCTTTTGATAGAAGCTCAATCAAGGCAAGTATCACAGAAAAGTGAATCAAACAGTCTGATAAGGAGTACAGTAGACGTGGAAGATTGGTGAGTTGCTCAGCGAGAGAGTCAGGCCCCGGGAAGCTCGACTGACGAAGGCGGTCTGGATTTTCTGCCGATTATGGCTCCTTCCCACGCGGCGATCGATTCTCTCTTAAGCCTCTCCCGTGAAAGTTCATAGCAGCATGAGCAAGTCGTTTCTAGCCTGCTCTCGAGCTTGATTCCCGATTCGCCTTCCTGACGGAGGTACCTGGTACCCTGGTGGATATATATCGACCGCGTCACGATATCTCTACATCCCATTGACTCCCTAACCCGCATACTTCCTCTCCTCCACTTCGTCCTGATCAACCTCTCCAACCACCTCGCCGTACTCGACCAATTTTCTCTCATCATGACGAGTGGTATGACTGCTGGCGAGCCCCTTTCCAATGGGGTCAATCCTGGTGACAGCAAGAAGAAGGTCGCCTACTTCTATGACTCCGACGTGGGTAACTATGCTTATGTCTCCGGCCACCCCATGAAGCCGCATCGCATTCGCATGACCCACAGTCTGGTCATGAACTATGGCCTCTACAAGAAGATGGAGATTTATGTCAGTTCTACATTCTTCGTTCCTGTTGATTTCCAAGGTTATTTGCTAATGCGCAAAACGAACAGCGCGCGAAACCAGCCTCAAAATACGAAATGACACAATTCCACACCGACGAATATATCGACTTCCTGTCCAAGGTGACTCCTGATAACATGGACAATTTCTCTAAAGAGCAAAGCCGATACAACGTGGGTGACGACTGCCCGGTATTCGATGGTCTATTTGAGTTCTGCGGAATCAGTGCCGGTGGTAGTATGGAGGGCGCAGCGCGCTTGAACCGTAACAAATGCGATGTCGCTGTCAACTGGGCTGGTGGTCTGCATCACGCGAAGAAGAGCGAAGCTAGTGGCTTTTGCTACGTGAACGGTAAAATGCAATCCCTTTGCTGAAATGGAGGTCCAAAAACTAATTCTTCCTAGATATTGTCCTCGGAATTCTTGAGCTTCTGCGATTCAAGCAAAGGGTGCTTTACGTCGATATTGACGTCCATCACGGTGATGGTGTTGAGGAGGCCTTTTACACCACCGATCGCGTCATGACCGTCTCCTTCCACAAGTACGGCGAATACTTCCCCGGTACTGGTGAATTGCGCGATATCGGTGTCGGCTCCGGCAAGTACTATGCCGTCAATTTTCCCCTGCGCGATGGTATCAACGATGTCTCCTACAAGAGTATCTTCGAGCCGGTGATCAAGAGCGTCATGGAATGGTACCGCCCAGAAGCCGTGGTCCTCCAGTGTGGTGGTGACAGTCTGTCTGGTGATCGTTTGGGTTGTTTCAACCTGAGTATGCGCGGCCACGCCAACTGCGTCAATTTCATTAAGAGCTTTGATCTGCCAACCCTGATCCTCGGTGGCGGTGGTTACACCATGCGCAATGTCGCCCGTACTTGGGCCTATGAAACCGGTATTCTCGTCGGTGATAATCTGGACTCTGAACTTCCTTACAATGACTATTACGAGGTGAGTTCATCTCAATATCGTCTACAAAAAGCCGCATGCTAACAGAGGTTGATAGTATTTCGCTCCGGACTATGAGCTTGATGTCCGTCCTTCAAACATGGACAATGCGAACACAAAAGATTACTTGGACAAGATTCGTAGCCAAGTTGTTGAGAACCTCAAACGCACATCATTTGCACCCTCGGTCCAGATGACTGACGTACCACGCAATCCGCTCTTGGACGGCATGGATGACGACGCTGACGATGTTCTTGATGATCTCGACGAAGATGAGAACAAAGACAAGCGATTTACTCAACGTCGCTTCGATCAATACGTGGAGAAGCCTGGAGAGCTCAGCGAGAGCGAGGACGAGGAAGAAGCCGCTGCCAATGGTGTGCGTCGTCAGCCTGGTGCTATGCGCCGCCGCAACATCACTAACTACCGAAACCTTGACCCTGGTGACTCTGGTTTGGATAGCGGCATGGCAACCCCGCTAGAGGCTTCATCTGTCGGCGACGGTGATATTGATAGCGCTTTGGATACAAAGATGACCGATGCCCCGCGAACGGACCCCGATGTGTCTGCTGCTGGTGCGACCTCGCAAGGCCAGGACACCCCTGTCACTGATACTGATCGAATGATTGTGGAGGGTGAGAGCAATGGTGTCTCTGCTGCAGCTTCTCAGCAACCCTCGCCCTTGGCACACGATGAAGACACTGCTATGGAAGATGCCGCCCCCACGTCTGCTCCAGAACAGCCTGAGCGTACGAATGAGGCACAGGAAAAGAAGCCTGAGATTTTGCCTGTTACGGATGATGCATACAAGGCCCCTCTGTCCCCTCTTCGCGCTCAATCCCCTCCAAAGGAGTCATCTGCATCCGCAGAGAATGGACCTGAAGCTTCAGCTCAGGAGGCTGCCCCCGCTGCTGACTCAGAGGTGGCTAAGGCGGCCGCGACTGAACCTGTCGAACCCAAGAAGGAGGAATAATCAGCAATCACTCAAGACAGCAATATTGGATCTGGCGCAATGGATATGGGCAGAAGGTGTTATCGGTTTGCAGCATGCTTGCATCTTCTTTGATGAGGTGGGACGTCCCGTCTCTCTCCATGGTGGAAACGGGAGGAATGGTTGTTTCACAGGTTGAAATTCATTTAGTCCCATCCCTTTTAAATCAAATGTACTTAGGTAGACCTTGGAGATCTTCCGACATCATCTCGAAGTTGATCTTTGTCGGTTGGAAATGATGTTAGGTTTTGCCAAGCTTATCTCTATCTCTTTTCCTTTGGTTATCACAATTTCATCATGATTTGAATGTTAAGAAAAGCGATTATTGACACTTATCTCTTAATCTAATTAACTAGGATTTGGGAAGGTTGCTCAGAAGGTAGGCTGTGCAAAATCCAAGCTTTGGATACGTGTCACGTGATTACCTGTGACAGTTCATGCCTGAGGTGTCAGTTGTGAAGTCCTGAACAGGCCTAGCGCTAGGGCAACCGAGATCCACCACAGCGGCGCCAAGATTTCCACACTACTCTGCGCACTAAGCGAGAAACCACTGTGGACGATTCTTTGACTCCCGACCTGACCTTCTGTCGCCAACCCTTTTCGACTACCGACAACCCCCAACAAGTCAGCCATCATGTCTAAGAGAGGGTAAGTCTGAACTGCTTCGCCCCCGAAATACACCACTACATACTTTGCATCGAAAATTGGAGGACCTCGACCGTTGCAACGCATTTGATTCAACATTTAACACGTTGAGCGGGGGAGAATGGATTGACGACACATATTTTGGGTGCCACGCGAGAGACACGAACATGAAAGCTAACGTTGTACTTTAACAGTCGTGGCGGTGCCGCCGGCAACAAGCTGAAGATGACTCTCGGTCTGCCTACGTACGTTTGAAGAATTTGTCTACCACAACTGTACCCTCGTCCAATGAACCTTCGAACGACGCAACGCCCATTGCCAATTCGCTGCGGTCGATTCTTCCCTCGTCAATCTCGATCGCACTTGACGGAGCACACCATTGAAATTTCGGGACGACCTCGACACACGGCATGGAACGACGTCTTGACATCGAAATCATTGGACGGGGCCTACAGCTTGAGAAACTTGGATAGGAAACAATGACGGAATGCTAACGGACCTCTACGAACAGTGGCGCCGTGATGAACTGCTGCGACAACTCCGGTGCTCGCAACCTTTACATCATCGCCGTCTGCGGTATCGGTGCCCGCCTCAACCGTCTCCCCGCTGCCGGTGTCGGTGACATGGTCATGGCCACCGTCAAGAAGGGTAAGCCCGAGCTCCGCAAGAAGGTCATGCCCGCCGTCGTCGTCCGCCAGAGCAAGCCCTGGCGCCGGGCTGACGGTATCTACCTGTACTTCGAGGACAATGCTGGTGTTGTGAGTACTCCCTCTTCTCTGGGACACGCGGATGTTTTGTGGTATACGTCTGGATCTACCGGATCTTCCGTCATATCTCATCTCATTCTGCGTAATCCCAGACCCTTGTGGTTCGACCACCCTGCTAACCAACCACTCCAGATCGTCAACGCCAAGGGTGAGATGAAGGGATCCGCCATCACCGGCCCCGTCGGTAAGGAGGCTGCTGAGCTCTGGCCCCGTATCGCCTCCAACTCCGGTGTCGTCATGTAAAGAGAGAGTTACGCGAATTAAAACCAACCAAAAATTCAACGATACCAAACCTGACTTTCCTTGGGACCTGGAAAAACGTGGGCTGCATGAGGCATATTGTGGAATGAAGAGGTCCAATTGACGAATCCACTTGTGTTATTTCGAGCCGGTCTTCCTCCCATTCGTGTTTTTCTCGTCGGATCTGGCGACTCGGACGTCTTCTGGAAAAAAATTCTTCTTTTTTCATGACTCTCCCTGCGCATGTAGGAGGTTTCCTTTAGTCTCGAGGTACATTACGGTGTTTCTCGGTTTGGTGCCATGACCTCGACTTCTAGACTTGACAGATTCATGAAACTTATGATCTGTGGCTTGAGTATCCTGTTGGGACCCTGTAGCTGCCCGGGTCTGCTTGAATCTGTAACTGTAGACTACACACTAACATTCATGTGCCCGCTGTCATCAAAATGTGATACGGCACTGTCGAGATGGTATTGAAGACTTTACCTTGAATGACAAATATATTCGCTATGCTATATGCACAAGTCTAAAGCGGGACAAAAAGAACAAAGGTAAACGCTAATATGCATGGCCAATCCACTCTATATCCAGAGCACCTTCTGTCGAGACCACTATCATCACTTCTTACTCGATTTTTCCAATTTCTTTCTTCCCTCATGGACTTGTTTCGCACGATCAATCAGTGGAATGACTGTCGCCTCGATCTTCTCACCTACCAAGGTTGATCTTGACTCTTTGATCTCCTGAGAACGCAGACCCATCCAGAGCAAGAATCGAAGGAACTGAACACCAAAATGGGTCAAAATAATCACATGCACCGCCCACCAGATATGCTGTACACCAGCAGGGCACAAGGTCATCTCATAGTCCCATTTACCAAGCTTAGCATCAAACCAGATAGAAAGAAGACCAGCATTGCCACCAAACTCACCCATCATCGAACGAAGAGTCACCTCGCGAATGGAAGGCGTCTCTATCTCTTTGATGTCAGAGCCATCGTAGCGTCGAGCGACCCATTGCCAGCCCTCTTCAGTCTCGGTCTCGGTCTCGGTCTCATTATGAGAAATGTAATGCACAACGTCACAGCCCGTGTGGTCATGGCCTGTGAGAATGAGTCCATGACGGCCAATTCCCCCAGCATGCGCATTCTTATCACCAGACTTTCCGTAAATGCCTTGCAGAATCCCGTTCGCGCTAACAAAGCTGCTCAGGTGGTTCTGCTCCTTCAAACCGCCGGCCTTGAAGCGCGGCACTCCGTCCGGGCCGTCTTCATCGTCATCATCATGGAATGAGAAGTAGGGCTCATCTGTACAGATGCCTTTTTCCTTGTGCAAAGGCACGTGTGTCAGGAGTAAAGTGAACGTGGTATCATCCGCTACCGGGTCCAATCTGCCAATCAGGTCATTGAGGTAGGAATAGGTCTTATCCTGGACATCCTTGGATAAAGCAGGCGTGTCCAGGGTAAGCGTATTCAAATTGATCAAATGCAATGTAGGGACCGTCCGCTCATCCCAAGTAGAATTGAACAACAGAACAGGCGGATGCTGGAACTTGAGATCCCAGTTGGCGCGGCCAAATGCACGCTCGAAACGCTCCATGCGCGCCTCACTCACGTCGCCTGCATACCCGATGTCATGGTTTCCCGCAACGTTGATCAGCCGTCTTGCCCAGGCTGGGTCGGCGTCCTCTCCTAGTGGCTCCATGTGTCCTTTCACCCCCAGATCTTCGTTGGCTTTCCCTGTACTCCCAATCTCACCCGTGCGAGTGATGCTGTCGTTCACGGGTACGGCACCACGAAAAACACGGTTCCAATATCGCGCTCTACGCGATTGGAATTCGCTATCGTCAATCCATTGACTGCCCAGAAGATCCCCGAGCACTGTTGTGTGCGTCGGTTTCGTCCACCAGAAGAGAGTGCGGTAGATGTGCGCGAGGTACCAGTCGTTGCCGAGAAGATCGATTTGTTTTTGCGTTGCTCGCAGCGAACGCGGTATATCTTCCGTGATGATGGTCCATAGACCGACGGGCACGTCGCGGTTCAAGAACGAGAGCGGCCACGGGAGCCCCGAAATCTCTGCAGACTTCTGAACTTCGCGCCAGTGTTTGCGTATGCGCGGGACTAGTTTCCATTCTGGCAGCGGGAGAGATGTATCGCCTTCCAATTGAGGATCTGCGAGAACTAGGAGCCGAAAAATAGCGGGCGGGTCGTCTGGCGCAAAGTTCGGAACTCCAAGGTGTTGAAGGACGGTATTCGCAAAGGGATACTGTTGTAGCGTCCCGATGAACGGGGAGTTGGTTTGCCATGGGGACTGGCCGTGGGCTAGGGGGAATGCACAGCCCTTGAAGACCGGGTAGAGATATAAGTAGGTGAAGCTCACGGCGCAGAGCGGGTAAAGAACTAGCAAGGCGCGGTCGAGCGACGTGGGAAGGAGTTTGAGGAGTCGCATGGTAGGGTATTAGAAATATTAAGGGCGAATAATATACAGCATGGTGAAAAATAGGAAGTGAGCGTGGAGGAGCGTAGCTCGAAGGCGACCAGGGGCAAAAACAAACAGCGGGAAATCACAGAAGCTTAGATCATGTCCGCATCCTTTTTGAGCCCACACTATGCCTGATCAGAGGGGGTTATCTCATGCAGAACGTTCGGAAACATGATACGATTCTGTTGATTATTTGCTTTTATTCTCAATTTATACACGATCGTAGTTCTCTTCTTTCTTTTTTTTTTTTTGTTTCGTTCGGTCGAATTGTTGGATAATGTTTTCCATCCCAGTCAGGTGATACTCCCATGCCCGATGTATATCTTGGTCTTACTCCATCCATCGCAATATACATTGGCGCCATATCTTCACATATACGATCAAGCAATATACTAGATATTTCTATAGATGTGAGGCGAAAATTCTAAGACCAAAGTTCGGATATAAATTCTGTTCCCGATGGGAACTGACCCGGTGCGTAGACATGTGGATATGTGAACACGCATCTCCGCCCAATGGCCAGGAAATTTCGAAACCCTTCCAGAGCCGAAAAGTTCCTGGAAAAAAGAAGATTTACAAAATACACACAGATAGGCTAAAGTTGAGGCTAAGGTTGCGAGAGGGCTTAGACTGAGATCTATAGTTCCACGAAGTCAGGGAGTATGACCACCTTCAACACCAAGATAACTCACTCGTGTATAGAAAGATATCTGAATTCAAGCCATGAAGATAATCCGCGGACTCATAAGCTAATTAGAGAAAAGAGATAGAGGTCATCGTACACACAGCACTCTAGCTCACATCAACCCTTCATATCCATGTAACTGAAACACAAATCGGCAGAAGCCAGACACGAATGGAACAGAAGTCGGAGCGAGGGGTATATCACATTGAACGCCAAAAAAAGGGGGTGGGGAAGGGGGTGGGGAGGGTTTATAAAAGATAGTTAAAAGTATCGAGTCGAGATCAAAGCCAAGATAGAAAGAAAAAGAAAAAAAAAAAAAAAGCGAAGAGAGATGAAGAGAGATAGCTGAGATATCGGTCCAGCGGTCCTCGGAAGCAAGGCAGCGAAGCAACCAAGAAATTAGGACGTGGATCAGCGAGAACTGATTACCGCGAATCGGTCTTCGCCAGAGGAGAGGGGAGGAGGGAGGAATGTCCAATGTCAATTTGGCCAAGAGGATTTGAGATCGGAGGGTTGGATTGAGGTCGGTCGGTGCTTTGGGGTTCGTTGTCGAGATCGACCTTTGCATCGACAAAGGAACCACCTTCTGAAGAAGGTGCTTTGTCCAAATTCAGGCCATCAATCCGGAGGCCACTTTCTTCCTCTTCTTCATGAATGACTGGGTCTTGTTCAACAGGGACCATCAGAGCAGGGGGTCGTTGATTCATCAGTCGAGCCTGCTTCAAACTAATGGTCTTCTGCTTGTTGGTGCTCTCGACGGCCATTGATAGGTCACGTTCGATAGTTGCCTTCATCATGGCGGCCATCCATAAACGACCCTCTTTGACGGTATCAACCTGGAAGTAATGGGTGGTGGGCTTGGTGAATTGCACGGTGCGAGAGTTTCCTGTTTTGGGGGGTACCAGCTTGAAGAAGAAAGGCCCGTTGCCGTCCCGGTTGGTAAGAGACGCAATGACGGCTGGGGTTGTGAGTTTCATGCCGCTGCCATTCTCACTGGTACTAGCATTCGCGGGCAACGCAGTGGCGCCGGTGACAGTGGCATGCAGCGCAATAATGGGGTCGTTGTCCGCACGAAGCACACGATGAGCAGTGATATCAATGAGACCACGTTCTTCCGTATCATCTTCGGAGTAGTAATAGGACAAGCGGCGGCCACGGAGGACAAATAATCGAGGCTTCCATGTCGTCATCATATTGGATGATCTCTTCTTCATCCATCCACTGTAGTCACAGCCATCTATCTGTTCTTGGGGCGATTTCTTCTCGAGGCCGCGGGTATAGGCACTGGTATCCTTCTTGGATTTAACCGTCCGAGGACGGACAATTAATCCGGCACCGTCGGCAGCCTTACCAGACCCGTCAGTGCTGTGACGTTCGGAGCTCTTTGATGTCGCAGATGGAGTGGTAGACCCAGTACGACCAGTCATAGGATCGTACTCACGGGGCGAAACGGGAGCAGAGATATCAGTGGTCTTGGTGACACCATCGGAAGCATTGCGGAGACCAACAGCGCGTCGGATCTTGCCAGCACCAGCCATCTTCGGCAGCTGGAAGTTCAAGGGCGAGCGAGTCGAGCCATCCGAATCTCCCTTTCTCATCCCAAGACTAGCGAAAAAACCGGGCTTGCCCTCCTTGCTGTCGGGATTGGATAGCTGGGAATCGTTGGTGCCGCTCCGCTGAGACACGCGAGTACTCAGACTTCTGAAACGGCTCTTCTGGGGCGCATCGCCGTGATAGGTTTGGGCAGCGGTGGAGACGTGTCTAGCAGCAGCAGCATCACGCATAGAGTCAACACTGGCAATGCGAGACTGACGCTTGCCAGCAGATTTAACTCTGTAAGGCTCATCCGCATAACTTGACTTTCGAGAATGGCTCATGCTACCAGCCGCTGAGGCTCGTTTCTGCAGAACACGGCGAGCCCGGCGGGAATCAACTTCAGTGCCGGAGAAGTAGCCCCTTTCTAGATCATCGAACTGGTCGGGCGTGTTAGGCTCTGATTCGACGGTCTGCGGTCCACGGAAAGCTGACGTCGTCCCCAATGAGGTTCCTGGACGAGCTGGCAACGTGCCAGAACCACCGTTGAGCGTCCAACCCCGGTCAAATGAAGGCTTCTTTGAATGACCATTCATAGCCGAGCTAGGGGGCCCATGGTGAGTGGCGTCGATGGACGAGTGTCGTCGCGTGTGATTGAGGTCCCGAATGGAGGCAGCGGAGATTCTTCTTGGCGAGTCCTGGCCGAATGGGGGAGTGTTCGGGGTCATAGGAGAGCTATTGTTGCTCGCCAGTCGAGGATGCTGGACAGGTCCAGCGGATGCTCTATAGCCTGCACCAGTCTTCTCCGATACCGTTGGAATACGTGGCAGGAAAGGCCCTGTGTGACCGGCGCGAGACAGAGTTCGTTCCTCGGGGCCACCAAAGCCCGAGACGGAACCTCGTGTAGCCTGCGGCGACTGCGGCTGGAAGCCCTTCACCTCCTCTTGGAAGGCCTTTACTTTGTGCCAAGTCTTGAGACGCTTGCCCATGACTCCAAAGTCAAACTCCTTCATGAAAATGAAATCCTGATCCATGTCAAGAAGGACGTCACCGGTAATTTCCTGTTCTTCAAAAATCTCACAATGTTTTGAATCGACGCCAATGGCACGCATCTGTTTGGCGGTCTCGGCCTGACTCCACCGGCGCACTTGCGCTTCAGTCAGATGTGTACCCTCCTCCTCATCCGTCTCATTTCCGTTGATGTAGGAGATGCGGTGGCTCACGTGGCTACTGTACTCGCTACCGGAGTCGTTCATCGTTTTCGCGTCCTGGGTGGACACGCTGTGGCGAGGCGTGTTCATATCGGTAATATGTTCATCGATGACACTCAAGGTCTCGTGCATCACCGGACTATCCTCGCCATTCTCATGACTATCAAAGCTTGGTTTGCGGAAAGCTTGCTGGATGTCGGCCGCCAGACTTGGGCGTGGCAGTGGGGAAGAGGCTGATCGCTGCTGGCCTGGCGAGCTCATCTGCACCTGCATGTCCGTGGTGCTTGCGTGGCGCGAAGCTTGGGGTGTCGTTTGCCCACTTCCCACCGTGGGGAAAGCTGAGTCGACCGGTGTTGTCGGTCCCATTTGCGTCGGCGATTCAGTCTTTTCGAACTCGATCGGTTCTTGGTACGAAGGCGTCATTTGACGGGCCTTCAAGCGCTCGTGGGCATGCGCCTTTCTAGTAAAGCCTGTGGCAGGTGTGAGTAGCGATTCTCGAGATAATCTACTAATTTCCTTCTTTTTCTTTCTTCGTTGAGACGTACCTGCAGGGAAGAGGCCCTTGTCGCCCGAAGCTGGATGCTGTCCAAGCCACCATCCATCTTGAAATTCTTCATCCATCTCTTCGAGAAGAATGATATCGCCGCGTTTCATCTTCAATTCATCCTCTCCGCCGGCTTCGTGAGGATCTATCATGTGTTCAGCGCATCATTCCAAATGAGGGGACCGAAATGGCGCGCGATCGCGCGTTCGCGCGGGCGCGCGGCAACGTCACTTACGAAGAACGACGAGGTAATCACCACGCGAAACATTCTGCGGCGGCGCAGGCGACACTTGCGAATGGTCGGCCATTTCGCAACGGATTGGGCCCAAAGCCTCCGATCGAAGTCGTCGCAGTTAAGGGTACAGGACGGATGCGAGGAGAAGTCAGGCGCAGGACATAGGGCCCGACAGCCCTTTCGGGAAGAAAATGGCAAAGATGAGACAAAATGTCAGGAATCTCAAAGCAATGTGAGATTGCTCAAAGGGGAGGGAATGCAGAAGGCCGCGGGAAGGTCAAGGAATCCGGCGCGGAGCACAGGTCTTTTGGACTCGCGGGGTTCGCGGTGCGCTAACCTGCAAGAAGGCCGGAGCTCCTCAAAAGGCTATGAGGAGGGGAAACAAATGAGCTCGAGCTGTTGATTATCAGGGCGTGGGGCACGATTCACCCTGTCAGGACAAAAATGAAGCAATGAAGCTCGGAAGGGCGCTGGAATGGATGAAATATAGGTTTCATCAACAGAGTGAGAAGTGTGTGCGCACAAGGAACAGTCCACGCTAGTAGATAGGGCGATTCAAGGCGAGCGGGGAGTGTGCCCAAGACTGCAAAAGTCGATGAAAAAAGAAGTCGGAATTGAAAGGAAGTGACGTGTGCGGTCGTCAAATTCTCACATTCACACAGTTTGAGAGGGTTCTGGACACGGCGTACCCACGGTTCGTCTCTGGGAAATTACAATCTTGAGCGGCTGAGGGTTGCACAGTGTAGACGTACGGAAATAGTGCGACAAAGTTGACCGAGGTAGATGATTCTTGTTTGATTATTTTGATTATTGTTGATCCGTTTGAGGATGTTATGGATGTGGTCGTCAACTGCTCCCGACAATGGATGGATGCGGCCATCGGTACATGTCTACTTTCCATGCACAAAATAGAACCTGTCAATTGTCCCCTGTCCGTGTCCCTGGCCCGGACAATCGTATAGTTATAGCCCGATACTTTGGCATTGGTTTAATTACTTTTATGTTCATTGCGATTTCGGACCTAACTGGGTCTATGTTAGCCTTGGGACCGGGCAAAATCTAATCAAATTGAATGTTTCAATGTACTTTCATCAACGGTCTCGACCGTGATCGCAAAGGTAGACTTTCTAAGCGCCCGCTCCAAAAGAGACCCGTAGATGTGCCCATGTACCAGGTACCTGCAGATGCGACGCACGCGCCTGGTATGGGCAAAGCAAAGGTCAATTTCGATATTTCCGCCTACATTATTATTCTTTCCTAAACCTGCGGAGTATAAACTCCTAGGGCATTAATTTGGAGCCCCTCCTTTTCTTTGTCTGGAGAAAGCATCCGACTCTTAAGAAGCTTCCCTTCCTGCTAACCTAGCGCAAGGGAGCGATGACGATGTAGCTTTGCAATGGTTTCTCCCAGGTCCCAGAGATCACGCCCGACCGTTGATCATGTTGAAGAGTCCAATTCTACCGCCAACTTGTTGCTCGGTAGCGCGCGGAGGGCTTGGATGCCGGGCCCTAGTTGCCCGCAAGCCCGCGAGGCTCTGCCAGCGACGACTGCTCTCCCCAATGCCAGACCGACCTCGGACCAGGACACTGCCTTGATGTCCCCCGTGACACCCGGCACCAATTTACAACCCTCAGTTTCGCTGGCCGACAAATCCAGTGCGCCGGCTGCCCTTCCTTCACCGGTTCCATGCACCAATTCTCATCCCAGCCCAGTCGTCGCGCACAATCCTGCCCCTGTTTTAGCTCCATACCGCCGGCCTGCTGCTGTCCCCCAGACCGGTCACAATGGACGAAATGCGCCACACTCAAGTCCGCATACGACTGTTTCTCAACAAAATCCGACGATGACAACCGCCGCGCCTCCCCGTGGTCAACACAGTGCAGGCCCGGGACCGCCTTCAGGCTCTCCAAATGGTCTCCCACTTCAAGATCAAAGTCCGGATCTAAGTTCGATTCAAAGTCCCTCGTTCATGCTGACTGGATTTGGAAATACACGTGAAAGCGTAGGTCCAGCGTCTAGACCAACACAACAGGGCCCGCAGCCCTCAGGTCTAATCCTACCGAGCGATGAAACATGGTCACAATGGAAATCGACGTTGGAAAGTCTCAGAAAGGAAGCGCAACAGTCCCCGACACCAAAGCTCGCTGGACCTAGAATCCGGCTTCTAGAGGATGCATGTGATTATCAAGATCTCTTCTATCTGGTTCTCCATCAATTATACTGTCGGCAGTCTCTTGATGAGAAAGGGTTTCAGGAATTCCCCGATTTCCGGGAGCAAAGGTGCCAAGCTGGTTTGGCGAGGGTACAGGAGCTCATAGAACCTAACATCCATATGGGCGCGCCAATGGTATGGAAGCTGGCGAACTTCCCGCAAGCGCTAGATGAACTGAAGCACCAGGAGTGGTATCATCTGGCCGCCGGGAAGGTCGTTCACTGCCTCACACGACTGGCAACGACGATTGCTTACAACAAAGCACTTATACTCAATTCGGTCTATCGTCGAGGTTTTCCGCCGGTGGTTCCTGCGTTGCGGGATCTTTTGGACGCGACTTCGCCCGTACTGATGACTATCATTTTCGTGTCCGCGTGTCGGTGTATCTATGAAGATAAGTACATGGGAAAGGTGAACCAGTTGTTCAGGCATGCACTTCGCGCATATTTTCAAGGTCAACTCTCGAACTTGTCAGAAGAGTATAAGAAGATCCCGTTAATGCCTAGACCATTGCCTTCAATGGCCCCTGTTCCATCGCCATCTGCGTCCCAGGCTGTACCAAGTGTGGTTGCAAGGGCACCTTCGACGGGTAGCCAAAATGGGGTAGCTAGCCCTGCGATATCCGGTCATTCAAATCCTGATTCACCCCGAGTGTCGCCACGTGGGTTGGCTGCCCCAAATTCAACAGCTCCTCAGACTATCGCTGGACGGCAGGTGCTTCAGAGCCCAGTGTACCAGCACTCTCCTTACATTCCCCCGGAACAGCCAACTCGGCAAAGACAGACGAGACCAGGACAGTCGCATCAAATGCAGAGGGGTTGGTACCAAGGGCAATGGGTGCAGAACAACCCCACACGGGTGCAGCACCTAGCTCCGGGGCAGACTCAGCCGGGGTACCATGGTCACGTTCAAAGGGCCCAGCAGGGTACAATGCAGGCACAGGCACAGGGGCAAACACAACAAGCCCTGCACGCCCAGATGCAACAAACTCAGATGCAAACACAGCAAGCTCAAGATCCGATGTACCAGTCTTCTCAGGTGCAAACGCAACACGCTACTCCAGCAGTGGTGTTTCCGAACATTTCGCCTATCACTTCAAACTCACCACAACAATCACACACAACCTCTGCTTGGGACGGTCAGTTACCGTCGCGATCCCAACAGGGCTTTGTCAGGTCTTCTAGCATCACCGCTCAGAGCGATCCCCGCCAGAGCCCATCAATACAAAGCGCTCGCACTCACTTACCAGGACAGAGACAACTTCCAACTCACCCGGGCCATACGTCTACGCCTCTTGCTCATGCCCCTCAACATGTCCAAAGTCAGGGCCCATCAGCGCAGCAGCTTCCCCAATCAGGACAACAGCTCCCTCGTAATTTGAGGGTTCATTCCGCGCCCTTCAGGCCTTTACTACCCCCCGCTGGCTATCAGCTGCCGCAAACAGTGTCACCTAATCCAACATACATGGCGCTACATCAAGCTGATCTTCGCGAGCCACCAAAGAAATTGGTCGAGTTTGGGCCGAACAAAGAGATGACAGAGACTCAGCTGTATCAATATTTGGGTGATCTTGTGTTGCAGCCAACAGTGATTGATCCGAAGGCGCTTCGGTTCGACTTGAGATTTACTCTCACGGAGGACGTTTGCAGGAGATTTCCACGACTGGAACATAGAGGCATAGGGAAACGTCCCAAGCAAATAATTCAACCAGGTTGCTTCATATTCCGCTTGCGCTGCGTCACACTGCGTCCTTCTGAACAAGAGAACCCGGAACGCCTCTGGCCAACGAAGAATACTACATGGCCGAGTGTGCTCTACATCTTTGTCAACGAAAAGGAAATGTTTTTGCGGCGAAAGGCCCATAACGGGAAGGACCTCCCCCTAGAGATCTCCGAGAATCTTCATCCGGGCCTGAATACTGTCACAATTCATTTACTGCTTAAACCGGACGAATGCAAGGCCTTTAATTACGGCTTTGGTATTGAGTCTATGCATATCAGCAAGTTCGAGTCAGTCAGAGATCTTGTGGGCAACACAAGGGAGGACGAGACTATCCTGAATATCCGAAAACGTCTTACCTCGGAGGAGGACAGTGATGACCTGGCTGTTGTCACAGACAGTTTGAGAATCAGTCTCATCGACCCTTTCATGGCTCAAATTTTCAAGACCCCCGTTCGTGCTCGAGACTGTGAGCACCTGGAGTGTTTCGACCACGAGACTTTCATTACAACCCGTAAGAATGTGTCGGGCTTCGCTGCACTGAACGACAATTGGCGATGCCCAATCTGCAACGCTGATGCGCGCCCTCACCTGCTGCGCGTGGACAAGTTTTTCCTCACGGTACGCGATCGTCTCATCGCTATGGATAAGCTCGAAGGAGCAGATGCGATCGAAGTGAAAGCAGATGGCAATTGGATTCTTCAAGCCAAACGAAAGGAGTCTCCCAATACCTCACGCAGCCCGAGAGTGGACAAATCCCTTGCCCCAGCCCTGGGCAAGCGTAAAAGTGAGGATATAGAGCATGGGTCAGATGCAACACGCCCGAAATACGAGAACCCTTTTGAAAGTAGGAACTCTTCACAGCCCACCGAGCCTGTCGTGATTGAAATTGACTAAGGCGACCTTCCCCAATTACTCGCTGTTTCCCTGGAGCAGGTTCTTCTTATCACCAGTATCCCCATTCTCATCCATGATTTTATATGCGAGCGAGCATTGCAAAAGCAAGATACCCTTTTTTCCTTATTGGTCCTCAGCAAATTTCATACCCTCAGAGACATTGGCGTTTTTTTTGTGCATCATGTCCCACTCGATCACAGGCCATTTCCTCGGTGGTCAAGTGGGATATTAGGTTATTATCATTCGCCCGCATAGCATGGACATAATGCTTTTCTTTAGGTATTTCTAGTAAGTGCAAGGCATTTACCGAGACACACAACGCTGAACAATCGTAAACTACAGAATGCCCTCAATTTCAACTATCGGGGAAGCAAGAGCACTGGAGCTCCATTCAGGTCAAAGCGTGCTTCTAATCCGAGTGGTCTTCTTTTAAGCCAGCTCTTTTCATATAAGCCTCACATCAAGCCCAGACCAAACCTTGGTAACATATCCCAAGCCACATACAGACAGAATATCATGCTCATTCAGAGGAGTTCGTCTCCATTTTCGACATTAAATTATACAAATATAGTGTACGTGGTATATAAGATGGTACCGCATTCAGGTTTACTTTCTAACCCGACGGACATGACTGACAAGATTCTCAATAACACCCTCAAAGGCCTCCTTTTCGCCCATCAGGCCGTCCCGCCGCTTGAGCCAGTACTCCAATAGTGAACTGGCGCGCAGCGTGGCATTCTCCAATTCCTGAACATGCCCTTTCAGCTCTGAATCCGTCAGACCGCCAAGCGCAGCATCTGTGGTTGCGCACAGGCGACGGACAGCTGAAAGGTCTAGTTCCGGTGGTGGAGGTGCACAGCGGCGAGTGGTTTTGGTGCGTGTAGGGGCCTGCCCCGTAGTGGTCGTGTTTTGGGTGCCTTCGCCTTCGCCCTCTTTTGGGGCTTGGTTGCGGGTTGGTGAAACTCCATCGAGATCGATGGACGGAAGAATTAATTTCTTTTGCTTGGATGCAGGGAGGATCTCGTCGAGATCGACTGGTACGCCTAAAGACACAAGGAAGAGTCTGCGAATGCGTGACTTTACCCAGTTCTGTGGTTGTAGGGGTGGTGGGGCTACAAGCTGGGACCAGAGGGAGAGGGAGCGCTCTGTGCTGAAAATTGCTGATGAGTCAGGAATAGGTTCGACTGGTGGTAAGGAGTCGAGATCCTGAGAGGCTGGAAGAAGGTTATCGAGAGTGCCTTGGAGGGCTGAGAGAAGATCGGAGGTGGATTTGAAAGCGTCGAAGTTGATGAGGGGAGGCTAACGAGGTCAGTTAATTGCAATAAACGCAGTGGATGTAGGTACCTACCACAGAGGGAAGTGTAAGAGGCTGCTGGGGTGTCATGGTGCCACCCATAGGCGCTTCTTCATCAACCTCATTGGTGGGCTCTTGGAAGCCGTCATCAAAATCTCCAAAGTCGTCGTCTCCCATGTCGTCTTGCTCTTCAACAAATTCATCAAAATCATCTCCAAAGTCTTGGTTTTCGCTGGATACTTCCGCAAGGTCTTGTGACAAGGGTTGCTCGGGTATTGAGGCGTCAGGCACTGTCTCCACAATGTCGGGCACTGCGTCAATCGGTGAGCACTGATGGGCCGTTGGATGTGATGGTAGCCCTTCCTCAGTAGACATGGTTTCCACCCGAGAAACCTTAGTCTCGGGTATTCCCTGATGGGAGGAGTTCGCATCCGGAGATTCATGATTCACGGAAGGAGGTTGAGCGTCGTTAGGATCATCGGCCGACTTGATGAGGTCAGGCACAGCATCAGCTTGACGCTTTTCGTATGCCTCGGTTCCAGGAATTTCGCCATGGCTGGGTGATTCTGGATCAATTTTTTCTACTATTGTCCGTGGAATTGGCGAACCGCTTGGGGTCAAGGGTCGGTCTTGCGACCCCGCGGGCGAAACGTCCTCGGCACTTTCTGGAAGGATTTCAATCTCGTCGGGAACAGCATCCTGCTCTCTCATTTCATATGCAGCAGTGCCAGGCACTTCGCCGTGGTGTGGGATGCTGTCCACCCGTTCTACTCGAGTTCGCGGGACAGGGGACGTGCTGCCGGGGTGAGGACTTGATGATACATTGTCTTGACCTTCGCTGGCGTCTGAGAAGTGTTCGTCGTCGCTGCTGGAAGCTGTAGAGCAAGCAATTATTGCTTAGTATTGAAAATAAATTGTCCTCGTGGGGCTCTTCAGGGCATACCCGTGTCCTCAGCTCCTGGGTCTTCTTTCTGGATGGTGTTGCTGGGAGGTTCAAGAAGGGTAGATGGATCGGGAGTCGCCTCCGGCATATTGGTTGGCGAATTCAAGACTGGGGCATGGGAGAAAAGGGGGAGGACGAGAAGGAAGAAGGAAATATGTCATGCAGGCCCTGTGTAGTGCGAGTGACGACGTCGTTGGCTGTGATCGACTCGAGTCCAGACCTATCGTGCCTGAATGCCTAAGGTATAAGTTGATGCCCGAAGGGTCAGGCCACAAAAGCGCGTGAGTTGCTGAAACTCCTGCCAATTATTATTGCTTCGCCTGCAACGAGCTTTTCCCCTCGACTTTCAATATCGGGGGCTCAATTCTCTCAAATTTTACAGATCGCGCCACTCAGTCGGGTCTCCTGATCCTTTCCGCAGGATCTACCGTCCTTGCATCGGTCGCTGCTCGTCTCTCCGTATTCTTTTTCACTCAAGCTTGCCAATTCCCTCGACCGCGACAACCCATCATTATGTCGTTCTCCTTTGGCACTCCCGCTTCCAGCGGAACCTCCAGTGGAGGTCTCTTTGGTACATCTGGCGCTACATTTGGCTCCAACCAGAATAGCTCCAATACTGGGTCCAGTGGTGGCTTGTTCGGAAATATAGGAGCTTCGTCCACTAGTGGAACTGCGTCTCCTTCGCTTTTCGGCGCTGGCTCTGCTGGTGGCCAAGCTAGCCAGACCCCTTCAACTGCGCCGATGTTTGGTAATACTGGTGGTGCCAATGCTCCTAGCAGCGGCACTTCAGGCGGCTTCAGCTTTGGTGGTCAGGCAGGCAGCGGCGCGCAGTCCAACTCTCTGTTCGGCAACAATGCTTCGACTCCCGGATCTACCACCCCCGCCCAGCCCGCTACTAGTGGAATGTTTGGAGGAGGATCTAACAAGCCTGCAGGAGGTAGCTTGTTCGGTGGGGGCTCGTCAACTACACCAGGCCCTGCCAGCGGATCTTTATTTGGCAACACCTCGACCACTCCTGCTGGCCCTCCTCCTGGATCCAAGCCTGCCGGTAGCCTCTTTGGTGGGTTGAATGCTGGTTCTTCTACTACACCGACCTCCTCCGCAGCCCCTTCATCTACCACCCCATCTACCACTCAGACACAACCATCCGGCGGTCTTTTCGGTGCCGGTGCCGCACCTAGTGCCAACAAGCCTCTTTTCGGAGCAGCCCAGTCTACAACACCCGCTTCCGGGGGCGCTGGTGGTCTGTTCGGCGGCGCAAACAAGCCGGCCGAATCCACCACACCTACCACAGCTGCAGGCAGCGTAAACAAGCCGCTCTTTGGAGCCGGAGCCGGAGCCCAAACGTCACAGGCTGCCCCGTCCCTCTTCAAAGCCCCTACCGCCGGCGGCGATGCTGCCGCAAAGCCTGCCTTTTCTCTCGGCGCGCCTTCTACCTCAACTACAACCTCCCAGCCTGCTTCAGGTGCTCCTGCGACATCGACTGCCACTCCCCAGAAGTCCCTTTTCCCTTCGCTTGGAGGCGCCACATCTTCAGCTGCTCCCTCAACGACACCGGCGGCAGCCCCGGCTGGCGGCTTGTTCCCGAGTCTGGGCGGGGCCAAACCTGCGACTAGCACTTCGGCATCAGCTGCTACCACTACTGCTCCGTCAGCTACCCAGCCTGCAGCTTCTGGGTCGAGTTTATTCAACAAACCTGCAACTTCTGCTCCTACAACTGCTGCTCTTACCACGGGCGCCACAGCCGGCACGACGACTGCTACAGCAGCCCCATCCACTACTGCCCCTGCCGGTACCGGGGCTAGTGCAGGCCCTTCCATTCTCGGACAGTCGACCACCGGCCCTGCACCCCCAGCCCAGTCTCGTCTCAAGAACAAGACAATGGATGAGATCATCACACGATGGGCGACGGATCTGACTAAGTACCAGAAGGACTTCCGCGAACAAGCAGAAAAAGTTGCTGAATGGGATCGTATGCTGGTAGAAAACGGAACCAAGGTCCAAAAGCTATATGGCAGCACGGTTGATGCGGAGCGTGCGACCCAAGAAGTTGAGCGCCAATTGAGTTCAGTGGAGGGTCAGCAGGAGGAACTGAGCTCGTGGCTTGACCGTTACGAGCGAGAGGTTGATGAGATGGTTTCGAAGCAAGTGGGTCCTGGTGAGACACTCCAGGGACCGGACCAGGAGCGTGAGAGAACGTATGTTATCACCCAAACCTTTCAAAAGATTCGCCAATATACTAAAGAAATTGACAGATACAAATTGGCCGAGAAGCTCTCTGAGCGCTTGGATGAGATGGGCAAGGATCTCACCAGCATGATCGAGGAGGTCAACGGTGCTTCAGCAACCTTGACCAAGACCAACCGCGCAGACGAGCCTGTGAGCAATATCACGTTCCATCTTCTTATTCGACCATCTCACTGACAATTCCAACAGATCTCCCAAATCGTTCGCATTCTCAACTCGCATCTGTCCCAATTGCAGGTCATTGACCAAGGTACCTCCGATCTGCAAGCCAAGGTTGCCGCGGCCCAAAAACAGGGGCAGTCGATCTCGTCCCGTATCGGATACGGTTACAACAGCCCTAGCATGGGTGGAGGAAACGTCGCCGATGACTTTTATCGCTCATACATGGGCCGTCGGTAAATGCGGTGTGGTGATGGATGGACGTTTTAATGAAATCAATTGGCAGTAATCAGCTGCAAATTGCTCAATGGGAAAGGATTTTTGTTCTTTTAATTGGAACTACGGTTACTGCGTATTCGCCTTGCGGCCGATGGCCTAGTACTTTGAATGTGTGGCATCCTGGGATAGCTCTGAGTTTTGTATACATCTCCGGAATTTGGTTATTTGGCTCGCCAGACTTGGGGAGAGGTGGGCTTAATCTCAAAAGTAGCAGAGCTCTCAGTCTTCTACAATTTGTTACGAATAGTATTGTAGGTTCAATAAGCTCTGTGAAACTGAGCTTTTAGAGCTTACCAGGTTTACTCATTTGGTCAACATTCTAATCTAAATCTCTCGCATCGGATCTTCGACAGTAAGGTGCAAGGGTAATCCTTCGTCCTCCAAACGTATTATCAAGCCCATCATTGAGCTCTTCGTCAAGTTGTTCACCAAGCTCAGACGTGTCTTACTTGGTACGGACCCACACAGCGCTAGCAGAGCCTAGACTACAATAGACGACGGCAATGGAATGGGAGTTGTATCATAATAGTACTGGTATGCTATTACTGTCTTCTCTGGACATGTAATTCTCGCGATATAAGCCTTGTCAGGCAAGGTTCGCTGAGTAAAAAAGTATTGGTACAGAGCATGTCAAAGCTCTCGGTGGTGAAAGAATCAAGGACGGCGGCACGCTTACTTGCGCTGCTCCTTGGTGAGGTTGTCACTAGAAGAGATCAGTATCGATATTCATATAAGAGGTCATGGTTCAAACATACATGTGACCCTCGAGCTCGTCAAGGTGAGCGCGCTGATCAGTGATCTTCTTCTTGAGCTGTTGCAGCCTATTTCATTCCCATTAATTACTGGCCTCGGGTCTTAGACTATGAATGACTCACTTCTCAATCTCCTTCTCACGGATGTACAGAGCTTCCTGGGCGGCTTCACGCTTGGTGAAGGAATCTCCGCTGTAGCAGTGTCAGCGATTGAACATGTCGTAGAGCTGAGATAAGGCAGATGTGCTCTGCTTCCGCAATTGTGGACATAGCCTGGTTGGGAGAGCAAGCACCGGCAATGCAAGGGGAGGAGGGGGCCACGTACCCTGACGAACCACCAGCACCAGAGCGAGGAGCTCCAGTATCACCTTCACCGAGGCGGGGGATAGCAACGGAGAAGGACCGCTGGGCGACGGCCCGGTTGGCGGCAATAAGGGGACGAGCGGTAATCTGACGGAACATGGTGATGAGAATGATGAGTGAGGGTTGAATACGAGGAGAGAAGTCAGAGTCACCCTGGAAGCTCCGGGACAACTGCAGGGATCGTATGACGACACACATCATGTGATCGACGATGCTCATCACATGATGAATTATGTAAAAGTGTAGCCTGAGGAATCAGGGAAATCTCTGCGATAAGTCGATGCGATCTCATTCGGCTCAAGTGGTAGATCATGAGGGGCCTAGGATCATTTGCTGTCTACGGTACACGGGGTCTACGTTAAATGATTTCTAGGCCATGTGGTCGATGCCAATGTGTGTGACAGCCCAGCCCGGGCTCTGGGCCGGGGCTTGGACATTGGTGACCAGCCGGGTGGGATAGGGCTTTTTGACACCATGACCCCAGGCAGTCTGCCTTGGACTGGTCACTCCTGACTGGTAAATAGCAAAGCAAGAGGCGCATCTTGGGCGATTGGCGGGTGCGGGATGGGGATGACGATGGGAGGCCCACCGAACCACACAGAAGGCGAAGGAGAGAGGGGACGATAGAGAGACACTCAGAACAGAGGGGACTACCAAGTCAGAAAGAGATAGAGAAGTTTTAAAGAAGAAGAAGGAGTAGAAAGTAAATCACGTTTAAAAAAAAGAGAAAGTGTAGATCCGAAGAGGGCTTGTTCAGGTGCGGTAAATCCCAACAACACCGCCTTCTCTGTTTCCCCCCCTCCTTCTCCTCTCCCCTTCTCTCTCAACTTCCCCCTTCTCTCTTCATCCTGTTCCCATCGCTTTCTCCTCCATTACACCTCCCTTTTTCTCAAATTTAGGTGAGTATGCCTGCTTTCTATCAAATTAGCCCATCTTCTTGCCCATCCCATTGTCCCTGCAACTGCCTACACACAACACACATCCACAATGGGGTTGAACTTTGGGGAGATCTTGAAGGGGAGTGTTACCAAAAAAAAAAAAAAAATACTCCTCGACGTCCTCGACATCTCGTCTACAGGTGGATTATACTTGCTGTCGTTCCCCTATCTACTTGGGCGGGACCCGCGACCGCTATGCTGTGATCCTCCCCCTCTCCCCAAAACACGTCCAGCCCCGGGAGCCCGGCGACAGTCGTCAGCAACAATGATCGTCATGATATCCACTCCAAAGGATAGATCAGATCGAGGATTTGGAGTGATGTAATATCCTCTGATAGGACGGGGAATTCTTGTGTCTTGTTGTTGGTGATGATGGCCGTGCCTACCCCTCCCCGGTCGCTGGCAATGATGTCGATGGCGTGACTTCCACTCTCACCCATATCTCCAAACCCGTCTCATGAATCGTCGGCTCGAGAGGACCGAAGAGCTGACAGAAATTGAAATTTATAGAATCTTTCACCATGGGTCACGAAGACGCCGTCTACCTCGCCAAGCTCGCTGAGCAGGCCGAGCGCTATGAAGGTTCGCCCTGAGTCCCAGTGCACCTCCCTATCAGGAATCAGCTATTGACACAAAATTCGCAGAGATGGTCGAGAACATGAAGGTTGTCGCCTCGGCCGACGTTGAGCTCACCGTTGAGGAGCGCAACCTCTTGTCTGTTGCCTACAAGAACGTCATTGGTGCCCGCCGTGCGTCCTGGAGAATCGTCACCTCGATCGAGCAAAAGGAGGAGTCCAAGGGCAATGAGGGTCAGGTCACTCTCATCAAGGAGTACCGCCAGAAGATCGAGGCCGAGCTTGCTAAGATCTGTGACGACATCCTCGAGGTCCTCGACAATCACCTTATCAAGTCCGCTCAGAGCGGCGAGTCCAAGGTCTTCTACCACAAGATGAAGGGTGACTACCACCGTTACCTCGCCGAGTTCGCCATTGGCGACCGCCGCAAGGGTGCCGCCGATGCCTCTCTCGAGGCCTACAAGGCCGCCACTGAGGTCGCGTCCACCGAGCTCGCCCCCACCCACCCCATCCGTCTTGGTCTCGCCTTGAACTTCTCCGTCTTCTACTACGAGATCCTCAACTCCCCCGACCAGGCCTGCCACCTGGCCAAGCTCGCCTTTGACGATGCTATTGCCGGTTAGTTTTCGCCCATCTCATTCTGTTATGCGCATGCAGATGAACTGACTATGAAAATTCAGAGCTCGACACCCTGAGCGAGGAGAGCTACAAGGACTCCACTCTCATCATGCAGCTCCTCCGTGACAACCTCGTGAGTCAATCCCATAAAACGACTTAGGCTTCAAGCATTCTAACTATGACCCCCTAGACCCTCTGGACTTCCTCCGAGGCCGAGCCTTCGGCCGAGGGCAGCGCCCCCGCCGAAAAGAAGGAAGAGGCTGCCCCCGCTGAGGAGAAGCCTGCTGAGCAGTAAAGAGAGAATTTAAAAAGATTTTGATGATGGACTCACGTCCTCTGGGTGGACGGGAAACAACCGAGAGTTGCGCGACGGGTCTCCTCCAACGCACGCCTGAGCGGATGTCGAGGCTCAAGGACTATAAGGCGCATTGATCCGAACTTTTGACATCACCATCACCGTCTGGGGCCTCGCGGCCTCGGAACGGTAGAGAATGGCGAAATACTAGTATCGATGCTCTTCATGAACCCCCCTTTTCACTGCTTCACGTTCCGCTTGCGCCACCTTTCGGTGCCATTCCTCTGCGCCTGGAAGAGCGGGTTCCGCCCCTTTTCGTTATTTTTTTTCTGTCTTCTCCTTGTTTATTTGTCTACCTGCCTCTCAACTACCCTTTTAAAGAGTCCCCTTTGCGCGCACTCTCCAAACCTTATCCCCAACATACACCCGGACAGAGAATCTTCCATTTTTAAATGAGTTCCTTATCAGGACTACCACGAGGGCCTAGTACTGATCCCCCGATCTGGCTTTTCTTCCTCACTTCTTTTCTCTTCTTTCGATACGTATCTGTGCCATTTGGCGTTGACTTCTCGCTAGATATGGGTTTAAAGAGCAAAGTCTTTTCCAATCCTGAATCCTGGCGGGTAGTCTTTGTAGTCATGTAGTCGACGGTCAGCTACTTTCTATCCCGCTTCCCATGCCCTCTTAACACCTTTGTATGCATGGCTGTCATTGTCCCACAAGCCGTCCTGCCGATGCCATGATCCTGCGTGGGTCTCCAGGTCGTTGGACCCAGACGGTCGTGCTTGATTAGAGTTGGTAATTCATACCACCCTGACACTAGCCCCGAGCAGATGGCGAGCAAGCACCTATTTATAGTCCTTCCTTCATCCAGATGGGGTTTATCAACATTCCAAAAGACAACCCACCTGAAAGGGCAACTCAGGTGCATACATAAGCGACGACGGTGGTAACTATACGACTTGACTCAGGATACACCATTGATCGTCGTGACAACAGCACAAGTATACCATTCTTCTAAATATCCCACGATTTCTTCGACAAGTAAACCCAGTTTATAAACCGTGTCCGGAAGAGTTAATCCTGACTTGCAACGACCAGTCACAGCTACTTTGGAAAAGCCCAGCTCTCCTGTCTGGTTTATACGAGTCCACAATTCTCCCCGTTAAATCGAAACACCGCGAGACATTTCATGGCCCATCAAGCACGATGCATCGTCAAGGCGGCTTTCGAGAGAAGCTGACTTGATCAGTGTGTTGGCTTATGGCATTTAGATTCGAAATCGACTTTAGATACCTCTCAGTAGGTTAGTTTGGGGTGGGGGGAGGATATTGATCAAAAGTGACAAGTCAAATAGCCATAACCCAATTTTCGTTCGAAATAGTATTTCAAGAGGGATTCAGCCCGGTCTTGACATTGATCTGTCTTCCTGAATGCCGGCTGCTTCTTTGTGACGAGTTAAATCGCGCGTTCAATGTGAATGGAACAGTGTTTTAGTCTAGTATGCCGGTGTGAAGACTGCAATTAGAATGCTTGTGACAGTCTTAAGACTCTGTTTCATCTTGACGAGCAGATTTATACGAGCGAATTTTCGCCGGTTGAGGGTAGTGATATTGTATGTCGTGGATGAACGTAAGAATGCTGATAGGTTTTGGAACATCTGGACAGATAAAATTGCTCTATATACAACGACCATCAAGATCAGTGTGGCAGTCCTTAGGGGTTGGGGCCCTTGATAGCCACATGCAAGCTAAAGAATGGTGCTGAATAATCGTGCCTTAGAGGAGACGCAGAGCCACAATATCAAGAAGACGACGACGAAATTGAAGAACGGAATTGAGATCATCAATTTTGGAGAATACCATGAATGGATCGAATGATTAGTATGCAGAGTACTTTGACAGATCGAGTTAGTAGGTAGAAGCAAGGAATCGAAGAAAGATGAGACAGCCCTAGGAAAGCAAAAGTACCACCAAATAACAAGATCCGTAGCCACCTTTTCCTTAGTGAGGCTCTGAAAATTAGCCCTAATTTCCCCTATAGAGACAGAGCAGCCAAAGCAGCGACAACCATCAGCTCACGCAGTCCTAGATTGAGCCTTACACCAAATAAGTACAAACTCTCTACGACCCATCACTCTTGTCGAAAATTCAATGAATTCTCTGTTCTATTATCATATACCCAGCATCCCAAGTACCCGGTTCCCAAGGCGCATCAGTCCGCATATGTACGCGCACCCTTGTCCGTACTTCTGCCTACAAGGCTTCCCCGACATATCCAGGGAAAAAAACACGCCTAGCGGTGTAGATATGCATATCTATGCGCGACCAGCCGTTGACGTAGTCCAGACGATAAATAATACCAAGGCGCAGAGAAACGAATTGGGGGGCGCAGACTCCATCTGTTATCGTATAACCCCCGAACTCAGGGGAACGTTATATTCCTATTCTGTCTCTCTTTCACGCTAGTTCAACCATTAGTCAGCCTTTTGGTCAATGGCGAAAGAAGTGAGATATACAGTGGCAATCATGTCATAGTGGGAATATTTCCAACTCTCAAGACCGAATCCCGGTGGCGGGTAATCAAGTAAAGGTTCCCCGATACGGTGGCAAATACGCGGCATCTGAGACATGATTACATCTCTAAGCCCCCCCCCCGAAACACCGCTATACCCGGTATACCCTACGCGATCCGGGACGGTATTTTGAGCCTCATGCTATACGCGGCCGTGGGGTCTGTTTTGGTAGCTCCGTATCTATTCTAATCCATGGATCGGTGTCACTGCCGAGACATGATTCTCCGGATTATACGATGATTCATACTCCCTAAAAGTGAGCCGCGGAGAGGGGCGGAGGAGGCAACGTCACCACTATCATACGAGAATACATGGGATTCATTTTGAACGATAGTTTCCATTGCTATGGTTTTAAAACCCACCACGCTACCAGCCATGCAAAGCTAGTCAGAGGAGGTATCAGGGCAGAAGAAAACAAAGCGGGGACTTGAGACATGCACATTTCTTGGGTATGGCTGAGCAAGAGCAAAAACAGAGCCGCAAAGAAGAAAATGCAGAAGTGGTCGTTTTCTGCGGGGCCAGTCCATCGGAGGAATGAAAAAAGTAAGAGAAGAGAAAAGAAAAATGGAAATGTACAAGCCCCGAAGAGCGATGATCAGAAAGGTAAAAAAAAGGGAGAAAAAAAAAAAGGCAGAGCGGAAATAAACAAATCATGGACTGCTCCGGAATGGACCCCCTAAGATGCTTTCCACCACGCCGTCCTTGCTGTTGACCATGACCATGACCATGCAATGCCATATGACGACGAAAACCTTTCCAGTTGCGGGCTCCAATGAGGAGTCATTCAATCAAATCGAGTTCTAGTCCCAGTCCCCGAAACGCCCAAGGTGCTATGCATCCGATGATAAAACGAGAAAGAAAAAAAGTACAAGGTGAAACATGTCCACAAAGAGCCGCCGTGGGAGATAAAAAGTAAAACAAACGCCGAATGAGAGGTGGAGAGAAAAGAAGGGAGGGGATCAGGGTTGATGGGAGCCCAGTAGTATCGACAAATGTTGAGAAGGGTAGGTGGTCCCGTAGTATGGAGGCCTGATGATTGAGTTGTGGCACACCTGTACCGGAGGGTTGACGATCATGGTTGATCATGGTTGATCATAGTGCCAAGACTCAGGTGGCGGACCACTAGACGAGTCCCCAGATACGCAATGATGTCACGGACAATCCTTTCCCCCCTGGAGTAAATAAGCACTCGTGACAAACGTCATGGTCTTGACGGATGTCCTGTGCGCGGCGTGAAGTCAGAAGTGTGGCGTAGACGTGTAAAAATGGTATGATGAGTGGCCACTCGAACCAGTCGGGTAGCCGAGAGGGAGAGATAGAGTCAGGAGTGAGTGAGAGAAGTGAAGAAGTGGCGACAACCGTTGGTAAGGAATACCCTTTCTGGTCGATACGAGGCTTCAGTGGTATCGTTCCAGATACTTGTCACGTTGGTCTCGTGTTGTACACCAATTGTGTGGTGTCCCCAGGGAGTCCGATCCATCATGATAAACAAAGACCAGATCTGTAACGGAACGATTGTCGTGAGATGAGAAGGAAATCAAGAATCATCGGCATAGGTCGCGACGGGCGGCTCCTAAGCTGCTTTTGCGATGTCGTAGGATCGGAGTTACACCTCCTGACGACCTGCAACGCCCATCCCTCCTGCCGACAGAGAGTTATTTCTGTGCTTTCCGAGCCTTTGTACTGCGAGTCATTTCGCTTTTGGTCATGTTGCGAGTAAGGCCACCGATATAGTCCTGGAGGATCTTGTTCTCGTTTTCTAACTTGTCGTGATCCGACTTGACCGCGTCAATGCGTTCGGCGAGGGCCTGGAGAGAAGATTGGAGAGCCTTGGCTTGCCTGTTGGAATCTCAATGTTAGCGGGGTTTCGGTCATATGTGCGGTGACAAAGTACTCACTCTTGTAGCGTCTGGCGGGCCTCTTTGCCCAATCGCTCCAGATCGGCAGAATTACGACGCGGACTCATGGCGCGGGCGTCGTCGGGGGGGAACTCCTCTTCTTCAATTTCGATTTCGGGGTGGTCTCGGGGGACAAGTATTGATGCGGAAGGTTTGCGGCTCGCCATACGCGGACGCTCGGAGCGACCCCGACGTTCAGTCTCGGCGTCAGATATAGATGAAGATGAGGAGAGAGAGGACATGTGCATGCGGCCACCGTCGTTGGGTTGCGGCAAGGTGGGTACCGGTGAAGCTTCATTCATCTCTGTATCAGAGGCCATAGGGGTGGTTCGCAACAGGAGCGGTCGAAAAGGGAGGATTTGACGAGGTCCAGCGTGGCGGCGTGTACGATCTCGTCTTGGATGGAGGTTGATGTGATCGAAAACGAACGGTGAACGACCACGGTCTACCCCTAGCGATGTACCCCAGACGAGAGATCTGTGTTACGCTTGAGGGTAGCTACCGGGGTCGGGTGGGGGATTCGAAGGTATGGTAGAACCGGGAATCGGCACCACAGTTGAGCAGTGGCTGTTGGAAGCCGACACTTGGAGGAAAAGCCTTTCGGGGAGATCGTGTAGGTAAGAGAGCGTGGGAGTGTTGGGGGCCGGAGGGTGAGGTTGTTGATTGACGAAGACGGTGAAGGTTGAAGGAGAAGAATTCGAGTCGGAGAGAAAGCGGAAGGGTGCTCGATAAGGGAAGAAGGGGGCGTGGTGTATCGTTGTTACACGTATGGATGGTACATAGTGGACTTGGGGGGTCGGGTGGGCTACGGTAATCTATCCAGGCACTTCTGGTACTGTATTAGACTGCAGTGGTACCGGTACCTTCGCCTCTGATCTCTGCACCTTTTAAGTAGGTGGAGAGGATCTTTGTCCCTTGGGTGTGGAAGTGATCATCCCCCTCCAAGTTGGATTTGGTGAGAATACTTCTGTAATCTGATGAAATTAATGAATTCCATACTAGGTACCAGCCATAGGAGGCAAGCTTGCTTCTCTTCCCTTTCACCCCCTTTCCCTCTTCAAGTACACCGCTCGTCCCACCGCAATCGGCTCCGTCGCCCTGTTCTTAACTGGCTTGGGCTCCGCTCTCGCCTCCGCCAATCGAGGACCGCCCTGGGGAACCCACATCTGTGGCAGAAACTGGCTGAGTTTTACCGAACTTTGATGAACACGTATTCCCCTAAACACACCCGGGATTCTACGGTGAGCATTGTGGTTCTTGTTCCTGCATGCTAGAATCTCAAAATTTCAAAAATTTTATGGTATGATTCTGGATAATTTCGCCCTGCCGAGTCTCGTATGTACAATTCTACTCCAAGGGGTATGGGGAAAGCATCCTCTCAGGGGAGAGAGAGAGAGGGGGCGCGTTATGCAATGTCGATCGAGCCGCAAATGGGAAAAATGACGCAACCTGACTGGTTCTCCTTCACGGTGTAAACGGTTCGCTATAGGGATACCCTCGATGACATCGGTGGTATGACAGTGGCAAAGCATCCAGGGATAATATTCAGATTATCTGAGAGATGAGAGATCACACTGGGGTTGTCTGTAGACGATCCTGTCGGGCGTGGGAGAAAATCTGATGTTCGAAAACATCACATTCCCTCGGCTACCAGTGTGCCTGTAGTATGAAGCCTACAAGCAGTATAGATCCTACAATATCCACGCGACGATCTCCAAGCAGTTTTGATATGGGGTTCCCGCTCGCTGCCACGCCTCTGTATTTTAAATCGTCTATCGTCTATTCATCCACATGCCGTATCTATCAAGCTGATCGTGAATCTGCATCTGCACCCTGATCGTCTCGTTTCAAGCTACCAGATCCCGGTTGCTGCACCTTTGCTGTACAGTACTGTAGGCTTTGGAGAGCGGCAAAAGAAGGTGAACCAATGCGCGCCCGATAGACGCCGACGATCCATTCCCGTGGAATCAGCGGACTATCATTTGACGGGTCGGGGTCTGACTAAAAAGGAGGTGAAACCAAGCAGGGTCAACGCAGCCCGTCGATCCCCGTGGCAGTCAACCCCACGTCGAGTGAAGAGAGCCTTGGGACCACGGGCGAAGCTCGGTGTGCCACGATACCAAGTTCAGTAGGGCTGCGGCCATAGATCGATACTGTGACCAGGAACGGACCCAGTTGGAGGACCTACCTAGATAGGTAAACAGTATAGTGACCTGGTGCGCAACTAGTCAGCCTTTTACAGGTACCGGACCCGACATCCAAGAGCCCATGGGTCCCGGACCGGCAGTGGCTTGTCGGAGCCCAAGTGGCTGCAGTACCTCGAATCAAAATTGCCGACGCCACTCCATCACTTGCACACCTTTTCCGGGGAGCGCGGTCCGACACGTTTCGTGTGGCTATTTGCTTTTTTGAGTGGGGATTGCTCGGAATATTGGGTGTCCCAGGAAAGTCAGGCAAGGCGAAGAAAAAAAAAAAGTAAACTAGGGGAGAACGAGTCGACCCGAGGAACCAGTGGTTGAGGTTCCTGACCCCCCCGAATCACTGCGTGGGAAACGCTCGGGCCTGTGGGCGTGTGATTGTATGTTCTGTGTGTGTTTGATTTTATTTTTTCCATGTTCCATATTCCAAATATTTTTGTTGCTTTTTCTTTGTTTGGTTTTCTTTTCGCGGTTCCACTGTCTACGGAATGGTGTGATATGAGAGGGAGAGAGAAAAAAAAAAAGACATGGAGAGGAGAAAGAGAGTCTTGACCTCTGATTCATACTGTGGTGTACTATCTGGGTCGACTAGCACTAGCACTGCTAGCATGGGACAACACGGATGCTCGGTCCCACCCAACCCAAATGAAAAAAAAAAACCCGCGCGGATCTGTCCAGCGATTGGTTCGTATGCGATGGGAACTGACTGGTGAAAAGTGGCCACTTTAAAGTCCGCCCCTCCGTCGCGCGCCATCCGCCTTGGTAAGACGAGAACGTATGCATACGGGGTGGGGGAGAACGGGTTTGAAGCGAATCAACATGGCTGCAGATCAACGGGGGTACCCTCACCTCACCCTTTAGCTCTGATGGACGTTGTCCGATCAGCGATTACAGTATTCTTCTTCGATTTGATTTATTTTTTATTTTCTCTTTTCTTTCTTTAATTTTTTTTTTCAGCGCTATGCTGCCTGACCTCTCCACCGAGGGGGCTAACTCTTAGGTCAGAAGTACCGTTTTGTACCTTGCCTTCTTAGCTCCACTATGGTGAGAACCCATGTCCAACGCATGTGGTAGAGCCGGATGGAATGTGTCTGTATGGAAATGCCCACTTTGAAGGTGTGTTTCAGTACTTTATCATAGTTACAGCTGTCGAAATGCCCCTCGTTTCAGTCGGCGATTAAGGACCTGGAGGGGTACACCGTTAGGTATCTGACATGCATATTCGTCGGACATTGGTCACACAACTCCCCGATCGAGAAATGAGTCAATCAAGATCTGAAGTCAACGTGACCAAAAGTCATCTGACCCGAACGCTACTCGATTTCTGGACGTCGGTCAATCTGACTTTAGTATTTGGAGGGGAATGGGGTCTTCGTTCTTTTCGGCTCAAAAGTTAGGAAAAGGAAAATACCCGATTTCATCACGTCACATGGTGCCCTTGATCGAGGATCACTATATTGACTCGCAGATCTATCGCGCTACAATAATCAGGTTTAGCATGGCTTACCTTGTTTTTCGGTTCCCGTTTCCTGCTTGGGCCTCCGTAAATGTAGCTTCTGTGGAGCGGTAAACTGTTTGCGGATGAGCTTGGATCCGCTCGATCCAAGCTCTAATGTAAGACTAGGGCCGATGGTGTCTCCGTGCACGGGCTGCGGTGGGCAGGGTGGATAGGAGGTTATTTTCTGTGAGGCTGGGGGTGTTGGGGCTGGGAAATGGGGGTTAAGAGACGAGGCAGAGATCTGTACATCTACGAGCAGGGATCCTATTGAAGTAACGTGCCAAACATAGTCATAGTTCATGGCTGGGGATGTAATTGTACAAATGCGACGGCGCTTAATGATACCCAGAGCTGAGAGCCCATGAACTGAACCCCCAATTTCCCGAACCCAGAACGCCAATGTCAATCTCATGAAGCATCATCGCTGGTCTGCCACTGGAGCAGTGCTCTCAGCACCGCAACACCGCCAGATTGGGTCTCGACGGTACGCCCACGGCCGCGATCATTGAAGTCCCGTGGCACTCCCGGGCTGGAAGTCTCAGTATCCGCCATGGCCTCGTCGTTGATGTAGTCTACAGCACCATCAGGGAGAGTGCTACTATTCACAAGCTCATCGGAGACAGTGGACCGGTTGAAGGGAAGTCCCCACCACATGCCGAACTTGCCCTTTTCGTCACGAGTCATGAGCGCAGCTCGCGCATTATGTTCAATCCAGGGACCGTAGGAATGGCATTTCTTGAGATGCTGGCTGTACACTGCATCCCAATCATGATCCACGTCAGGAGCCTTCTTGCTGGCGAGGAATGTCTCCTCTTGGGGTCGCAAGTGCCGACAGAACTCCGTCAGATGATGGAAGAAAATGCCCTTGAATGTCTGTCCGTCCTGCGAGCAGCTTGCGTGGGAATCACATGCGTCTTCCATCACACCGCCACGTCCCAGGCCGGCCCACTTGTTTGATGAGATCTGCGGCCACCCGGTGGCAAGAAGAATCTTTTTGATCAGATCATGACCGTCGTCGAGGTAACTCATTGAGCCAGTAGCTAGCCAAAGACCTCTCAGCCCGCTGAGAATGACTCCCTGGTTGTAGGAGAAGACCATTTTGTTGAGGATATCACATTTGCGCGATCCAGGGTTCGACGAGCCCTGCCAGCCGCTGATGTGGAAGCCATCAGCATAGAGGCCGTAGATGCCCGTCATATTCGACTTCCTCAGCCATGCATATGCATCAATCGCAGCTTTCAAGTGTGTCGCGTTATGCGAATTCCCCTTCTTAGGTGCATTGCTAGTCGAAGTGGCGACAAACGGTGCGTCAATGGGGTCGCCTGGGAAATACAAGTACATCGCTATGCTTGCGGAGATGAAAAGTTCGTTTGTGATGGCGTTCTTGTACGGTATCAGGCTCGGATTCCAAATCATCCCACCGTTGCAGAGAGTCTTGTCCCATCCGGTCGAGGCCAGCTCCCAGAAGATACGTGCTCGGTGTGCAGCTGAGTTGCGGAATTGTGTGCCGTACCATTCCTCACCTGTGGAATTGTCGGACGACCTGCCAGATGAGTAATGCAGATCCGAGTGCAAGTCTTGGAATTTGACATTTTCTAGCCAGTCCAGCACGACCCAGAGCATATCATCGTAAGCTTGATTTCGGAGGCTGAAAGCATTCTCGCCAAAGTAAAACGTAGTGGTGTGACTGAAAAATTGGTTGATCGTGTTCTCAAGTGCAGCAAAAGACCAATCCTCTGAGTGTGCCGTGTCAAGCTCAGAGACGCTGGAGGTAAAGGAAGAGAGCGTGGCGGCGACATGTGTTCCCAGAACAGCCGCGGTCCAGTCGATACTGCTCGGCCAAGTCCCCATCCAAAGCACAAAGTACTCGTCTTGCATGGTCCGCAAGGCACTGAGCAGGTGCTGCTGCGTCTCAAGGGGCGTAGACGAGGTCACGGACCCCGTCACATAGCTGACATCAGTTTCGTTTAGGATGTCATCCCCTGTGTTGAAAGAACCTTGGAGACCGGCAGGGTTGCCAACAAGTGGCTGTTGGGGCGGATGCGCCAGCGCATTGGCCGCAGGTGCAAAGAGAAGAGTGAATAGAGAAAGAACCATATATAGAGACAGGGCTGGCCCGTTAAAGGCCGCAGACGTGGATGGGAGAGTCATCCCGTCGTTCCTGTCAGAGCCTAGGAAATCCAGCGCTGAGCCCCTCCTCCTCTATAAGAATACAACGCCAGGAGAGCACAGAACGACACAGCACGAGACTGGGGACATCGATGCGGGGAAGGAAGGAGTTTGGGGTCTGGGCTGGAACAAAGCTTAGTCACCCGACCCACCGCATTTGGAAGTAGGTGTGTTCCATGGGGATCAAAGCGAAGTATCGAGGGCACGCGAGGACTTGCTTGAGAGACAGCATGTCCTTATAGAAACCTTGGTGTGCATGACGAGATGTGGTGTGTTGGCAGTGTGCGCCACATGGACGTCGCGTGATGCATCTCCATCCAGGTATCTGGACAACGCTTGGACGGAGCCGAGCTTGTTCAGTACAAGTCCACGCTAGGCCGCTCCTGATCTCAAAATAAAAGTCTCCGTGCACAGTACTTTTGATATCTTCCCTACTGGCAGATACTGGGGCAAACGGAGCGTGAAGCGCGGAGACTCTAGATCCTCCCTGGCCTTGGAGGTTGATTCAAATCGCGAATCAATGCAAGCCAAGGGTAGGATTGGGATGAGCTACGATGCAGAACAACCATATTGACTCATAGACATAATAGCGCTTTCGCATTTCAAGTATAGATTGGTGCTAGCTGAACCATTAGATTGTCATTAGGCTAATTGGCAGACATTCGTTGGAAAGAGCGGTCTTCAAACAGACCACGAGCTATTCCATAAGCATTCTTTTGTTCTGATTCCAAGTCAGTAGCTGGAATGAAACTAGTCGAAGGGGAGAATTATCATACCCATCAGGACGATGTATCCTGAAGCCGACACATATCTCTTCGAACGTAAAGCTTTGCCGGGCTCTCAAAGCGCAGACGAGGCAGTTCAAGAGATGAAGAGTGCCGGCGAATTCATGAAACCCATCTCATTCGTCATCCATCCAGAAACTCGTTGGGTATGCGGGGGAAATAAGGACTAAGCGCTGCGGCGGAAAGGGATGACAAAAAGAGGGATTCAGGTATCAAAAGAAAGGGGACGGGCGAGAAACCCCCAATAAGAGTTCATCCCTCGCAAGGAATGTGTATTTAGTTGCGGTCACCCTCAGGGCTGCGGCTGCGATCCGGGCTGCGACTGCGACCACGACCGGCGCCGCCACGGCCGTTTTTAGCTCCGGCTTTGCCTTTGCCGGATGGAGGTGGACGAACGAACGCATAGTCAACTGAGATGGTCTGGTCGAGTAACTTCGTTCCGTTGAGATTCTTGATGGCCTCACTGGCCTCGGGGAGGGTCGAGTATTCAATCAAGGCGTATCCCTAGCGAGGTGAGGTGTCAGCTTCTAGTGCTCTCAATGTTTCCAACGACATAAGTCATGCCATCGCCGATATGATTCAAGAGCTGGAGTCGCAGCTGCTAGCGCTAGCGACAAGCCCAAAGAGTGGCTCGCACGCACCTTAACATAACCTGTCCGTCGGTCCAGGTTCAAGTTAAAGTTCTTGATCTCGCCGTACTCGGCAAAGAGCTCGGTGACATCCTCCTCTGAGGCTTCCTCGTGAATGTTGGACACGATCACAATCCATCCCTCGATACTGCGCACAGCGACAGAGTTGGACTGAGTTCTAGGCTCGAAGCCGTCGCCTTGTGGTGCGTCGTCCTGAGCGACGGGCGGGTCGACTTCCATTTCGGTCGACATTCTGGACACTGATAATAAAAGGAAAAGGATCGAAGGATTCAGGAAAGAAATTGAGGCGCTGGTGTCCAATGGAGCCAAGGGGGTTTTGCCGTCTGACGTCTGCGAAGTGAAGGCGCGGAGCGGGAAAAGCTTTGGCCTCCCGTTTGGGTTTAGCGTCCGCTGTTGTCTACACATCTTGTCTGTTGCTGGGACAATTGTAGTAGTGATCTCTTTTGTCCTTTCAGGCGAATCTAGTGTGCTGATGTCTCGCTTGGGCCAATTAATAATACTGCGGGACCGTTTATACAATACCCTGCGAAATGTATGCAAGGATCTGGAGAGGTCTCTTCAGATATGCACGAACTATAAAGATTTCATTCAACACACTGATCTTGCGAGCTTCAAGGTTCCACGACAACAATTTGTGTACTCTGGTAAGCTCATATTTGACATATGTGAACTACTAATGGCTAGACTCGAGACAACTGCGTCAATAAGAAAAAGATTGAATGGTTCAAAATTCCATTACTCGACTATGAATTTGGAACGGGTCTACTGAAGGCGATGAGGCTTATGGCATGACAGCATCCCTAAACTTATACTCGACCAAACACAAATTTGAGAAAAAGAAAAGCCGAATTTATGTGTATGAGGCACGTTAGCAATATTTTATTGACCTGGGGAGTATACACGTAAGTGGTGAGAAGAGCGAAGCTCTCGAGGTTGCTAGAAACAAGGAAGATGTGAAGTGAGAAAGTCGGAAAGTGAGAGAAGGGAATGAGAGCCAGCCGAGTAATAGACACTTTCTGAATGACTTTGGAGTTCAAGGCTCGAGACTCAGGGTTCATCTCTTTACAACTCTTCACCTCTCACTTGGCTCCCTCCAGCAACTCAAAGCGAGCAATCCTCACAAGCTCGTCTTAATCAAGATGACACCAGATGCTTACCGCTACACCGACCAAGAGCCTGAGATACACGGCAAAAGATCTTCAAAATGGTGGCGTTGGTGAGACTTCAGTGCCCTCGCAAGCGCTAAGGCAAAGGACATAATTAACACCAGATGGCAAATAGTGACGACCCTCTTTGCGCCTGCCAGAAAGCACCAATGCGATCCCCCAGACAGTCAATTGGACTGCTCATGTACGACAAGCGAACAGGGGAAATGTGCCAACTCCATGAACCAAACACCGAGCTTGATGCCAGTTTCGATGTGATCGTGGGAACCATGCGCCTTCGCCAGAAGTTTCGCTGCCTGAACTCTGGGCCACACGCACAGATTACAACGACAGTAGACTTTAGCAAGCAAAACAGCGCCTTCGTCAACCTCGAGGGTCTTGCCGATAACTCTCTTCTGCTTACCTTCAAAACCCTTTCGGCTATTCATACCACCCAAGACGAGCCAAACGCCACCCAGAATTCCGGCACCAACAGAGCCAGAGTCAAAGAAACCTCGAATAACGGAACAAATGTCAACGGCATCTTCCTAAAAGGCATCAGTGCCCAAGAAAAACACAAGAAGCTGGGGTCAAAGCCAACAGTCCGACAAGAAGTCTTGGGTTTCTTCTCTGACGACCAAAGAAACGAGTGCCCACTCTTCAAAGTTTTGAGTGAGAACCTTGACATGGAGAAGACTATGCAAATGCACCTCCCCAAGGACCGCATCAGTTCATGGATGACAGTCGGCCTGATTTTGCTTACTTTCCGCGAGATCACAGCTACCATATGGCACCGAATCACAACCCAACAAAAGGGCAAGGACGTGGCAGGGCTCAACTGGGTCCAGGTCCGAGAGCAAACAGCTCAAATTTCGGCAGTCATGACTCTCGAAGCGAAGAGAAGAGTTCAGGCTGCCCTCGACAAGGAAAGGGCACGATCTGCTGCAATTATGCAACAGGCTATCTATCTTGGATTGCAGGGCGATCCTACAGGGGGATACAATGGTTTTTCGGCCCGTGTGCGTCCAGCTCAATATGGCCAATTGCGTGCAGGAGATCTGGGATTCCGAGGCTGATCTAGGTCTTTGCATCTCATTTGGAATGGTCTCTCCATATCTGGTTCCAGATAAGGGTTGACTTCGCATAGCTCCCGGATCGTTAATGTGATTTCTTACGTCTTTCGAATAGTTTTAATAGGGGCTACCGATGACCCTGCACATACAAGAATGGTAAACAGTGATAGCAGAATGGAGTTTCAATGTTTTTTGTATTCCAAAGCTAGAATAATGGCTTGTAGCCCTATTTGTTGAACGAAAGTCAAGGAGTGGAGATTGGATTCCCCGTTCATAGACCTTGGCTGACTACTATAATGAAAGCTGCAAGTGAAACAAGAGAATAAAGTGAGTAAGTCGTTTAAAGTACAGTTCGTGTAGATGAATGAAAAAAAGCAACCGATTTAACGCCCATGATATCAATCACCAGACGACTTATTTCCGGTTGTTGCTCATGCTGAGAATCTGTACCATGCGAATGAAAATATTGATGAAGTCAAGCTCAAGACTGACACTCTCGTTGACAACATCACGCTTCATGTAGCCACGCTCGGCGAGACGGGCATGGTGCAGGATCTTCTGAATGTCGTAAAGGGTGAAGCCACCAAAGACGGCCAGACCACCGTACAGCCAGATACGCTCAGACCACATCAGGGTGCGAGCAGCGGTGACAGGGAGAACCATGGGGGCGAGACCAGAGAGAGCAACAAGGGTGACACCGGCGAGAAGAGGACCTCCGAGATACAGGTATTTCTCCTGCTTGGCAGTGGCACCAACGAAGGCGATCGAGCCCATGAGACCGACAGTGTACAGACCAGCACGGGCGAGCAGAGCAGGGTTGTAGAACATCAGAGGAGAGAGGAGCGCAGCCTGGGTGAGGTTGAACAAGGTCCAGAAACCATACTTCACGGCATAGCTGGTTGAACAGTTAGGGCTTCCTTCCTTGATCTCAAAAATGGATGGTTGAAGTGACTTACTTATCAGGGGAGGTATAGAAAGTTCCGTACATGGAGCCAATGCTGCCGACCAGGCCGACACCGAGAACGAGCCATGGGTTCATGGACATGAGGCGGTACGACCAACCGTTGGAGTGAAGAGCGCGAGCAGCAATACCAATGATACCAATACCAAGTCCAGTGTGCACGAAAGTCTCGTTCAGGAAGCTACGCTCGTAAGCGGGCATGCCGCCGTCCTCGCGGGTCTCGCGGTTGAAGATGAAGTTGGTGGCCAAGATGGTACCACCGACGATGGCACCGCCATAAATCAGCTTCTGTGTGAAGTTACCCGAAGAAGCGTTAAAGGTCTGCTGCATGTAGGTGCGGCGGAAGGCATTCTGGAAGGTCTGACGAGACTTGGCGAAGATGGTAGAGGAAGCTGCGGAGGGCTTCGGGGCCTGAGTGGGCTTGATCGGAGAGTTGTGAATAAAACGCGCGGTATTTGAGAGCTTAGGTGCTTGGCGCAGTGCCGAGGGCACGGCAAACGGACGCCGCAAAAAGAAAGCCATGACGATGATGTCGAGAGGAGAATGGCAAGAGGGTGGTTTATATCCGGACGCCTCAATGATGGCGGATTACTCACCGGAAACTCGGCAGTTCTTAAGTCCGAAGCTTCTGGAAGCGCACGTGACAGAGTGGGATGGCGGTCTCTGAATCTCAAAATACGTCATTCTTTACTTGTGGCCCGACCGAAAAGCACTCATTTGTGATCATGGCGCTTCTGGAGACGATCGAAATCCCTCATCTTCCTTCGTCACTACCAGTGCACGTGGCGCTGTATCGAAATGTCGAAAACGCCGACTATCTGAAGCAGCAATTGCTTGCCGGCAATTCGGAGTTTGAATATGCCTTAATTGATGCTAGTATGGTATGCACACAGTCACTGTTCATCGGCATAGAATACTCGATCTAAGTTTAAACAGGTTCTGTCACGAGCTCACGCGATCACTGCAATTTTTCGAGCTATCAATGATTACATGAACGGCCGGCTCAAGTCCCGCAATGTGCACTCCGAGATTGTGTTCTCATTTAGCTCTACGAACAATGTACGTTACCTACTGCGTCAGATATCTAGGAGAATCATTAATACGTTTAGATTGCGGATTCTTTCCGCAAATTCGGCATTGCCGACTCCACTAAAGATCTGCTGGTCGTCAAAATCTCTGTGGTCCCGGAGATAACCCATGACTCCGTGGCGGCGCACCTGGAAGCATCTATCAAGGGGACCCCCGTTCCATTCAATGACGAGACATTATCACAAGTCTCTGACATCGGAAAGATCAAGAAATTCTACAAGCTCGGTACCTTGCCCGATCCCAAGCCTATCTCCACTGGGGCTAATGGTGTCCACGCCAATGATGCCAAAAGTCGTTTGGAACTCTCGTTGCTGGGTGCTATTGCCTTAAGGGGATCATGATTTTGTCCTTGGTTTTCGAAGGTCTCTCAAATCTTGCAAAGTCACGGTTATACGGTCTTGTCATAGCTACCGGCTACTGCTGGGCTTTTTGCGGATAGATTCAGTGGCAGTCGGCCCTCACGTCTAGAATCCGCCGTCTCGAGCACAGACTTATTCATGGAATCACTATCGAATAAAGTGATTCCGTAAAGACACTCATGGGCATGAGGCGCAACATAAGGTCTCGGCGACCTAAGGTCAACATGTAATTAAGCTATGACCCCATACATGAGACAGATACCCTATGACAAGTCATCCAAATTGGATTCGAAATTCTATATAATACCTTTGAAAATTGTTCAATGATCTGAAGAGATTCTGGTATCCTTAGAAACTCGCTACGATTGGCAAGCTTTGAAAACTACGCGGATAGACTGACATTGGATGGAAAGTTGTCCAAGTTGAGCCATATTATTCAGCCTTGGGTCGTAAAGCAAGTTGGCAAACGATTCTCTCGCTTGTCTCATAGATTTCAAGCCACATAAGTCAAATCTAGGTGATATCGACTTGAATACCAGCCGTTGCCCGGCCCAACATGAAGCTCGTCCCAAAAAGGCAATCCCATTGCTTGCCAAGAGTTGCGATCGCCGCCGCCGCATCATATTTCAACGCGACATCCATAATTTCGCTCGACGCGCAAGTGACCGAGACGGCGGCCGTTCTGTTCTTCTCGATTATGGCAGCTATTTATCGAAGTCGAACGTGAAATTTACACCCTTCGGACGCGCCCAGATCCGACAATAATCAGCTACAACGCGCTGCTCGTCACGATGACGAGCCCTGCGGATGTTATTGTCCTATCTTCCTCTCCAAACCCTCCACCGCGGGCGCCCACAAAAACGGCAATTGATACAGATAGGGATCTCCGTCTTTCGCCACAAAACGAAACGCCACCGTCCTTACCTTCGCCCCCGGAGCTGCTTCCGTTGCCTTCGCGCTCTCGCTTCTTTCCTACACCCAAGGCCACCGATGATGCAGCGAAGCCGAAGCGCCGAACAACAAAGAAGGCTGCAACCTTGGATTGCAAGGACGAGGATGTGTCAACTAAACCGCCACAGAGAACGAAGAAAGCTACAAAGGAGCCAAAGTCGAAACCCCCCAAAACCGTCAAGATAGACTCCCTTGATTCGCGGGACAAAGCTCCAAAAAAAGGCACGGTGACCGTGAAAGGTCGTCCACGAAAGAACGCAAAGAGCAAGGAGCTGGGTAACATGACCCTAGCCGGCAAAGTGACTAAGTCGAGCAATGAGCCTCAGATGAAAAAGATGAGCGAGGGTGAGAAAACAATAAATCAACAATCTCCCCCTGATGGCTCATCTGAACAATTCGGTTCTAAAGAGTCGAATGCACTGGAAGAAGACGAAGAGTTACATTTGGAGAAGGCTATGAGAAGAAGGGTGGACTGGACGCCGCCAAAGGAGGATGGTCCTGGGAACGTTCATGTGGTAGACGATGATGATCAGCTCGACCTCATTGCCTCTCACCCTACCACGACTGGGCTCGGGAAGCTTCTATCGGAGTATAACTACTCTGATTCAGGCTCGGAAACACGCAAACTCCCGGCAGACACCCTTAGCGGTGGTGTGACCAAGCGAAGGAGAATAGAGGTATGTAGTACTATGCTCGTAAGCTTCTGTACGGGATCTCGGCTGATTTGCTTCAGTTGGTGGAGCCTCAAGTTTACCAAAAAAACAAAATCACATTGAATGATGAAACTTCGGCCCAGGAAGGAGACTCGTCTTCTTCGAGTGCCAAGGCTAAGAAGAAGCCGAAAACTCAGAAGCGTTTCACAACATTGACGGCCCGAATGACTGCACAATACGCAGCCAAAGATCTCGAGGATGATCTAATGGAAGATATCATCCCAGATGTCAGTAAGCCAAAGTCTCGACGAAGTAGAGCAAAGACAACGGACAAAGGCCCTGTATTCACCGTTCTGTCGCCTGAAGCTGCTGCCAAGTCGTTGGATACTCAGGATCTCATGTTCGGGACCTGCAGTCAGTTGGAAAGAGAAGATTCCCCTCAGGCGCTAAGGGAGATGCAACAAGCTATACGCGAATCAGAAAGAATTTATTCCGTGGAAAGAGAAGCAGGTGCCGTCTCGGGACTCGTATCTCGTCGAGCTGGCGAACGAAATCTGTGGTCTGTTGGTGCCCGTGACACAGATGGTTCTTTGATACAAGCGGAGCCTCTGGATATGGTGGATCTCACAAAATCAGTTGAAGCTCCTCAAAAGAAAGACATTGTCACCACCACAATCAAGGCTCGTGTTCCAGCAGCTCGGGGTGATGATTGGCTCGACCTTGACCTTGGACCGCTTGATACATCGCCCGGGAAGACAATAAAACGGTCAAAACATCTGGCAAAGCCTAGTCTTGCAAATCATGCAGAGCCAGTGGAGCCCCTTGGCGGAAATTCAGCGAAAAGGGCAAGTAATCAACGAGCAGACTCTCAACAGCTTTCAATGCCGCATTACAATGGATTCACAGATGCCGAGCTGTCCAGCCAGATTGCGTCGTTTGGTTTCAAGTCCGTAAGAGGCCGCAAGAAGATGATTGAATTGCTCCAAAAATGCTGGAAATCCAGACATGGAAGCTCTGTCCCCGTGACACTGAGTCAACCCCCACAAGTCACCAACCCTACAAAGACAGATTCTCAAACAATACCCGTCAAGCCCAAAGGGAAAGCGAAGTCCAAGCAGAGCACCACCATCACGACTACTTCCACATCAAAGGCTATAACGGAAAAGGCGGAGCTTGGTGCGGTTTCCTCAGCAAGGAGCATACAGAAAGACTCAAAGGCTGGGTACAACATCCAACCGTCATATATAGATATAGAGGAGATCCAGGATTCTGAAGATGATGATTTCCTTTCCCCAAGTCAAGTGCAAAAGCGATACACCGAAATTTTCTCGAAACCCCCCAGCTCAACTCGTGAGCCTTCCCTCGACATCACGACAAAGACATCACTGTCTCAAAGCCCAACCAAACGCAAGACGACCGCCACCAAAGCCTCACGCGCCACAAAGCAAGTGACGACTTCATCCTCCAAAGCCGACAAGACGGACTCTTCTAAGCGAGACAGCCTGGCAGACCTATCTACGCAGATTACCAAAGCTGTATGGCTTCAATCCCAGTCCTCTCATCCATCAATGCACGCCGGTCGACTTCGCCCAACGTGGCAAGAAAAGATTGTGATGTACGATCCCATCATCCTGGAGGACTTAACAGCCTGGTTGAATGTTGAAGGGCTTGATTCGGTTGGAGAGGACCGTGAGGTCCATACCGGGATTGTACGGGAGTGGTGCGAGAGCAAGGGGATCTGCTGCTGCTGGAAGAAAAACGCTAGCTGGTGACAAACACGTTTTATATGAGCACCAACAGAGTTCACAAAATGTAATTTGGACCTGTATATGGAGGAGTGTATAACGTCCAGATGTGACGGGAGTTTCAAGGGATATAGACAATTGACTACGGTACTGATCCAATACCAGTCTACCTCGTCCTCCTAACACTGAAATTCTAAAGAAGACGAGGCTTGAAACTAAAACTCTATGAATATTGATCTTTGATCCAGTAATAAGAATTCTGCGCTTTCTTACGTGCTGTAGATTTCCAGGTAGAGAGATTGTGACTGGCTATGTAGGTTTCTGTCTGAAATGCTATCACGATATTCTTCAAGCAACGAACCTTTCTTCGCTCATAAAGCAGGTATCTTGAGCCCAAGAGTAATTCTTGAGGATGGACAGTGTCTTATTTCTGTGTAGGCAATCAATCAACTTGTTGGAATGAAAAGAGCATCGCCAATGCAGTGCACAGATTCCTAAATCTCAAACGCCTGCCTGAGACCCCTGATAGTGACCCTGCATCTGAACAAAAAGCGAAGATCAGAACCAATGACGAAGAGAATAGGGATAGAGGACAATGACCAAGAGGTAATTAGAAAGTGAGATGGGCACATTGCCGCGGTGCAAGGCAGTATATGACCTCAGCGCGGGCTTAGGGAAGCAGAAATGCTAAGGTCGAGGAGTTCGTGCCCCCTGGGCTGCTTGTCCCCAACCCATATCAACCTCGTTGATCTGAACATTAGATATGCCCACCTGGCACTGGTCATAGTAGGCCTGCAGCAGTCCATGCAACCTCAGGTTTTCCTCCCGCAGCTCCATCACAGTCTTTGACAAAGCAGCGAGATTGTCTTTGAGCCGCTTAGCCTCCCCACGAACTAGAGTCTCACCAGTGACTCGATCGGTCATCTGGCAAGATAGTCCTGAATTTGAGCAGGCGGCGCAGCCCTCGGGATCGGGATCGCAGGCGAGACGACGATACTATTGACCGGGTGAGGCTTCAGTGATGTGTATTCATGCAAAAGAAAAGAAGAACAACGAAGAATGGACGAATAAATTTACCTTGCAACGGTCACACGCTTGACGAGTTCGAGCGCGTTTAGCGGACTCTGGAGTATTGGTCTTCGGCGCCGCTGCTTCACGGGCACGCCATGCATCTTCGCGAGCACGCTCTGAGTAATACTCCGCTGTGTCGCCGTTCTGCCTGCTGCGGCGTTTTCGCGAGGATTTCGGGGTCGAGATTGGGCTCACACTTTCTTTCTTGGTAGAAGTTTGAACACTCGGGTGGCTCATACAGCTGGCAATGGGAGTTTGGCTGGTTGCAGTCTGGGGAAGCTCCAATGGTAGCAATAGTTCGAGATTGGCGTGATCGTCACTCAGATGCTCAGGTAAGTTAGGGATTAAGACTTCAGACATATTCGGAGATGTCATGGGCTGAGGAAAGCTAGAGGCTATGAGCAAGATCGGTCAAACGGTTCGCTGGAACAAATTGGGCCTTTATGGGTATAGAAGGGGCTCAAGATGCTTGATATCTTCAAGTTGTATGGTAGAGAGACGGAGATACTCACAAATCTTGGTTGACTGTTTGAAGTTCAGCTGAGAGTGCAAGATGGATTCAAGGGTGACAATGACTTCAGATGTCTTGAGCAACAAGTAGATAGGGGAGGATGGAATTGAAAGTGCGTCTTGTCTAGACATCAAACAACCATAGATATAGACTGGATCAATTTGCAGGCCTCAGGCATATCAGCTCCCCTTGGTCTGAAAATTGTCCTCGAATGTTGTTTTTCCTACCCTCGGGGGTTTGATAGGGATTTGGAGTATTGGATAGCTCACGCCATTGTGGAATGGTTGCCATTGTCTCGGCTTCTGCTAATTGCGGCTGCTCATGGCTATTACTCCTAATACTTCCCAATGTATCCTCACCAAGATAGCTTTTCGAAGGTTCGTACAAAGAATGCCTCGAACTACACTCACAGACTGCTGCATAAAAGTGCTGCACAATCGGTACCACTTTGCCAAAGTAAACATGGATTTCAAAGGCTACGAACGAGAGCCCAAAGTATCGCAGGCTATCTTTGACCATGAATACAGATTCAATGCTCAAAGAAAACAAAGAGGCGAGTAGGAATCAATTGTAGCAGAGCACATGAATGGAATATATTGTCAGATATCAAGGAAATAAATGTTCAGTACCAAAATGTTGAAAGTGTCACGACCCTTAATACACAACCGAAGAAAGACATTGGGGGTGCAGCATTATTTCGTGAATGTCAACCGAGAAGAGCGTGGGAAAGCCTCCAGCATAATTAGATATCGAAACCAAGGAAAAATAGACGAAAGAAAAGAAGAACAAACAGATGCTGTCAGTCTTTGAACTCCTGCCATGCTCGACCGGCCCAAGAACCACATGACCCGAAAATCAAATCGCGCGCCCAATCTATAGGAATAGCCAAAGGAATGATATGCGTCCAAGTGGCCAAGAAAGCCTGTAATCTCAAATAAAACAGGCTGGATATGTGAATCAATCCAAGAATGGAATGTGAAGATAGAGGAGGTACAATAGAGATAGTGTTAATTATGGCGAGGTGTGGCGATGAGCATCATCGGGAGTTTCTCTTGTTCGGAGCGACGGTTTCGAACTTGATACGCGGTTGATACCGCTTTGCACCGCCTTCATCTAACCAAGACGTGAGGTTCTTACATTGGCTCACGTCGAAAATTTGAAGTTGGTGGCAGCCCTCGGCGACAGCTTCAACGCCAACACCGGTGACACGAACACAGCCACGCACGGAAAGATATTCCAAAGAGAGCAGATGCAGGCCAATGCTTCGTAAAGAGGGGTCGGAAATAGCGGAGCCACAGAATGACATGTTCAGAGACTTGAGGTTTGAACATTGTAGGGCGAGGACTTCGGTTGCCGTATCGGAAAGGGCACAACAGAAAGACTAAAGAAAAACTACTAGTTAGTATTTGGGAAAAAAAACAATAATGAGAAGTTTGCTGATGTCCATACCAGATCCAACTCTTGCAACTGCTTGGCGGCATTTGTCAGATGCACGATGGCGTTGTCTGTCAAGTAGGTGCAGTCCGCAAGACAAAGCTTCCGCAAGCGAGTAAAACGGGCATTACCCCAATGCTGGAATCCCTGGTCCGTGATAGTTGTGCAACGAGTCAAGTCCATCTCTTCAAGTCGCCCTGCCGCGTGCGACGCAATATGGTGCATCGACCGATCTGTAACATGTTTGCAATATGAGAGTGTGAGCTTTTTTAATTGCGGACAGCCATAGACGGACGCCTCCGCGGTTTGAATAGTCGGCTTGATATGGGCGTTTTTGCCCTCAACTTTCTGGGTACTTGGGACCACCCAACCAATGATGCGAGCCAGAAGTGTATCACCCACCTTCCGGCAATTACTCAGATCCACCTCTTGCAGATCCTTGGCTTTGATAGACATTTCAAGAATTGCGGAGGCGGTAACATCCCAAACACTCTTCATCTTCCAAGTTGTTGCATTTGGTGCGCATGTGCTAGCCAAAGCATTGAAACCCTCATCGGTGACGTGGAAGCAGTTGTTGATATTCACAGAGCGGGGGCGGGTTCCGACGAATGGGCAGACGATCTTCACAAGAACGTCGTCAGTGAGTTGACGATTGTATATGCTCAAGTCCAAGTCGCGGACTACGTCGGCTGATTTAGTCAACATCTCTGACCAATGTGTTGATACACCGCGGAGTCGAAGGAGATGGTGGAGGTCCAAAAACCGGAAGATATTCAAAAGGACGCCGTCCGGAAATATACCACGATGAGCATCACCGGATGAGCGGGAAGTTGGAGGTTTGGAGAGACCATATGTCTCAGGTAGGGCGAAGGAGGAAGAGCTAGTAGAACGTGGTTCAGAAGGGGGAGAAGGTCGGGGTTTTTCGCCTGAGACCTCTTCTGGCGTCAACGGTGCCACTGATCCACGTCGACTTCGAAGCCGAACTTTGTCTAATCCCATGCTGAGATAAGGGTCGGGATCAGATGGCCGTAAGACCGCTTGATCCTGATCCTCCGGCGAGGATTGATGCGGGCCGTCCAACTCAGTTTCAGTCAGTGTCAACAAGGGCATTGAGCGTCTGCGAGACGCCCTGATCTTGACTTCATCATCAATTTTCAGATGGCTTATTGGCGATTGCTCATCATTTGCATCTGACATGATCACGTCGCCATCTGCAGCTGCCTGAAGTCGCTCTTGAGCAGTGTGTTCGACCTGCTCACGAATTTCGCGGGGACACATTTCCCAGAACTTTGAAAGGACATCTCCACTAAGCATCAGGCACTCGACTGCCGTGACAGAGCGGACGGTTGCTGTTCTTCGAGGTGCGAGTGCCAGACTAACCACTTCCCCAAAGTATTGGCCTTGCTTAAGCCGAGCTTTTATTTCAACTGAATGATGACGGGTCCCGTTGGGTTGTTGGTGCTTCCGTTTTGTATCATTTCTTTCGGTCACTACCTCGACTTCGCCGCGAACAATGAAGTATAATTCACGCCCTTGCGAGTCTTGCTGAATGATGTCGGTAAATGGCGGGAAGGAAGTTGGTTGGGCTTCTAGACCCAGGAAGTGAAGTATATCGGCTGGCAGGCCAGAGAAGAGAGGCAGTTCCTTGAGCAGCAGGCGGACATTGACCACCCCATTTGCTAAGGCGCTGGATGCATCCCGGCGGCCCGGGCTTGGCGACTTCCGCTTCTTATATACCGACTTGAGCGTTGAGTCCTCGTCACCTTCAGTGACCATTAAGTCTTTAGAAGAGGCCTCTCTCAGTCGTTTAGAGCCTCGCCGTGCCGGACTGGGGCTCGGGTCGTCCACCACTGGAGCAGACGTCTCCTTCTTCTTCTTCTCCAGGATCATCAATCGCTCCTGGGCTTCTTCCATAATCGCCTGCTCCACTTCCGGGAAGCGCGGTAAAATATTTCGGAAATCCTCCTTGGAGAGCACGACCAGCATGCATCGGGTGCGAGCGATAATGGTTGCTGTGCGCGGCCGATCCATCAGCACGCCGATTTCTCCAAAGAACGCGCCCGGCTTGAGCTCAGCATATATACTCTCGCCATCGCGCGACGTGACCGATACCGCACCCCGTACTAGCCAGTATATTGCTCTTGCATCGTCACCTTCGGTCAAGATATAATCGTTAGGGGCGTGGAGCTGCGGGCGCAAATGTTGCCCGACCTCGATCAAGAAAGATTCTGGGGTCGCTTGGAAGAGGGGGAACGAGCGCAGCCGGTCGACGAGTTCTAACGGCAATGCTTTGATTTGGGAGGAGGCTAAAGGCGAGGGCCGCGCCGGCCGGTTCGGGTTCATGACGGAGTCGAAGGAATGGATGAGAGACACGGCGTCAGACATGGGGACGGCCTTGGTCGGGCCCCCGCTGGACCTGCCATGGCGACGCATGGTCAATAGTAGCTATTGAAGAGATCAAACGGAAGCTCTGAGGGGTGACGAGATAGGTAGGCCCTTTTGAGGGCGTCAATATTGCGATGACGTCGACGAAAGTAGCGCAGGTGTCGAGCTTGTCGTCGGCATTCTTCCACGCCCAATGGATAGAAATGCGGTGCTAGCGAGCCGACATCAGCGGGAATAGGAGGAGAGTGGGCACTGAAGCTTTTGCAGGAGGGGAGCAAGAAGAAAAGTTGTCAGAGCTCACGGACGGGGCCAGGTAGAAAGGTGGGGGGTTTCCGGTTCAGCGACGTCAAATGCGGTTGAGCTCCACCGATCATCTGAGATCCTTCGGAAACTCTACTTGGAGCTCCACTTCGTCTATGGGTAGATAGGAGAGGAAGGCTCAAATGCTATCGAATACTGAGAAGCTACTTCTGAGACTGGTGGGGGAGAAAGCACAAAGCGGTTGACTTTGGCGTGGATCGTCGCATCCTCTGTGCCTGCAGACTATGCCACGGGCGATCTATGTTGGCTCTCAACATGGATTACACCATTCAAGACCATCTAATTCATCAAATTTTATGATAATCAAGTTCGAAATAAAGGGTTCGAATAACGGGCGACGAGGTTTCCAAGGCAAAGAGAGAAAAAAAAAAAAAAAAAAGAGGAAGAGTCCCCGGATGTCGCTAAGCGCAGTAGTCCAAATCCGGGTTTCCCTCCGAGCCCCTCTAAACATGCATAGCAGCCCTAGTATCCCAGTCGTGCCGTACATTCGGCTGCAAATGTGCCTGAGCCGGTAAAGCGCGATTTTTACGGTTATTAGCATGTCACGTGCCCATAAATGACATGCATTCTTAGCTCATTGTAGAGAAGTGGAGTATTCCAATCGATTGGTTCGGGGGTATCAAATGCAATTGTAGTACAGCAAAGAGCAAAGGCATGCATCACGGCAGGGTACCATGTCACGCAACAGTAAAAGCGTAGAAACCCTCGCATACCAAGTTCAGGGGCTTCTAGAACCCACACGGGCCCATCTATGGCTCGAATAAAGCCCACTTTTCGTGGCTTAGCTTGACGCATGACTGAGACGACCCTGTCTGAGAGTACCCTGGCTAACCCGGCAGTATGCAGGGGTGGACCACTCTTATAGTACTCCTGGTGTCAGGATCATGCGTCGAACTCGCTGGGTAGATTATAGGTAACGTCGTGTCCAGGCCTTGATGAGGCTTTGTGGTCTTCGATCCGCAACAATGATGGGAGCCTCGGACGCAGACAGCTCAAGCGCGAGGAGGGCCGAGATATGGCCGCATCACATCACATCAAATAGATCCTTCCTTGCTGGACTTGGACCGACGATTGCCCATGAGAAAGTCCACAT